>OW285238.1:145160846-146394020 GCA_935421215.2 Melolontha melolontha | reverse complement strand
ATATAATATAATCGTTTGAAAAATTACGCTTTAGTCAATATCGTATTCGTGTTTTAAAAAGACTAAACTGCGAGTGAGCATGAAAAATGAACAAACGACGGAAGAGCCATGGCGAGAGTGACTTGAGGTAATCTCTGGACGAAATCTGCGATATTTGATCGTAGTTTGCCGGTTCGCCGCAATGGCGCTATTCCAATAATTGAATCGCTCTCCAATAGCTGTAATGCGCTAATAATACGTCATAATGTGCGATGGTATCGCCTGATGGGATTGCTTTGTTTCGGGGTAAAGCACAGCTTCTTAGCTCTCAGATAGATTGGAGAGATGTAATACAATTTAGTCTAGATATGGAGTAGAAAGAGAACCGCTATATATAGGGATGAAATAATGGATTAGGTTATAGATCGAAACTCTATACGTATACATACATGTATATACTTCATATATTTGGAAGAGACATTGTTAACCAAATAAAGTTTCTCCGTCTTTAGGTACTATTGCTCGTCTTGGCTACGACTCGTCTGGCATTTCTGTTTAATACCAATAAATTAATGTGAAAGTTATGGGAGATTTATCAAATATCGAGGCGGAATGTAATTGAGACTGGGTGTATAATTTACTTTTTTCTCAATTACCTAATGGCAAGCTAAAAATATACTTTGGACGTACTGTTTTTTCAGGAATAACTCAATAACAACAAAGAAATCAATTAACATTTGTATCGAATGGTTTTGAAGGAATATATATATGTATATAGTAATTTCAAGAAAAGCAATTTCTTTTGTTTTCATTTATTTTACATACATCATCGGAAAATTTCGGAGGAATTTACGAAATTAGTTTTTTTTTTAGATACCAGAGCTTGAAATACAGGGTGCCTACAAAAGATTAAATTGGGTTTTAAAAAGCTATGTTTTAGTATTAGAAATATAATATCAAGTAACACATGCAAAGTTTTTATTAAATGCCATTATAAGTGTTCCATGTGTGCACATCGTGTCACATGACACACATCTAAACGGTAGGAAAGTTCGGTCCACACACGCTGCACTATCTTCTAATTGATGCTCCTCACAGCAGCAGTAATGCGTTCTGAAAGCTCACCTAGTATTGCAGGCATTGATGTTGCGTAAACCACATCTTTGATATACCCCCAAAGATATAAATCATACACCTTAAGATCGGGTGATCTGGGAGGCCAGCCGAGCAATACCGAGTCCTCTATGCTACTGCGCTCAATCCAAAGGTGAGGAAGCGTCTCGTTTAGATAACGATGCCCTTCGCCGTGCCAATGAGGCGATGGGCTATCTTGTTGGAAGATGAAGTTCTCTGCTCATTGTAGAAACAACCACAACTGCAACATATCTAAGTATGTTATACGGTTTTCTTTAAAGAAAAGGCATCCGTACACTTTCATTTTGAAAACTGCACAGAACACGTTTACTGGGAAATCTCTTTCATGTTCCAAAATCATATGGATTTTTCATGCTCTATATGCGCCCGCGTATTATGTCGATTCACCTTTCCGTTAATATGGAATGTGGCCAAAGGATGGTGCGGTTTTTAACGTTCTCCTGAGGCCGCCAGGCGAAACCCTCTTATATTTAGCCTTATCTGGTCAAGCGAGGTTTTGATCAGATTGATCGTTAATCCCCTTGCTGCTTGTGTAAGCAGAATAAATAAGGCGCTAAGAACTTCTAAAGCAGCAAATTAAGCCAGAGAGACTAGGTTAAACTAGCGCCATCTATTGACGTAAATACATAAAGCTGAGTGCCAACATTTAATATCCGACGAAGAGATGTGATCAGCTAAGCTGTCTGGAGTTTCCAGATGGGTTAGCTTAGTTTCCCTGTCAAACTAGGACTAGGCTTAGAGAGCCGTGGTTGAGACTGACCTCGCCAGTCATGTGCAAAGTAACTCGGCTAGAGCCCTTGTGTTAATTCTCTTCAAGAGAATGTTATCTAACGAGACATAAGAACGAGTTTTCATATCAATTGTTGATATGAAAACTCGCTGTGAAGAGGCTGTATGGTCATCCCAAGTAATCTAATTTAGTCTAAGATTAAATGTTGTAAGTTCGCTGAAAACAAATGACTCATATTAAAATGAAGGAAGTTTATAATTATAATTGTTTCCATAGTAGTTTAATGATATTTTAATGCCCCTTGTATTTTGATTTCGCTCATATGAGAAATCATCATATACGACGTTACTCCAAACAATAATAATAGTTACTCTTATGGCATTGTTGATAATTAGTAATTTCCTTCATGGGTATATTAGTTTGTCCTATGTAATTAATAATAATTGTATATAGGAGAATATTAGTTTACCCCATGTAAACAAATATAAAAATTAATTTCCATAGATTACGCACTTGCAATTCAATGTTTGTATTAATTGCAATTACATGTACCGACAGTTTCGCCATCTGGTGATGACGATCCGATAAGGACATCGAAAACATCGTTTAATAATAACATAATCAAGTGACTACAATTTATGTGTGTTTAAAAAAGCGAGACGGAGACAAGACAAATTGGTATATTGCATCGGAAAACTCTTTTTAACAATATGTAGATGATCCAGATACAAATTTTCACAGACGAGGAAGACCAAAATGAAGTTTTAACAAAGAAGGATAAAAATCATACTATTTCAGAGATTTAATTAACGAGAGGTAGTTGAATGACTGGCGAAGGTTATTATTGATATTAAAACAAGTGCACGAATGACAAGAGGTTTGATTTATGCCGCGCAATATCCTAGCGGGAAATATAATTCGTTCGGTCGCCGCACCTTCTATACCACCACACCAACACCATGGCGTCGGCCTTCTTAAATATTTTCGAAATTAAAAAAGATCGTAATAATAAATGACAGTGTTATGACAAGGTCTCGTAAAATGCGATTCTCCTTTTTAAAACTTTCATTATTAAAAAATATTATTTCACGAAATCTGCATCTGAATGCATTCCCGTTTGACTTATGTATGTATATGAAATTTTAGACGAGACACGCTCTGACATAAAGGCGATCTAAGTGTTTCATGAAATTTAATTATTTTTATAGGAACCGACACTCCTTTTCGTCTTTATATAGATTTTATATTCCCTTAGATTTATGTAATATTTAAGGGTGGCTTGGAATGTTGTTTTAAGTTTAAGTTATTTATAACTTGATTAATGAAATACAATTGCAATCATTGTGACAACCCCACAGGTTCATAAAGTTTTAATAGTTTTTTTTTATAACAATGACGTGGGACAAGAACATCTTGCAACATTATTGTTTAACTTGATTTTAGAAAAGACCGCTTAAATAAAGTAAATTAATAGAAGAGCAAGAGACAAAAAGCGTTGGAAGAAATTATAAAGAAGTTAATGGATTTAACTGGAAAAATAAGTCTTCAGATAAATCAATAGAAGACCGAAATATGTGAATTGGTTCATCGACAACAAATTATTGAAGAAATACCAGCTTTTACTAATTATGGTTGCCACGTTTGCTGATGACTAGGGACCGGACACGAGAGGCTGATGACTCATCGCCCACGGGCGTACTATTGAAAATTTGTATTTCTAAAGAGTTTTTAATTTTATTTATATAATTGGAAAACAAACGGGTGGTGATCTATAAAATACGAAATACATATTTATTTGTTCGACAGTTTCGTCGGTATTTATCCATAGGTACTGATTTGAAAGATGGTTTCTAATGCGTTCTACTGCTTTCGTGTAGCACTTAGAAACAGAATATTTGCGTAAGGTGGATTCATCAACAACATTTCGACCAGTATATTTTTGGAGAAATATTTTGGAGGTGGGATTGTTAAGTTCATTGTAGCAAAAAATAGATTGCATGTCGATGCGATAATTCACATCAAGCTTTGATACAAAATAATACAAATCTGTATAAAAACAAATTTGTATCTGTATATGCATGGACACACAGTACGTATTTACCAGCTTTTGCTTCAACTACCAGACGCATGCGTTTCTGTGTAACCACTTTGTCAATGATAGATTTACGAAGCAAAAGACTGTAGTACACTTGCGGTCATGTAGTAAGTTTTGTCCTATCCGAAGACAACAGATAACCTCTTGCCATCTGACGGACAAAACCGACCACGCCAGTGCAAAGTGTTCTTCTCGAATAGCTATGCTATTACTGATAAAGAAGAAAAATACGCATATTACTGTGAGTCCATTAACTCGTCGCCAGGTGGCGTAGTATAGCAAAAAATAGATTGCATGTCGATGCGATAATTCACATCAAGCTTTGATACAAAATAATACAAATCTGTATAAAAACAAATTTGTATCTGTATATGCATGGACACACAGTACGTATTTACCAGCTTTTGCTTCAACTACCAGACGCATGCGTTTCTGTGTAACCACTTTGTCAATGATAGATTTACGAAGCAAAAGACTGTAGTACACACTGATAAAGAAGAAAAATACGCATATTACTGTGAGTCCATTAACTCTTCGCCAGGTGGCGTAGTATAGCAAAAAATAGATTGCATGTCGATGCGATAATTCACATCAAGCTTTGATTCAAAATAATACAAATCTGAATAAAAACAAATTTGTATCTGTATATGCATATGCATATACAGATACAAATTTGTTTTTATGTATATGTATATGTATATGCATATGTATATGTATATGTATATGCATATGCATATACAGATACAAATTTGTTTTTATACAGATTTGTATTATTTTGTATCAAAGCTTGATGTGAATTATCGCATCGACATGCAATCTATTTTTTGCTATACTACGCCACCTGGCGACGAGTTAATGGACTCACAGTAATATGCGTATTTTTCTTCTTTATCAGTAATAGCATAGCTATTCGAGAAGAACACTTTGCACCGGCGTGGTCGGTTTTGTCCGTAGGATGGCAAGAGGTTATCTGTTGTCTTCGGATAGGACAAAACTTACTACATGACCGCAAGTGTACTACAGTCTTTTGCTTCGTAAATCTATCATTGACAAAGTGGTTACACAGAAACGCATGCGTCTGGTAGTTGAAGCAAAAGCTGGTAAATACGTACTGTGTGTCCATGCATATACAGATACAAATTTGTTTTTATACAGATTTGTATTATTTTGTATCAAAGCTTGATGTGAATTATCGCATCGACATGCAATCTATTTTTTGCTATACTACGCCACCTGGCGACGAGTTAATGGACTCACAGTAATATGCGTATTTTTCTTCTTTATCAGTAATAGCATAGCTATTCGAGAAGAACACTTTGCACCGGCGTGGTCGGTTTTGTCCGTCAGATGGCAAGAGGTTATCTGTTATCTTCGGATAGGACAAAACTTACTACATGACCGCAAGTGTACTACAGTCTTTTGCTTCGTAAATCTATCATTGACAAAGTGGTTACACAGAAACGCATGCGTCTGGTAGTTGAAGCAAAAGCTGGTAAATACGTACTGTGTGTCCATGCATATACAGATACAAATTTGTTTTTATACAGATTTGTATTATTTTGTATCAAAGCTTGATGTGAATTATCGCATCGACATGCAATCTATTTTTTGCTATACTACGCCACCTGGCGACGAGTTAATGGACTCACAGTAATATGCGTATTTTTCTTCTTTATCAGTAATAGCATAGCTATTCGAGAAGAACACTTTGCACCGGCGTGGTCGGTTTTGTCCGTCAGATGGCAAGAGGTTATCTGTTATCTTCGGATAGGACAAAACTTACTACATGACCGCAAGTGTACTACAGTCTTTTGCTTCGTAAATCTATCATTGACAAAGTGGTTACACAGAAACGCATGCGTCTGGTAGTTGAAGCAAAAGCTGGTAAATACGTACTGTGTCCATGCATATACAGATACAAATTTGTTTTTATACAGATTTGTATTATTTTGTAAGTTCATTGTACTTTATTTATCTTACGAAATATATAAAATAAATTATAAAAAATTATAAAATAAATTCAAAAACCCCTCACGTTTATATCTACGCCCCGAAAGAAAATAATTTAACTCTAATATTGAAGTAATTGTGTCATAATTCAGCGACAAAAAACAGATGTGCGGCTACTGGAATGAATAATACTATTCAATAACTGCGTTTTGTACTTCGACCTGTTGCGTCCGGTCTCTACAGATGACACAAGTCATAAAAAGATCTAGGGAAAATTAAACGTGGTCCAGAAAATGGAAAATAAGGGTTAACATGTCCAAGTCTATTCACACTATTTTCATTATGAACAGATCTACATGGCTACCTGTCGAAATAAAGGGGCAAAAACTTCCACAATCCAACAAAATAAAGTCCTTCAGTTTGGATAGAAATTTAGACAAATGTATTGGCTAATGTATAAGAAATATAAATTGTCTAGTTCTTCTCTAGAAAGCTACACCTAAATCTATATGAATATACGAGGAGGAATTGATATCCAGTTAGCCTAGACCATTTTCCTTGAAACAAAACAAAATCTTGTTATAATGGCAAGCAATAACGCCATTTCAAAAGTGTCACTGTAAAATCTTACGCCAAGAAGGTGAAGTATAGCTGTGCAGTAAATTTTGAAAGAAAGCATGTCGAATGCAAATGTGGGACTCGATAAATTGAAGTATCGAAGCATCATCAAATACATATATTTGAAAAGGTTAAGTGGTAAGGAAATTTATGAAGATATACTTAACACACTTGGCGATCAATACCCATCGTATGCGACTGTCAAAAATTGGATTAAGTCATTCAAATGAGGAAAACTTTCCGTTGAAAACGGGAAGCGACAAGGAAGACCTATTTCGGTGTCCACCCTCGAAAATATTGACGCAGTTCGGACCTGATATTGTCAGGCCATTGAATTGGACTGAAACACATAGCTGAGGCACTAAAGATTTCATGTGAACGAATCCATCAAATAGTTCACGTCGATTTTCTGCAAAATAGATTCCTAAATGCTTGAGCGTCGAACACAAACGAGGAATGGTGAAATCATTACGGTCAATCGGTGCTGCTTTGAAGAAGATCCATATTTCTTGAACCGTCTTGTGACTATGGATGAAATATAGGTCCATTTTTACGACCCAGAAACAAAACAGCTGTTGATGGAGTGGAAGCATCATGGGGTTCTTTAAGGCCTAAGAAGTTTCAAGTTTCAGAAATCCGCTGGAAAAGTTCTTGCTTCAGTTTTTTGGGATAATTTGGAATAATATAATCGATTACCTAAAGACCTAAAGACCATCACCTAAAGACCATCACTGCAGATTCTTATTCTAAATTATTAACGACCCTGAGAGAGAAAATTAAGGAAACAAGACGTTGTATGTTAGGGAAAGGTGTGTTGTTTTTGCAGAACAATGCCCCTGCACACAAATCGCGCATTACCTTGAATACAATTCGAGATCTAAGGTTCGAATTACAACACCCACCCTATTCCCCAGACTTAGGCCCCCTTAGATTATTAGCTGTTGCCTCGATTGAAAAAATTTTTAAAAGGACGTCAATTCTTATGTAACGAAAAGGTAGTAGAAGCTGTGCAGGGCTGCTTTGCAGACCAAGAAGAATCTAGGAGGGTTAAAGGCGTTGCAGGATCGCTGTATTAACTGTAGTCCCAACTTTAAATTGTTTCAATAATAGGCTAAGAATATATCAATACCTCCTTGTAGTATATTAAATTATAGACAACAACAGCGAATTTCGACTGACCATATTGCAGCTTTTCCAAAATAAAGTGTTTCATCGTTGCTGCTCTCATGGTATGTACCAAGTTGTAATACATCCTGACCTTTTAATACTCTTTATTGAAAAAGTCTATGTCAAAAATCCAGCAACGATTCCAGACCTAAATTACGAGATAATAAGGTATATTGGTACGATGAAGGTCCATTTATTCTGAGATGTCGCCCAAAACTTAGATATTATCTTTCATACATAATTACCATACGATGTGTGAGTTTAAAATAACGAGACTTATGCTGTAAAACTTTTTATTTTAAATTTATACTATTTAATTATTATTCCCTTTAATATATGCCCCTTCTTTATCTCTGTACCCCTCCATTCAAATTTTCCATGGTGCGAAGCAATGCTGAAAATCTTCTTCTGTGAGCTCGTTTATGGCACTTGCCGCTTTTTCTTTCACAGCTTCAACGGTCTGGAATTTTGTTCATTTTATTGCAGATTTTGCCACAGGGAACAGATAAAAGTCACATGGTGCTAGGTGAGACAAATGAGGTGGATGGTTTAACATTGGGATATTATTCTTGGCTAGAAATCTCTTGGCAGACAGAACCTTTTGAAATCCTACGTAAAATTAGCAATTTCACAAATAGTGAACTGACGGTCTGATCAGATCATATTACCGATTTTTTCAATGTTTTCTTCAGGTTTTGATGTGGAAGGGCGTCCCAGGCGTGTGTCATCTTCAATATCTTCTGTGCCATCTTGGATGCCCTTAAACTACACGAATACTGGCGTATGTGACAAACACTCATTGACATATGCGTCTTTTGATAAAAGATAAGTCTCAGTAACGGTTTTTCCAACTTTCAAATGAAATTACACGATTATTTGTTGCTCTACTAAATCTCTTATCATTTTTCCGGTAAAAACAAAAAAAAAATAGATCTTATGCAACCGAAGGCCATGGCTGGGAGAGGCGGCAATCAAAGGAAAAGGGTTTACGCTGCACAGCTGTCGGTTGTACGACTTTGGCGCATGCGTAGTTCGTCTATAGTAGTATCTGTCTTGTTATTTTATAGCCACATCTTATCCCAAATAACATGATTTTATAAAGACCTCAAAATTTTACAACAAAATATTTTTTTAAATTTACGGTTGACTCTGTCCATCATATTGTATCACCCTTTATATTTATTTCCTAGTATACGTCCTATTGAAATATTTAAAACAATTTATTTTTGTTATATGCCTCTTACTAACTTGCATCAAAATGAGTTGCGTTGTAATATTTTATTTTACGAAAGTATATAATCTACTTTATTTCAAAGATGAGCTAAAACGTAATATAGCGCAACAATAAATGTTAGTGCGGTCGTTCTGTAGTGGTATACAGCACACATAGTGGGTAGTGTAGGCAAAGGTAATTTTGAGCCGATGGGGCCTAGACCGGGGCGTATTCGGATCGTGGGAGGTGCGACGGGGGATAACCCGTAACGGCGTAACGTTCAACCAGGTCCGAACGTAACGACGACGTTAATTGAATTCCGTGTTTGTGGATGCTTATTACCAAATTAGCAACGCTTAATTACCAATGTGTTTTATTAGTAAACAGTACTACTCGCTCACATTAGAGAGCATTAGCGTTCAAAGCTTTACGTCGCTCGCCGCCCGCGTGCCACTAAATGGAACCCGTTTTCATTTCACCCCCGTCCGTTGAACAAAGCGATTCCTAATCTCCTTATACACTAGAGTATTGGTATACGTTTCATTCCCTCCTCTTCCAGTGCTATTTTAGTAGAAGCCATGTACTTTTGCAAAATCACAATAATTAATACTTAATAAAGAAGATTTCAGAAGAAGTCTTAGTGATAATTGATTAATGTACCGAATTAAATAGAAATTTTTCACAATAAACTGCGAAACAAATCGTTCTTCAAATATGTTTAACTTACAAGAACACACAACGAACTGTCAGCACCTATTTTGATGCAACAGGATTGTGAACTTATATATATATATGCAGCGATTTAATGCCTTTTTTACTTTTATATGTATACCTATATTCAAAATAATCTCTTACATGTTTCAGTAAATATTATCTTTATCAAAGAATTATAAGTGACAGTATATTAATGTCAGTCATGGTGAGAAATACATATAAATAAATACATTCAATTCAAATAATAATAATTCATGACCTAACAGCTTGACGCTAATTACAAAGGAATTCGTAAGTTATGAGTAGAGTTGACCAATTCGGAGCGAAAGCAGAGGCGTGACTAACGAATTGGTTCATGATTACTTAGTATGTTGTTCACGGTCATCGTATGTACACGTATAATAGCAGCAGGAAAGTGTATTCTGTGTATTTAATAATGTTGCACAGCTATGTTCGATAGAAGACGCAAGAAATTAGTGTATTTTAAGTAAGTTTGAAAGTCACGCCTCTGCTTTCGCTCCGAATTGGTCCACTCTAGTTATGAGTTAATATTGCACTTGCGCCCATGGAGCGACTTAAGATGTTAAGTTGTCGGCATTCGCCTAGAACGAGAAGAAAAACCACGAAAACCTACACGGACAGCCCAGCCCTGGGTTGAAATCGTGACTGCTGGCAAGATAAGCAGTACGCTAGATATTTATATAACACAAGATATATATTTGAATATGTGCAATATATGATGGCAAATTGCAGACCTTTACATTATTAAGTTATAGTATATACTGCCTACATTTTTATGTCAATCTTGTTGTTAATTGAATTTTTTTTCCACAGGCGCAAGTGTAATAATCATTCATGACTTATTATTTGAATTGATTGTATTTATTAATATGTATTTTTCACCATGTCACTTATAATTATTTAATAAAAGTAAAATTTACCGAAACAGAGATTATTTTGAATAGTAAAATAGACCTTAATGAGATATTAACCAAAGGAATATTAATGTCATACATTTGAGTTGCTATGGATAAAATTATTCAAAGATACATTCCAATTGAATAATAATAAATCATGTCTTAGTATTCTAAAATAGCTAGACAACAAAAACAGGGAAACACAAGGCATGAGTTATTATTATGTATGCGCCCGTGGAGCGTCTTAAGATGTAAAGCTGTCGGCATTCGCCTTAAACGAGAAGGAAAACCACGAAAAACCTACTCGGACAACCAGACAGGAATCAAAACACGGAACTGTCAGCATGATAAGCAAATGTATAGATATTTAAATAACTTAAGATATATAATTATATAACAGCAACATATAATATTATGATGGTAAATTGCAGATCGTTACATAATTAAGTTATAGTATACAGGCTGTCCCGTAAAAAACGCCAACATTCATAATTCCGTTATTTATTGTCCGGTTTTATTTAAACAAAAAGTAAATTTAATAGCATCAAAAACACTATAAGATAGCAGTGTTTTATTTGTTTTCAATTGTTTTCATTAATGTCAAACGACAGTCAAGTTTTTTATTTTAAATGGCAACATATATATTTTTGGCTATATTCGGATTGTTTTTTTTTTTCTGAATTCAACGACGTATAACATGTTTATTTTTGATAAACGTTTATTGCAAAAAAAAAACTTTATAAATTTCATCTTTGTCTTCCATTATTTATAAATATTCGAATGTGTCATGAAACATTGGAAATGTAAGTATTATAAATATTATTATAAGAAACAAAACACTTTACAATAAATGTTGAAATTGCCCGCCACCTTGTTCAACACATATCGCACATCTCCTAATTACTCCAAAGATCGCATTTAAAAGACAAGCGGCAGGTACTTCTTGACAAGTGTTAATAATTCTTTGTCTTAAAATGTCAACATTTTCTGGAGTTGCTAAATAAACTCGATCTTGTAGATAAGCCTACAACCAAAAATCGAGGGGCGTAAGATCCGGTGAACGCGCAGGCCACTCGATAGGACCGGATGTTCCTATCCACCTATTTCCAAATTGGGTGTTCAACAAATCAGTATTTACTCTGGCGTTGTGTGCGGGAGCCCCATCTTGTTGAAAAAATATTCTATTTAAATTTGCCAAAGGTAATTCATCTAAAAAGTTTTGGAGATTTTCGTGTAATAAAGTGTAGTATTTTTCTTGATTTAAGCAACCATCTATGAAAAATGGCCCAATTAATTGATCACCTAAAATGCCACACCAAACATTTACGTTGAAACGTCTTCGAAAATTATTTTCAATTACAAATCTCAGATTGGCTGCACTCCACTGTCGATGTATGTTTCTATTAAAAATACCGTTGTTGCTAAAAGTGCATTCATCAGACCAAATTATCCTTCTGTAAAAATTCGGGTCTTGTTCTAATGCATTTAAATAAAAACGACAAAACTGGATTCTTCGGCCAGGATCATTTTGTTCTAATGCATGAACTTTTCGAGCTATGTACGGTTTTAGTTTGTGTTTTCTTAAAATTCCATGAACTGTAGTTTTTGATACCCCAATATTATGTGCAATTTCGCGAATCGAAGTTCGTGAATTTTGCTGTACTGCAAGAAGAACATCTAATTCCTTATCTTCGGAGAATTTCCGTTTTTGTGTTTTTGGTTTGGTAAATGATCCATAATTTCTTAAATTCTTTTCAATTCTCTGAAATATTTTCGAACCTGGAACATCTCTGTCCGGAAAACGAGCACTGTACCGACGAACTGCTTGAAGGCGATTTTTATTACATTCAAAGAACACTTGTAACATGTCCGTTAATTCATTGTTATTCATTTTTAACGAAAATACGCTTTTTGTTGCGGCAAAACGTTCAAACAGGATAATACAGAAAACTTAATAAAGTCAAACTGACACTTAAGGCACATTGACATAATGCTAGTGGACTGGGCCAAGTCTACTATAATGAAAGATGAAATTTATAAAGTTTTTTTTTTATTTTTTATTATTAGGAGATGTGCGATATGTGTTAAACAAGGTGGCGGGCAATTTCAACATTTATTGTAAAGTGTTTTGTTTCTTATAATAATATTTATAATACTTACATTTCAAATGTTTCATGACACATTCGAATATTTATAAATAATGGAAGACAAAGATGAAATTTATAAAGTTTTTTTTTTTGCAAAAAACGTTTATCAAAAATAAACATGTTATACATCGTTGAATTCAGAAAAAAAAAATACAATCCGAATATAGCCAAAAATATATATGTTGCCATTTAAAATAAAAAACTTGACTGTCGTTTGGCATTAATGAAAACAATTGAAAACAAATAAAAACACTGCTATCTTATAGTGTTTTTGATGCTATTAAATTTACTTTTTGTTTAAATAAAACCGGACAATAAATAACGGAATTATGAATGTTGGTGATTTTTACGGGACAGTCTGTATAGTATATAGTCAGTTTTAGAGTATTTGTGGTCTTGTATTCTTTTGTATAAATATTGTTTAGTTTGGCCTATGTAGTAACTATCGCAATCGCGACATGGTATTTTATAGATGACATGTGTTTCTCGATTTTTTTCTATTTTAGGTTTAAGTTTTGAAAATAATTGTTTATTAGTATTACTAAGTTTATATGTTGTAGCTATATCATATTTTTTAAAGTGTATTTAATTTTTTCTGATAGTTGTCGAACATATGGAATCGTCATATATGTTGTGTCATTGTTTAAATTGTTATTGGTGTCTGCAGTGTTGTATATTTGGTGTATTCTTTTTTTAATTGTTTGGTCTATAAGTTGTGGTGGATAATTATTATCTGTTAAGATTGTTTTAATTTTCTTGATGTTATCTTTTCTGTATTGAGTATGTAATAGTTTTACTGCTCTATCAGTCATATTATTTATAATCATTTTTTTGAATACTGTAGGAGCCTTTGAGTGGTAATTCATTTATATAATTATATATATATATATATATATATATATATATATATATATATATATATATATATTTACAGCTACAGCTATACCGTGTGTCCCAATTTCGATGCTCACCATTGGTATCTCGGTTATTAGAAGATATAGAACAACGGTTAAATGGGGAATGTTTTGCAGAATTCAATACTCGCGGCAAATCTCATTTCAAATTTGATCTAACTTTTTAAATTTTTAAAATATTTTGAAAAATCAAAAATTTGCAGATTTCGTTATTCCTCAATAACTCGATAACGCTTAGTCTGACCTCTTTTAAAGTTTTACATTGTTGAGACACTTTTTTAAAACAAATTATTTGATATAAACAGAAACCCCCGATTGTCATTTGTTTTTAAGTTATTACCACTATCTTTTGTTTTCCATATGGCGGCCATATTGGATTTTGGGTTTGTTAGGTAGTCCTCAAAATGTGCTTTTCAACGATGTATAACATGCCTGAAAAATTTTTATTTATAAGGAAAATATTAATAAAAACGTAAATTAATCTTTAATATGAAATTAGTAGGCTGAAAAATTAAACACCAATGTCAAATGAAAGTGAAAAGATATTTTAAGTATAGCAAACGCCAATTAAGTTGGCGCGAGGAGGGGTAAGTTCGCGCAGGATTAAAAGTAGTGGGGAGATTTGTATTTGGTTTTACATCAAATGTCAGATAATTCTAACCGCTGAGCGTGTATCACTAGCAAAGACATTATGTTCCGTCAAACGTCAATGACAAATGTATTCTGACAATGAAACAAAACGATAACCTGTCAAAGTACAATTAGTGCTGCAGAGATAAGTTAATTAAAACTACTTGTAGTTAGTGATAAGTAATTATTGTCAAGTATTAAGATTTATAAGTATTGATAATGGCACATACATATTCAAACGAAGAAAAAGTTGATATGTTGGAAGTGTATTTCAAAGCAAATAGAAACACTAAAAATGCGTGCACGAGTTATGCAGAGCGTTTTCCAGAAAGACAACAGCCACACAGGACAATTTTTAGAAGGCTAGTTAGCAAATTAAAAAACTTTGGAAGCTTCGAACAAAAACGAGCTAACTATGAAGTTAATGATGCTGATACACGTCTAAATAATATTTTGCAGAACGTTAGGAACAATCCCAGCACATCAGTTCGTCGTGTGACACGAGAAACAGGGATTTCAAAATCTACTGTTCACAGAACCTTGACGAAAAACAAGTATCACCTTTACAAACCAACAATTGTACAAGGTTTAAGTGATAATGACAATCTCCGACGATTACAGTTTAGCAGGTGGTACCTTCAAAAATGTGAATATGACGCTAATTTTCCTAGGAAAATACTATGGACAGATGAAACACGATTTACCAATTGTGGAGTGTTCAATAGGAATAACTATCATCATTGGTCTACTGAAAATACACATTTGGTAAATCAAAGAAGATTTCAAGTTCGATTTGGTTTTAATGTCTGGTGCGGTTTAATTGGTATGACATTTTGTTTGCATTTTTTTTGTTTTTCAAACTCTTTTTTTCGTTTTAGATAATCAGTTAATAGGTCCTTTCATCTTTGATTGCAATTTAACTGGTAACAGATATTTGGAGCTACTAACAAACGAGATAATGCCTGCTTTGAGGCAAAAAGATGGTTGCCCGGCCCATAACACTCGTAACGTGCAACATTTTTTGAGAGAAAACTTTAATGAGAGAGTGATTTCAAATAATGGACCCGTGCAATGGCCTGCGAGATCACCCGACCTTACCCCGCTTGACTTTTATTTATGGGGTACCACTAAAAACGAAGTATTTGATTTTGAACCGCCAGAAACTCGGGAAATTTTAGAACAAAGAGTACTAGATGTGCTACGATCAGTAAACGGAAACACGCTACGTAGAGTTTGTAACTCTACTCGAACAAGGTGTCAAAATTGTGTGGAACAGAATGGTCGTCATATTGAACAATTTCTTTAAGTGAATGTGAACTTTAAGTTCTGTATCTTTACTTTTTATTTCTATAATTTTTTTATCGTTTCGTTTGTTTACAGTATTACTTAGAATATCTTTTCACTTTCATTTGACATTGGTGTTTAATTTTTCAGCCTACTAATTTCATATTAAAGATTAATTTACGTTTTTATTAATATTTTCCTTATAAATAAAAATTTTTCAGGCATGTTATACATCGTTGAAAAGCACATTTTGAGGACTACCTAACAAACCCAAAATCCAATATGGCCGCCATATGAAAAACAAAAGATAGTGGTAATAACTTAAAAACAAATGACAATCGGGGGTTTCTGTTTGTATCAAATAATTTGTTTTAAAAAAGTGTCTGAACAATGTAAAACTTTAAAAGAGGTCAGACTAAGCGTTATCGAGTTATTGAGGAATAACGAAATCTGCAAATTTTTGATTTTTCAAAATATTTTAAAAATTTAAAAAGTTAGGTCAAATTTGAAATGAGATTTTCCGCGAGTATTGAATTCTGCAAAACATTCCCCATTTAACCGTTGTTCTATATCTTCTAATAACCGAGATACCAATGGTGAGCATCGAAATTGGGACACGGTATATATATAAATATATATATATGTATATATATATATATACATATATATATATATATAAATATATATATATATATATATATAAATATATATAAATATATATATAAAGTTAATAATAAACTTAAAACGGGCAAATGGTCCGTCAATTAAAACTTATTTATTATATATCTCTACATTTCGCAATGAATTTGTTGGTTCTTCAGGAGATGCAAGAAGATTTTTTAGAAAATGACATTCAATAAGTTAATATATGCAGCAATAGCTGTCGGAAAACGGTGTGCTGACGGCGACAGACGAAATATATATTTACCCGAGGACGAGCTACCGGTGTGGTGTTATTCGAATGAAGCTCTCTAGTGGTATTATTTTAATTTGTTTATTTAGATTTAATTTTAGTAAACTTTATGATTAAGCTGTGTGACTTCTTGTTACGCATCGACCATTCAGGCTATATTATACTTCTTGCAAGACACAGTTCGCAATTACTAATTTATTTATTTCGATTAAAAATCGAAAATAACATTTAATTGTCTAAATTTTATTACTAACGATTGTACATCATCCAATTGTAAAATCTCTTCGACAAAATAATTAAATTCTTTTAATTTCTTAATAGTCTACCTCGATCTTTTTTTTGTTACTTCCACCATGAATATATTTCAAGTTGATTATACGAATTTAAATTGTACCGACAGTTCTGAAAGTATTCTCCCTCCGATAGCCCGTTCGGGATTTGTTGCATTTAATTATACTCATTTTTACATTTGAAATGACGAGCAACAGAGACGGACTCAAAAATCTAGCTTATCGCGGTCATTATTGAAATAAGCCTTAATCGTTTTACGATTTAATCGAACAAGGTCGATAAAACGAGGCACTTAAAAAGAAAGAATCTCCTATTAACGGTTTTAAGTGATACTGGACTTCTACATTTGTTGATAGAATGTGAATTTTCCAGGGTCGAATCGACTTTTATGATCGGTTCATATAAATAAATATATAGTTTTATATAGTATTAAAATTTAATCATTTTAAATGAAATTGTATGTTTATAGTTAACTGTAATGCAATTAAGCACGTCAATGAAAATCATAAAAAAACTACGTGTTTTATCAGCCACGCTTGCAAGAATTTTAATGAATTGTCGAGTACTTAAACTCATACTGAGCGTAACTCTTTACAATTTACAATTTAATATCTAGGTTTGAATCGTATGAAGGTACTATCCACTATATGCTATTAATGAAAGCGATACAAAAGTACTAAAGTGTTCAACATATTAAACTAATTATTTTCTTATGTTCGTTTTCCTGTTATTAATGAAGACTATATTATATTTATATATTATGTATACATATGCAAATAACTACAAGAATACCTCTAAAATTTTTATCTTAGATGACGAAGAAATTATTTCCAGAAGCAATTATTTCAAGCGTTTAATAACAACTTACGAGGGGGTATTGATATATTCTTAGCCTACTATTAAAACAATTTAAAGGTTCCTAAGGGGGCCTAAGTCTGGGGGGGTATTTCAATAATTTGAACTCTAGATCCCGAATTGTATTCATGGTAATGCTCGACTTGTGTGCCCTGCAAAAACAACACAAGTTTTGCTAACATGCCACGTCTTGTTTTCTTAATTTTCTCTATTATGGTGGTTAGTAATTTAGAATAAGAATCTCCAGTGATGGTCTGACCTTTATTTAGGTAATCGATCATAGTTATTCCACGGATATCCAAAAAAAGTAGAGCAAGGACTGTTCCAACGGATTTTTGAACTCGAAACTTCTTAGGCCTTGGAGAACCATGATGCTTTCACTCCATCGATTTCTGTTATGTTTCTGGGTCGTAAAAATGGACCCATGTTTCATTCATAGTCACAAGACGGTTCGAAAAATTTAAATCTCTTTCGAAAGGGGTACAGAATGACTATGATGCTTTCACTCTTCCTCGTTTGCAGAAATTTTTTCATATCTAAATCGACGAGAACTATATGATGGACGCATTTATATGAAATCTTTAGTATCTCAGCTATATGTATGAGTCCCATTCGACGGTCTGATAATATCATGTCATGAGCTGCGTCAATATGTTCGCGGGTGAACACCCAAATCAGTCTCTGGTCGCTTCTCAGCGGAAACTTTTCCTCTTTTGATTGACGCAATTTTTGACAGTCGCATATGATAGTAGTTGATCGGCAAGTGTGTTAAGCATATATTCGTAAATTTCCTTACCACTTAACCTCTTCAAATACAAGTATTTGATGATGCCTCGATACTTAAATTTATCGATTTTCACATTTGCATTAGACATGCTTTCTTTCAGAATTTGAAGCAATACTTTAACTTTTTGACACTTGACACTACAGTGACACTTTTAAAATGTCATTATTTCTTGCCATTATAACAAGATTTAGTTTTGTTCAAGGAAAATGGTCTAGGCTAACTAGATATCAATACCCCCTCGTACTAGGACGGTTCAGCGGGAAATGAGATTCAAAATAAAACAAATAAATTAGGATATTAAGTTTTTTTAATTGCTTTTCAACATAATCCTTCTCAAGATCAACGTGGTACTTTTTAAGTACCTTTTTTGCGATGATCTTTCTGAGGATCCTTAAAATCTGTTACGTTACTGCAGTAAGTTGTTAATTCGACCTGGAACTTCTTTCTAGCAATAAAAAGTTTGAGTTTGGGAAATAAGTTGAAGTAACTTGGTGCTAGATTTAGTAAATAGGTAGGGCGAGTTACAACTTGAAATAAATTTATTAAATTCTTCGCGAAAAACTTGACAGGTGCTAGAAAACGCGCTGTCATTCCAGGTTGATTTTCAAATATTGCTTCCTTCAATTTGTTTAATAGAGTCTGGTATATGTTAAAAGTCCTTTGCAGGTTAGTCTATGAAGATTCTTCTTTTCGAATCCCAAGAAATTCTTGCAGCAAAATGTCTTGACTTTCCTTGGTGGAGGGCTAAAATTATGTGTCCACTGCTACTTGTAAAAAATTTTCGCAAAATATCATCTTGGTTTCCTTTGAACAGTTTCAAATTATCGTTTGATTCCCGCATTCTCCCAGGTTTTTTTTATCACAATTCAAATTTTTGGTCGGTTCGCCTTACCAACAGCTTGACCATGCCTAATTCTACGTCTTAAATGTTATGTACGCTTTCGATTAGTATGCTTTTAATACTAGATCTATGCATATCAATTTTTCGGCCGTTCAACAGAATATCATTAGTAATTTCCAAAGTCATTGCAGTTTTTTTATGGTTTTGGTCGCATAAAATCTTCGATGCTTATTTCATCACGTTTAAATTGCACAAGCCGATTATTTGAAGTTTTCGAAGGTGTCTTGTTGCCTAAGGTATATTGTATATTAAAATATTGAATTGCACTACGAATTGCGAGTTTGAGTTTGAGTTTCGTAGAACATCGATCTTATATATTGTAACTTTCAAATCATATTTCAGATATTTACAAAACTTCACCTATCACCATTAAGAAAAAAATACAGGATTCTTTTTTTTAATTTTACATCTTTTTTGTATTTGGCCTGGTAAAACTAGTCTAAAAGGAATTATTAATTAATCTGTTAAAATCTAATGTCTTAAACTTAAATACGAAGGAGGATTGATATATGAGGTCTCTAATTTCGAGTACCTACCTCGTCTTGGTATGCAAAGTTTTATTTTACTGTGTACCGTTTTGTGAAACAGTGTTATGTATTATGGATTCGATTTCTGAGATACGTATCAAGCAACGATTCATGACAGAATTTTTAACGCTGGAAGGTTGCGCGATCATCGAAATTTACAAGCGTTTGAAAGCTGCTTATGGCAACGATTGTATGGATGTGAAGAATATTCGCCAGTGGGCGCCACGTGCAAAATTCTGTCATAGAGGCGAAATATATGTGCTTGACGAAAAGTCAGTATCAGTAACGAATGAGAAAATTCAAACACAAGTGAATCCACTGATTCTAGGAAACATAAAAAGATATTGCTTGGTAATTAGGCATTAGTTTCGCACTGTCAGTCCTGATTTGGTGCCTTTAAAGTTCTGATTGTTCCCAAAGTTGGAGGAGGTAATGAAAGATCAACATTTTTCATCACTGAATTTTGACACTGAACTTCGGGCTGCTGTTTGCAATTTGATCTACAGTAAACAAGAAAGTTTTTTCATGGATGGAATGACGAAATGGATTCAGCGTTTGAAGAAATGCGTTGCCCTAAATGGTGATTATGTGGGAACATAATTATGCATATTGGTAGTACGATAAATTTACTTCATTTTGAGACCAGTTTTATTATTTTGTCTTTTATTATTCTTATTTTGTAGAAATGGAGACCTTACATGTCAATCCGCCCTGGTATTTATCAACTAAAATTCATCCAATGACATCCTTGAGGTTCTTGTACAATTCACTTGCTCCGCTTTCATATACAACAAGATCAAATGGTTTGATCGTCTTTAATCTTCGGCTGGTATTGATTGTCCAGTAGCTAAAGAGCTTCTGGGTTCATATGAAGATGGAGTCTGGCTTCATGTTGGCGCATCTCCATAATTGGATGCCGGTTTCCCGCACCAGTTTTAGGACCTGGTTGTAGAGTAATTCTTTATTATTTATTGACAAGTTGAGTTTCTGCAAAGCAGTCAGTAGTGCTGTTTATGTTTTAGTCCTAATTCAGATTTTTTCTGTTTAACATGTAGCGTAGCATCCATTACATTGCGAGAAGACAGCGAGAGGGAGATAACCTAAAAAAACTGATTGTCCAAGGCAAGATTGAGGGTAAAAGACCAAGGGGCAAATCGCAAGCAAGTGAAATCAAGTGAAAGATATAACAAGCATACCATTGCAAGACCTGTTAGCAGAAATTAAAGATCGTGAAACGTGAAAAGGAAAAATGAACACCTGTATCTAGAGATGAGATTACGATTTCTCAGTCATGAGAACCCGAGAAAGAAGAAGAAGAAGAATCAACCCTGCCACACTCTGTATATAATATTAATTTGGCATAAATAAATATTAATATACATATTATTATTCTATAAATTTAAGATTTTAGAAATATAATAAAATATAAATTGTCCACTGAATTCGTCTGGGTATTTTGACATTTACGAAGTGTAATGTTTGACATTTATTAAAATGCTTTCTTACACAATACAACAACGTGTTTAAATTGTTGAATTATTTTATGAAAATCAGCGTTTTGTGAAAAATGTTTTTAGAAAATTACCTGCAATTACTGCATGGTTTACATGATCGTCCATCTGAAAGAACTATTAGTCGAATTATTAGAAAATTTCAAGAGACGGGTTCGGTGGAAGATCAAAAAATAGAATCAAGAGCATATTGATTGTGAAAGTGTTGCTGAAGCATCTGAAATGTCCCTAAGTCGACGTTCACAAAAAGTTGGTTGTGCTTTGAAGGCATATAAGGTTCAAATAATACAGGAACTAAAGCCATTGGACTATGCAAAATGTCATGCATTCGTCAGTTGGATTAAAAAACAACGAGATGATGTTCATAAAAAATCATCTCGTTGTTTTCTTCATTCTGCCGAAGCACATTTTGATATTGGTGGTTTTGTTAACAAACAAAATTGTTGAATTGGGGGTGAGGAAAATCCATGAGTGATTCATGAAAAAGCTTTACATCCTCAACGAGTCACTGTTTGGTGTGCATTATGGTCAGGTGGCGTAATTGGACCATATTTCTTTCAAGATGCTGCTAGTGATGCTGTAACAGTGAATGGTGTTCGATATCGTAAGATGTTAACTGAATTTTTGTGGTCTGAACTGTATGATATTGTTCTAGAGCATTGATTCCCAAAGTGGTCCAGGTGGACCCCCCAGGGGTCCACGGGAGACTCGACGGGGGTCTACGTTGGCGTGACAAAAAATGAGGGTTCACAATTCGTAAGCACGAAAATTTATCTGGTTTCGATAGTGAAGAACTAAAATGTTGGCTTGAGTTCACCTATCAATGTAGGCAGATAATATTTTAAGAAGCTCAGCGACTGTTTCTTGTAAAAACTTGCATATTCCATATTCAGTACAACATGTCGAGACTTGCAAAGCGCTGCCGCTGCCGCCGTCCGCAATGCTTGTTCAGACGTGCAAAGGGACGAAGTACGACTTGTGGTGTGTGTGCTTGCAATCTTGCATGAACTTGTTTGATTCTTCATTAATATAAATACGAATGCCACGGATAAACGTTACTCATTTGTTTCCTGAATTTCGAAAAGAAAAGTAAAGTAAAGTGAATCGATGTTAGTGTTTGCCACTGTCGGAAAAGTAAGTACTTACCTGCCTATTTGTTATACATACTTTTATTTTATTTATTATTTATCTATTTAGTTTACAATTTATTGTACACGTAAGTAAACAAAAAATGGACAAATTACAAAAAAATACGTAGGTACAAAAGGTGAGGCTTATTCCTAAAATAAATCTCTTCCAACCCACCTGCGATAGGAGATATATTTATGTTGTAATAAGTATATTTGTAATGTTTGCGTGTAGTAGGTACGTATTAAAAATTAAATACTGAACAGAGCCATTATTAGATACTTCCATAAAAGAACAGAAAGCCGAGAAAGGTTGAACTTACATACCTACATTTATTAGTATTTTTTTTATTACCCTACTGTGTGGTGGTTCACTAATAATTAAATATATTTTCATAAATTGTACGCGTCTTTATGTACTACATACTCGTAACGTGCATCAAAGTAATAAATAAATAATTAAAATCGCGAAGTTTTGATATCAAAATATTATTTACAAGTATTTTCTATCGAATTTACAGAAATATATCAAAATATAATTAATGAAAAAATGTTTTACATTACATTAAAATCGGTTCAGCCGTTTTCATAAAACTCAATTATTGATCTTAGCGATTTATTGCTTTTAATAATTAGAATCAGTTTGCCGCCGGTACTTTGTTTATTTCATTGCAATAATCAATTAATCCTGTTAAAATAGCCATATCCTGTAAAGTAAGACCGCCTTAAGATTACTACAAGAAAGTTTTTTTTTTTATTTACAGGTAGGTAACTGATACGAAACATGGCTGAATCTAAGAAGAAATGTCGATAGTACAGTGTTGATTATTTAAAATTTGGTTTTCTACCATCAAAGGCAGAGAAGCGATTGCCCATATGCCTTTTATGCAACAAAGTTTGAGCAATGACTCTATGAAACCATCGAAGCTCGAAGATCATCTAAGAAGGTGTCATCCTGATAAAATAGGTAAAGATTTGAAATATTTTCAAACATTGAAGGAAAAATATGAAAAGAGACCCACCGTGCACAGTATGTTCGCTTCAACGTCGGAAAGTAACGATGATGGCTTGCGGGCATCTTACAATATTTCATTACTTATAGCGAAATCTGGAAAATCGCACACCATTGGAGAACAGTTAATTTTACCCGCTGTTGAAGAGGTTTTAAAAACTGTTCTGCACAAATCTCCATTTGACATACTCAAAAGATTTCCTTTGAGTAACAACACTGTACAAAGACGTATTGACGAAATGAGCTCTGATATTGAAATTTTCTTGTGTAATTATCTGCAAACAACTCATTTTTCTATTCAACTGGACGAGTCAACTTTACCTGGTAATGAAGCATTATTATTGGCATGTGTTCGATTTGTTATGGACGAAGAAATTCATGAAGAGCTACTATTCGCGAAAACTTTGGAGACGGACACTAAATGTGAATCAAAATTTAATGTCCTGAGTGATTTTTTTAAGGAAAAATAGATTCCATTCACAAACGTTATTTCGGTGGCAACAGATCCTGCCATGGCCAGGCGATGTCGTGGGCTTATAAGCCATCTTAAAAGAGTTATACCAGAGGTAACTGCAATTCACTGTGTTATCCACCGACAACACCTAGTAGCGAAAAATTTGAGTGCTAAATTGCACCAATCGCTTCAATTTGTGATTAATGCAGTTAACAAAATAAGAAGCAATGCATTGAATACGCGTTTATTTGCACAATTGTGCGATGAAAATGATGAAGACTTCCAACGATTGCTCTTACATACTGAAGTACGCTGGTTGTCGAAAGGTGCATGTTTAACAAGATTTTTCTCACTTTTTGTATCAGTTTTAGAGTTTCTGGAAAGTAAAGATCCAGATTTAAAAGAAAACCTGATCAATTTGAAAGCAGACATCGCGTATTTGACAGATTTGTTCAAAAAATTTAATGACATTAATATACAATTACAAGGGGACAGCCTCAATTTAATAAAAACGAACGGTGTAATTTCAGATTTTCTTGGAAAATTGAAATTTATGAAGCAAAATATTAGTCGGCGCGAATTTTCCCAGTTTTCAAACTTGTCACAGGTAGAATGCCTTGATGAGGATATTCACTCATACGTTCAACATTTAATTGCCCTGCATGATGACTTTAAAATCAGATTTGAAGATATTCTGACGATGGAAATACCACCATGGATCACAAATTAACTTGATGAAACGGAAGTGGGGAATGTGATATTACAAGAGGAGCTACTCGAGCTTATCACTAATGAGGAACTGAAGGTGAAATTTAAAAGAGGGTATCAAACATTTTGGCTGCAGGCAGAAATACCCGAAAAATATCCTGGACTGTGGGGAATTGCGAGAAAGCTTTTGATAGCGTTTCCCTCGTCATATCTTGTCGAGAAAAGTTTTAGTGTCGTTACAAACCTTCTAACAAAAAAAAAAGGAGCAGATTGAATATCACAGAACGGGGAGATTTGCGGTTATTCCTAACAAAACTGAAGCCAAATATTGATAATTTGTTGTCAATCCATCAAGCACATCCCTCCCACTAAAATTATGACTATGTTGTGATTGTCATTGTAGAAGTTACGTTACGTTATTAATATTTAATTTTAATTATATTACGACTGTTATCATATTACAATGTAATATGATAGCAATAATAATTAATAGTGTAATAATTACATATTTGAATAAATACAACACAAGGAAATATGCTATTTTTCTTTTTATTTTTACCACTTCGTTTTCTAAATAAAATATTTGAGAATTGATTGGTTTCTTGTGCTGTGAGTAGATGTCAAAGGAGTAAAGTTGGATGGAATAACTTTTTTGATTGGC
Source organism: Melolontha melolontha (assembly GCA_935421215.2). Classification (NCBI taxonomy): domain Eukaryota; kingdom Metazoa; phylum Arthropoda; class Insecta; order Coleoptera; family Scarabaeidae; genus Melolontha; species Melolontha melolontha. The sequence goes on along the minus strand of OW285238.1, from coordinate 146,368,760 downwards.
TAACTTTACTTTTTTGACATCCACTCACAGCACAATCAATTAATTAATTAACCAATAACTCAGCCGCAACGCAAATTTCCATAGTTAGATCTAATCTTCACATTTTTTGCCGAGTTTTGGGAATATGGTAGAAATGTAGCTGCAGGGGGTCCACCGGAACCAGCAAAACTTTCAAAGTGGTCTATGAGAAAAAAAATTTGGGAGCCTCTGTAATCTAGAGGATAGATGGTTTCAACAGGATGGTGCAACACCTCATTTTTCTAATGAAACAATTGCTTTATTACGACAAAAATTTCCTGGAAGAATTATTTCAAGAAATGGTGACGTTAATTGACCACCAAAATCATGTGATCTAACACGGGTGGACTATTTTCTTTGGGGTTACGTAAAAAGCCAGGTCTATAAGAACAAACCACAATCGATTCCTGAACTAAAGGATGAAATTATTCGTTTCATTTGTGAAATAGAGCTTCAATTATGTCAAAATGTAATAGAAAATTTTAACAAAAGAGTGAAAAGCTGCGAAGCAGCAAGAGGCGGTCACTTGTCCGATATTATTTATCGTGTACAAATGTCACAACTGATACTACAATTACCAATAAATGTTTTTAAATTATTGTTTTATTTATTTTTAAAAAAGGCGCTTACCTTGAAAGATCCTTTACATACCAAAAGTTTTATCAAAAAATAGAAAACAAAGAGACTTGCTTCCAAATGTTTAACACCCGCAGTAAAATAATAATATACTGAAATCTTTCATAATTCCTTAGGAAACCATATGATTTATCGTGTACAATTATAGATCTCCTTCTCATTTGCTCAAATCTTGAAAATAAATTTTTAATACGACTCATATTTTATTAAATTTTATGAATATCGTTTGTTAAGTTCTTAACCGCTAACATGCCAAACAAAAATTGAAATAATTATGATGCGACGGTGCGGCGCGCGTAAATCAAAAGCAAAAATTACGGCTTGCTTCCCCCTTTTTCAACTTAAATTTCGATCATAAAACACCGCAAAAAACCGAAAGAAAAACAACAATATTGAAAACGTCCGTACGCAGCCCGAAATGAAATTAGTTATAACGTAAACAAATCATTAACACCACCTGCTTTCAGCTTTTAAACACAGTTATGATTAGGATGTTTAGAAATACATAAATTTTTGGTGAGGACATCTGTAAGTCTTTTTTTTTTGGCTTGTCAGAACTGAAAGCGGACATAAAAGGCACGGCATTTTCATATACATCCGCATTAAACTAAACTGTGGATGGAATAGGGATACTTGCTTTATAATAGGGATGGAAAAGTAAGTTAAAATTGCAAATTACTGTATTGTGTTTGTTATTTTTGTTTAGGATATACAGTACATTGTTGGTCAAAGAACTTGGATTATCAACAAGAAGGATGTTTTGCAAGAAATATGAGTATACAGGGTCTCTATTATGTATAGAAACGGTTAAGTATCTGGAGAACGGTTCGAGATATCTTAACAAAATTCAGCACACTAATATAAGGAAATCTTTCGATCTTTTTGGCTATATTTTCATTTCTTTTTATTATCGCATTTTTGAAGTCCAAGGCTTACATGATTTTTTTAAAATAATAATAAATTTAACAGTGCTTCAATTTGGCATCGTTGGAAAGATTTTTTCCAAATTCAGGGATGTAAATATATTATGTTTATTTTCAAAAATAGTTTAAAAGAAAACGGATAAAAACTATTTCGTTCTTTTTTGGGGTAATAACTAGAGAACGGATGCAATTTCCATAAAACGCAATCGGCAATTGGAATTGTGAATAACGTCGCTCAGTACACCCCGGCGTAATTCAATGAAGTATTTGTTTGACTTACTCGGCCACCTGATCTCGCAGCGATAACAATGGACAACCCAGCTATTGTATTCGGAAAATATAGTGTTTTGCAGTGGTGTCGTGTACGTAGATAAAATAAATAAGTTTATCTTATTTCGTAAGAGAAATAGCACGTACAGTCCTTTTCTTTTCATTTAAGCAACAACTTCCAATTATTTTCACGTAAGTGTGCATAAAATTTCGTTATTTAATTTCGTTTATTTGGATCAAGAATATTCTTTTATTTTTCTATTTATAAGGATGTACTTAATTCAAAGAGAACAAAATTGACAGAAGAAAACCTTGAGAAACTATTGCTAGTCAATATTAATACTCCTTTACTCAACTTGAACGACAAAATGAACAAATAAAAATGTTCCAATTATAGAAATAAAATTAAAAACTTTAAAAATACAACTTTTCAACAAATACATATGTATTTCGTAATTTTATAGATCACCACCCGTTTGTTTTCCAATTATATAAAAAAAATTAATTAATAAATATGTATTTCGTAATTTTAGATAGATAGATCACCACCCGTATGTTTTCCAATTATATAAATAAAATTAAAAACTTTAAAAATACAACTTTTCAACAAATAAATATGTATTTCGTTATTTTATAGATCACCACCCGTTCGTTTTCCAATTATATAAATAAAATTAAATATTTTAGAAATACAGCCTTTCGCCAGTACTGCACTGGGCTTTGCATCATGTGGTAAGCATGTCCGTTCTCCAGTAATAACAATAAAAAACATTTATTAAATAAGAAACTATTTACAAAAGGTGTTTAAAATGTCCACTGTTAACTTCCTGGTAGTAATAGATACGTAGAACGAAGCCTCGAATAGCGTTTTCCCAACAAATCAAAGGTGTATCGAAAACTTCTTGCCGAATTCGTAATTTGAGACCTTCGAGATTTTCTGGCTTATCAACGTAAACCCGACTTTTTAAATATCTCCACAAAAAAAAAAATCTTGCCAATTGGTGACCTCGCCAGCCATTCGATAGTTTCTCATCGGCAGATCCATCGATTTGGGAAAGTAACGTTAAGAAAATTTCTATCGTTAATTGGTGCACCAGCTTGCTGGGACCATATATCCTGGTTTTGATTAAGTTGAGGGGTGATATTTTCTTCCAATAGTTCTAAATATTTATCTGCTGTTAAGTTGCCATCAATGAAGAAAGGTCCGACAATATTGTTGCTGCTAAATCCCATCCAAACATTTAATTTTTGGGAATACTGTGTATGAACTTGTATGAGTTGTGTCTGTTAACATGCCCATTTGCTTTATTCGTGAAAATTATATTTGGAACAAAATTTGGATTGGTATTCTTTTTTTTTTCCATTATAACTTCGCCAAATTCAATCCTATGATTAAAATAATCTTTGTTTAATTCTTGCAGTAATTGTAAGGATAAAAGTATTTTTTGAACTGAGCATCTACAAATGTTATGGTTTAAAGCTAATTGTTGGATAGAAACCTTACCATTGTCTATTACATCAGTAAAGACATTGAATGAATTTTCAGTATTAGTTTTTGTTTTTTGTCTTCCTAATTTTGGATAATTGTTAACGCTACCTGTATCCATGTATCTTTTCACTGTTTCTTAAACTATTGATTTATTGATGTTTCTGTTTAGATATACTTCATTAAATGATCAAAAAACTTCAGCATAAGAACGTTTTCTGTCGCCGTATCCAACCATTGCTATTATTAGAATTCTTTTTCTTTCAGTTAAATACATCTTAATTCCGTATGATAATTGAAACAAATCTCAAACTCACATGGGCGTTAACGGTTTCAAGTGTAATTTAATACTTGATCCGTCATCCGTAGTTTCACAGCCAACTAAACAAAAATATGCATTTACCCCAAAAGAAACCGAAACACCTTTTATCCATTTTCTTAAAACTATTTTGGAAAAAAGACATATTATATTTACATCACTGAATTCAGCAAAAAATGGTCTTTCGAGCGATGCCAAATTCATGCACTGTAGCCATTTAAAAAAGGTCAAGTAAGCCTTGGATTGCAAATATGCGATAGGAAAAAAAAAGAAAATATATCCAAAAAGATCCAAACAAAATTTAATTTAGATATCTCGAACCATTCTTGAGATATTTGATCCTTTCCATACTTAATAGCGACACTGTACGAGGTGCATTCAAGTTCTAAGGCCTTCGATTTTTTTTCTAACTAACTACTCACCCGAAAACTATGAAACTGGTGTTACTTCTCGACGTAATCTCCCTGCAGACGTACACATTTTTCATAACGTCGACGCCATGATTCCATGGCCGCGGCGAAGGCTTCTTTAGGAGTCTGTTTCGACCACTGGAAAATCGCTGAAGCAATAGCAGCCCGGCTGGTGAATGTGCGGCCACGGACAGTGTCTTTCATTGTTGGAAACAGCCAAAAGTCACTAGGAGCCAGGTCAGGTGAGTAGGGAGCATGAGAAATCACTTCAATGTTGTTTTCACGAAGAAACTGTTGCGTAACGTTAGCCCGATGTGCGGGTGCGTTGTCTTGGTGAAACAGACCACGCGCAGCCTTTCCCGGACGTTTTTGTTGCAGTGCAGGAAGGAACTTGTTCTTCAAAACATTTTCGTAGCATGCACCTGTCACCGTAGTGCCATTTGGAACACAATGGGTAAGGATTACGCCCTCACTGTCCCAGAACATGGACAACATCATTATATCAGCACTGGCGATTACCCGAAATTTTTTTGGTGGCGGTGAATCTGTGTGCTTCCATTGAGCTGACTGGCGCTTTGTTTCTGGATTGAAAAATGGCATCCACGTCTCATCCATTGTCACAATCGACGAAAAGAAAGTCCCATTCATGCCTTGGTTGCGCGTCAACATTGGTTGGCAACATGCCACACGAGCAGCCTTGTGGTCGTCCGTCAGCATTCGTGGCACCCACCTGGAGGACACTTTTCGCATTTTCAGGTCGTCATGCAGGATTGTGTGCACAGAACCCACGGAAATGCTAACAATGGAGGCGATCTGTTCAACTGTCAATCGGCGATCCACCAAAACAAGTCTGTCCACTTTCTCGATCATGTCGTCAGACCGGCTTGTGCAAGCCCGAGGTTTGTTGTCACACGATGTTCTGCCTTCATTAAACTGTCGCACCCACAAATGCACTTTCGACACATCCATAACTCCATCACCACATGTCTCCTTCAACTATCAACTAAATTTCAATTGGTGTCACACCACGCAAATTCAGAAAACGAACGATTGCACGCTGTTCAGGTAAGGAAAACGTAGCCATTTTAAGTATCTAAAACAGTTCTCATTCTCGACGCTGCCGCTATAATTCCATCTGCCGTACAGTGCTGCCATCTCTGTGACGTATTGACAATGAACGCACGCTCATTTTAAAACAATGCACATGCTTCTTCTATCTCTTTCCAGTCTGGAGAAAAAAAATCGGAGGACTTAGAACTTGAATGCACCTCGTATATGTTGTAGTGTCACGTGAACGGGCTCTAATAAATAAAATATGAACAGGAATTAGAATTAGCTTAAAATGTACTGGTTTACTTAAGGTTTTTAAAATAAATGTTTAATATTAGTTAATAATGTGTATACCGATGTTTTGCAAAATCTAAATTAGTTATTTAATTGCTAAATCGACAGATTTTTGTTACTAAATTAATTTAGTTATTTTATAAAGTCAATTTTGCAATCATTCGCTTTAAATACCGCTAATAAATAATAATTTTATAACTGATTCAGATGAATATTTAAATAGGTACAAATACTTTTGACTAACCCCAATACAAATTGTGTATACTTTGATATAGTTGCCTATATAAATGCGTTTTAAAAGAAAATTGGCATTAGAACTCATAAATGACCAAAAGCATAATATTATAAAAAATTATCTTACAGGAATAAATCATTTAAACTGTAGATATTTTCAATTTATGTAAATTAATAAAAATATGTAAAAATAAATAGATTTAAATCGTTGCCATAGAGAAAACAAAAGTCTTTTGATGCGAGATTTTTGCACCGACGCTTTAAAGACACGTACTTCGTTGTGCTCTGAAAAATATAGTACTAAAAAACAATATAATCGAAAATAGTCATCGTAAAATAGTCTTTAATCATACAAACAAAAATTAACCTATAAATTCAACAACTTTTTCCGTTCATATAAAATTCCTGTAATTGAAAAGATCATTCCAATGGCCCGAAATAACAAGTATTCCATTACACACATCTGTATCTGTACACATGGACATACACCTCGTATTTTCCAACATTTACTTTTGCCAAAAACACGTGTTTCTGTCACACAATAGACTTCGTCAGTTTGGCTAGGGAAGTAAAGTTTGATGGAACGTATGGTAGGTATAGCAAATTTTGTTTTACCAGGTGGCACCAGATATTCTGGTGACATCTAACGGACAAAATAGACTATGCCGAAAATAGCGATTTTCTCTCGTCCAGCTATGTCGGTACAGAAGGGAAAAAATACATATATATATAGGTGAAAGTCCATTGACACGATGCCAAATGGCAGTAAATCTACAAAAGAAATTTGAGTACATCAATATGTTAAGCACGCATTACGCATTTTGTACAAATGAAATAGATATGCATTACACACATCTGCATCTGTGCACATGAAATACACCTCGTATTTTTCAACATTTACTTCTGCCAAAGACACGTGTTTCTGCCACACAATAGACTTCCTCAGTTTGACTAGTGAAGTAAAGCTTGATGGAACGCCTCTTTTGTCCGTCAGATGTCACCACATTATCTGGTGCCACCTGTAGGACGAAATTTGTTATACCTATGAGGCGTTAAGGGTAGTTTTACGATCAATAAATAAATAAAAATGGCTTTTTAAGGAAACACAACATACTATAAAGTTACAGTTTAAAGTCGAATATATTAGAGACGAAAGGGCGTATATAATATTTGAAGGTGAACTAAGAAAATTTCATAGAAAGAAATTTAAAATATAAATCTATATTTATATTTTAAATTTCTTTGAAAAAGGCATTATGTGCGGAAACGTTCTCGTTCAAGGCAAATGCAGACAGCTTAAAATATTAAGTCGCTCCACGAGCGCAGACGTAATAATAACTCATGGCTTGCCAATCCCCCGTAATTGATGTCTTGCTGTCGAGTGTTCTGAGGCATGAATTATTATTATTAAATTTGAATGTATCTTTGAATATTTTAATTTTATCCATGACAACTACAGATATATAGGTTTGACATCGATATACTGTCATTTTTATTTTAAATTTCTTTGAAAAAGGTACTATTTCTCGAAACATGTAAGATTGTTTTAAATATATACATATCAAAGTAAACCAGACCTTAAATTGCCGACTAATTTAATCTACTATAACATACAAAGGTCAAGAAATAATTTTATATATATATATATATATATATATATATACAGGGTCTTCCCTGACGTAATCGACAAACTTACATAATGTATTCTAGAGGTGATTCTGAACAAAAAAGTTCATATGCACTTTAGCTCATTTTTTTTCTTTAGATTTCACCAAAGGAAGAAAACTGTTTCAGTAATGTATTTAATCATGAAATTGCATAACAAACTAATAAACTACTATTATAACAGTTGCTATAAATGTTCGCCTCTTCTTTCTAAACATGTTGTCCGTCATTTTATAAAATGTCAAATATGCATCATGAGCGTTGGCATGTTTTATCAAGATGACTCCACCGCATTTTAGTAGGCAAGCTATTGACTTTCTAAATTAAACTTTTCGAAGACGACGGATTGGCAGAGGGCGCCCTGTATTACGGTCTGCGCGTTCTCCTGACCTGTTGCCATTGGACTTTTTCTTTTGAAGTTGTCTAAAAAATCGTGTTTACTATAACGGTAAGCCAAACACTCGAGAAGAATTGATCGAAAGAATAGTTGCAGGTGTGGATTTCTTACGAAATAAACTTACAGATATTAACTGGAAACAGAATAAGGTCCAAAGACTAGCAATATGTTTAGATAGAAGAGGCGAACATTTCGAGCAATTGTTATATTAGTTTATTAGTTTCTTATGTAATTTCATGACTAAATACATTACTGAAACAGTTTTCTTCTTTTGTTGAAATCTAAAGAATGAAAAAAAAATAACCTAAAGTGTATATGAACTTTTTTGTTCACAATCACCTCTAGAACACATAGTGAAAGTTTGTAGATTACCACAGGGAACACCCTATATATATATATATATATATATATATATATATATATAACTTTATGCGTATGAGAATTAGTAACTATTAAATTCTCATATTACATGCAATTGTCGCTCTAATTTGTTATATTAATTTCTATAACTGACAAAATCACATTTGCCTAAGGATGCTGACACAACACGTCGCGACGTCAACCGTCCAGGTTGTTCGGATAAATGAAAAATGTGTAAAAGTGATGAAGAAAATAATTTGTAACAACAATGAAATACCGCGGGGGTATGTAAACAATGGGTCTCGTCTTTTGGCTTTACATGGAGTTATAGAACTCCTCTCGTATGTAATTGCAGTTAACTAAGTGAAATATAGAATTGTTCTTGATGTATGGATTTATAATATCTTTATATGTTAATATAAAAAGTTGTAAGTATAAGCTTGGAGTTAAAAAATATAGAGATTTTTCCGAATTCTCAATACTATTGCAGATTTCTTTTACGATAAAGTAGAATTTTTTACAGTGAAGTAAATGGGGATGTTACGTTATTTATTACAGCCCCGTCACCACCACGAAGATATTCGGTATCCCTTGATGATATTTTAGGTGTTGAAGAGACGATTAGTATCAATTAGTGACATCCGGCAATGATTTTGATCTTCGGCACGGCTCGATGATTTAAAGTCGACATCTGTTGCCCAATTGCACTGGTGTTGATGCGCACCACCGTCTATCTAGTTTTTTGTAATTAGCGGCGCTATTATTATTACGATTCGGGCTCCTTAAGTTCGCGCAATTTCGCACAGATATTTACGAAATTCCAAAATATTATCGCCTACTTTTCAATTATCGCTAACTGTCATTATTATTGTTATTAGTGTTATTGCGTTCTAACTCGTGTCATACAGCTGGATGATTTAAAATTACCACAGCGAATGCAATTGACATTGCTAAATTAGATCGTTAACAAAGTAATTTCTGTGTTCGAGTTTATTTATTTTCGGTTTTGGCAACATTTATGTGCGTCCATATGGAACGCATTATTTATATAAAAAAAATACGCTGAGCTCTTAATATTAAAACCAACTACAGGATAGAAATTAATGTAGCTGTTTTAAAATTTAATGTTTTTATTTTAGAACGAAAAATTTTTCAGATGTCTAATAATTCGACTACCATTGTTAGTTATTGTTTACAAAACAATAATAAACGATAATGATGGACAAATTATACGAGTTTTATTATGTTTTCAGAGAAAATAAATTAAAATTAAAAGAATCTCTTTTGAATAGCATATCGATATTTATAATCTTTACCGTAAAAGCCTTCTGTTGAAAATAATACATTGCCAATTTCTTTTTGCATAGACTAGGAATACGGTCATGCAAAGTTCTACAATTACATCGAATGTTTTAAATAAAAAGTAAGTCATTGCTCAATATTCCTCAGTCAGCCGCTTTGCTAACGCGAAAGGAAGTTGGCCAGATAGTAAAGACGCTGACAATCAGCGTTTGATGGTAGAGGGATATTGAACGATTGTGTAAAGATAAGTAGACAGGGGGTGAAGCTTAAGTTATTATTAGTTTTGTAAGCAATGTGAACATCATATTTTTTTATAAAGAACTTGTTTAATTTTTTAGATAGACGAGGAACATACGGTATTGAAAAATATTTTTTCGGTGTGTTTGATTGTTCATTTACTGTGTATTGTTGGTGATTATACATTTTATGCATCAAAGAAAAATTAAAAGCAGCCATTCCAACGTAATAAGATCGCATGTAGTGTATAGTATACCGTGTAATGATTGTAGTGGCGCTTATATAGGTCAAACAGAACGACACTTAAAAGACAGATTTAATAGTCACAAATATGCAACAAACATAACAGCCTTAAAAAAAACATGAAAATAAAAATAGTCACACCTTCAATTATATAGAAGTTAAAATACTCCAAACAGAAAAAAATTATAGAGCAAGATATTGATCTTGCTCTATATATATATATATATATATATATATATATATATATATATATATATATATATATATATATATATATATATATATATATATATATATATATATATATATATATAATATATATATGAAGCAGGTAGTTTTAAAGCTCATATGTGTTGGAGTTAATTGTATATTTCATATTTAGTGAAACGGAAGAAAATGCATTAAAATTGTAAGTACCTACCATAAAACCTATAAATTATCATATTTTTAATTATTGTTTTTACACGTAGATGTGTTTTTGAAGAAGACAATAAATGCTGAAATGTCGGAATAAGTATTTTATTTTAAGAATAATTTATCAAAAAGCCTAATTCCAAGAAAAATTAATGTTTTATAATTAAGAGAACGTCTAAGCAAAAATAGAAATATAATATATATATATATATATATGTATATATATATATGTATATATATATATATATATATATATATATATATATATATATAGTAAACCTAATCAGTAGGCGATTAAAGGTCTGTATATTACTTCAAAATATATGTATTTAAAAAACTCTACATGTTTCGGCTATATACGCCTTTATCAAGAGAATGCAAAATATGAATGACAGGATACAAATGTCAAGTAATTAAGTTGCTATGGTTTAAATTATTCAAAGATACATTCTAGTAATAATAATAAATCATGCCTTAGTATTCCAAAAAATAGATAACAAGGTGTGAAAATATGTGTTGTTCGCTGCTAGCAATTTGTGTCTCCATCTGGGTATGAACTTGTGTGTTGGTTGCTGCTGGCAGCTTGCGTCTCTCTATGGGTGTGTGGTTTTGTGTGAGAGCGTAAGTGTAGGGTTTTGTATGTCGGTGCGTTCGTGCACACGCACGAACGCACCGACATACAAAACCCTACACTTACGCTCTCACACAAAACCACACACCCATAGAGAGACGCAAGCTGCCAGCAGCAACCAACACACAAGTTCATACCCAGAAGGAGACACAAATTGCTAGCAGCGAACAACACATATTTTCACACCTTGTTATCTATTTTTTGGAATACTAAGGCATGATTTATTATTATTACTAGAATGTATCTTTGAATAATTTAAACCATAGCAACTTAATTACTTGACATTTATATCCTGTCATTCATATTTTGCATTCTCTTGATAAAGGCGTATATAGCTGAAACATGTAGAGTTTTTTAAATACATATATTTTGAAGTAATATACAGACCTTTAATCGCCTACTGATTAGGTTTACCATATCATACCAAGGTCACGAAGTTATTATATATATATATATATATATATATATATATATATATATATATATATACATATATTAAAGTAGTACGGATGATCTATATGTTATAATAATAATAATAAGTGATAATAATATGTAATTTTATATGAAATAAATAATGTTAATTGAATAGTATTAGAATAATACTTTGAATTGGGCGCCTTTATATTAAATTTACCATATTAGATCATCCGCCACTCTCATGTGCAAGAAATGTAGCTTATTCAAGGAATGATAATTTTCTGAGATGAATAATTGCGAAGAAATTTTTTTCGGGTATATTTTATCATATCCGGATGTAATACGTATAATAGTTAATCTCACCAGTCGCACAACTGCCATTTAATGTAATTTTGCCTTATAAATAATTATATTATCGATTCGTTGCGCTTTATTACTGAATTTTGCTGTGGTTTCTAAATAATAAATTTTGAATTGAAATGCTTCGTTTTTTCATCCTGTCCTTTCTCGAGTTAATTGCTTAAATTTAAATTTGTCGACGTTGGTTAGAATTTTGAAAGAATTAATTATAAAAACAATGTAATAATGAATTAAATATATGTTCGAAAAATAATTTAGTTCCGAAATTTTTTAAACTCTAACGCGAGTATTAAATCCGAAGTCATTCAAGCTTAATTAATTAACTTTCATGGTTTATTTTTGGAAATCTTTGCTAATGAAACATTACTTCATGTCTCATCTTAAATTATAAGATTGTTTCTAATCTAGCGAATATTGAAATCAATTTTTTATGTATTTTGTTCGAATTTAAATCAAGAAAGCCAAAACCAATTAAATGCAGCTAAATCAAATTATGGAAAAGTAAATTCAATTAACTAATTAGATAGGTGAATATGAAATAGTGAGTTTTGATGAGTAAATTTTAAAACTGCTTTCTAGAGAATATATTTTTATAACTTTACGTATTATCGTGCCTCCACTCTATATTGGACCAACCGAATGCGTATATGGCAAAGTAATTTGAAACATACTTGAGTAGATAAAACCTCACCAAATTTTGGATAAAAGAAAATTATTTTTAATAACATAAAATATTGTTACAAGTTCTATAAGTTGCGGTTGTATCTATCGGGTGGAAGCCCCTGGCTTGGTTTTTCCCTTGTTATGGAGACAGTGATAGTTGTTTTGGCGTTCGTGATTTGACATTAGCCAATGACCGGCGCTGAATGTTCTTCTATGGTCAGTCTTAATAATTTCTGTAATATGGCAAGGGTGTTGTTTCGTTAAAAGTATCTCTCCTGTGGTGCGCATGCATGATTCTGCAGTATGATGAAACACATATGCTTATCTGGAGAGATACTTTCACAAATATATGAATTTGGATTGTGTTTTTCACGCCCGTTTTTTAATAATATTTTATATTACTAAAAATATATCTTGACTTTGTAAAAATAACATGCCTTCAAAAACTTTTCTCATTAGAGACGGCTATGCTCATTCAAAATTATATTTTTGTGACAGATTACGTGTCACCATCCATTATCAAAAAGCATTTCCGTCTCTGATGAAGAAAGTTTTTGAAGGAACGTTACTTAGTACGGCAATAGACCATCTATCTATTTCTGTTATTGGTATTCATCTCCTGTCATTCAGAAAATATTTTTCTATGCACAAACGCTATTGTTAACAATTTTAAAAACACATATTTTCGTATGATTCACTTTGTAACACGTTAAGAACAAGATTTCATTAAATAGAACCCTGTTAGAATGTAAGATATGCGTGAAATTAAGTAAAATAAGGTAAATTTAACTAAAAAAGTGCACTTCTGCATGAAAGCTCTAAAGGAGGTTCGAATTTTTTCCTGTTCTTCTAAATGTTAATCCATTTTTAGTTATACGATAGCAACACGGTCCGTACTATTAGAGTGAGATAGCTAATATGAAGCTATACCCCCACCACTTTATCTATATGCTTTCCTGGATATCCACTGATTTTTTCATCCACTGCCTTTTACGCGCATTATTGGTAAAGTGGGGAGCGCATATAGGAGATGCGCAGCGGGAAAATATTCCTCTATGTTGAAGTGAAATACATTACATGATAGATATATGTGCATTTATTTCTTTTACTGTTGGTACGTTGGGAACACTGTAAAGAATCTTATTTAGGATAAGCCAAGGCTGTAGCAGCTATTGGTCTTAACACTTTTGATTAAAGGTTTCCCAACTGGGCGATCTTGCTATCCGTAGCAGTGTCTCGTAGTTGAATACGAATTAGCATTATTTAAATGACTAAGGGTCGGTATTATAAACAGCGAATAAATCTCTAAAGAACAACTTGACGAATAAATTTATTGAACCAATAAATTGAAATATGGTATTATAAAAAGTGCATGCAAGTGTAAGATAAGTAGAATAACTCTGAATAGCTATGTATATTGTAGTTTAGCGTTTCGATAAACGATGGAGCCACTGAATAAATGAAAAATATAAAAAAATCTAATTCTTTATGATTTTTGTTTGTTTGTATTTGTAGACTAGTAAGTTGTGTTTAAGTTTCATATTGAAATGTCTGTTTTGTTAAACGAAATCTTGCTTTAAATTCATCATTTGAATACATTTCGAATGGCTCGGTCCTTTCGCGAAACACCCTTGGCAGACAGCAACGTCATAGTTGACAACATTTATACGATTGATTTTTATCGTCTGATACTTCAGATACCCCTGAAACTGATGATACCGAAGACTCTGATGAAACCGATAAATCTGACATTAACATAATTCAAGTTATAAAACAAATAAAATAATAATCTTTTAAAAATAAGGTTATGTTTATTTGAAGCACAGTGGAGCAAACAGCTGATCGCATTTAACCGATGAATAACATTTAATACCATGATTTTCTAGGGTGTAAATTAATTGGTAGATTTACTTGCTTAGTTTTCTTATTCGCTATTTATAACACCTAATCTATAGAATAAATTAAATTTACTTGATTACTAAATAAAATTTGCAGATTTTTATCATTTCTAATACCAGCCCCAAGTAAATATTCATCATCACTACTGCTAGACAGAATTACTACTGAAGATAACAGCCTACCTTTGTGTCCAAATATGTATACAATGTAATATTCATATTGCTGTGATACTTTCTAAGTAAGATAAATTGAAAAATCAATTAGAGCTGAAAATATCAGTGAAAAATTTCAAACGGGAAAATTTTGAATGCACCCTGTTAGGCATCCATAGAACAAATTTAAGGTTTATTTTATGTAGAGGTTCTCGTTATTTTCTGAAATAAGTTTTGAAATGCAACAATACAGGTCGTGTTAAGAAAAGCACATCTGTATATATTTAGTGAATTTATATTCAACGCTAAATGTCATGTAGATTATTATATCTCTTTACGTTTTAGCTTATAAATATTAATAAATAAATAAATTAAATCCTGCTATACCTACCAATTTATATAAAAGGTTATTTAAAGTACTATAGTAATAGCAAACTTCATAATGAATACTAAAATTTTGTAGATTTCTTAAATATATACACCTTGTTTATTGTAACAGTTATAATAATACGTATAATTTCAAAACAAAGATATCCATTAAGGTCTTAAAATATCAAATATATATTGAATAACCTAAAAAGACAATAACAACTTTGTAACAAAGCTATATATAATAGAATGTGTGTTTTAAAATTGACAATTTTGTAATACTTCTAATCTAATACTCTAATCTATAAGAACAAGCATTCCATTAGTTTTAAAATGTGTATTATTAGTCAGATGGAGTATCAACACAAGTGAAAACAACTCAAAAGGTTTTATAGTACACAAAATAGAGTTTAATATGATATTTGTCCATCCATTAGAGTAAATATATTTGTTTATATATTGTAAACAATGCAGCTGTAAATTAAGTCCAGAACCACAGGTTAGATGTGTTTCAAGCTACGATAAAGGAAAAACACATCAATAGGAAGATAAGAAAGGATAGACAATTAATCGATAAGGGAAGAAAGATATTACGTGTAAATCTAAAATATGGAAACGTGAATAATAAAGATGACATTATAGCATCGGACGTTAGAGAAGGACAGAATGAAAATAAAGAAAACAGATATAATACAGTTAATAAAAAAGGAACACTTGAAAATTAAAATAAGAACGTATTTAAAATATTAAACACTGTCAGAAAGAAATATTAAGAAAACGTAAATCAATATAAGAACAAAAGTTTTTAAATATGGAATATCATTTAGAAGAGTATATTATAACTTACAAAAATGTATTTGAAAAAGGATTGACGTTACAGGTCGAGGAGACTTACCAAAAAATCGTCTTAAAGTGGTGGACGCAAACAAAATTTGCATTGTAAATTATATTCAATTTAATTCGTCATTAGAATTTTCATAGTTTTAATTTAAAGATAATTATTACTTTACTTTGTTTCATATAATTATTAATTCGACAGGTCAATAATTTTAATTTCTGTTTTAAAACAAAAGATATAACACAGATATCTCTTAAATTGTAAGTAGAGTAAGGTCTCACGAACATTTAAGGGTATCTATTAAACTTGCAATTAAGATTTTCAATATACAGTGAAAGTCACTTATAACGACGTCGCTTATAACAACAAGTTGATTATAACGACTTACCTGTAGAGAATTGGTTGAATTTCTATATGCGACAATGTCTACCATAGTCGTGTATAACGCCGTCGCTATTAGCGACGAAGTCGCTTGTAACGTCTTTCGTGAGCTCTAAGTCAGGCCGGATGTAACGACGTACGTAGGAGAAAAAAGCCCCGTGCCGAGTGTTGTTGTTCCGATTGGTCCCGTTTCTGTGATTCCCCTAATTCCCGACAGTTTTGATGCAACAGTACATACCAATTATTATATACATACATATTTGTAAGCGACCGGTGTTGTTCAAATTACGTTATTTGTTAGATGTATGTATGTTTGTCAAAACAGAATGACACCTGTAAAAAAGAGAAAAGCCTTATCAGTAAGTGACAAATTTGCAATAATTACACGCATAAAAAATGGCGAGGCTAATGTGGAGGTTGCAAAAAGCTTTGGTCTATCGCATTCCGCTGTACCTACGATTTGGAAAAATCGAACAAAATTTGGAGGCGCCTTCAAAAATAATGTTCAAACGAATAAGAAGTGAAGATGCTCTCAATATGATGACATAGATAAGACACTCTTGAGATGGTTCAAAGAGAAACGAAGCCAGGGTATTCCAATAACAGGGCCCATCTTACAAGCCAAAGCCAATGATTTCGGCAAACTTTTAGGACTGGAAAAGTTTAAATGCTCAGAAAGTTGGATCAAACGATTCCATTCCGAAACCGTCACAATATTGTGGGTGGCACTATCTCTGGTGAATCTGCATCTGTATCCGAAAGTACAACTGATGAATGGTTGAAAAATGTTTTTGCAGAGATACGTAAAAACTACACGGATGGACAGATGTTTAACGCGAATGAAACCGGATTATTCTTCAAAATGACTCCTAACAAGACCCTAAAATTTAAAGGAGAGAAATGCTCTGGGGGTAAAATGTCAAAAGACAGGGTCACGGTATTGGTGGTCGCCAATATGACCGGCACCATTAAAAAAAAGCTGCTTGTGATTGGAAAATCAAACAATCCCAGGTGTTTTAAAAGCATGAAGAAATTTCCTGTCGATTACAGATCCAACAGACGTGCCTGGATGGTGTCCGAAATATTCGAGAAGTTTTTACGAGACTGGGATAAGGAGCTATGTGCGGCAAAAAGAAAATTTTGTTGTTGGTGGATAATTGCAGCGCTCATCCTAATGTTCAGAATTTGAAGGCCATAAATTTGTGCTTTCTCCCACCAAATACAACTTCCGTTCTACAGCCTCTTGATCAAGGCATAATAAGTAACCTCAAAGTGCATTTCCGAAAGGCTTTAGTCATGAAAATGATAGAGAATGCAGATGAAAACAATGAAATAAAAATTAATATTTTAGATACCGTCATGATGATATCCACAGCATGTGATGCAGTTTCACAAAATACAATTGTTAATTGTTTTCGACATGCTGGATTTCTCCCCTCAGTGGCTATTCAATAAGAGGAGAGGAGATGCGGATAACATTCCCTTGGCACAACTGATTCGAGAAGCGTACGTCGTGGACACTGATTCAAATGTTACATTTGATGACTTTGTTGACGTTGATAAAGACTTGGCAACATGGGGAGAGCTAAATGATGAAGATTTAGTTATGAATTTAAAAGGTTTACAAACAGAAGAAGAAGCATACGAGATCGATGAAGATCAAGATGACCCTGGGATGGAATTTGAACCACCATCAACATTGGAGGCCATTAAAGCTTTGAAAATAGTGCGAAACCATATTTCATTTAATGACAAGTTAAATGAAGTTTACATTAACAATGTCATAATATTGGAAAGGGCCTTAAAAGTGAACTATTTTTTGCAATCCAGTAATCAAACAAAAATTACTGACTTTTTTGGAAAATAATTTGTTCATGTGTATGTAATTGTTTTTTGTTATTTATAACTATGTGCTATAATACAATTATTTTCATTTATAATAAAATGCATTCAGATACTTGTGTGTTGTACCTTATTACATATTAGAAAAAAATGCATATAACGACGTCCTTATATAACGACGAAAATTGTCGGTCCCTTGGTCGTCGTTATAATCGACTTTTACTGTATATTTGAAATATAGAATAAAATAAATTGTGTAATATTGAGTATCTTATGTGGTAGAAGTCTCGTCACATGAATATGAAATAAGATATTTCTCTTTTGAAATATTATCACTTCATAAAATTACTAAATCCATAAACTTTACAATTTATCAATTTTAAAGTCATACTTTAGTATGAGTATAAGACTCACTGGTCTAAAGTGATACACAGCTGTATTTTGTTAGATTTATTGAAATCTAACAAAGATCTTCAAAGTCATATTTTTGGATATATGTATAGATATGAGTATATTCTAACTAGATATAAAGATTTACATACCATCTTTTATTGAGAAAGAATAATATAATTGGTGATAACAACACATTAACACATTTGAAAATCAATCTATATTTTTGCAAATTGTGAATAATAAATGTATTAAACTTAACATGCTATCGTATTATTTCTCTCCTTATTATATTGGATGTTAGGCCTAGTTGCAAGGAACACCTTTTGAAAACAAAAAACCCTCACAATAATTTTAACCCTAGAATGGTACGTTGGTTTCGCCAATGACACAGCTACACTTTATCTCTTTCCCAAACGCATAATTGAAGAGAGAAGTTAGCGACCACCTACGTACCTCTCGACGTGTCAGTACAGCTTTGAATGCGGTAGTTGTAAGTGCTCTGTTCTGTTTTACGTATCGATAGCAATTGGTTGTGTCACATACGACTCCAGAATACCATTCTTGATATTATTTTTTTAATTTACAAAATATGGCATCCACTAGTAAAGCATTGACTCAAGCAGAGTTAGAGGATATTATACGTTCTTACGAGAGAGGCGAAACAGATTTGGACAATATTGTTCCAGAAATAGTGAGCGACGACAGTGTATCTGCAGATGAGGAACTTTTAGACAGTGAGCATTCAGATACTTTTTCTGTAGAGTCTAGCAGTGAGGGAGAAGAGTCCGAAGAAGAATCTGTTACACGTCGAAAGGCAATTTATGGAAAAAATGGTTACAAATGGTATAAATCACCATCTTTTCAAAAAATAGCCGTACAGTGCAAAAGAACATTGTGCTTCGATTACCAGGGCCAAAGTCAAACGCATTAAAAGCTGCAGATGAGATTGAAGCATCGAAGTTATTTTTCACCGACGAAATGATTAATTCTATTATTCAACACACAAACCAAGAAATAACAAGACAATCCTCCAAATATGCTAATAATCAAAGCTTTATAGGGTGTACTAATAGACAAGAAATATTGGCCTTATTCGGGCTGTTGTATATGAGTGGGGTTCTAAAAACAAGTTCTCTAAGTACTTCTGATTTATGGTCCAGACAATATGGATTACCCATTTTCAGAGCAACCATGTCACGAAAACGTTTTGAGTTTTTACTTAATTGTCTTCGCTTTGATGACAAAAATACCAGACAAAAGCGTAAGGATGATAAATTTGCACCTATCAGATTTCTGTGGGATAAATTTATTGAAAAGTGTTCAGAAAATTATACACCTGGCGCATATGTAACTGTAGACGAACAACTTCTTGATTTTAGAGGAAGATGTCCATTCAAAATCTATATTCCAAATAAGCCGGATAAATATGGCATAAAAATTGTTATGATGTGTGACTCTAAAACATTTTACATGCTTTCTGCTATTCCATATATTGGAAAAGAAAGAGGAACTAGTTCTGAAACGTTACCTACTCAATATGTCCTGAAACTGTGTGAAAGCATAGATGAAACAAACCGGAATGTTACCATGGATAACTGGTTCTCGTCCTCGGATTTGGCAAATAAATTATTGGAAAAGAAACTAACCATGGTAGAAACGTTACATAAAAATAAAGCAGATATTCCGCCAACTTTCTTGAAGAAAAAAGCTACTGTTCCTAGCTCTGATTTTTCTTACGACGAAAATAAAACTATGGTTTCGTTTTCACCTAAAAAGAATAAAATAGTTTTGTTGTTGTCAACTTTTCACACTTATGGCGAAATTGAAGACGAAACTAAAAAACCCGAAATCATTCTATTTTATAATTCGACGAAAGGTGGTGTAGATACATATGATCAATTGTGTCACTCAAAAACTGTGTCACGAAAAACCCGTCGATGGCCTTTACGTGTATTTTATGGAATGATAGATGGAATTGGAATCAATGCTTATGTTATCTATAACGCCAACAAACAAAAACAAAATAGTGCTTATAAATACATCCCAAGAAGACAATTTCTTCAAAACTTAGGCATGCAATTGATCAAACCACAATTGGAAAGCAGACTGAATGTGCCAACAATATCCAGATATTTACGTCTACTAATTCAGGATATTTTAGGTGTGGAAGAAAAGAATCCTAGTTTGGAAAAAAGAAATCAACCTGTCGGTCAGAAACGTTGTCATATTTGCCCTAGAAATTCCAACAGAAAAGGTCGAGAACTATGTGTGAGATGCGGTGAACACATTTGTGCTGAACACAGAAGGCCTATTTGTCCTCCCTGCAGTGAAGAACTGTAATTAGTATTTTTGTGAGAATAATTGTTTTATATTTTTGTACCATTTTATTTTTTATAATAAAATTAATGTAAAATTATACTTTTGTTTTTATTTTGAACGATAACTATATAAAAGTTAAAGATATAATGATGTGTCATATGCGACACCACTGTACTAGTCATGTACTAGAAAATAACGATACCATTCTAGGGTTAAGAGTCTAAACTATGAATATGTGTGTATGATGATTCATGTTTAATAATTGACGATTTATATTTAATAATTGGTGCCCATTTTGAAAATCAAAGTACCCAGAATATGATTTACAGTACGATGTGAAGTTCAAATTTATTATTATGAAGTCGTAAGTGACATGAATAATTTTTACATTCTAAAAATTTTTATTTTTTCTTCAAATTTCTAGCTATTCATAAATTTTCTTATCCGTTATTCATGATTCGATCTCACATGTCACCGTCGATTACAAAATCAATTTTGATTTTATTTTCGGAGATATTTCCTTTGATTTCGTTATTTTGTACATTCTTTTGGCACGCCTGGTGTTTTCTTAACCTAAATTGCGGAAACGATTATGTTTAATACTTATTAATGTTTCCAATAATAAAATTAGAACCATTATATCATCAATAGTGATTTTCATTTCAAAGTGTGACCAGTGACTATATATTAATTACATGATTTTTCGCACGTGACAAATCGATTTTACAACTCGTAAAGTGACAAGGTCATTTACAAATTGCAAACTATAATTTCACCGGTGTTCTTCGTATTTAATGAAACGGAACAGTTAATAAGTGATATTAAAATAGCGCTCTCTTTTCAATACTAGTACATATTTTTAGACGGCACAACGAGTGCGGCTTTCTTTCGCACGTAAATTATACCTTGTAATTTATAGTAAAAACCTCCATAAATGTTTAAATGAAATTGATATCGTTACATGACGTGTACTGACATGTTTTTTCCTTTTCTTTTGCAGGTGAGTGCCATGTTCTTCAACAATACCAACAGGTACAGATATTAAATATTTATGTGTGTTTGTATAAAAGTTTAATGTGAGTGTAAACGTTTCGCAAATGTATATGGTTCGTTTCTGTGTTAGGATCGATTTTGTTCGTTACGCTTTTATTAGGGTAGTTTCAATTTGAGTTATAAATATCACATAAGAATTAAATATAATATTAGCCTTATAAATAAATATAATATTCATTATATTTATTTACTGATAAATTATATGTGGGCTACAGGAATTTGGAAACAGTACAAATACCGGAATGAGTGTTCGCAGATAACTGGTCATTATGGCAAAATCATGAAAGTGATTTACATGAGAACGCGATTGGATACCTTTCATCCAGCATTAAATTTTAACATGAATTTACACAGATATCCTATTAAAAATTTTCCTTCCAAGACTGATTCCAGATATAACTTTCGTAGAGCTAATCTTTCGGTGTTATATAGTGAACTCCAGATATTGGATTGGTCTTGTCTGGAGTGGTGTCCTGACGTCAATCTTGCCGTTGCTACTTTTTACACAACAATAGTTTCTACCATTGATAAGCATGTGCCGAAATCCACTATTTCGTTGCGTATTTTTCCTGTCTGGTATAGTACAACTTTAATCAACCTAGTTAAACTGAAAGAATCTTATTATAAAAAATGGAAGCCTTCTGGCTTGTTAGCTTTTAAAAATGATTTTGTTGAAGTGCGCATGCTAGTTAAATCCGAAACCCATAACACCTATGTGGTATACCTCGCTGGTCTTGAAATGGAGATTCCCAGAAACCCGAAGATGTTTTGGCGATTCATTGAATAGAAGAAGAGAAACTCAAGAATTCCTGCCTGTTTAAATCTTGGTAATATTGAGCTGACGGATCCAGATGAAATAGTTGAAGCCTTTGCTAATACTTTTTCTGATGTATACCAACCACGGGCAGTTTCATTCTCGTCGATTCTCCAGGAAGGTCTGAACAACTTTTACATTGGAGCTTTTTCGGGGAATGATACGCTAACAGCCAAAAATCACCTCAAAGCAGACTGTGCATCTGGTCATGATCGACTACCTAACTATTTAATCAAGGACTGTGCTTCTCTGTTCTATGCTCTGTTCTATGCTCTGTTATGCTCAAAAAAGGTGTAAAATCCCTTACCACAATTAATAATCGTATCCTAAATACGTATTTCGACAACTAAGTTATCATCATCAGTAGGTAGACCGGTAGGTTACTTACTGATATGACAACTTAGTTGTCGAAATACGTATTTAGGATATAACTATTAATTGCGGTAAGGGGTTTTATTACTTTCTTTGAGTTTCTTCTTTACCACAGTCTCCAAAGAAAGACTTTTCATCCGCTATGCGTTATTTTTAACCTTGCTCTCTACACATCTACATTTCCAGATGTATGGAAGATAAGCAGAATTCCACCTGTATATAAAAAGGGTATCAAAAATAATATTTCTAACTCTATTTTGTCCAGCTGCTCTAAAATCTTCGAGCACTTGCTCTATGACAAATTATATAAATCTATTCGATGTTTTAACTCCACGTAGCAGTCAACTAACTTCACTGAGATTACTTAGTATATTAGTTCCTCTATTGACTCAAAAGATCAAGTCGATGTTGTTTATACCGATTTTGCGAAGGCCTTTGACACTATTGACCATAACGTATTATTTTCCAAACTAAGTTCATTTGGCTTTACTTCATCCCTAACAGACCTGATAGTTTCCTATCTTTATAATTGCTCATGTTATGTCTGCTATAATGGCTTTTATTCCTCCACTTTCACTGCCTTTTCCCGTGTTCCTCAGGGCTCGAACCTTGGTTCGCTATTGTTTAATGTTAACATTAATGATCTTCTGTTGTTGCTTAACTGTCGCGTCGTAGCCTACGCGGACCACCTAAAAATCTTCAGGGAAATATCTTTTACCTCTGATTGTGAAGCTCTGCAAAAAAATTAAACACCATCTACCAATGGTGTAACAAGAACAAGATAGGGATCAGTATAAATAAATGTGAAGTCATCAAATACACTACAAAGACGAATCCAACCATTTAATATACATCTACTCACTTGATCACTTCAATATTTCACGACAATCACAAATTAAAGACCTGGGTGTTCTGTTTGATCAGCGCTTGAAGTTTGCCAGTTCACGCACTCTTAGTTTTGTTATTCGATTCTGCCGTAAATTTGCAAATCCAAATACGCTTAAGACGTTCTATTTTAGACTGTTTCAACCTAAACTCGAATATGCATCAATTATTTGCTACCCTTATTATGTTTATCAGAATTTATTGAGCGAAAAAGTGCAGCGAAGATTCTTGAAATATTTAACGTACAAATTATCTGGTATTTATCCTGTTAGGGGAGTTGCCTATCAAGAATTACTGCGTGAACACAATTTTGCCTCACTTTCTGATCGCAGAAAGATAGCGAGTGGTAACTTTATGATTAAGCTAGTCAACAATGGCATCAACGCATCGAAGTTGCTCTCTGCCGTTGACATTATGGTGCCAAAATATGCAACGAGATCAAATGAGACATTCGCGGAAGCCAGAGTTAGAACTAACGTCTTTGCTAAAGCGTCAATTACACATATGGCTAGGAATGCTAACAGATTTTAAGATCATTTAACATAGATTCAGTAAATTACCCACGTTTGCGTCTTTTGACAAATCAAGAGATCGGTTAGAATTTCTTTTGTTTTTGTTTATTTAAATTGTAATTTCTACTCTAATTAGCTTATGGGTTATAATTTAGTTTAGTTTTTGACACTGTACATTATTATTGTATTGTCCTCTTAATGGAGAGATAAATCTGTTGGATAATAAAGACAATTATTATTTTTATTATCTATTATTGTCATTATTATTACCTGGAAGGAATTATCAGAATACGGGTTGAAAATAAATAAAAGCAAAACAAAAGTATTAGTAACAACTAGAGAACGGACGCAATTTCCATAAAACGCAATCGGCAATCGGAATTGTGTATAACGTCGCTGAGTACATCCCGGCGTAATTCAATGAAGTATTTGTTTGACTTACTCAGCCACCTGGTCTCGCACGATAACAATGGACAACTGAGCTATTGTATTCGGAGAATATAGTGCTTTTTAAAGTATTTTCATGAGCGTAGATAGAAGCGGTGTTTTTATAATGTATTATTTATTAGTTTATATTTCTTAAGATAAATAAAGTGCTGTGAGTAAGTTTCTTGTTTTCATAGTTTCAACTGTTAAATACATCGTAATTTTTGTGATAGATCCTGTTTAATATCGTTTGATTGAATCTATTTCTACGAATTATTTCGACGTAAGTGTGCATTGAATTTCGTTCAGTTTCAATAACTTACGCACACATTTTTAGTTTTCATTTATTTACATCTAGAGCATTGTTTAAGCTACTTTTTTAGACATGATATGGAAGAATGTCGAGTACGGCATTGTAAAACAATGGCGAGTTGGATTGACGGTCATACTGATTGTATGTCCATTGTCAGTGATTCCGAAATTTATTACAAAATCCGTAAAATATCGTCAAAAATTCGTCACTTAGGATTGCAAACACATCTGAACTATGTAAAACTTTTATGGCGGCTAATATTCCATTAAATAAACTTAGCAATTCCACTTTAAAAATATTTCTTCAAAAATATACTGGTCGAAATGTTCCTGATGAATCAACTTTACGCAAATATTATGTTTCTAGGTGCTATACGAGAACAGTAGAACGCATTAGAAGCCATCTTTTAAATCAATACATATGGATAAGCGCCGACGAAACGGTGTATATGTTAGGACGCTGTGTGGTACATGTTGTAGCTGGTGTACTACATCCAACTATTCCCTATAACTCATATGTAATAGCAACAAGTGTTATAAATAGAGTTGATGCGGAAACAGTTGCTGAAACCATTAAGGAGAATATGCAAAAAATGCTTCATTCGGACGCCACGTACAAAGAAAAAATACTTTTATTTGTCTGTGTTACTGCTGCGTATATGTTAAAAACAGGCAGACTATTGAAGAAAACATATCCTAATATGCTGCATATTACTTGTGTAGCACATGCTCTCCACAGAATCTGTGAATATATCAGAGACAATTTTCCGGAAGTTGATAGACTTGTATCAGCTTTTAAAAAAGTTTTCAGAAAAGCACCATTGAGAGTAGCTCTTTTCAGGGAAAAACTTCCATCTCTGTCACTGCCTCCCGCTCCAGTAATAACTAGATGGGGAACATGGCTGGAAGCTACTAGTTATTATGCTGACTAGACTATTTCGATAGTCTAAAACATTTCGTAACACTGCTAAAGGAGGATGCTAGAAGTATTGGTGAGTGCAAGGAGCTCACACATATCCCAAATTTAAAAAATCAGTTGTACTTTCTTCACGAACACTTTGGAAAATTGCCAAAACTAATCACTTATTTTGAAAATCGAAATCTCAAATTAAATGACGGGTTAACCCCATTTGATGTGGCTGTTAATAATTTGAAAAGTATTCCAAGTGACTTCGGATGTGGCCTTCGGCAAAAGTTTGAAGCAATTCTTAATAGAAATCCAGATTTAATTACATTGCAGCAATTATGTATGGAGACAATTCCACAAAATCTAACGGCTAAATATGAAGAAATAAAAGAATATTTCCAGTATGCACCTATAACCAGTTGCGATGTAGAAAGGACGTTTTCTATTTATAAGGATGTACTTAATTCAAAGAGAACAAAATTGGCAGAAGAAAACCTTGACAAACTATTGCTAGTCAATATTAATACTCCTTTACTCAACTTGAACGACAAAATGAACAAATAAAAATGTACTAAATAAAACACTTGGTATATTTGTTTCACAAAAATTCACAAAAAATTTCACAAATTTTGTGAAACAAATATACCAAGTGTTTTATTTAGTAAATTATTAATCATGTTTCACCAAGAGCCAACCGTGAATTCTATACATTATAAATAAAAATGTTCCAATTATAGAAATAAAATTAAAAACTTTAAAAATACAACTTTTCAACAAATACATATGTATTTCGTAATTTTATAGATCACCACCCGTTCGTTTTTCAATTATATAAATATAATTAAATATTTTAGAAATACAGCCTTTCGCCAGTACTGCACTGAGTGGTAAGCGTGTCCGTTCTCTAGTAATAACTGAAAACCCGGTAAATATTAACGTATGATTGGGAAACAGTAAAATATACCAAGTTCAGGAGTTTCAGTGTCTAGGAGTTATAATAATAGAAAATGGGAACCATGAAATTCAGATTTACAAAAGAAAGGAAAAGCAATCAAATGCTACTAAGGCCTAAACAGAAGCTTTATAAGCAAGAAGGAGATAATTAAGAAAACGAAGATAAGTATATGTAAGTCATTTTGTAGACCAATATTAACATTTAGGTGTAAGATGTGTTTTTTAAACGAGAAGTTGAAAAGTAAAATATAAGCTACTGAGATGAAATATTGGAGACGAGTGAAAGTCATCACAAGGAATGATAGAATTAGAAACCAGGAAATTAGAGATGAACTTGAAATAAAGCCGTTGATGGAGTACATAAAGAAAAGACAGATGGGTTAGTGGGGGTCACTTCGAAAAAGTTCACAA
Organism: Melolontha melolontha; assembly: GCA_935421215.2. Classification (NCBI taxonomy): domain Eukaryota; kingdom Metazoa; phylum Arthropoda; class Insecta; order Coleoptera; family Scarabaeidae; genus Melolontha; species Melolontha melolontha. The sequence continues at coordinate 146,341,592 of OW285238.1, read as the reverse complement.
TTCAAGTAAAGTAACTGTGGACCGCTAAGACAATTGCAAAAAGTAAGAGAGGTAAACCAAGAATCGCATGGGATAAAGCAGTAGAAAACATTCTGGAAGAGAAGTTGGAAAGATGTGGTAAATCCTGCAAAAAACAAGAGGCTGTGGGCTAAATTCGTACATGGTTAAGAAAATATAAGAATAAAAATATGAGCAGAAGTAATGGGTTATTCCCATTATTTGGGTGTAAGAGATGTGAAAAACAGGAGGAAACTAGCCTTCATCTAATATGCACGTGTGAGGAACTAAAGGGACTCAGACAGAAACATTTCGGGTAAGATCTATTGGATCCTACGAGGGTACTCAAACTTCCCCTGAGGAGGATAGTGGCTTTTATCAAGGACACAAGACTAAGCGAGTAACCTGGTGGAATTGAGAGATTTAATGGGGATAGTACAAAGAGCAGTGTGCTCAAGTGCCTGGACGTGCTGGCGTCCAACCCAAAACAGAAGAAGAAGAATGGATGTTACCAAAAATGTTTCGTTCAAACAAATTCGTTACAAAAAAGTAAAAAATCCGTTAGTCATATATTCTTTGGCCTTAAATAATCGAACTTTCTTTATGTCACTTTGTATTTGAACGCTTTCATGCACAGGGTGTCGAAGTTAAATTTTTAAAAGTAGCCCGATTGTCATAAAAAGTCATAGTCCGATGAAATCGACCCCGTAGAATCCGAATCTGTCATCAGAATTGGCTTACGTGTAATTTTGCAATATTATTTTGCTATACGGAAATTCCAAGTACTTTGCATTTATAAACTAAGATGTGATATTTACCTAATCCCTTGACAATTTAAAATATACGTATTTAGGATACGATTAGTAATTGTGGTAAGGGGTTATATACTTTTAAAAAAACGATAGAAAATTGTAATTATGAAAAAGCAAAATAGAAATAAAACTACGGTTTTAATCTTCACTTTTAATCTTTAATCGAAACACAACAATTGTTTCGCCAGCGTAGTTCTATTTCCATTTTAAATTATGGATCTTCATCAAGTAAATGCCGAATCAATTCAATGAAAAAGCAAAAATAAAAACGATTTTGGAAAACAATAAAATTAAGTTGAAAAGAAAACCAATGAATAATGAACAAAATATTGTAAATGCAATAAACTAACCATTAAAACGCGTAATCTAATCAAAACTAAAGTAGAAAAAGGCAACGCAATCACCAATTTGAAAAGGACATAATATACGGATAAAATGAACACCATACTAGACAGTTAGGATTTTGTAGAAATTCAAGACGCCACTAGCAAATATTAAAAAGAATTAAGGAAAATCTTAAAAAATAGCATCCCACAAGATAAAAAACTAAATATAATGAATCCACGTACATCCCTTCTATATGGCCAGCCTAAATTATATAAGGTGTCCCAACAGGAACTTGGCGATTTAAATTCCAAATAACATGCGCAGTATTTAGAAATTCAACGATTTATTAACGTAAACATAAAATAGAAACCCTAAAATTATATGTGGAACAAGATATCGGATAAATGTCCACCGTGACTTCTATTGCATACAGCGATTCTTTTTTAAAATTTTCAATGACTTTATCACACATATGCAAGTTAATCTCGCCGATAGCCGCACGAATGTTATTTTTTAATTCATCAATTGTCTGTGGATTATTTGTGTAGACTTGATCCTTAAGGAAACCCCAAAGGAAAAAGTCCAGCGGTGTTATGTCGCAGGATCTTGCAGGCCAATCCACGTCACCATTACGAGAAATCACACGGCGAGGGAATTTCTCCGGCAGTAAATTTAGAGTTTCCCTGGCAGTGTGACAAGTGGCCCCATCTTGTTGAAAGTAAAGATTGTTGAGGTCCATATCTTCCAAACGAGGCCATAGAAAGTTATTCAACATCTGTCGATACCGCTCCCCATTTACAGTTTCTGCTTCTCCATTCTCATTTTCAAAAAAGTAAGGTCCAAGAACACCATTGGCCGAGAAACCGCACCATACAGTGACACGTAGTGGGTGCATGGGTTTTTCAATAATCTCTCGAGGATTTTCACGCCCCCAAATGCGGCAGTTTTGTTTATTTACGTAACCCCCTATGTGAAAATGGGCTTCGTCACTGAATATGATTCGCTTACAGAATTCGTCATCAAAATCAGTTTGCTCCAAAATCCAATTGGCAAAGTTACGGCGGTGGTGTTGGTCCCTGGGCTTCAATTCTTGTGTTAACTGGATTTTGTATGCTTGTAGCCGAAGGTCTTTTGTTAAAATTCGTTGCAGAGATGATCTTGAGATGGCCAATTGCTGTGACCGATGACGAATTGAAGTTTTTGGACTTTCGGTAACACTTTCATTCACCATAGCGATATTTTCAACTGACCGAACGTTACGAGGACGTAGTGGTGTCTTTACATCGAGAACAGATCCAGTTCGCTCAAATTTTGCCATTAAATTTCTAATTGCCGTATTGCTGGGAATATGATTCTGATGAAAAACAACGCGTAGTCGACGAATTGTGTTCGTAATGGAACGACCATTTTCATAATAAATTTGAACAATTTCGATACGTTCTTCAGTCGTGAAACGTTGCATGATGACTTTTACAAGTTTATAGATGACATATACCAAATATTAGGTTGCTAAGTTACCTTATTTGAAAATAATGTAAAATTTAAATCCCCAAGTTCCTGTTGGGACACCTTTTACAAAAAAAAAACCTTCTTTGGCCTTAAATAATGGAACTTTCTTTATGTCACTTTGTATTTGAACGCTTTCATGCACAGGGTGTCGAAGTTAAATTTTTAAAAGTAGCCCGATTGTCATCAAAAGTCATAGTCCGATGAAATCGACGCCGTAGAATCCGAATCTGTCATCAGAATTGGCTTACGTGTAATTTTGCAATATTATTTTGCTATACGGAAATTCCAAGTACTTTACATTTATAAACTAAGATGTGATATTTACCTAATCCCTTGACAATTTAAAATATTAATTAAATTTTTTTTTTTTGTTTAGATCAAAACTATTTTGAATTTGACAGTAAGATATATTCGTGTAATGATGGCCTAATAATGGGCAACCCATTGAGTCCGTTATTATCAGAGATTTTTATGGATAATTTAGAAAGTCAAATTAAAGAACATCCCAATTTTAAATATTTTATATACTGGCACAGATATGTAGATGACGTATTAGCTTGTTTCAGAGGCACAGATAGACAATTAAACCAATTTTTTGAACACATAAATAATCTACACCAAAACATTAAGTTCACCATAGAAAAAGAATCAGATCAAAGTTTAAACTTCTTGGACCTTACAATTTCTAGACAAAATAATAAACATGTCTTTTCAATATATCACAAACCCTCACACACAGATGTTATCATTCACAATAGTTCCTCTCACCCGGTTAGTCATAAACTAGCATCATTCCATTGTATGATACACAGATTAATATCAGTACCTTTAAATAATGAAAACTTCTTTAAGGAATTAAATATCATTAAACAAATAGCGCAAAATAATGGATATAACCCAAATATAGTAGATACAATTTTAAGAAAAAAGAAATATAGGAAAGCAATAGAAAATGTGTACCCAATAATAAAAGATAAACCAAGCAATTATAAATTATTAACATACATAGGACCGATAAGTGAAAAAATAGGAAAAATTTTACGAAAAACAGATATAAATGTAGCTTATAAAACCAGTAATTCTTTAGGAAAATTCATAAAAAATAATAAATCCAAGACAAGCAAAAGTAATAAATCCGGAGTATACAAACTAACATGTAAAGAGCGCCCTAAAACATACATAGGCCAAACTGGTAGGAGCTTTGAGAAAAGAATACAGGCACATTTTAAAAGTTTTATTAACAAAAAAACAGATTCCAATTATGCACTTCATTTGTTGGAAAATAATCATAGTTTCAATAAAGATTTCGAAATTTTACAGTCACAACAAAAAGGATTAAAGTTAAATTTACTGGAATCCTTAGAAATAAATAAACTTAAATATGCAGATATATTGTTAAATGACCAACTAGACCTTAATAATTCCCCACTTTTAAACTGGTTCATTAAATATTAAAATAACAATAACTTTAGACGATATATTGGTAAGAGACGATTCTAATGTAGACAAGTGCAACCCATTGAAATAGTTTAGAAAAAAGCCATACATTTGTGAAAAGCGTGTTCAGTAGTAATATAAGATCCGAAGAAGCTACATCGTAGCGAAACATGTCATCTATTAATTAATATATATAATAAAGTGTAATATATACTGGAAATTAGTATAAGTGTTTTACTTAAATCCCATTTACATATTAATTAAATGTATTTACACACAGAGATAAAGGATAAATTATTTACAAATTAAAGTAATGGTTTTCTCATTTTTTCTTGTAGGTCTTGCCAAAGTATTAAATATATTTCTAATTCTAAACGAATGGATAATTTATTGCGGCAATGGCAAAATAAAGTTAAACTAAATATAAATTATGAAATAAAATGTATTTGCTTATTATAATCCGAACAGTACTATTCAAAAATAGAAAGATTATAAACATTATAAATGGTGAGTTTTGATTTAAAAAAAGGTTATTATTGAAAACGCAAAGCGTAAAATTAACAATTCTGCGTATAGACTATAAGTAATTTCTCAGCCATAAATCTAGCAAATCCAACTTCATATAATTAAATACCCTTAGATTGTTTTGGACTAATTCCAGTTCAGAATTGATGTCGCGATCTAGGCAGGTACGGTGCGAGTTAACAGGCTTATTTTACACGTCTACATATACGTTCTCTTTAATACATAAGTATTATTTTTTTCTTATGCATTCTTGATACTACACACGTTTCTATTTCAGTCATTTCGGGGTGTCTCCTCTTGCTCCACCAAAGAACCCAGAAACTCCTTACACCGCTAGTGATGCATTGCAGAACATTATAAATACGTATATCTATACACGCATACATACATTGCTCGATTTAGTACGTGTTAGTGAACGGCCTATTTGTAACTATTTGTCCACGAGTTGAGCTCATTAACTTCTTTATGAAGATCAAAGGGACGCTGTTTAAAATTCTCCCAGGTGATATTAATATGTGTCAGTTTGTTTCGCGTCTGACGTGGACGTTCGTTCGCATACGTCCAGGAAAATATCGGCGACTGTTTTTTTGTGTGAGAATTTTTTCGTGTGCTTTTCGCCAGTAGGTAATTTTTCACGGCACGCCTCACTTATCGCTTACATACACGACTCATTGGGATTTAGGTGTTGAGACGTATAAATTGTTTGCGCGGAAGAGATTTTAATGCGAGGAGATTTTTTTTGTTGTATTTCTTTATGAGATGCTTCTAATGAAGTCTCGGCTACGTATAGCTTTTAGTTTTGTACACTGCCGATGATAAGTTTTAGTACACTTAATATTTTGTCAATTAGTTTAGCAAATAAAAACGGTATAATAATTTTATGAACAAATTTATATAAAAATACATCATTTACGTTCTTGTTAATGGATGTTACAGTACGCTCTTGGTGAAACATTGTACTTAGACATACACTCGTGGACAAAAAATTCCGGACACTGAAGTAAATGTCTGTTATCATAATTGAAATTTTTTTTTTTGGGTTTTTTTTTTTTTCTCAAAACATGAAATATTATCAGAAGTAATATTATAAGAGAGTAAGAATAAACTGAAAATAATTCGACAGATTTTGGAAAACTTGTTGCCAGGGGATAGACACGAGAGCACGTAAGGCTCGAGTGGGCTATTCCTGAATGGTGACAAGTTTGAGAAAGAAACTGGAGAATTATTTTCTAATTAATTCGCACTCTCGAGTGGTATTCGAAATTGATTATTTTTTAATGTTTATATAAAAAAAATACAGCATTCAAAATAGTATATTAAAGTACAAGTTGCATAAGACATGATTTTAGTGCACGCGTTCAAGTTTAGAAAACGAGCCGCAAGGCGAGTTTTCTAAAGAACAAGTGCACTAAAATGTCTTATGAAACGTGTATTTTATACTATTTTTTCTATTTCGGACATTAAAAGTTCAAAAAGACTTAAAATAAGAGGCATGTTTTGTACGAAAATTGTAGAAATTTTCTTTTTTTGAAGTTGGTAGCATTGATGTTTAACTAGAGCATTTTAAATATTTGAAAATCGGCGGTGTTATATGTCATTTTAAGTTTAAAATTTAGATTGATTTATGCAATAAATTATTAACGAAATGGACGAAGCAAATAATTGCACGCCCCCAGAGATTCGCAAAATAGCAGAAGATAATTTACAAAATCTTTTGCCAACAAAGTCTCGACATATTTATCAAAAGCAATACGAGCACTTTTTAACTTGGTGTAAAGAAAATAATATCGCGAATATTACTGAAAATGTAAATATTGCTTATTTTGATAAGGAAAGCAAGATAAAAAAGGCATCGACCTTGTGGTCCAGATATTCGATGTTACGATGTTGTTTAAATATTTATAAAAATATAGATATCTAAAAATTTTCTAGGCTTCTTGCATATTTAAAAAGATTATCTGAAGGCTACGAGCCTAAGAAATCCAAGATTTTAGAAATAGATCATATTAACTGTTTTATAATAGCAGCCGATGATAAAACATATTTAGCAATGAAAGTAAGTAATACAAACATCCTTGTAATAGTATTTTATTAATGTTCTACATTATTTTGTTATAATAGTCATATTAATAATGATAGGTTATCCTTATAATGGGTTATAATGGAGCTTGTCGTCGTGAAGAAATCATGAATATGATTTTAGATGATATACAGTTTAAAAATGATGTCATAATGGTTAGAGTGCCAAAAACTAAAACTTATATTCCAAGACAATTTATTATAACAGAAAAATTATGGATTGATTTGGTTAAAAAATATTATTCACTTCGTCCCACTCATGTTACACATAAACGCTTCTTCCTGTAATATAGAAATGGTTCTTGCGTGAATAATCCAATTGGCATTAATACTATAGGAAAAGTACCAAAAGTTATTGCTACTTACTTAAATTTGCCTAATCCTGAGCTCTTCACCGGACATTGCTTTATGCGTTCAAGTGTGACACACTTGGCTAATAGTGGAGGTGACTTAATAACAATTAAGCGCCATGGAGGATGGAAATCTTCAGCAGTGGCTGAAGGTTACATTGATAATTCCACCATGAAAAAAGTTGATGTTGCTCGAATACTGTCTAGTACACCTAATACATCCACTAAAATTATTCAGAATCCATCGACTTCTGACGCAATAGGCAATGATGTGTCAATCAATGTGAATCAACAGGAAGTCAAACAAAACATGTGTGTTCCCAGAATCTGCCTGGAATCTTCATTAATGCACATGAATCTTCTAGTGTTACAGTAAACGTTTATGACAGTTGCACTATTCAAAATGGGAAGTAAATGTCAATAGTAGCATTAGATCTTCCAACTCTGTTTAAAAATTTATATTGTTAATTAGTATAAATAAAATGTTAGCAAGTGTTTTTTATTCTTTGCACCTATACAACTTTTACTACACATGCTTGTTATACACATTTATATTTGACATTTACATATGATTTAGTTCCATTTCTTTTTTTGTGACCAACCTCTAAAAACAAAATTTTGCGTGCGAAAAAGTAATACTTTATGCAACCCAAACGGGTGTCGAAAAATGCACTTTATAGCACCGAAATAGAAAAAACATATTTTTTTAATTTAACAGTTTAACTCATTATAAACTAAAGAAACGAAGTTATATTGAAATATAATTAAACAGTGTTAAAGTTTTGTACGTGAAATACACAATTATTGAAAATATATTTTCCGTGATTGTGGATTTTGCAACATTGTTCTGTTTTGAAAATTAATTTCATTTTTGCGTAGTAATGTGAATGTAAATATTACTTTCTACATTTTACGACGCTAATTATTCGAATTTTTTTTTCAATTAAAAATTCGTTTGAAGGGCAATGTGTTCGGCACCGACAACCCATGCCGATAACTTTTCGGGAACTTCGAATAGCTCTTTGTGGAGGAATGTGGAGGAATAGGAAAACATTACACAAGAAGAGGTCGCCATCTGCATTCAAAGTTGACTACGACGTATGGCAGAAGTCATTAGAATTAGTGGGTGCAGTGCACTATTGTGCACTATTAATCGCTTAAATTATGTGAAAACGTAGATGTGAAACCTAGCAGATAAGATCGATGAATTTGTTAATTTTGCACAATTTACTGTTTCGTGACTTTTTCTTATTGAATAAAATGTTAAGTACCTTTTTTTGTATTTCATTCTTACTTTTTAGATAATGTTTCATGTCTTATTAAAAAGAAAAATTAAAAAATAAAGTTTTCTTGTACTAACAGACATTCAATTCGGTGTCCGAAATTTTTTGCTTATAATGGTACAGCAAGCGCCAATTAAGTTGGCGCGTGGAGGGGGTGCGCAGAAGCCGTTTTTAAAAACGTCCACCCCCACTGCTCAAGTAATTGTCAGAATACATTTGTCATTGACGTTTGACGAAACATAATGTTTTTGCTAGGGGATCATAAAGTGATACACGCTCAGAGGTTAGAATTATCTGACATTTGATATAAAACCAAATACAAATCTCCCCAATACTCTTAATCCTGCGCGAACTTACCCCTCCTCGCGCCAAGTTAATTGGCGTTTGCTATACTTAATATAAATTATAAACAAATATATACAATTTACCGATATAGAAATGAACCTATTATATAAGGGCCTCAAATATTATTCAAATATTGCTAATCAACAGAATATAGAACTATTAGCAGTAGATTTAGACATATCTTTAAACATGATAGACAGTGTATATGTGGACGCCATGTATAGTTGTTGCGTGATCAGATGTGCTAGCTTAGCATAGGCACTGTGCTCCATGTTCTATACTTCGATTAGTGGTTTTACCTACTGATGATGACAACTTAGTTGTCGAAATACGTATTTAAGATACGATTTGTAATTGTGGTAAGGGGTTATATACCTTTAAAAAAACGATAGAAAATTGTAATTATGAAAAAGCAAAAATAAAAACGATTTTGGAAAACAATAAAATTAAGTTAAAAAGAAAACCAATGAAGCAATTAAACTACACATTAAAACGCGTAATCTAATCATAACTAAAGTAGACAAAGGCAACGCAATCACCAATTTGAAAAGGTCAGAATATACGGATAATACGGAATATACGGATAAAATGAACAGCATATTAGACTGTTAGGATTTTGTAGAAATTCAAGACGCCACTAGCAAATATTAAAAAAATTAAGACAAATCTTAAAAAATAGCATCCCACAAGATAAAAAACTAAATATAATGAATCCACGTACATCCCTTCTATATGGCCAGCCTAAATTATATAAAAAAAATCTTCATAAACGTTTTACGTTCGATCTCAATGTTTTCCTCTAGGTAACTGGAATTATATCGGGTTGTTTTCCTAGTGAAGGAGACAAAACAGCACTTCTCTGTATTTAAATTCAGTTTATTTAATGAACACCGGTTGTTAATCATATCGAGATTCGTTTGAAGGAGATTTAATATTGCCTATTATCAACAGCGTGGTAAATCTTTAAATCATCAGCATAGGCCAGTACAGAGCAGCTGATGCAAGTGATTAAGTTATTAATAAGTATATTAAATAACAATGATCCGAGGTTTGATTTCTGTGGGATATCTGTTGTTGAATACGTGGTGGATATGTAACCAAGCACTTGAGCACAGTGCTCTTTATAGCACTCCCAATACATCTCCCAGTTCCACTCTGTTAGTCTTAGTGTCCTGGATAAAGGCCACTATCCTCCTCAGGGGAAGTTTGAGTACTCTCGTAGGATCGAATTAATGTTTTCCGAAGTATTTCTGTCTTCAGTTCCTCACAACTACTACGTACATACATACTACGTTGCTGCTACGAATCAGGTTCGCTGAAAACCTAGTGTCCAGCTCCCTTAGTAGTGTTTTAGTATGTTTTCTTTCTAGACATAACCTGATCTCCCTTCTAGCAGAATCCTTACCGATTTCACATATAGGTTCTGGTCCTATGAAGTTTCTTTTAGTACCTTTCTTGGCCAGTTCGTCGCTCTTTGCCTTTAATTCTCTTATGTCCTGGCACTCATATTACTGACACAGTATTGTTTTGTGCCAGTCTATTGAGGACCTGTTTACAATGTTTCGCCAGTTTAGACCTGGTAGATGGATTCATAATGGCTTGAATAGCTGCCTGTCTATCAGTCATTATGTTGATTTTTTTGTTCGCGCAGGGCCTTCCCGAATTTCCTCGGCGCAGGCTGCGACTGCAATCAATTCAGCCTGGAAAACCGTTGTATGTTTCCCCAGACTAGACGACATCTTCCTTTTGCGGTACATTCAGCATATACCTGCTTCTGTGCCCTAATTGGATTGCGATCCTTCCGTGTACCAGGTACCGGCACTACAATCGCTCAAGTGAATTTTTGCTTTTGTTCTCTTATTGGCATAAATATATTCAGCTTAGCTGTAAACAGAATTTCAGGTACCATACTGTCCGCCGGAATTTCTTATATCGGCACTCCGAGTATAGTTCCTTTGGTATTTGCATGGCTCCTACAACCTTATAGGACACCATACGCCATGGGCCTTCAGCCTCAATATCGCAGTCATGGCCTCCGCTTTCATAAATAGTTCCAACGAAGGGAAACCCACAATGCTGTTCATAGCTCCCGTAATTCTCAACAGAGCCTGTCGATGAAAGTCGTGAGGAGCCCCACCGACAATGCCAGCTCCAGAATACAGTTGTTGCAAGCTTAAAGTGATACTGATAAAAAAGTCGACTTAAATTTTACGCTGAAATGTTTGGCACACTGGAGAACGAAGGCAATCTTGTTGATCAAATTGTGTTTTGTGATGAGGTTACATTTTATGTAATTGGAAAAGTAAACTGCCATAATACACGAATATGGAGTGCTCCAAATCCATTTGAGATAGTTGAATATGTAAGAGATCTTTTGTGCACTCAAGTTCTACGTCCATTTTCTTTCATCGAGACTGGGGTTACTTATCTTGATATGTTAGAAGATTATATCATTGCAAAATTACAAGGAGATATGAACAAACAGTTTATTTTTCAACAGGATGATGCATCTCCGCATTTCCATATATTACTTTAATCGCACCATAATCGGTATTGGACGTAGTGGAATGTTAGCTTGAACGCTCTGACACCACTAGATAACTGTGTATGGGGCTATGTTAAAGACAAAGTTTATGTTTCACCTATTTCTGCAAGTCTAAATGAATTGCGAGTTTGGGTAATAGAAGCAGTTGTAACCATTGATCGTGATGTGATACGTAAAATTTGGAACGAACTCACTTACAAATTAGCTATACAGGGTGTCATTTTGAAAACGTACCACCCTCTATATTTCGGCGCCTATAGAAATTCCAAAAATATGCAAAAACACGTCAAACTTATTTTTAAGGGGGACATTTTGTAGGCTGGTTTTCAATTAAATTACATCAACCCTCTAGCGGGGGTGGACATAACCTCTAAAAATTTAAATAGAAATGGGGATTGAGTGATACCTCATTTTAAAGATCGTTTAACCCGCTTTTCAAAAATGCTAAATTCTTGTCCTTTATTTTTAATACTTTTGAAGAAATCAAGTCAAACCATGAACATACAAGTATCAAGTGTTTTGCAATTAAACATTAAAAAACTAATAAAAAGTAACTTATTTTATAAAATTTTCGAAATGTTGTCCATTATTTTCTAAACAGTCATAAAGTCTACTCTCAAACTCCTCTCTAACATTTCGAAACACTTCTGCCTGACATGTAGCTGTTATTCTTCTCTTTAAATCTTGCAAATCTCGAGGCGGTGTTTTATAAACAATCGATTTTAGATGCCCCCATAGGAAGAAATCTAGAGGCGATAAGTCGGGTGATCGTGGTGGCCATTCTATTGCTCCTCTTCGACCAATCCATCTGCCAGGAAATCTATCATTTAGCCACTGTCTAACTGGAAGATAGTAGTGTGGTGGAGCTCCATCTTGTTGGAAGTGTAGAAGATCTTCTTGCAAAACCATGTTACCAGCCGCGCCAATTTGATTTTCCAAACTAGTTGCTATTAAGGGGTCTATTATTTCTTCAAGCAAATTTAAGTAGAGCTCACCAGTTAGATTTCCTTCAATGAATGAAGGTCCAATAATAGTATTCCCAAGGATACTAGCCCAAACGTTCACTTTTTCTGGATACTGTGTGTGACCTTCCCTAAAAAGTCGCGGATTTTCATCGCTCCAGTAGCGACAATTTTGCTTGTTAACATGCCCATTAAGAAAAAAAGTACACTCATCAGTAAAGCAAATATTGTGCAAGATATTTTGGTTTTTATTTATAAAATCCGTCATTGTTTCACAAAATTCAATCCTTCTGTCGAAATCGTCGTCAAAAAGCTGTTGTAGAATTTGCATTTTATAGGGGTGAAACTTATTTAACTTTAGTGCTTTCCTTACTGTTTCGTGAGACATTCCTACTTGGCGTGCCACAATGCGAAATGATGTGGAGGGTTCTGCAGTAAAGACACGGCTAATATTTCTTTTTTGTTAGCAACGGAACCAGTTTCACTAAACTTAGCGACTAATTGTAGAACATACTTATGATTTAAATTACTATTCGGATACCTTTCTTAAACATTCTTGCCGTTCTTCTTGCGCATCTTCCACATTCCCCATAAATAAGAATAATTTCAATTCTTTGTTGAAGTGTAAACACTATTTTTAAAAATAATGTAATAAAATCGAAACTTTTACCTCGCAAAACTAATTTTACAATAAAGTAATTTTGGCTAAAATAAATGGAGTGACAAATAAAGAAAAATTTGACAAGAATGTCAAGAATGCTTAAACCAGGGCTCTTTTTTTCTACGTTAAACTACCTGTACGACTATCACAAGTACTAGTTTAGGTAAATCACATTCTTTCCAATAATAATGCTTAACTGAATAGTATGCGTCTTTATTATTTCGTTGGATATTAGAAGTAAAAATAGTTTAAAAATTTACCGTTATGTAATACCTCAATTTCATTTATTTTAATTCATTAAAGCAATATCACAAAGTGTTTTTGATACCTAAACTTCTTTACAGTTTTCACCAAATATCTCGCGAACTGCTAAAAAGAAAAGGCAAGAATTTAGCATTTTTGAAAAGCGGATTAAACGACCTTTAAAATGAGGTATCACTCAACCTCCATTTCCATTTAAATATTTAGAGGTTATGTCCACCCCCGCTAGAGGGTTGATGTAATTTAATTGAAAACCAGCCTACAAAATGTCCCCCTTAAAAATAAGTTTGACGTGTTTTTGCATATTTTTGGAATTTCTATAGGGGCCGAAATATAGAGGGTGGTACGTTTTCAAAATGACACCCTGTATGCCGTGTTGTGTTACAAGGGGAAGTCATATTAAAAATTTGTAAATGAAACTTGAAGTTTTGCTGAATTGCTGAATGTTTGATTTGTTATCCTCTTTAATAAAAAAATTATACTTGACAATTAAAAATTATTTCTGTATAGTAGTTCTTCATATTGGCATTGCCGCCTTTTTTATGTATAATATAAATTCTAGCAATTTTCGAAATATGAAAAGTAAAGGTTCGCAGAGATATGTATATTAAATATTTTGCATAAAAATTGATGAACATTCTTGAAGAACAAACCTGGGGAATATGATCGTGTCCAGATGTAAAACAATTCTTAATTTTTTTCAAGTAATTAAAAATTTAATTCTCGTAAATTTTAAGAATAGACAACAAAGGCAAGTTTGTGCACAAAGTTGTAAGATAATAAATAGTTATGTAATCGTAACATTTTAAGCATCTTATATTTTTAGAAGAATAGTTAAATCAATGAAGCTTCGAATAAACAAAACTAAAGAATACTCTATCATATCCTAATTAATGTCAGAAAAAAGAAGGCTTTGTTTTCTTTATTTGCATTTTATATTTGTCTCATTTAATGAAGAAAAAAAAATGATGAGCAACGATTTAATAACAACGATAATAATAAAGCAGCACAACCTGATAAGACTTTATTCAGATTATATTTTTTTCCCGATTAGTGTCCTTTATTGTTACTGTTATGATTATTCCAATTACCATTTAAATCTAATATAATTAATACTAATTAATCTGCCCACATGGACGAGATAAGGCGACCGAGAACCGATCGCCTGACGCAGTTGTGGTAATGATTTCCACTCATTATTGAATTAATTACGTTAAGATAAGTTTAATAGTGAATGAAACGCACGATTCGGGTCATCGAATTCGAACGATATGACAACAAACAAATGTTAAAAACGTACCGATGCAGTCATATACTCGCACCGAGCAATCGTTGCATACTAAAAATTGTTGATGAAACTACGTAGGTTGTACGTTTAAACATGGTTTAGATTATTTGATAGTTGATAAATATACAAAGTATGAATTAATTATTTTGTTAATTAGTTTAAATGTTAAATTCTTACACTTTTATTTAGATTCGATCTCTTCCGATTACGTAATTCATTCTAAATTCTTAAAAAAAAGTAAATTCGTAGAGAAGCGTGAGAAATGTTATCTAAATAATCGATCTAGAAATTTTAAATAATTCCTTATAAATAGCCCTGAAATTGCATTCTTTCTTTTTTTACTTACCGAAAATAAATGCGGCTGTTGATCTAATATTAACTTGATAATGGATAAACATTAATCGATAAGTTAAGGAGCTTCTATACAAATTTAGTAGGTTAGGTAGGTTAGATGAATCTAACTTGCTATGCTAAAATTAGTACGAAGTAAAAAGTTGAGTCATTAAGTATCTGAAATTTAAAGCAGTTTAAGGTCGCAAAACCAAGCACGTGAGGGGGTGAATATCATAATAATAATAATAACAACTTTAAATGCATGACATATATATATATATATATATATATATATATATAGTAAACCTAATCAGTAGGCGATTAAAGGTCTGTATATTACTTCAAAATATATGTATTTAAAAAACTCTACATGTTTCGGCTGTATACGCCTTTTTCAAGAGAATACAAAATATGAATATATATATATATATATATTTAGTGTTTATAAGAATTTTATTTTTCTTATTTATTTTATTGGCCGTGTCTTAATATTAAAAATAATATACTTTTTATTGGTTTAGCGACCTTTTATTGAATTTTGATGTTTTATTCTACGACGTTTCGACTTTTATTATTATTCAGTCTTTTTCAAGTAACTAGTTTTCATTGTATTAATTCTTGTTTCTAGTTTTTTGAAAAAGACTGAATAATAATAAAAGTCGAAACGTCGTAGAATAAAACATCAAAATTCAATAAAAGGTCGCTAAACCAATAAAAAGTCTATTATTTATATATATATATATATATATATATATATATATATATATAAATATAATATTTTCGTGACCTTGGTATGATAAGGTAAACTTAATAAGTCGGCGATTAAAGGTCTGGTTCATTACTTCAAAGTATATATATATTTAAAGCAACCCTACATGTTTCGGCAATGATGCCTTTGTCAAGGGAATAAAAAATATAAATGACAATATAAATGTCAAATAATTGAGTTTATATTTTTTATTCCCTTGACAAAGGCATCATTGCCGAAACATGTAGGGTTGTTTTAAATATATATACTTTGAAGTAATGAACCAGACCTTTAATCGCCGACTTATTAAGTTTACCTTATATATATATATATATATATTTGTATATATAATTATTATATATATATATATATATATATATATATATATATATATAATAAGCGCATACGGGCGCATACGTAATAATAGCTCATGTCTTGCTTTTCCCTGTTTTCTGTTTTGTGCTGATGTGGTCCTCTACTGGCTTGTAGCCTAGCATATGCGCTACCAAACTCTAGGGGGGTCTGCCCGATGGGCAGTCAGGTGCCATTCCACCTTTCCAGCAGGAGTGAGGAACCAAGCTACGCGGCGCAAATCACGGCGCCGCGCAATGCACACACCACTAGGACCGGTCCTGGGCGGCAACCTGGCTAGGCTGTCGTTAACAGTACACACACATTCGACGTGTATGCATTGCCCCCGCTTTGGCGGAAATCGTTAAGATGGCACAAAGTGTGACCGTCGTCGACTGAAGTAGCCACTAAAAGTGTTCCCTCGGTTGGCGATGAGCAACCCCGTGCAGGGTGCGCTTCGCTGGTCTGCGCCTTGCCTCGTTGGGGCGGGGGTCGGGCCGTCGATGTACTGCACGGAAAAGTAAAGAAGTTGCCGGGAAAGGGTTGGCGGCCCTACGCAACGGCTGGTTATCCGATCTCTCTAAATTTACGCGACCGGTCACTAAACACACGCACGAGCGCACCAACAAGACGCAAGCTGCCAGCAGCAACCAACACACAAATTCATACCTAGAAAGAGACACAAGCTGCTAGCAGCGAACAACACATATGTTCACACCTTGCTATCTATTTTTTGGAATACTAAGGCATGATTTATTATTATTATTGGAATGTATCTTTGAATAATTATAATTTAAACCATAGCAACTCAACTATTTGACTTTTAGATTCTGTCATTTATATTTTTTATATCCTTGACAAAGGCATCATTGCCGAAACATGTAAGGTTGTTTTAAATATATATACTTTGAAGTAATAGACCAGACCTTTAATCGCCGACTTATTAAGTTTACCTTATATATATATATATATATATATATATATATATATAATTATATATACAAATATATATATATATATATACATATATATATATAAATATAATATCTTCGTGACCTTGGTATGATAAGGTAAACTTAATAAGTCGGCGATTAAAGGTCTGGTTCAGTACTTCAAATTATATATATTTAAAATAACTCTACATGTTTCGGCAATGATGCCTTTGTCAAGAGAATACAAAATATAAATGACAGAATATAAATGTCAAATAAAAAAAAAAATTATTATTTTATTTATAAATTATCTATACATTAATAGCTAAGGATGAAAAATTAACAATTTCAATCTTTCAAACTGACATTTGAATTTTAACATCGATGCTTTATATGGTATTTCCAACAGACTTCACACCGAGGTCCTCGTGGCTCAGTTGGTTAGAGCGACGGTCCGGCAAACCGTAGACTTGGGTTTAAGTCCCAACGTGGACGAAAATTTTTCAAATAAGATTTCGTATAATTTGCGTTGTAATTTGTAGACAGTAATGTTTACATTCACATTTACATTTACATTTACTAATTTGAAAATATTTAAAATATTTAATATAAAAGCCGAAAATTCCAAGAATTAATCAAATGAAAAAGAAAAAAAATATTATATAGTAGACGGGTAGATCATTTCTCTAAGTGTAAGCTTTAAGTAATACTATAGTAATTATTGTAAGCTATGTGCTTCTTACGGTTTGAACAATTTAATTTGTTATATACTATAATATGTTACATATAAAATTGAATGACCTGCCCATGTCCTCTGTAATTGCAGTCAAGCTATTGCGGATACTGAGGCATGGATTTTAAATATTATTATTAAACCTGTGTAAACTATTGTGTAATTTCCAAACGAGCCATTTTGCTTCATGATCTACTACCAATTTGTTCACCACTGATTGAGCCAGTTGGATGTCATTTGACCATTAGATATTCATATCTTTATTGGATTCTGGAGATAATGTAGTTAGAAAAACTATTTTTTAATTCCAGTAGTTTATTTTCCTGTGATCTTGTGCATAATTTTATATTTATATTTAAAATTGATTATTACTGAGTACTTCTTAAAATAGAAGTCGCTTAATTTCTATGATTGTTTTTGTTAATTCTCTTTCATTTCCTATCTATCTTTCCATACCTTTTTTACTGCGATTCGTCCTAACAGCTAGATTAGTTTTTACAATCATTTAAAGGAAACTATTTGTTGTCTTTGTGTTAATATGGAGAAAAAGAATTTCGTATGTTGTTTCAACATTATTTTTTACATGAAAAAATCATTTGAGAAACTGAAGAAAAGTTAAAATAAATATTATAATGAATCTGCTCCTTTCTATGGCGTGACTTGTGGGTGATTCAGTCAACTTTCAAAAATCAGAACAGCAGATGCTTAACGTCCTGGGACATTTATAGTAACTTCTCCAGCAATGATTAATAAGCTCCATACAATCGTAAACAGTGACCATCAAACAAAAGTGTGTGAGAATGCTAATGCCATAAACACCTCAACCGAACGAGTATATAATATTTTGCGTCAACATTCATATGTGAAAATGCTAATTGCAAGATTGGTGCGACGTTTGCTTACTGTTGAACAAATGCGAACTCTTGTTACAATTTCAAATGATCATATGGCTAAGTTCAAGTCAAGGAATCCCAGAGAACTTTTTCGTCCGTAAATGAAACTTGGATGCAATACTATACTCAAGAGGTAACGTTGTCAAGACAATGATTTTTTTTATGAACGTGCTTCTAAAAACCGCTTTTTTGACCATTAAGATTATAGCAATGACTTTTTGGTTTCCAAAAGCGTAAACTTAATTGACTATTTACAGAAAGGAAGGCCAATATTATGCTGATGTATGGGCACGTTTCGATGCGAAGCTGAAGAAGCAACGATCGCATTTATTCAGAAAATTTTGTTCCATCAAGATATCGCTCTCTCTCATTCATACGTCATAAGTAGAGAGGTTAATTCAAGTAACATCCCTCTGGCGGCTTATGCTAGCGCGTATATATATTTTGTCAATTGCCGTTCGAACACCGTTCAGTATACAACGTCCGGTGGCAACTGAGCAAATATATATAAGCCTGAGGACGAGCCTCCATCAAATGAACCTATATTGATAAAATGTGTCTCCAAGTAATTTTTTCTTGTAAATGGGATTTAAGTAAAACACTTATACTAATTTCCAGTATATATTACACTTTATTATATGTATTAATAAATTGACGACATGTTTCGCTACGATGTAGCTTCTTCAGATCTTATATTACTACTGAATGCGCTCTTCACAAATGTATGGCTTTCTTCTAAACTATTTCAATGGTTGCACTTGTCTACATTAGAATCGTCTCTTACCGATGTACTATTGTAGACAAGTGCAACCATTGAAACAGTTTAGAAAAAAGCCATACATTTGTGAAGAGCGTGTTCAGTAGTAATATAAGATCTGACGAAGCTACATCGTAGCGAAACATGTCGTCAATTTACTAATACATATAATAAAGTGTAATATATACTGGAAATTAGTATAAGTGTTTTACTTAAATCCCATTTACATATTATGGATTTCCAGCAAGTATCGGCCGATTCAATTAAATTAATTTTTTCTTGTTTCCAAACATGGAAAAATGGTGTGGTGGAAAGAGATTTGGGATCAACAAGGTGATAGCTGGAACCACTGCCTATTTGGTGAGCTTCCGAAAGATTACTTTTAGACGACTTAAAAAAAATTGAAATGTTGCTGGGCTAAGTGTAAAGAATTGAAAAGAATAATAATAAGGATTCACGTCTTAGCATCCCCCAAGAGCTTAACGCCAATTACATGGGGCATTGGCAGGCAATTAGTTATTATTATGCCCGCGGTAGTGGAGGGACTTAAGATGTTTAGCTGTCGTCATTCACCTTAAATGAAAAGGAAAACTACAAAAGCCTTCTCGGACAACCCAGCCCTAGATCCGATTCGGGGACCCCCGGCATGATAAGCCAGTGCGTTACCATTAGGCTATCAGCCGATAATTATTTTGAAAAAAATATATTTTTTATCCAAAAATAATAAGTAAGTCATTGAAAAGTCACTGTCGTGTTTTTTTATTTGTTTGTGAATTCTATGGTTTCATTTAATTGGATTCTATAGTTTCCAAGTATTCAAAACACACCTGTATGTTAGATATCTATGAGTACCAGTAAATGCACATGTGCATATAAAATTACAATCTTTGTAAATCATTGACGTGTTCGACTTGAATCTAATTAGTCGACATATTAAAGTGCGGTGTCACTAACAGATTCCTTGCTTTTTATCGTAGTTTGGTTTCAAATTCTTACATTCACAACAATGCATAGTAATCACCGGTTATTTTACATATGCTAGTTTAACATTCCTCGATGTTGTGTTCTGTTCAAATGGAACGAGCCATTGCGAATTTATATTTTATGCCTTTTAAATGTGTTCTTTATAAAATTGCGCATACGAACTCGCTAATAAATTATCACATATGCATATGTGGGTTTAGCGTGATTGTACACGTTTTTCTGACATACACACGCAAGTCTGTTGTAATAATGTATGTAAATGATATGTCGTTGATTTGAGGAAACTGGAACATTTTAAATCGATAAATTGTAAGCGATTGTCATTTTTTTAGCGCGCTTCCTTTTTCGCCGTTCAGTTGTTTCCACAAGAGGAGTATTAAATTCTTTGTTAGTAGATATTGTGTTTTTTTGTGTTATTGTGTTTGTTTTGCTACAAATAACTGGTGAAATGCAAAAATGTCTATTACACAGTAGTGATTCACAAGTAAGTTTATTAATTTGTAAATTCCAATTAAGATAATTTGACAATAATTAATATTTTTTATGTCACCGCGAAACTTAATTAAAGTAAATATAACCTTTTTTGTATGTACGTACTACAACCTGAAACAAAATGATAAGCAAGCATGTAAAATAGTGTTTGTGCACTAGGGTTTAGTACTTATTTCTAGAGAAGTTTGTTCGAGTAACGTATGTCTCAAAAGTTTTGGCACAAATTTCTTTAGAATATTTTAAAAAGTAAAACTCGTTTTACGGCAATTTTTCAGAACAGGTATAATTAACAGCTTTATTAACAACAAAATTTTTATTTTAAATTAAATGTAGGTCTTCAACAATACGCAAACTTCTGGGAACATCTCGTATCAAGTGTTGAACCGTTTCAACATCAATCCCTCAAATTTTTCTAAAAATTCGTTGTTTTAATTGTTGCTCGTTTTCGGCTTCGCAGTCTCCATCTTACACATTTTGAAGACAGAATGGCCCGGAAATCTTTAATTGGCCGAGCCTGCGATAAATTTTGGGGCAGGGAGAGTTGTCGTTTTTCGGCACAAATGTATGTTGTTAGCATTCAGCCAATTTTGAGTCTTGCATGAAGCCAAGTCCTGAGAAAATATAATATCATCTTGACCATGATTGTGGTGGATAAAATTAATCAATTTTGTTAAGAATTATTAATGTAACTTCGAATCACGGCAGCATCTCGGTATTCTAGCTAACTGATTTGGCATTGGACATTTCTTTTGCGATATTCTACACCTCTTCTCTTCAGTTCTCTTGAAATTGTATCATTGCGTCGTGAATGTTTTTTCAATGACTGTCCAATTTTATTCTTGGCACTTTCGACTAACTGGTTTGGTCTATATCCAGTTAACAGTCTCGGTCTTACACTTTTCGGAAGATTTTGGCATGGCAAACCTTGCTCACATTTTGCTATCGCACGATACGAGGAGGTATTGATATGTAGTTAGGCTAGACCGGTTCCGTGGATAAAAAAATATTGCGATACCATAGCAACGAAAAATAACATATTAGAAGTGTCAGTGTATAGTATCACGTCAAAAAGTCAAACCAAAGTTGCATAAAAAAAATTGAAAAAAGGATGTCGATCGAAATTGTGAAACTCGAAAAATTGGAGTATCGAGCCATCATCAAGTACCAAGTATCAAGTAGTATTTGAAAGGGTTACGAGGTAAGCAGATTTACGAAGATATGCTTAATACCCTTGGCGATCAATGTTCTTCGTATGCGACCGTGAAAAATTGGATTGCAAGCTTAAAAAGGGGTAAATTTTCCATTGAAGATGAACACCGATCGGGCAGACCAGTTTCTGTGTTCGTCCCTGAAAATGTTGATGCAGTTCATGACATGATTTTGTCAGACCGTCGAATAGGGCTAAAACGAATATCTGAGGCACTGAATATTTCATATGAACGCGTCCATCATATAGTTCACGTCGATTTGGACATGAGAAAAATTTCTGCAAAATGGATCCTCAAATGTCTGAATGTTGACCAGAAGCGTGCAAGAGTGGAAGCATAGTATTCAATCTGTGCTCGGTTTGAAGATGATGCAGACTTTTTAAGACGTATTGTTACTATGGATGAAACTCGGGTACATTTCTACGACACAGAAACAAAGCAACAGAGACACTCTGATTCTTCAAGGTCTAAGAGGTCTCGCGTTGAAAAATATGCTGGAAAAGTTCTTGCTTCAGTTTGTTGGGATCGCCATGGAGTAATCATGATTGATTTTCTGGATAATGGTAGAACAATAACTGGGAATCATTATTCGACGTTACTAACCACTCTACGAGAAAAACCACAAATCGCATATTGCCACGCAAGCAATTCGTGATTTAAGGTTCGAGTTACTCGAACACTCGCCTTATTCACCAGATTTGGCTCCGTCCGACTATCATGTCTTTCCTCAACTAATTTTTCTAAGCTCTAATTTATAAGCCACTACAACACAATCGATTTCGGTAATTGAACTGTCATTAAAATGACCCGATAACCCGATATTTTGATATCTTAAATTTTTTTCATATAGTTGTATTTTGTGCCAAAACTATTGAGGCATACGTTAATATCGCACGGGCGAACGTGTGTAACGGATGTTCAGAAAAATTCGAAGTTAAGTAGGTTTCGAACAAAAAATCGTATGTCCTTACTTAAGTCTACGATTTGTATTAAATATTAAATATCAACTGTTATTTGTCAATAATTGTCAGAATCTAATATCAAAGATAGTAATTTATATTTTTGAATTTTGAAAATGGCATTTACTAACGAACACAAAGAATTGATGGTTGAATTTTATTTTCGAAATAGTCAAAAGATCGATGGACAGTGGAAGTGCTCAATTCAAGCGTGTTTAGAAGAGTTTCGAGATTAATTTCTCAACCTCGCTTTTGATTGT
The DNA here is from genome assembly GCA_935421215.2 of Melolontha melolontha. Taxonomy (NCBI): domain Eukaryota; kingdom Metazoa; phylum Arthropoda; class Insecta; order Coleoptera; family Scarabaeidae; genus Melolontha; species Melolontha melolontha. The sequence continues at coordinate 146,318,561 of OW285238.1, read as the reverse complement.
AATATATTTGAGTGTTCCAATTTTTCGACAAACCGGTGGTGTGGGACGACAAGAGAGTAGTGGGCGACCAAAAGTCCGGACAGAAAAAGCGATTGGTAATGTTAGAGGAATAATGACTGATGCCCCAAAAACTTCACTACGAACTCTCGCTCAACAAACTGGGTTGTCAGTTTGTCTTATCATACAGTTTTAAAACAAGATTTATTTATATCGCGTAATTTGCTCGCAATAAATCTTCGATAATTTTCGGACAAAGCATGGTTTCACGTTAGTGGATACGTTAACTCACAAAAGATGAGAATGTGGAATGATACAAAGACCAATAATTTTTATGTTGAAGCTTCTCTATATCCTCGGAAATGCGCTATAAGTAGAAAAAGAATTATTGGTCCAATTTTTTTAGTGGTACCTTGATTGGAAAAAGATGCCGACAGGAAATTTTGTTGTATTTCCTAAATCAGATCTCTGATGATGAACTAGCTTTTTAAGGTGCTCTTTGAAGATCGTGAAACGTCAAATATTTCAATACGATCACGATAGTAATCACAAGTAATCACGATCACTCTTTAACGAATAATGGCCGCGAAAATTCTTCAAGTTTTATCGGTAGTGTTGGTTAATATAAATTAGCAATAATAATTCAATTTACCATTGAATATTCCCATATCTTTATGATTAATCACATTATATTGGGTCTTGGGCTGTAACTAATTATAGGAAGTCGATGTAATAAGTCTTCTTCTTCTTCTTTCTCTTTCCTTAAGACTTAGTCTTGTTTCTTCTACTATTTCAATTTTGTTCAGCCTCTTGGGAAGCAGATGTCCAGCTCTCGCACCATCTCTTGGGAGGTCGGCCTGGAGGTCTCCTTGAGTTCGGTTTTTCGTTCTTTGCCCATTTTGCCCATCGGTCCCCCGTCATTCGGTCGACGTGGTCTCGCCAGTATCTTCGTCTTTTTCTCGTAAATTGCACCACGTCTTGAATTTTAAGGTCTGTTCGTATATCACTGCTTCTTACATGATCTCTCAAGCTTACTCCTCTGATATTCCTTAAGGTCCTCATCTCCGTTGCTCTCATCATGCTCTTCGTTTTTGTTGTGTCCGCTCGGGTTTCCACTGCGTATGTAATCACCGGTCTCACGGCTGTTTTATATATGCGGACTTTACTTTCGATGGACATGTATTTATTCCTCCATATGAGGTCCCTTAGGTAGCCAGAAATTTTTGAGGCTTTATTCATTTGTGTTCTGACTTCCTGTTGTCGGTTTTTGGAGCTTGTTATCTCGACTCCCAGGTACGTGCATCGCATACATTGTCGGATGGGTTTGTCATCTACAGCCAGTTTACATCTAGTGGGTCTTCTCCACTGATATCTGCATGTTAAGGTTCTTTGCTTTTGTTTGGAACCGATATAGCAGTCGCTGGTCGCTGGTCGTCCTCGTTATCCGCCATCAGGATTGCGTCGTCAGCGTAGCACTGTATCGATTCCTGTCCCATTCTATATCCTCCATCCACTTCTTTTACGCCGTTGATTATTTGATCCATGATGAGGTTGAATAGTACTGGGCTCAGGCTATCCCCCTGGCGTATGCCCGTCAGTACTGGTACTTGTTCTGTGAGTCGCTTTGGTTTTTGATCTTGGTTGTATTACCTTTACTGAGGTCTTTTATTATGTTAATGTACGACACATGTGTCTTGTTTTGCTGGAGTATATCTATGATGTCGGCTATTTGTACTCTATCAAACGCTTTTTTGAGATCCACAAAGCAGAGAAACAGCGGCTTGTTGTATTCTAGGGATTTTTCGATCATTTGTCTAAGGATGAAGATTGCGTCTATTGCCGATCTATTTTGTCTGAAGCCTTGTTGTTCTTCGTTTATTGCTATTTTCTTCATTATCTTTGTTGCAATGATTTTTGTAAAGAGCTTGCTTCTGCTAGGTAGGAGAGATATCATTCTGTAATTTTCCGGGTCGTTCTTATTTCCCTTTTTGTAGATCGGTATTGTGATGTTGTTTTTCCAATCATTGGGCACTTTTTGGGTCGAGATGTAATAAGTGAAAATATATATGACTCTCGCAGGCTTGAATAGGCAGAATTAGCTCAATTTCGGAGAGGTTCAACCGTTGCTATTGTCATAAAACATATTAGAGAGATATATCAAATCAATGCACTTCCGGAATTTTTTTAATCACCATAAATTATTTATTATTCAAAATATGAATCAGATCAAAATTATTATGACTCTGGCATCCACGTAGATCTGAATTAGTTTACTTAACTTAATTACATACATCTATAAATACTGGGGGAATATGCGCGAGATAGCACTGGGAATATATATTTATTAACTTCTTTATTTCACTTATATTTGTTACAAATAGGACTTACTGCTTACGCCATCGTTAACCTACTTTCTCTCTTCACATCATCGTTCAGTATCCTACTATCATAAAACTGGTTAATCCTTCGTTAGTGTCTTTGCTACCTTGTGTGTGGAACTTTTCGTGACAATATCAACGATGAACGAAACTACACAAGAATAGTGAACAAGATTTAACATGGAAAATTCAGTCCAGCAAAACAGGCCAAACAAAGAATTGAAGGACAATTTGTAATAGAAAAAGTCGACGTGTTTAATAAAATAAAGAAGAGAAATAATTTTCGTTTTCTAACGAAATATTCAATTTATGTTTTCCGTAGATTAATCCTGAATATTTGTACAGATATCTTAGGTTCTCAATGCGAAATAAAGTTAAATAGATAAAAATATCATAACGGATTAATCAAGCAGTGTCAAAATACAGTTATATCAGTATGAATCGAGTAAAAGCAAACTTAATACAAACTTTTTTAATTATAATAAGCAAAAATACGAACAAAGTTAATTCGTTTCTTTTTCACTCCTGTCGATCTCTTCGTCCAACTTCATACAAATATCTCTTTCTCCGTCCTGTTCCTCTGTTCTTTCCTAATGAAAATTACTTTGTAAATTAAGTAATTAAAGAACTAAATGATAATGTAATGACATTAACGTAGATTTTTATCACAATATGTTGTTTGTATTGCTTTGTGTTGAGTTTTTTCTGTCCCTTTCTCTCTCTCTCTCTCTTGTCCGAGCAAAACTTCAAATTAATTGATTGCTATTAAGTTAATTGATGCAATACAGAAATAGTTTCGATCATTTTATTTTGTTGGCCGTACCGTGCGTCTGGCTACTCTATATCGAAATTGCGACCCGAACAGCAACAACAGCAATAAACGAAAAGTACGGAAAAATACCGGTCCCGTATAACCTAATTGATTCGCCAAACTAATAAGATTAATTAAATAGCAGACCAGTATGGTGTGGGAAAGCATTGGCTGCAATTTAAAATAAATTTAGCACTGGAACAAACAACGCAGCTTACAATTTAAATAATTGAGTTTAACGATTGAAACACTGGAAATTTGAAACTGAAATAACTGTCGTAATTTAAAACTTTCGTCGAAAAGTTCGTTACGTTGTTGTTCCGATTTTAACCTTAACTTCGGTGTAGGTAGAAGTAATCGGATGGCATGGAACGGTCAATACAAACATGTTGATTACGCTGATTCGAAAAATTGGATTCTTGTTTGTTAGTTATCAGAGATAGATTAAAATGACTCGCAAATCGAAGATAGAGTGCTTTGTAATTATTTTGAGTACTTGGAAAAATATCTTAAGTACGTAGATACTAGTAAAATATCTGTGAAGTTGTTTACGAAAATAACTAAATTAGTATTGTTCAGAATTATTGTCTGGAAACTTTTAATGCGAAGCACTGGACAGCGTGAGTATAAACGAATCATCGGGTTTCAAATATCTATATTTTGCGAACTTTTACAGATATAATATTCAATTAATACATAAAAATAATCACAATACATTCCAGTTTATTTTGGCATACTATCACAAATGTTCAATATGAGCCCTTCCCAGTCGCACGGTATATGTTTAATAGGTAATTAAGTTCACTCCAGGGTATGCCCAGTGATGCTCCTCACACCAGTAGTAATGCCATCTCGGAGCTCAGCAAGGGAAACTGGTAATGGTGGTACGTAAACCAGCCAAAAACATTGCACACCATAAGATCGGAAGACCTCGGAGGCCAGCTGAACATCGATTTTTAATGTTTTATAATGAAATAAAAATTTTCATAAAATGAATTTATGTTCTCACTCACTCCATCTTTATCGTACATGTCTCGTTCTATGTGCCTTCCTTATTTTTAACGTTTGAATGTCTCACACTCATGGCCTGTATATTTCTTTTTATTCTGTCTTTCATTTGATTTGGAATCATGATCTGCGATTCGAATATAACCTTCAAATTTCAAACATAGTTTGACATTTGGATTGTTTATTATGTTTAAACAAACATATAGCTATTTTTAATAACAGATACCATATTAAGTTTGGTTTGTATATAATGGAATATTTTGAGGTATTATCAATATAATTGATTCCCCTTTTGGTTAATTGCACCTTTTTTTAAACGAATGCCATAGTATTTCTTATAAGTAGGTATTACAAAATGTCTATTTTAAAACAGATATTATATCATGTTCTGTTTTATTACAAAGTTCTTATTGTCTTTCTAGGCTATTCCAATTTGTTGTGTATATATTATATAGTAATATATACCCAATTTTTTTATATTCTAATGGATATCTTTATCTCAAATTTAACGTACTGTTTGACTGTCAAAATAAACAATGTTTATTTATCGAAGAAATCTGTAAGATTAAATGGTGATAATGAAATTTTGCTACTATCAAAATGTTCTAAATATTCTTTTATGTTTTGGTACGTATAGCATGTTCTTAAATTCTAGATTTAATAATAGATTTAATATCTATAAAGAGATAATAACTTATAAAGCATTAAACATTGAATATAAATTTAAAAAGTAGACAGATGTGTTTTTCTAACATGATCTGTTTTGTTACATTTTGAACCTATTAACCGAAAATAATCAAAAATCTCTATATATAGTAAACATTAAATTTGTCGTATCGATGCTCATACATGGTGCATTCAAAATTAACTCGTTTCAATTTTTTTACTGTTAGTTACTAGAGTCTTTACAGGGTTGCAGTGTATAGTAGTTGTGCGGAAGCGTTTATCTTACTTTATTGTGCCCCGTGTGACTTTAATTAGTAGTTTTTACCTACTGATGATGACAACTTAGTTGTCGAAATGCGTATTTAGGATACGACTAATAATTGTGGTAAGGGGTTATATACCTTTTTAAAAAATTTTTTACTGTTGTTTCAACTCTATTTTATTTTCAATTCACCCAAATGTGCTAACCAAACGGTTATTTATTCAAAGCAGGGAAGTGAGACGTTTGAAAAATTGTATAATGATAATCATAAATACATAATTATACGAGGGATGTCTTTTTAGTGTTGCGTATTAACTCATAGATTGCGCCAGTAATCAAATGTCAGGTACCAAAACTAATCCCAATCTTTCGTTAACCTAAATCTAAAGTTTTATCAAAATACGGCAAGTGATTTAGTCATAGCGAATTTGCTCGTTGATGAACCTAACAGCCGTTATGGTATCATTTTCAATGCGGACCAGCTCAGTTTTCGCGTACAGTGAAATGCCAGCGCAAACCATTATACCGCCTCCCCCAAATGCCATGTTTGGAGATATACAACACGCTAAAAATTGTTCACCAGACCTTCTCCACACACGTTCTCGTCCATATTGTGAACGCAGATAGAAACACGACACATACGTGAGCAATACGGAGCTTCATTGATCCATTGTCCAATGTCTATGTTCACAAGCAAATCGTAGTTGCTGAACACGATGAGTTTGGAGCAAAAGTGGACAAGGAGCAGCGGTTCGCGCAGAAACTGCAGTACCGTAAACGTCTTCGACTTGGCGAGACGCGATTGTTGGTGGTAAATCATGATCGCGTAGTGTAGATAACACCATAAAACGATCTTCTCGCCGATTCGTGGTGCGAGGTCTGCCTGATATTGGTCTTCTTGTGTATTCCCCAGTTTGACGATGTCGTTGCATTGCGTCTTGGACGGTACTCCTGCGAATATTCAAGACAGCAACGATGTATTGAATACTGCGTCCATCTTAGTTTATAGTTACTGCTCAGGCTCCATTTTCTGCTTGCATTTTGTCAACCAATAAGTGTCAGTACTGGCAGTTCAAATGACCTTTCAACACAACAGATAAAAGCTGAATAAAGAGCACACCAAGATTTTGAGGGTTGAAATTTTTGGGTTTGTCATTTTTGTTTTTCTTTTGTCTGTTTTGATAAATTAAATGTTCTGTATGTTCTTTAATTTCCCATTCTTATTTTATAGATAATATTTATGTTTTGTAAAAAAAAAAGAGTTTTAATTATGAGAACAGACATTTACTTCAGTGGCTGGAATTTTTTGTCCACGACTGTATTTGCTAGAAATAAAATTTTTAATAAATAAAATTAATTTTTTTATTTTGTATAGATATATCATTTCTCATTCTGAACAACTTCTTTAAGTAAAATTTTGCCGTATCATTAACAAAAAGGGTACTTCAACTGAAAAGAAAATGGTTTTCCTTTCTCCATCAAGGCTGAATTGTTTTTCAATAATTGAAAATATTTTTAAAATAAGTTTAAAATAAAATTAAAAAAATTTTGTCCATCGCATCTATTGTAACATCAGGACATACTGTATATGTTTGACTACCTCTTAGTATATTCTTGTAGAATTTATTTAAACCCGGAAATACAAAAAGCCTGTGCAAATATATACCTACCCTCTATGTGTAAATTGAGTCATCAAATAAATAATAAATTGTAATATTTATTGCCATAAGTCATCCATGTTCAATTAAAAACAGGAAAGCAAACTGAAATTTTCTGTTTGAGATTATATCAACTTGTTATTTCTACACAAAATGGAGACATATTGTTATACTAGTGCGTATATCTGTGTGTGTGGGATACCAAAAAACCATAAATATTTAGTTGCTGTACAAACAGATAAATTCTACGTCCCATGGGACTATCAACGTGTTGCACACCATTCTCATTGCCGTCGCCGCGGAAAGCATAACAAAACTGACGATAGAGCGAACGAAAGAAAGAAAGGGCGAACAAAGAAAACAGAGATCGAACGAGACCAGAAAGGAAGGAAGAAGTGAAATATTCTTTTATTTAAACAGCTGCGAAAGTCATTTAGCAAATAAAAGATGTTAGTCTTCGCACGTTTGACAAGTTGATACGCCGTAGATGAGAGAGAACATCTCGGATGTGTTACAGCAAACGAAAAGACGTTTCCGAAATTAGGTGTAAGCAACAAGTTGTCTCTCGGTGCTCGCTGAAGTTGTGTGCCTGCGTGTATGCGAGTCAGCTTTGGGTCGTTCTGTTTGGTCAATAGCGAGTTAAAAAAAGATTTTCACACCTTCTAAATATGAACACAAATTTTTATTTCGTCGAATGCTTTTCTGAAATATTTATGTACTTATGTATATTTATGGCGTATTTGTACATAATTGTAATTAATGGATACTAGCGCTTATTATATGTGTGTTTGCTCATTGACAGGTTAATTTGAATATTATGCAGTAATTCTATGCATAATTTCGACGCGAATAATATTTTTAACATAATACCTACGATAAATTTATTATTTCGAGCTAATATATCATATAATATATGATATATCATGAAGTCTAAACATTATAAAAGCTAGAAGTATATGTACTGTACTGCTGACTTAAATTTCTACTCTTTTTCCTTAATCTATTTACGGCAAAAAGATGGTGGAGTGTGTGCTTTATGTTACTGTATTAACTTATTCTGTCATCTCTATCTCCTTCCATATCAATTTATCTGCTTGTATTAATGATTAGCCTTTATTTTTACTTATTTATTCACCTTGTTTTCTCCAAATTTTTCTAGATATTCCTCTTCTTCTAATCTTGGAACTTCTTGCACAAAGACTCTCCTTGTTAATCTTGTTCATGTTAATTCATTGTTCTCGACATGTTCTTGCAGATCTTTCACGGTTCTAAACTAGAAAAAGGCGTTGGAGCAGAAATATATGGGCTGAAAGAAAGGACAATGATCCAAGCGAGCCTAAGTAGAGATAACGGTAATTCATGCTGATGTGGCACCATTATATCATTTCCTTGGGGACATTAATCGTACCGTGCTCATCTTTTCCAACAGCCAAGCAGTGTTAAAGGCACTGGATTCAGTACAAATTAAAACTTTAATTAATCAAAACTTGTATGGGGTTGTATGTGTGCCCTAAATGTCTGGGTATCGGGGAGAGAAGGCCGTAGGTCCGTCTAATAAGAAGGTGGGCGATTTGGTTCGATAGAACACGTTTACAGTCTTTATAGGATTGGAGCTTTCCTTTGACACTGCAAAGATACTGATTAAAATAGCTATGAGAAAGTGGTCTGAAAATAGGTCTAGGGAACGGTATTTCATGCTGATGTGGCACCATTGTATCATTTTCTTGGGGACATTAATCGTACCGTGCTCATCTTTTCCGACAGCCAAGCAGTGTTAAAGGCACTGAATTCAGTACAAATTAAATCAAAATTGTATGGGGTTGTGTGTGCCCTAAAAGCTTGGGTATCGGGGAGAGAAGGCCGTAGGTCCGTCTTATAAGAAGGTGGGCGATTTGGTTCGATAGAACACGTTTACAGTCTTTATAGGATTGGAGCCTTCCTTTGGCACTGCAAAGATAATGATTAAAATAGCCATGAGAAAGTGGTCTGAAAATAGGTCTAGGGAACGGTAGAAGTACTTTTCAGATCAAAAAGAACCAAAACAGTTCTTTAGAGAAAGTTCACAACAGACCTACTGAATAGAGAGAGAAAGTCTGCTAGGATGAGAGTAGACCTATTAACGCGGCATTATAAATTCAATAAACATATGAATAATGTGGGCTTGGCAGAAGAAACGGTTTGTAGATTCTGCCAAGTACAGTTCTTACAGATGGAAGATCAATTTCCTAAAGGCGGAAATATATAAAAAAGAACCACTCTCGAAACTGCTAAGCTTAATTAAACAAGAAGAGCTAGAGGAAGTATTCTAAGGAGGCATGCGGACTACAATAGATCAAGAAAGGTCACAGTGAAAGAAGCTTTATGGTCGCCTCAAGTAATCTAATCTAATCTAGATTTTTCTCTTACTTTACTTTTATAAAGAAGTTAAACACTTTTCTTGGTAGATTTGTCTGATTCATTCATTAATTACTCCATGGTTTTTTAAATTTTCCTCTCATTCTACACTCTCAACCTTTTGCATTTAACATTTCCCTCTTTAGTCTTTTCTGGTCCATTCATTGTTGTCTAAATGTTTTTCTAGATCTTCGTCTTCTTGTACATAGTTTTACAACTTCTTATATTCCTCATTATCCTTGTCAATATTGCTTTAATCATGTAGTGTTTCATACACGCTTTCTTAGATTTTCGATTATCATAACTTCTTACATTTGACATTGTTAAACTCGTCTTCTTAATTTTTTTTTTTATATGCCCAGAAAATTTAATTTATTTTATTATTTCTTGTTGTCCTATTTCTTCTCAATTCCAATTTTTCTTTATCCAAAAAACTTTTTCCAGGATCCTCTTACATAATGTCAATATATAAAAGTAAGTAGGTATTTTATATTTCATCGATAGAAAAACCTTCATATTTTGAGAAACCTTGGCTAACGGTATCGCAAAATTTTTAAAATCTAAAATTTTTCTGGGGTATTTAAGTATACCAGTAGTCACTTTTTAAGGTAGCAGATAGTCATGTATGGCATATTAAACAATCTTTGAAATTTTTCAAGATTTGATTACATTATAACAACAAAAACTGATTTTGTTTGTTCTTTAATCAAGATAATGTGACATTTTCTAATGGCTTCGAGGAATACGTCATGATCAACGTGAATATACGAGTCAAATCACTTCGACACCAAAAAGCCATAAAAACATTTTCTTTTTAGTATTGTCACCCTGCTTAACGATATACTTGCTTCATTAATCTAGTAACTTTCTGATACTTCACTGAAAGAAGTTTTCGGGTTAGCTACTTGTCTACTTCTACACAGCTTTTATATATCCATCATTTGACTGAAATCGTTTTTCGATTAAATTTTTTTTAATGATTCAAACAAAGAAGAATTAGAAAGGACAAGATTTGGACTGCATGTTAGATTCAGGGAAATTTCCCTCTGAAGGAATTACAATAATCAACATTAAATGGAAAAAATAGTTGTTATGCATATTTTAACAAGAGTTAGAAGCTAGCTTTTACCCAATTAATTTTTCTAAAATGTAGGTTTAATTCTATTAGTCGTGGAGGAAATTAGAACACCCCTTATATTTTTAGGTTATATTGACCATGGTATTCTTCTGAAGAAATCGCGAACCTTTAGTTTCAGTAACTCCCGTATTCAGTTACTTAAGCCGTACTTATGGTTAGCGAATTTTTTGTCTCATACAATGGTTTTCACTATAAAAAGAAACTTATCACATCTGGAGTTCTACAAGGTTCTAATTTAGGACCACTGCTATTTTAGTTATTCTATCAACGATTTCTCAGAAGCCATCGACTGTAATATGTTTGCTTACGATGTAAAAATCTTCGCAAATATAGATTCGGTGACCGATTGTGGGAATCTTCAAAGAAACCTAGAATCAATATCTAATTAGTGTTCGATAAATAGGCAGGGTTTAAATTTTACAAATGCAGTTATTATATAGGTATTATATAGAAAAAGCATCGTGTTACACTTGGTTGCACTGTTGGTAGTGATAAATTGATTAGCAAGATGTAATGATTTTAAGGACTTGGGAGTAACATTTGACTCGCAGCTCTTATATTTAATAGGCAGTAATTACAGTATTGAACATGGATTAACAGTAAAGCTAATGCACACAGGGAAACACTTTACTAGACGTGCTCGTGTTTCGTGATCTTTGCGTATTGGATTTACTACGAGTCCATGTTCGTCATTGTAATTATTTCTTACCTAAAATGACAACTTACTTGTCGAAATACGTATATATAATGCAAATATTAGTATGGTCAGAGTTTTTTTTTTACATTTTTTAAGTTCTTACTTAACCACTCTGCAATGAAATACGTTTTTAACAGAAATATTAAAATTTATTTTTAATCATGGGTTTAGTATGTTTAGATATTGTACAATAGCCTCTGGTTGTAAAATTATTTGAACGTCAAAACTGTCAGTACTTACTTATTTGAAAGATATTTTATTATTTTACTATAAAAGATTTGCTAAAAATAATATATGGAGTGTTGTGTCGTGAATGCTTAGTATATAATTTATCAGTTTATGCAATGCAATGTGTGTTAAAAATGTATTAGCATGAGGGATGCCTTTTTAGTGTTGTATATAGCCATAAAGTCAAACAGTGGATCGACACAAAGTGCTTTATTGCTTTTCAAAATATTTTCCACTAAAATTGATACACTCTTGCATTCGTTCAAACCAATTGTTAAAGCAATTATTCCAGTCTTCAGTTGGGACAGTCAAAATTGCCATTTTGAAGGCATTTGCTGCTTTTTCCGTCGACAGAAATCGTCGACCATGCATTCCATTTTTTATCATTGGGAACGTAAAGTAAAGTTGAGACTTATGTCAGGACTATACGGAGGATGATCTAATAATTTGATATCTACATCGACCATCGACACACTTCGCGCACGGACAACTTTTGTCGGATTCTCTTCATCTTGAAACACCCAAACAGCGGACTGACGTTTATTTTTAGGTCCATAGGAATAAATTCATGATTCATCGCCATTCTAAATGCTATAGACGTTTTTCAAGTTTCAGTTATTGAACCGGCTCAGTTCTTCGGCACTAATTAACACAAGGCGACTTTTACTGTTTGGTTAAAGGATGAGAAATTCAACGCCTAGTTCACCATGCAGGATCGTTTACATTGAGGTCTTTGATATATTCATGTATGTTTCAATTTCACGATGTCATGCGTCTATCTTCCTTAATCAGGCGCCTCACAGCATCGATGTTCTTTCTGGAATCGTCGCTAATACGGGTGAGTCAACGTTGGAATTCACAGTACCAACGTGAAATTGCCGATTGATGTGGTGGTTCATTTAGAGAAAACAGAAACCAACATAGTCAGACATTGTTCTTGATCTAATCCTCTCTGAAAGTTGTAAAACATTATTGCGCGAAAATCCTCCTGACTCAATTCCACTTTCCGGCCAACTTATAAACTTAAAAAATTCACTGTGACTAAATCTTGATGAAACTTTATATTTAGGTTAACGAAATGTTGAGATTAATTTTAATACCTGACGTTTTATTACTGGTGCCCTCTATGAGGCTATATGTAAAACTAACGAGACATCCCTCGTAACTAATTGGGGCGCATCTAACAATGATAACTAACTGATGATGACAGCTTTAGTTACCGAAATGCTAACTAAAGTTAACTGACAATGGCATAGTAAAGGGGTTTATATTATTTATATATTTCCAAATTACAGGCTTCGAAGAAATACAAAGAAATTTTATGTGTATCACATTGTCCTAGAATTGCTATCGTTATTCAAAATGTAGAAATAAATTCGACGGATTACAAACTAAATAAATATCCTTATATTCGAAATACAAACGACAATTTATTAACCATTTTTCAACTGTATTGCCGAATATTAACAATAATATTTGCATTAAAGGATTAATAAAACAGCACACACATAACAAACGCAGAGTATTTATTTTCAAAATGGTGAAATCAAAACGGAAACGCAAGATTTAGAACCCGTACGGTTTATTTATAGTAGTTTCATTAAAAATACATAATACGTATGGTCTATGGTGTATCCGCATATCGGTTGCCTTCAGTGTCGAGACATCACATCACATCCGAATCGTTCTCTCTTGTCTCTCAATTATCCGTTGTTAACAAATTAGTCACGTCGGTCTATACACGAAATTGGTTAATGCTTCTACTCCCTAACCGATAAAATGGAGCAACATTTAAGGGGATTGGCTTGTCTGCCTGATTTTAACCTCTGGTATCACACTGTTGGCACACGAAGAGCGTAAGTAGTAGGACTTGAAGAGCGCGCGCGTCTGGTTTATGTGTTCTAGCGTACCCATCAAACAAACTTGAAATATTGAGAGACTTGGAAAAATTTAAGATGCGACGGTTTGAAAGATTTATTGGAATTTTTAGAACATCGAGCAGATGAAATTTACACGGAGAAGTAACTGTGTAATTGTAGGGGATGTATATATACAATTTGTTTCAACGAAACATGTGTATATATATATATATATATATATATATATATATATATATATATATATATATATATATATATAGTAAACCTAATCAGTAGGCGATTAAAGGTCTGTATATTACTTCAAAATATATATTTAAAAAACTTTATCAAGAGAATACAAAATATTTTGTATTCTCTTGATAAAGGCGCATACAGCCGAAACATGTAGAGTTTTTTAAATACATATATTTTGAAGTAATATACAGACCTTTAATCGCCTACTGATTAGGTTTACCATATCATACCAAGGTCACGAAGTTATTATATATATATATATATATATATATAAAACATTATCTAACAATAATTTTTAATATGTTGTCTTGTCTATGTTAGTTTTACCATATTTTCTATATATGTATATATATCAATTTATAAATTCTTAGAGTTTTTCGGCTTTTATATGCAATATTTACAAATATTATCTAATTGGTATGTAATTGCGAAGTAAATGTGAATGTAAACATTGCTACCTACAAATTACAACGCAGATCATACGAAATTTTAATTGAAAAATTTTGTCTACGTTGGGACTTGAACTCAAGTCTACGGTTTGCTGGACCGTTGCTTTACCAATTAAGCCAAGATATACTCTGGTTCAAGCTAATTAGAAATGCATTATAAAGAAACAGTGTTAAAGATTCAGATGTCAGTTATTGAAAGTAGAAGTAAGTTTTGAAAGCAGATGTCAGTTTTGAAAGCGGATGTCAGTTTTGAAAGCAGATGTCAGTTATTGAAAGCAGATGTCAGTATTTGAAAGCAGATGTCAGTTTTGAAAGCAGATGTCAGTTTGGAAGGCTTGAAATTACTAATTATTACTTCATAGCTATATGTATGTTGAGATAATTTCTTAGCCGTTCATTTAATATGAAATTAACGGCTAACAAATTATCTATATATATATATATATATATATATATATATATATATATATATATATATAAGGTAAACTTAATAAGTCGGCGATTAAAGGTCTGGTTCATTACTTCAAAGTATATATATATTTAAGACAACCCTACATGTTTCGGCAATGATGTCTTTATCAAGGATATAAAATATAAATGTATGCATTTATATTTTATATCCTTGATACCATTGTGTTCCTTACTGCCCCTTGTTCTCGAAAATTTGCAACCAGGCGGTTTATTGTGGACTCTGAGGGTCCAACCCGCACATTAAAATAACGACGATATGCACACTGAGTCAAAACAATGGATCGTTGATTTGAGAAATAAAGTTCAACGATTTTGGCACGTTGTACAATTGTGTACTGTTCCATTTTAAATTCCCCAAGTCTTCTTTACAAAATACTGAAAAAAAAAATAAAAATTATAATAAAAACGTTATAAGGAATTAAAACCCCTTCGGTCATTTTGGGCCACCCTGTACAAAAAACCGGTCCTATCTTCACGTAGTAAGAAGGAAATTATTTTACTTTATTCGGGTCCGGCCCTTTTGCAGTTAAATATAGGGGCGACAATACGGGCTTTCACCTCTAATTCATCGGTAATTCTCTTTACCGACGAATTATTTTATTCTATCGGTATTTGCCAGAACCGCCACAAATTTAAAGTACAACAAATATATAAATAATTACATACAAATAATTAAGAAGCAGTTAAACCATTGGATACGCCATGGACACGCTAGATAAAGCTAACGATAACGATTTTTGTTTTATTATAAATATAATTATTTTATTTTAAAAGAAGTTTAACATTCAAACTATTTAACAATAATTATATTAACTAATTGAATGCGCTATAGGCTAAGAAATTTAAAGTTTCATTGCAAATTCTTACAGGCTCGGCTTTTAGGAAAACGGAAAGGTGATGCGACACCAAACAACTTACCACTTTCTTTTAAATGCAGGTGATCATGTATGATTGTTTTAACAGCTGAGGATCCAATCTTGAGTTGATGCTCTATTACCGCATTATTTTTTTTAACAGCAGCAATGGTTTTGTCGGCAACAGCTGTAGGCAGATGTCCTGCTCCTTTTTGATTCTGAACAGAATTCATTTCGCGTTCAAATTCCTTATAACATGAGTAAATTGTAGCCAAGGAAGGTGCTTGTAACAAGCACCTTCCTTGACTTGATCCTAAGCTTGTTCATTAAAAACTGAATCTAAACTTTCTTTGCTCTCATAAGCGCTTAAACCTTTTTTAAAATCATAATTAATTATGATTAGAAAGTGCTCTCTTGGTTAATACTATAAGTAGCTGAGTTATATCGTAGGTAACTTCAACAATAAAACGTCAAATGACAGATAAAGAGTTCCTCTAAATAAATGCTGTATGAATGTTTTTCACAGTCTATTAGATTTTCTTATTCTCAATCAATTCAGCTTATCCCTCGTCGTTTTGGAAACTAGTTTGTTATTATGATCTAGTGTTCGTGAACTATTTCATTAAATAGAACTATTAAGCTCATCTCTATAATATACTATTTTGGCATATTTTTTTTAAAACTTGTAACCAAGTAAATTCTATTTGTTTTGGAGTTGTTACGATATATGGTATTTTTATCTAGTAACCGCCCCATTTAACTTCTAAATTTAAACATTGTGGAGCCAAAATACTACGTGTATACACGTAGATTCCTATATATAAACAAGAAATGAAAGGACGTATTACGTTGTATTTTTATTTCGCTAAATATGTCCAACACCTTCGTTTATAATTAACAAACTACAGGAAAAAGTTTCCAAAAAAAGCACCACCGACAACAACAGGAATAACATCAACACAAGTAGTCATGCACCCCACGTAAAAAGGGGTAGGCGATACATGGCGGCTTTTAAATAGACAAAGATAGGAAGAAATTCGGGGCGAAAATAGACGTTAATGGAAAATCGAGCAAAATCTTGAATAATCTATATCCAAAATCACAACCTTATATCCAATTAAGAGTGTCAGGCCGCGTATAAGCAGGTCGTGAATAATTCATGTCGGCAGCTTTCTTACCTTAACCCTTAGCGACACGCCACCAAACAAGAAACTGTCAAGATGCAAATGCAATTAACATCCTAAAGTGCTTTGGAAAATAATTACAAACATCCGAACGTCGCCTTACATTGTCGCCCAGGCTAAAATTACCACGGAAACGTACCATCACTGTACGTCTTCCCTCATACAGACTGCACATTGATGATTAATAATATTCTGTCAGGGCATAGCGATGTCGAAACATAACATGTCATACATATGTGTTCGTGTATGTGTTTTGAATGCAAAATTCATTAAGATTCAATACTTAAAACGACTGAACATCGATCAAATTGATTGACCATTTTCACTGACGAATAATTCAAATTTTAAAATGAAGATTTAGTGATTTAAAAAATTTTCCGATTAACTTTAATATTAGTTACAATTTTTTTTCTTTATACCAGGTTTGCTCTCTTAATTTTGAACCTCAAGCAGCCAAACTCAATATCCATTATTTTATCTTCTATTATCATCACTTTACTGGTTATGTCCTTTATAGTTCTCATGATATATTGTTTCATAGCTCCAGAAAAGAGTTTTTGGCTTTCCTCCTAGTTATCCAATCCATCATATCCTGACCGAATTTTATCCGCGATTTTTCTTTTGCTATTTTAATTGGCTCTTTTACTTCTTTTTTCTTTTCTTTATATTCCTAATAGTCTTACCTTCCGTGGTTCAATAGCGAAATTATAGCAAATTTAAAATTTAAACAGTACTACCATACTAGGTGGAAATATTTTTGTTGCGTTTATTACTATGAAGAATTAAAAAGACTTCGCAGTTTAAGAAAACATTTAATTTCTATTCGCTACCAGGAATACTTGTCGGATGCTGAGCTCTCTATTAAAGAGGATCCTCATTATTTATGGCCCTTTCTACACCTAAGACAGGGCATTTCACGGATACCTAGAGTAAAGTGCGACGGCTTAAGGGAACTAGACAGTCCGCAGGACATTGTTGATTCATTTGAACATTATTTTTCTGGGATGTACACTACCCTCTCTCCTGCGTACGTCCCCATTAATGTTCGTATGAATTTCTCCTCTTTTTGGATTAACCCAGTGACTGTAGAAGCCTTGATTCAGATTATACAGCCTTTTCCGAATAAATTCACTGCAAGCAATGATATGATTCCCAGCTTTATTATTAAAGATGCCCGTAATTCGCTCGCTCTTCCTTTGCAAAAGATTATCAGTCCTGCTATTTCTACCTCTGTCTTCCCATCAGACTGCAAGCGTGCCAGAATCGTTCCTATTTTTAAGAACGGTGATAAATCTAGTGTTATGCGCGCCTTTTAAACTTAGCTTAATACACTATTAATTTACCACTTACCAAACACGAATGCCCCGGAGATTTTGAGGTTGAGATGCTAGCCAGTTAAGAGGCGAGCTAGGAAAAGTTTTTTTTTAAATAGGCGCCACCGTGTTTGTGATCTCAACTCGCACAGCTAACATAGAAGGTGCCGACAGTAAGCTAAATAAATTCACAGAAATCAAGCGGCAATATCAACAACTCAAGGTTGTCCAGACCTTTATCCTTAGCTTACAATTTATGGTCGGATTTAGAGAATATGGTGTTCTCTAAAAGGCATCCGAATTTTGAGTCCCTGATGCAATCCTTATGGCACGTTTTTTTGACTTTGTTTTGACAAGATTTGTAGTGATGTTTAAATTAGTTCTTGCTTTTACATACACATATAAATTGCATTAATTTGTCATATTAGTTATATTTATTTTCTTTTTCTATCTTTCTGTATAAGTATGTGATGATTTATATTCATGTAATTTGTTTTTGCTTTTCTTTCTTTTACATATTATTAGGTTCAATTTTGTACATGTTTTTATGAAATTTGGTTAATCTACACCACAAATTATATAATCCAATATTGTTCTGTTAGTAGTAATCGCTGTTGGACGAATAATAGTACATTATATACCGCGGGACTGAAGTAGTACATTTAATCCTGAAGGTAAAGTTTATGGCCCGACCGCAGGGAGGGCCATAATTTACCTGAAGGATTAAATGTACTTCAGTCGCAAGGTATATACGATACTTTTCGTACTTCCGGTATGATTTTATTAATTATTTCAATAATTTCAATCAGTTTTTTCTCTCTTCAACTCATTTAATAAACTGTCTTTGAAATAAGTTACCATAGTAACATTGCGTTGTGACAATTATAATTTAGAAACATTGTCATTACTAGTGTCATTGTAAAGAAACATTGTTATTGATAATTATTGGTATCATGAGTGAAGAAGGTGTATCTGATATTGATAAAAGAGCAGCCGAAGTAGGTGAAGAATTGTTACCACCGAAATCTAGAAAACTATACGAGCAGCAGTACGATGCTTTTAAAAAGTGGTGCCGCTTAAAAAATGTGAGACAACCTACTGAAAATGCGCTGTTAGTCTACTTCAATGATAAATCAAAAGCGGTTTGTGCCTCAACTCTCTGGGCACATTACTCAATGCTGAAATCGGTTATTAACATTAGAGAAGATATTGATATAAGTAAATTTCCAAAATTATTAGCTTTTTTGAAGAGAAGAAATGAGGGATTTAAGCCAAAGAAGTCAAGAATTCTCACGTCTGAGCAGGTAGATCAGTTCTTACGGGAGGCTCCGGATGATAAATATTTAATGCTTAAGGTAAATTTGGAAATTTGTTTATATTCAGAAATTTTAAGAAATCAATTTTTTTGTAGGTTGCACTTATTTTGGGCGTTGCGGGAGCTTGTCGTGGAAAAGAGTTGGTTGATTTAGAAATCGACGATGTGAGAGATTTGGGCGATTCCTTCCTAATTGCGATTAGAAACACCAAAAATAAAATTGACCGAAATTTTGTGATCAAAAATTCAGAAAACAGTGCCATCAGTTTTGTGGCGATATTTCGGAAATATGTGGCATTGCGAAAGACAGGGACACCTCATTCAAAATTTTTTGTTCAATACATCAACAAAGAATGTACTACGAGAGTAGTAGGAAAAAACATGTTTGGTACATTTCCACGGCAAATAGCAGCTTTCTTGAAATTAGAAAATGCGACGTCTTATACGGGACATTGTTTTAGACGCACATCTGCGTCTTTGTTAGCTGATTCGGGAGCAACAATAGACCTGCTGAAGAGACATGGAGGATGGAAATCCTCCAACGTGGCCGAGGGATATATTGAATCGTCTATTAAAAATAAACAAAAAATTTCAGATAAAATATTTGGTCAAGTCGCCGATTCGTCCACTATAGTTATGCCACAGTCCTCATTCTCGCTTCCTGTTTCCGCAGGATCTTCGAAACAAACACCAGTTCAATATGAAAAGGACCTATCTGTTACTCGTCAGTTACCTGCTGCATTAACCCAGGAAAGACTGGTCAATATGACGAACTGTCACAATATTAATTTGAATATTAACGTTAATTACCATTCTAATTAATTATATTTTTCAATAAAATATCCCTTAAATTCGTTTGTTTTTGATTTAATCGTTCCGGGAGTTTCGTCAATATTTAATCCCGGAGGGATTAAATGTGACACTATAGTACCTGTCACAAGGGAGTGAAGTTGTCACTTTAGGCCCGGAAGTACGAAAAGATTATTATTATTATCGTGCACTGACGAGTCAATAACAATACGAAACACGTGTCTGCATATCTGGATAGTAATTTTCACACAAATATGAACTTGTGTTCTCCACTCACGGTTTTTAATATTTTTATATTATAAAAAAACTTTTTGTTTTACATAATTCTATGTTTCTATTAACTTAGGTAATTTGGGTATCTTAAGATTCAGTTTTCTTAGAAGTATCTAAAACGGGTTCGATCTTTGTTGGAATCATGAATCTTGTTTCGGTCGAATCAATTTTGATTCGAAATGATGAAAATCATTTCGTGTGTTGCATTAGTTATGATGCAAATCTAATCTACCGTAAGGCTCTTTTGTAACATTTTCTGTTCTGCAACTCCAAGGAACCTTCAACACTCATTCTGGAAACTATTATTATATGATTGTTTTTATAAACAAAAGAAAAAAGTATAGATCCGTGTAGAACGTCAATATCAAGACTTTAACTTCTAGAAAGTAATGTTATTCATCTTTACTGGATTGTACTTAATTGCCAAGATGAGATCTTAACTAATTGAGATCCAACGATCCAACAAAATTGAGCAGGTGTTAATTAATATCGGTGTGTGTTAACTTAACACCAAAGAACGGATCAATTTGTTATAGTCGTTATGTAATTTAATTAAATAAAATCGTACTCTATCAAAAGCTTCCTCAATTTATTTGCTTTTTTTGTAATCTAACAATGTCACATATTATCATTTCTGATAAATTAAACAATTTACGCATTCTGTTCTTCGTACAACGCTTTCAAATTAATCGAGTCCCTAATTTACAATTCATCAATTATAAAAATTATTTTTCGCCGCACACATTGCCTTAATATTACACATAATTTCATACAACCAGTTTTTCGACATTTGATTAATTAATTAATTTTCTGGGAAACGCGCAACAGTACATAGTCAGTATACATTACATAATTAAAAAATGTATAAAAAACAATTTACATTTAATTACGAAATGAAGACTACAGTGCTGTTAATTTATTTCTCAATTTATATAATTGTGTTCGTTATACATATATATATATATATATATATATATATATATATATATATATATATATATTTTGTTTTGTCTGTGTACGTCTCATGCATATATATAATTAGAATAATTTGTTTTTAAATGAAATGGTTTTTCCAAAATAATTATTTATATGATTCATACAAGATTGTTATGATAATAAATTGGGGGGTGATACGTGGTAGACTTTTTAGTTAATTATTTAGATATATGATTACTCATAAAAGTGTCTGGTAATTGCAATAGTTCACTTTATAATCTAAAATAATGAGTAAATAAAAGAGGCAAAAAGAGAAGTTGGGTTTGGAAAGTGCAGGTTATAAAAATATCCGAAATATATATATATATATATATATATATATATATATATATATATATGTATATATATATATATATAAAATAATAGATTTTTTATTGGTTTTAGCGACCTTTTATTGAATTTTGATGTTTTTACGACGTTTCGACTTTTATTAATTCAGTCTTTTTCGTAACACTGCTAAAGGAGGATGCTAGAAGTATTGGTGAGTGCAAGGAGCTCACACAAATCGCAAATTTAAAAAATCAGTTGTACTTTCTTCACGAACACTTTGGAAAATTGCCAAAACTAATCACTTATGTGAAAATCGAAATCTCAAATTAAATGACCGATTAACCACATTAGATGTGGCTGTTAATAATTTGAAAAGTATTCCAAGTGACTTCGGATGTGGCCTTCGGCAAAAGTTTGAAGCAATTCTTAATAGAAATCCAGATTTAATTACATTGCAACAATTATGTGTGGAGACAATTCCACAAAATCTAACGGCTAAATATGAAGATCTAAAAGAATATTTCCAGTATGCACCTATAACCAGTTGCGATGTAGAAAGGACGTTTTCTGTTTATAAGGATGTACTTAATTCAAAGAGAACAAAATTGACAGAAGAAAACCTTGAGAAGCTATTGCTAGTCAATATTAATATTCCTTTACTCAACTTGAACGACAAAATGAACAAATAAAAATGTTCCAATTATAGAAATAAAATTAAAATCTTTAAAAATACAACTTTTCAACAAATACATATGTATTTCGTAATTTTATAGATCACCACCCGTTTGTTTTCCAATTATATAAATAAAATTAAAAACTTTATAAATGCAAGTTTTCAACAAATAAATATGTATTTCGTAATTTTATAGATCACCATCCGTTAGTTTTCCAATTATATAAATAAAATTAAATATTTTAGAAATACAGCCTTTCGCCAGTACTGCACTGGGTGGTAAGCGTGTCCGTTCTCTAATTATTATATATTTTGTAATGCAACGTTAGTTTTAAGCGAAATTTAATCACTTTTCTAAGATGCCATTATCTGTTACTTACACTATATCCTATATTGCATTCTTAGATTAAATATATCTTGTTAGTATTAAGTATAATTTATATTAAAAATATGCAATTTGCGATGTCCTATAATTGGCTGGTATAATCTGTTGGGCAATATATTATTATTATTGTTATACAATCCTTAATATTTTCCTGATGATGCTTCTAGGCTAAATGTTCATTAAGCGACAGAATTAATTTGTGAAACAATATTATTAGAGGTACCAAAATCGAGCCTTGAGGAAGCATATCTTTCAAGGTTTGGCCAGTGCTAGTTCGGTTATTTATCTTTAATAATTATTTACTATTAGAAGATAAAATTTATGTAGTCTAGTTTTTTAATCTAATTTAAACTTCCATAATTTAAGGAATTAGAAATCTATTTATTTTATAAACCAAAATTTTTGTTTCTTGTTATAATGTAAGGCTATAAGTAAACACACTTTGTTGCAAAGTTTAGAAAATTCAAATTATTGCTTTAATTGGAGTCATTAAAGTACGGTAAATAAATCTGTAAAATTTACAGTTTTTTATATTATTTTGTCGTAATGTAAAATCATAAAAATTAAGTTATGCAAAACTGTTTTATTATTCGCGTTTTTATTGCACAGTTCTAAGTGGTACAATGCCAATTAAAATGCCTGTCGATTCATTTCGAATTTAAGCATGCTCTCTTGTCCATTTAATGTTTGCGATAAAATGGGATTTAATTCGACAAATATAAATTTCTATTTATGTCGACAAGTTGCAAAATCATCGATATTAATCGGAAAATCAAAAGCAGCTTGCCCGTTTAATGTTGTAAATGCTTATGTACAGGTTTTAATATTTGCCGGAAAAAAACAATTTTACGATTAATTTTAATTAAATATTTCGAAAATAATTTGAATAAATTGACCTGAAAAGCAATTTAATTTATATTTATCAATTACAATTTCGGATTTGAAACACTTTTTATTCAATGAATATACAAGATTCAAAAACAAGTTGAACAAATTAGATACTTCATATATACTACGATATGTATGAAAGGAAACTCTATATATCCAATAAGTTAGAGCTTGTGCAAAATCGGAAGACATCAAGCTGCGCGAAAAATGTGACGACACAAGATATGGCCTTACCTTAAAA
Source organism: Melolontha melolontha (assembly GCA_935421215.2). Lineage (NCBI taxonomy): Eukaryota > Metazoa > Arthropoda > Insecta > Coleoptera > Scarabaeidae > Melolontha > Melolontha melolontha. The sequence continues at coordinate 146,295,088 of OW285238.1, read as the reverse complement.
TATCTAATTCAGGGCGCATTCTTATGTGTAAACAGAACACGTTCCTCTATAGTAAATATTTAAAAGTAATATTTATACACACATGCAAGCGTTCAAGAAAAATATTCTAAATTCTAGGTTATGATTACATAGCAGTTCCAATTATACGATCTGGATTCATATTTCATTTGACCTTAAGCAAAATAATTAGCAAAAATTCAAGTTTTGAAAAATATTTATTTATTTATTACATTTCAAGTTCAACCTGTTTCCCCTCTCGTATAATTTGTAAATCAATACTTCTTCACATTTGCTACGGGTAATAGCAAAAATAAATATCACAAAACTGGCTTCGATAACTTTTAGATATACGGTAGAGTTCCAAGAACTTTTGGAAGGGTTGATAACTCAACAGCCAGTACCCAGGCTAGGCCAGCGAAGACGGCGCGGGGTTCCTTTCGAAACGTTGTTACGTGACTGACTAAAATAATAGATAAAAAGGGGGCACCATAAATTATTATTGAATTGTATCATATGTCACACGGATCACGTAGAAGCTATAACGTACCCACTTGGTGTACTATAAAAAAAACAAGGAATCTACAATTACAAATCAATACTCGCACCAATAAGCAATATTATAACAATATTTATTGTAAATGTTTTCCTCTCAAAGGTTATTAACATCAATACTCGCACCAATAAGCAATATTATAACAATATTTATTGTAAATGTTTTCCTCTCAAAGGTTATTAACAAATATCCAATACATTTAATATAAACGGACCTGTATATACATATATATATATATATATAAATATAATAACTTCGTGACCTTGGTATGATATGGTAAACCTAATCAGTAGGCGATTAAAGGTCTGTATATTACTTCAAAATATATGTATTTAAAAAACTCTACATGTTTCGGCTGTATACGCCTTTTTCAAGAGAATACAAAATATGAATGACAGGATATAAATGTCAAGTAATTAAGTTGCTAAGATAGCAACTTAATTACTTGACATTTATATCCTGTCATTCATATTTTGTATTCTCTTGAAAAAGGCGTATACAGCCGAAACATGTAGAGTTTTTTAAATACATATATTTTGAAGTAATATACAGACCTTTAATCGCCTACTGATTAGGTTTACCATATATATATATATATATATATATATATATATATACAAGGTCTGTATAAATTGTCGTATCATGCTTCGTAAATTCGTAAATGTCAAAATTTGACAGTAATGATTTTGATTGAACTCACTTTGAAATACAAACTTATTGTTCTACAACGTTGCCAAATGTGTTTTTCGTGGAAGTACGTTAATTAATAAATGTTTAAAACAAGCTTTTAAATCAAAAAGAAAACGTTTACGAAATAATACTAGTAAAAAAATTTTTTTTAAACTAAATTGCATCTATCTCTATTAACAGATATCGAAGAGCAAAGGTTAGTTACGCACTAAAAGTCTGAACTTCAAGAACCCCGTGAAAACAAACGAAGCATGATACGACATTTTAACATTAAGATTTTTTATTCAGAACCAAACGAAGAACGTCGCTGCGTGTAGCTTTTGCGACAATTTATACACACGTTATATATTATATTCCAAAAATATTAACAAATAATCAATACATAAAAATATAAACAGTCCTGTATATATTCGATAAGTGTTATATTACGATTGTACATTCTTGAAGAGCGAATAAGGATTATCGGAGATCTCCCTTATCGTTACAAAAAAATATAAAAAAAAACAGGTGTAACATACCCCATTCAACTTTATTGAAAACATGATATATACAATATTGAATACAAAAGTTAAGATTAATTAATAATTGTTAAATAGCTGTCATATGTTTCGCATTTTAAATAACAGTAAGAATGAACAAAAGAATGCAAATATTACAATCTTAAAATAACTAAAAAGGTGAACCGGAAATATAAAATGGAGACTATAGTTCAAGGTGCGTCAATGACTTGAGATATTAACTACTTATAACTAGAGACCTGACGCACCAGGCCGACAATGACGATGGACCATATAAATAGTCTATAAGATCGCTAAGTACAACACGGAGATATTGAATTGCACTATTCATTCGGTAAACCACACATCTGTTTTTTGTCCTTGAATTGCGATGCAATTACTTCAACATTACAGTGAAATTCCTTTCTCCATGGGCGTAGATAGAAGCATGAGGAGTTTTTATAATTGATTTTTTTATTAGTTTATATTTCGTAAGATAAAAACAAAGTACGTGAGTTAGTGAGTTTTTGTCATTGTTTTAACTGTTAGCACGCTGTGTGGTAAATGTTGTAGCTAGTGTCCTACATCCAACTATTCCATATAAAGCATATGTAATAGCAATAAAAGTTATAAATATAGTTGATGCGGAAACAGTAGCTAAAACCATTTACGAGAATATGCACCAAATGCTTCATTTGGACGACAGGTACAAAGAAAAAATACTTTTATTTTTCAGTGACAGTGCTGCACATATTTTAAAAACAGGCAGACTATTAAAGAAAACATATCCTAATATGCTGCATATTACTTGTATAGCACATGCTCTCCACAGAATCTGTGAATATATCAGACATTTTTCCGGAAGTTGATAGACTTGTATCCGCTTTTAAAAAAAGTTTTCGGAAAAGCACCATTCAGAGTAGCTCATTACAGAGAAAAGCATCCATCTTTGTCCCTGCCTCTCTCTCCAGTAATAACTAAATGGGGAACATGGTTGGAAGCTACTAGTTTTTATGCAGAGAATTTCGATAGTTTACAAAATTTCGTTGCATGTTTAAATGACGATGCTCGAAGTGCAAGGAACTAATACAAACTCCAAATTTAAAAAATCAGTTGTACTTTCTTCAGGAACACTTTGGAAATTTGCCAAAACTAATCACTTATTGTGAAAATCAAAATCTCAAATTAAATGATGGATTTACCACATTAGATAATGGCTATTATTAATTTGAAAAATATTCCAAGTGACTTCGGATGTGGCCTTCGGCAATAGTTTTTAATAGAAATCCAGATTTAATAATATTGCGACAATTGTGTATGGGGACAATGTCTCAAAATCTAACTGCTAAGTGTTTCCAGTATGTACCTATAAACAGTTGCGAGTAGAAAGGGCGTTTTCTATCTAAAAGGATATATTTCATTCAAAGAGAACAAATTTTACAGAAGAGAACCTTGAAAAAGTATTGCTTGTTAATATTAATACTCCTTGAACTCCAACTGAACTAGAAAATGAACAAATAAAAATGTATTTCGTATTTTATAGATCACCACCCGTTCGTTTTCCAATTATATAAATAAAATTAAAAACTCATTAAAAATACAAATTTTCAATAGTAAGCTCGTGGGGGATGAGTTATCGACCTTTCGTGTCCCGTCCTTACTTATAACCCACGAAATCAACGATAGATAAACTTGTCTGGTCCTTAGCTATGTTGCCCAACTAAATTTCAGGTGAGGATGTGACCACGTGAGCGTTCACTCGCTTCATAATTTTCGGTAGCACTTTAATCGGCGAACATCGGCACTGGCTCTAGGTCTTTTCTAGCTTCAGACTGGTTACCGGTAGCTTATTGTCAGTGTTAGGTGTATACGGGCTTATCGATGACTGTGTGTAATTAAATCAACGAATCGTTGTCACCAAATAACTCAGCTGTAGATTTAATGCCAGATATCCACCCTAAAAGGTATTCTTCTTCGCAACATGCACGATTTCTCTCAATACTTCACAAAATATAAAAACGGCTTTAAATCTGTTACACACACACACACACGCACACGCGCGCACGCACGCACGCACGCACGCACGCCGCACGCACGCACGCACACAGTACTTGTCGATCGCTCAAACGGAAGTCAAATCAAAAACGCAATCACCTCTCGTCCACATACAAGATCCCAACACGCACGCTCATCGCGCCGTGTCTTCTTCGGGCAACGCTATTGGTGGACTACACACGCTCAACCACCTGCGTATATTCCATTCCTAGTATACTCAATTTGAGAATCACATCCCACCATGTTAATTCGACAAATAAACGTAACACATTCCTGTTGCTGTCACAACATTGTCAAGAATACAGTAATACAAAAAATGTAAAATCATTTCTGTATATGTATACACAACGCATATTTAAGCAATGGTTACTTCTACGTACAGGCACGAGTGTACATGGACAAGCATATATTGCCACTCGCTCTGCCGCTGCGTATAATAACAAAATCTTGAACCTTCTTTTAATTGAACCTTACAATTTCAACCATTCCTTCAGGAAAATATTACGTTTAGTTGGAACAGTATTGTTTAATACTTAAAGTTTTAGTATTGGTCTTTTAAAATATCTCCAATATTCTTGTCTTAATTTTAATATAAATAAATTAATTTTGAATAGCCGTCTTCTTCGAGACTGTTACCGATAATGTAATTTCGTCCTTTAAGAGTGGAGAAAGCCCGAAATAAGTGTAATAGTAAAAGGATAAAGGCAAAAGGCGGCCTTGTCTTCTCGTGGTCGCGTTTTCTCATTTAATACTGCCTAATGTGTATACAGTGGAGCTGACAATGAGTTCGTTAGGAATGCATTAGACACTTTTTCAAGATGTCATGCTCTATAATTGTGGTATCCAGTTACTAATTACCTTAATGGATGTCTGTAAATAATACCGAAGTAGCAAAGAGAGAGAGATAGAGAAACAGACAGAGATGGAGTGGTTATTGCCAACGAGATTCACACTTGTCTGCTAATGACGACCATCTGGTGCCACGGATTCCACCACCTACTGTGACCCGGTGGTGGTCCCTTTTCACTTGAATCACCATAAATATAGAATTAATAATAACACTTGTAATAATAATTATAACCAGAAAGTTAATTCAATTATATTCGAAATGGTTATACAGCTGTTAAGGGAAAGTTTATATTTTGCAATATGTAAATGATTAATGCTGAATCATTCTACATTGTGCTTTAATTTGATCAAACATCAATTGCGTGAGTTGTAAAATTTTTTAATAACTTTTTAATGTAAGGGTGTAGCAAAGAGCGAATTCATTATCGCAAGTATGTATTTGTGCAGTTATTAATTTATTTTAGTGTGCGTTTGTTTATAAAGCAATCTCTGGGCAAAAATTGGAAGAAAATGAATATTCGTTAATTAATATCAGATCTGTTTTAATTCTGTTACATTTTATTAATAAATTTCCAATAATTAAATATCCATCGATTAACAACCAGACCCGATTGGTGTTGTACCGATTGGAGTTCTGTTTCTCTAACATATCTATAATTAAAAGTCTTTGTTTGAAGATAGTGTTTAAAACTCCTTACTACAATTAATAATCGTATCCTTACATATTTCGACAACTAAGTTGTCAGCATCAGTAGATAAAACCACTAATCAAAGTGTCGCACATGTGGCACAGTAAAGCTAACACATATAATCGCGCAACAACTTTACACGGCGTCCACGTATAATTCTAATTTACTACGTTTACTGTACAGATATTTCATTTTTAGGTTCAACTATTTCATTTTTGCATATGAAATTACTTTATCGTTATTTCTTGAATTTGTTGTTGTTACTTTTACACCGTTTCAAGAAATTAATATCTGTACTTATGAGTAGACTCGGCAAAGAGGGGCAATTTCCAGTGCAGTGCCGAGAGCAACGCAGAGCGGAGAAGCGCGCGGCACGGAAACTCAAGCGTCCGTATCAAATCATACTTGTTCAGTATTATTCCACTGGTCGTTGTGAGTGCATGTTTATATACAGATACTTAGGAAATGTGGCATTTAGGAACGTTTCTGAAACGGCGTATTTAGAAGAAACTAGAAAAGTAATAGCGAGGATTCCGGATTTAGAATACGAAGGCGATAGAATTAAATGTGTAAGGTGCGACGACTATTTGACGTGTACCAGCAGGTGGAACTGTGAACGCCACCTAAAAAGTATAAAACACTGTTCTGCAATCCGTGGCAAACGATAGAGCGAATAATTAACATTTGATATAGGTGTTTGATTTATTATAACGGGTGTTCATATGAAAAGTCAATCTAGGTTACTTGGAAATTTTGATAGAATAAGACGCAAATATATTAGTATGTGTTTGTTGTTCCGTACACGTAAATCCAAATGACATTTGATAATGTCAATCACAAATATCAGTTAGTGCATAAAATAATCGTGCGTCGATTCTGGTTTAAATAAAGAAATTTTGAACGGAGGATTTTAAAGTGCATTGATCTTGAAGGACAACATTTTCAACATTTGTTATAGTTTTCAATAAATACCTATTATTTGTTATTTATTTGTATGTATGAAACTGTCAAAATATACGACTTCGTAGGTTAAGTAGTAAATTTTAATTTACGACATACTTCAAAATGTTCTCAGTAAATCACATGCTACTAGATTGACTTTTCAAATGAACACTTGTTATGTAATCTACCGTTCACTTTGCTAGACCAAAAAGCATTTGTCTCCTTCTGGTGCAAGTATTCGGATTATACATTACCAAGTCGGACATCGATAAGAAACGTTATGACATTTGCTCGTAATTATGTCGAAAGAAGAATTAAAGCAGAATTGAAGATAAAAAATTGTGGTTATGTGTGGACGAAACAACCGATCGGCAAAAAAATTCTGTGGTGAATGTGATGGTACGTACACTGGAAGAATTTGAACCGTCATCCTCTATCTTACTTGCTTCTAAAAGAGTTGCAAAATGTACTGGCGATGAAATTTTAAGAGTGGTGTTGAACGCATTGAACAAATTTAAAGTTTCAACAAACCAACTTTTAATGTTTGTGAGAGATGGTGCCGCTAACATGCTTTCCTTAGGCCGATCTCTTAAAGAAGAGAGTGGCAATCTGTTACATGTAACATGTAGAATCCATGCTTTAAACTTTGTGGCGCAATTGATACCTAAATCCACGAGTAAATTCTTTAATAGCTCATACGAAGGCCGTGTTTCTAAAGTCCCCGAAACGTTTCACGAACTGTGTCTCAAAGCGCTTGAACTACCACAGCCGATTACTACGCGTTGGGGAACATGGTTAGATGCTGTGTTTTACTACTGTGAACATTTTGATGATGTAAAGAAGTTAGTTTTACAATTCTATGCTAGACACGCTGAAGCTATCAAGAAAAGTCAGAAAATGTTTCAAGATAGTCAGGTAAAAAGTGATTTAGAAACTATTCGCAAGAACTACTATGGACTAGCAGAGGAAATTGAAAAATTACAAAATGATTCGATGTCGATTGTGGATTCTGTTCAAATTGTGGGTGATATTCACTCACACCTATGTGCGGCGGAAGGCGAAAAAAATGAGTGTGTAATACGAAAATTTGAAAGTGTTATTCAAAAGGATTCAGATTTTCTCATACTAAGACTAATTTGTGAAGGTGCGTCGAAAGGTCCATTCAGTTGTCACAAGTATTACTTTAAATTTGCAAATATAGCATCATTCGATGTGGAACGGTCGTTTTCATCATTGAAAAATATTTATTCCGCACGCCGTACTCATTTGACTGAAACAAGTGTGGAAACATATTTAATGATTCAAATATTTAATAGATGCCACCCAGTTTGTGATTTAAAACAGTAAGTGTTTCAGTACATTATATAATATATTTTTTATGATTATTTTCTCTGTAAACATGCTTACTCATGAGAGTCACGAACATAAATGCTACGAGTACGTAATCGTTACTGAACACTCGCCTTGATACGTTGTTCTCCGCACTGCACTGAAACTTGCCCCTCTTTGCCGACTCTATTCATAAGTACAGATATTAATTTCTTGAAACTATGTAAAAGTAACAACAAATTTTAGAAATAACGATAAAGTCATTTCATATGCTAAAATGAAATGGTTGAACCCAGTGGCGGCTCTTTAATGAGAGCAAGTGAGCAATTGCACCCTCTGGAATTATGAAACAAAACAAACCAAGCGGCGACTAACTGAAAGTATTTATTTATTATGTATATTATGTATTCATAGTTATTGACGAGGAACGTGGCACGCTAACAACATACATACACCGAGCGTCGTCACAGATATACTGAGCAAAGCCCTACCGTTGCTCTGTTAAGGCATTAACATTACATTGATGGCGGGGAGAACTGTATTTTGCCGTACTTCAATGTCGTATAATACATAACGTTGGAGCAACTAAACCAGACTGCTCTCGGGCGTTATTGCGATGAACTCCGTGTCTTTTTTAGAAAACAACGCGTTTTACGTATAATGAAAAAATCGCAGTAAAAAATCTTAAACGGCCGATGCCTCAATTATGTTTAGAAAATAAACAATCTGTTAAAGGTAAAGACGTTATAAGAAAATTCAAAATGAATATTTATCAGAAAAATGACTGGATTTGTGGGTGTGAAATTAAAAATACTTTGTTTTGTTTTCCGTGTCTTTTGTTTGGTGGTGAACCGTCTTTGTCAAAGAACGGAATAAGAGACTTAATTCATCTTAGTGCTAAAATTAGTAAACATGAAAATTCTGAAGGGCATTTGAAAAATATATTTAGTCTAAGAATGTTAGGAAAAAATAACATTCAGAATGTTTTAGATTCATCATATAGAAAAGCAATTCAACACAATTCAACACAATGAAAAGGTAACAAAAAATAGGCATGTGTTAAATTTAATAATAATAATAAATTGCATTACTTCGGGGTCATGATGAACAGCAAACGTCGAATAACAAGGGCATTTTTCGGGAATTGATAAATTTTACTGCAGAATTGGATAAATCGCTCAGAGATCACATCGAAGCAGCACCGGTTTTTAAGGGATTATCAAAAACGATACAGATTGAGCTGCTTGATGCAATGTTGAACGTGTATCATGAACAAGTTGCCAGTGAAATTAAAGTAACCGACTTCATATCTGTGATAGCTGATGAAACCACAGATGTGTCCAATCAGTTTCAGTTGATGGTTGTTTTAAGATATATTGTGAACGCGAGACCGGTCGAAAGGTTTTGTAAATTTCTTCTGCCTAGTGGACATGATGCTAATTATTTATCTGCCTCCATCCTTAACGAAATTAGTTTGCTTGTTGATGACCCAGAAAAACTGATTGCACAGAGCTATGATGGGACAGCAGTCATGAGTGGTGCTATTAACGGCGTGCAAAGACATATCCATGACCAGTATCCAAGGGCTAATTTTTTACATTGTCATGCACATCAGACAAATCTAATTATGTCACATGCTACATCGAGCAGTAGTAATTGCAGATTTTTTTTTGCCAATCTGACGGGATTATGTACATTTTTCTCCACTTCACCACAACGAGCTGCAAGATTGAAAGAATTCCTTCAGAGAAAAAGCTTACCTCGTTCTTCAAAAATAAGATGGAACTTCAATTCTAGGACAGTGAATACAATATATTAGCACCGAGAAGAAATAATTGAAGCTCTAGAACAAATCGAGGGAGAAGCTAGTTTACAAACTACCATTCATCAAGCTAGTGCCAATTTACGAATTTTAGAGTAGGAAAATTTTATCTATTGGTTAACTTTCTTTCATAAAATTATGCCACATGTGGACATATTGTTTAATCAATTACAAAATGTCAATACAGATGCATTAAAAATCAAGAATAATTTAGATAATTTTGAACGCGCTATTGGAAAAATTCGAACAGAAATCACTGACACGGATAATCAGTTTGTTAAACAAAATGACCCAGAACTGACTCCTCGACCATCAAAGCGGCGAAGAGTAACTGATGGTAGCCAAAGAAGGAGGGAAACTATTGAAGTGTGCGATATTATTTTGCTAGAAATAAAAACTAGATTTCGGTATTCAGGGCACTTAATATTAGCAAACTTAATTTCTTTTAAACAGTTCTCCTCTTTTCAAAAAAAATTTCCGGAAGATTGCCTTAAAGAAGCAGTTAAAATTTTATCCATGCCTCACTGAACGCAGACTACGAACTGAATTAAGCGTTCTATATTCTAGAGAAGAATTTAGGCAAAATATAGAAGTCGGTGCTGTAGGTCTGCTAGGTCTTCTGCTGGATGGATTAAGCGACACCTTTAATGAAGTGGTTACGCTTTTAAAAATTGTCATTACAATCCCAATGACAACGTCCGAAGCGGAACGCCAGTTTTCACGGTTGTAGAGCATAAAAACTTTCCTGAGAAATACAATGAAGATACGTAAAATGGACTTCGTTTATCGTCAGATGTAATTAAACTGTGTAGTGTAATATTTACTATTCCCTGAAAACAAACTCTACAATGAACAGTACCTGTCTGGAACAGTACGTCGGTGAAATTTATAAAGATTGGGTAAGCGTTTTTGTATTACACTTTTTAATTTTGAAATTATGCACTCCCTATGTGAACCACCCCGAGCCGCCACTGGTTGAACCTAGAAATGAAGTATCTGTATAGTAAACGTAGTAAATTAGAATTAGAATTATACGCGGACGCCGTGCGAAGTTGTTGCGCGATTATATGTGGTAGCTTTACTGTGCCCCATGTGCGACACTTTGATTAGTGCTTTTACCTACTGATGATGACAACTCAATTGTCGAAATATGTATTTAGGGTACGATTATTAATTGTGGTAAGCAGGTTTATATCTTGTTTGATGTCTATATTTCGCTTTTCTAAGAAACTGCTATTGGTAATGGTCATCTTCGACCGTATTAAATAAAATTGTTGCAAAAATTCAGAAACTGGTAACTTTATTCTGAAAGATCTTTAACTGTGTTACAAAAGATTTTTAGTGAAGGTATTGAAATAATGCACGTAGTTCTTCCGAACAGTAAAGAAAAGATTGATTTATTTTTATACGAGGGCGGATTGATATAAAAATAAGAATAAGAAAAGACAAAATAATGGAACCAGTCTCAGAATGTACTAAATTTATTGTACTACCAATGTACAGCAACAGGCACTTCCAAATTTACAACCTGGATCCAATACTTTTCAGATATTTACTATGATCAAAAAGTCTTTGGATCGCTACTGCCGCGGAATTTACGAGATATCTATGAAATTATTTATTTGAATTAGTTTTGACATTTACTTGACAACTTGTTATAAAATATATATAAAATGCAACTAATTACTATAACCTAAAATCTATTTTATTTGTGACTTATGTGTACTTCAAAGTAAAAAAGTACAGAAGTAAATAATTCTGTAGATGTTTTTTACACTTCATGGCTAACGCGATCCAAAGACTTTTTGATCAAACGACTGTGTGCGACCGTGACGAGTCATAGAATGTGTATCAGTGTCAGCTTTTTTCCTTTTGTATTATTGTTTTACATAAATTGATATTTCATTTTATACTGTAAAATACTTGTCTTTCTTCGGGTTCTAAATAAAACTAACGGTAACTTTAGACACACACTATATTAATAATAAAAACGAATAACAATATGAAAACTAATTACTAACAATAAGCACATTTATGTATTTACATTTATATAAGTTCACTCGGTGATAATTTGGTATCGAATGAATCAAATCCCTTCCTAGACGGCTTATATATCGACCGAGGCACTCTCTCGTGTTTTTCTTAGTCTCGGTCTTTCCGTTTCTAGATCTTTCGTGAAGGCGCCAGAGGAATAATACGTGACGTTTCGTTGGGTGAGTCATCACAATACATTGATTTCACCATTTATTACTGAGTTAGGACAAGTGTAAAACATTATAATATGCTTAGAACTGACGATAAATTGCGGGCAGTTGGAATGTTGCAGAGTGGTTGGTCAGCACACTTGCATTAATAAATTACTTAGAAAATGGAATGCTCATCATACAAATATAATTAACGATACGAAATAAATATTAAACTTCTAGTTTCAAAACTTTTTTTGTAAATCCAATACAATATTATGTCGCCACACAATGACTTCATCAGGTGGATAAAAAACTGAATATTTAAAATACAGAATATTTGGTTCCTACACATGTGCAAAAACATAATGTCATACCTAAACGCATAAAACTCAAGACCAACCATAATAGTAAAGCAGCAGTTAAAGCAATCGAGATACTAAATTTAAGATTGTAAAAATTTTTTCTCACACAATGCACCGGCGCATAAGTCCGCAGTCGCAATGGCAAAATTTCATGAATTAGGTTACAAATTGCTTCCTCATTCGGCATATTTTCCAGATTTAGCCCACTGCGACTATTTCCTGTTTCCAAATATGAAGAAATGGCTTGGCGGTAAGAGATTTGGGTCGAATGAAGAGGTCATCGATGAAGCAAACCTTGAGAAATCGTATTATTTGGAGGGCATTAAAAAAATGGAGAAACGTTAGATGAAGTGTATCCAGCTGAAATGAGATTATGTTGAAAAGTAAAACTTTCAGGGACTTAGTGATCCGCCCTCGTACATACTAAAATCTAAATTTTTCAATCATTCCAGTGCTGCAGGAATTGCCTTGTTCTATTTGCATGCCACCAGGGAAACTTCTTCTGGGGCAGTCGTTTATGTGGGCTACAGTTTGTTCCACATTTCCGCAATCTCAGAGACTAGTATCTGCTAGTTTCCATTTATGCAGCATTGAGTTCCACGTTTCGTGGTTTGTGCGGAACTTATTTAATTGAGACCATTGTCTACGTGCGACGCTTACACCCGGAAAAGTACCGAAGGATTGGAAATTAATAATAATAATCTTTATTAACCTGAAGATCACAGCATTATGAAATAGGTTTCGTCACCAAAATATGTACCTTACACTGTTAAAATTAAAATTAAATTAAAATTACATGAAAACATTCCTACGTATGATAGTACTCTTGAACACTATAAAAACATTCATTAATAAGGAAACACTTTAAGTTATATTTAAAATTCCTGGTCGTACTACTAATCCTTATTCTTCTTCTTCAGGTGCCATCTCCTCTCAGAAGGTTGGCTATCATCACGGCTATTCTCATTTTTCATTTTCATTTTAAATTACTAATCCTTATAGCCCTCGCCAAACGGTTGAATATGCTAACACAGGCATAGTAAGGAGATCTTTCATATGCTGTCGTTCTGTGGAGGGGTATCCGGAAGGACTCTCCATTTCGCGTATTATAGTCATGAGTTTGGGCATTAATCGGAAATAAATGTTTATTCTCATACGCAAACACAGCACACTTATATAGGTATATACTCGGCAACGTGAGGATACCATGTTCCCGAAAAACATTCTTGCATGTATTTCTATTCTTAATGTCACAAATTAATCGAATTACTCTTTTCTGCACAATGAAAAGTCTATTAAAATCGTTTGCCCTTCCCCACACTACAATATTATAAGCCAGGTGCGGGTAAACCATTGCATAATACATGCCCAACAGTCCTTCCCTATCCAAACAGCTCTTTAATTTCAGAATGGCATAGTAACCCCTATTAACCTTAGCAATCACAGTGTCAACCTGAATATTCCGATTCAGATTCGAGTCCAGATGTATTCCCAGGAATTTAACATTTTTGTCACATTTCGCAGTTATTGCTTCCGTTGGTTTATAAAAGTTCACTCTCACTGTCTTAGTCGTATTTAAGATTAAACGATTCTTACAACACCATTATTCGAGAGCCCCCACGACGGAAGTTACATATGTTTCCAACAGTTTTAATTCGTCCGAAACCACGACGATCGACGTATCATCAGCATAATTAACAAGATGTCCAGCACTTATAAAGTCTTTCATATCATTTATAAAAAGGATAAAGAGAAGTGGCCCCAGAATGGAGCCCTGCGCCACACCCAGCCCAACATCAGCTGTATTCGAGCAAACACCGTTTACATTAACAATAATATGTCTTTGACGTAAAAATGATATAATCAAGTTCAATACATTACCCCGAATACCAACCGCGTACAAGTTCTCCTCCACAAACCTACTGTCCACACAGTCAAATGCGGCCGAGAAGTCAAAAAACCACCCAACTTCAAATTTCCTCTCATCAATACTCCTTGCCAAACACTCCACAAAGTCGACACAGGCCGTCTCAGTTGATCTACGACGTCTAAAACCATGTTGAGCATCGCTGATGATGGCGAACCGATTGAGGTACTCCATGATGCGATCATATATCACTTTCTCGTAAATTTTGGAAAACGCACTTAGTACCGATATAGGACGGTAGTTATCCATTGTCACTTCACACCCCTTTTTGTAGATTGGGACCACCCGCGCAGTCTTTAACGCAGACGGGAACACTCCAGTCTGAAAAGACACATTTATTATGTATGCAAGAGGTCCACTAATGGCATCACTAAGTTTTTTTAGTAGAGACACAGGTACATCATCCGGACCACACGAGTCTTTATTTTTCAGAACAGCCAACACATTCACCACATCTTCCCTATTCACTGGACCCATGAACATACTGCCAGTTACACTTCTACTCACTGTACATTCCGTAGTTATGATATTTGTAAATCTATTAGCAATTCTTTCCAAAGTCACAGTAGAAAAATGTTGCATGAAGGCATTCGCCCCATTCAATGGGTCTTTGACCTCTACATCGTTGATTTTAAGAGTCACTGATTTTGTTTAGCTTGTTTCTGTTAGTTTCATACTTTACTAAATTCCAGATACATTTACTTTTATTTTCACTTGACGCTATTTTGTTTCTATAGTATGTATTTTTTTCGTTATTTATAAGGTTTCGATGTTCTTTTTTTATTTGCTTATAAAATGCTGATCATCATATCCAGTTGATCTCAATATTGCGTAAGTATCTTTTAAATACCTACTGGATTCCTTTATTTTATTATTTATCCATTGAATCTTTAATTCTCAATTAGGACTGTTGTTCGAAGAAGGCTATCCAGTATTCACTCACATTGATGGACTGCTGCACTTGCGTATCGAAACCGGTCTCTTAGATTTCACTCTTCAGATTTCGATCAAATCACCTTCGTATTCATGGTGTTACAATTCTATTTGATAAGTGTCCGTTTGGTTATTTTTCTTTAAATTTCCTTTTGTAAGGATGTAGGTGGTCATAAAGATAGTACAATAATATCTGTAATTGAATCCTTTTAAATTTTATCGAATATATCTGGGCGACGTTTTACAAATTCTTAATTGTCAATAACCGTCTGGACCCAGAACTACACATTACATTTAAAGACACCTGCAACTAATCTACAGAAATATACTTTATACTGAAACTAAATCAAAATAACGAATATATTTCAGATGACCTTATTTTCCTGTTCAGGACATTGCGTAATATCAGATGATTCAATGGACGATATCATTAGTCGCGGAATAACCAATAAAATAGCTTTAAAGTTATAGAGACAATAACTTGAATGTGAGGCAATTTTCTATATTGTACATAAGAACTGCAAATTGCGCCATTTATTGTACTAAAATGGAAGGAAAGTTATTACTTAAATAAATGTACCTAAAGACAGAGGAACGCCGCCGTTCCGTAATAAAATAAAAACATAATTTTATGTGTAAGAAAGACAGACAAATTGAGAGAGACGGTGATAGAGAAAGAGAGGCAAAGAGAACGAGAGAGAGGAAGAGGAGCGCTCAATACTAAATTTTCGATAAAAGTAATTTATAAGAAAGGGACTGTTTTGTGTCTGAACGGCTTCATCGACATTTGTAACTCTTACCCACTTTCCAATTTACTTAAAAGGCCCTGGCTACTGTAAAGCCATCCATTTCACAAGAATCGACACTTATAAGTTTTAAGTTATTAGGGAAGGAAACTTTATTAGTCGATTAAGTGTAATGCATATTTTTATTAACATTTGTAAGGAATTGCTCTTCTCTTACAGGTTTATCACCCCTTTTTCTTATACTGCTTTTGGATTAATTAATAATATTTCACAGAAATGACGTGGATAATTAAATAAGAAACTTCTAGGCACTAGATACAAAACATATTAAATTGAATCCTAGAGGATATAATAACACGCCATGTTTAATGAAATGAAATTCAACATTGCGAAAGCAAAACTTTTATACTATCAAATCGCAATTTGTATATTGGAGCAGGTGCAAGTATCTAGTCAATAGATTGGAATTTATTGTCTTCCAAAATTGCTTTCGATACTTAAGAAAGGTATATAACCCCTTACCACAATTATTAATCGATTCATAAATACGTATTTCGACAACTAAGTTGTCATCATCAGTAAAACCACTAATTAAAAGTCGCACATGGGGCACAGTAAAGCTAGAAAACCGCTTACGCAACAACTACTTTAGACCGCGTCCACGTATAGACTAATTTTAACATGCGAATATAAACTACGAAAAGATCGAAAAGCACTTACCTCTTAGGGAAAAGATATTCACATATGTTTATTCTCCAAGTTGAAATATATCGAACGAAAGAACGACAAACATTCCTTTCTTAAAGGGAACGGCACTCAACATGTCCTAATAACTTCAATTTTAGAACGACGATGACACAATTATGGTAATAAAAATGGAAAGAGTCAACTGAAAGGAATCGGTGATCTATCGCTATTCATGGAATATTGTTTATTTTTCGCGATATGTATACTTTCATAAGCATCAAGTTCGCGGGGTTTATTAATTCCTTTGACCAGCTTCAACCCTGTAATCGACACATTGTGAAGTGTGCTCAAAGCGTGGTTAGCAACGTTAGATTTTTCTGGTCTATTGTATTTAATATGTGATATGTGTTCTTTAAAACGGGTTATTATTGGTCGTTTTGCTTGGCCTATATATTTCAAATTACAATCCTCGCAACTAATTTCGTATATACCTGATTTCGAATTAAAATTAACTCTATCTTTAGTATTCCCTAGGAGACTTTTGATAGTATTTTCGGATCGAAAGGCAACCTGGAGACCTCTTTCTTTCACAACTTTATTAATGTTTTTCGTGACGGGGTGGTATGGTAAACACATGTACTTTTTCTCCTGGTTACTTTGAGATATCAAACTTGTGGATTCGCGGATTGTATTTTTTATTTTTGTTTTTCTAATTAATTTATTGATTATTTCTGTGTCAAAGCTATTGTATGTCGCGATATTTTTAATGAAATCCAGCTCTATTTCATATCTCTCTTTTGTTAACGGAAAATTTAGTTACCGATTGAGTAAGAAATTAAAGGAAGCTGTCTTATGTTGATAACTATGATTTGAATCCGCGGTGATGAATCTATTAACATTGGTTTCTTTCGGGAAGATATCGATTTCTATTTTATGTTTATTCCTAATCAGTAAAGTATCTAAAAATGGTATCCTGCCATTGTGTTCCTTTTCCACCGTAAATTTAATCGCCGGAAATTTCAAATTTAATTGATTAACGAACATGTCTAATTCGCATTTCCGTGTATCAAAAATCGCGAGAATGTCATCTACATACCTAATCCAGACTCTCGGAAAATATTTAGCGTTATTTTTAAATTCTACTTCAAATTGACTCATGAATAAATTGGCTATGAAAGGAGATAGGCAGTTACCCATTGTTGTGTGCCTTGTTTCTGTTCATAAAATTTTTCTCCTACTTGGAGACAATTTTGCGTCATGCACAGAGTTCTCAATCACATGTATTCTTTTATTTTTGAAGGTTCAATGTTGGTCTTGTGGAGCAAGCTTTTTAAATATTTCATGGTCTCTGGAATAGGTACCGAGGGGAATAAAGACGTTACATCGAATGAAACTAAAATTTCCCCGGTTTCCAGTTCATAATCTTTAATTAATTTAACAAATTCTAAGGAATTACTGACTGACAAATTTTCTGGTTTACGGGTAAATTTTTAAATTCATTCACTAACCATTTGGAAATCAAGTAAGTCGGTGAGTTGATATCTGAAACTATAGGTCTCATAGAGTTACCCGGTTTATGTATCTTCGGCAAACAATTACAAATTAGGATACGATTAATAATTGTGGTAAGGGGTTATATACCTTTTTTAAGTTTTTACTTAACCACAGTCTCCAAAGAAATAATTTTGCTTTCGATATTCTTAGAATTTAAAATTTGGTTTTGCTTAAAAACGAGGTGCGGCAATTAAATAACAAGAATTTTCCCTGTAGTCTTTAGTAGAATTACATGGTTCTAAGCATTTATTAATAGTCTATCTCCAGTGTGAATGCACCTGTTCTAGCGATTCTCCCATTGCTGGAAGTATTGTCGAAAATAATCCGACGTTAACGTCGGAAGAGGTTACCTTTAAGAATCTCTGTCGTGTGTCTTTGGATATCTTCGATCGCATCAAAACGGTGGCCTTTCAGCGTGACAGTTAGTGGGGGAGGGGCATCCATGGTCAAGAATCCATCCATTCTTGGCCAATTTTGGTCTCAACCGACCAACTCTGGCACACAAACGCTGTAGGACATGAAGGTAAAAAGCACTCTTAACAGCACTACCCCGTGACACGAACTCTCTACGAATCACGCTCCTAATGTCAACGAAACAAATTTCAATTGTCTTGATTTGAGACTGAAATTTTCGCTTCTTACTCTGTCTCCGGATTTAGGGATCACACTAGAACACAACTGTATATACGCTCACAGGTAAAGAAAAACCAGCCATCTCTATATTTTACATAAGCTTAATGTTCTATTGATT
The DNA here is from genome assembly GCA_935421215.2 of Melolontha melolontha. Classification (NCBI taxonomy): domain Eukaryota; kingdom Metazoa; phylum Arthropoda; class Insecta; order Coleoptera; family Scarabaeidae; genus Melolontha; species Melolontha melolontha. Next base: position 146,276,516 of record OW285238.1, on the reverse strand, counting down.
GGTGATATTGATTTTCCACTTAATAGTATAGTAGTAGCATTATTGAAGTATGATGTTGTTTTTACCATCAGCAGTAGATACAAATTCAAAGTTACTCAACAAAAATGAATGAGTAAAGCCAATTCTTAACGGGTATATGACTTAAAGCAACAATAATTAAATGAAATAATGAAGCATATCATACATAGGTATTTTTAATAATATAAAATATTATTAAAAACCTGGTGTGAAGAACACAAATACAGGTTCACTATTAATATTTTTGTGAACGTGTCCGAAAACATCTTTCCCCAGAGACGTAGATACGTATTTCACCTTTCTACAGGCTCATCGGTACGCCCCTGCTGGAGAAAGAATATTTCCAGACACATTCACAAAAAAGAACCACATCACCACATCACCGTAATTATCCAGACCGGGCGTAGAAGTAAATTCAGCGCTGCCTGTTGTCAGACAACCGAAGTACCTCGCCCCGTCCACATAACCAATGTGAAGTAACGACGCCTTTCCAAAGGTGGCACAGTCATCCCTCTAGAAACTGTATTTTGTTTGTGTCTTCACTCATACTACGGACTAACCGCATGTGTAATGTATCAGAATAATTGAAACATACATGAGTAGGTAAACCCCACCAGTTTTGTATAATATAAAGGTATTTTTAATAATATAAAATATTATTAAAACTGGTGGGGTTTACCTACTCATGTATGTTTCAATTATTCTGAAACATATCATGTTGCGTAACTACGTTTAGTATCATGTATGGCCTCTTCTTGCCGAAATGACGGCGCGAAGTCGAAGCGACATGGAGTGAATTAAATTTAAAATCTTTTTTTTTTGAGGAATTGCATCCAATTCCTCTTGTAGCGCGATACGTAGATTTCGCAGAGTATTTGCTAGAACAGGACGACGACGAATGGCTGTTTGAAGTTGATCCCAAAGATGTTCAATTCGATTTTGGTCCGGGCTGCATGCAGGCCAATCTAATCGCCGAATTCCGACTTCATCCACATATTCATTCACTACGTTTGCTACATGGGGCCTTGCATTATCGTGCATTAACACGAACTGATCGTAAATAAAAGGTGCAAACGGGATGACATTTTCCTGACGAATATCCTCTATGTAATGGTGGGCGTTTATAGCTCCATTTTCAACAAACACAAGATTAGTGCGTCCTTAATTGCAGATACTGGCCCAAATCATTATGGAACCCTAATTGAATGAGACTCTTTCTGATATTGTGCAGTTTAGAAACCTTTCATTTTGCTGTCTATGCAGCCGTTCGCGACCATCGGGTGACCATAAACAAAACCTCCATTCATGTGTAAAAAGAACATTACTCCATTGCTGTAAGGTCCAGTTAATGTGCTCTCGTTTAAATCAAAGTCGCACTTGCCGATGTCCCAAAAGTAACCGTGGTCCCGTTGCCGGACTACCGGAATGAAATCCATGTTCTGCAAGTCTCCTTCTTATAGTTCTTTCTTTTACAACGACTCCACGTATCATTTCTAAATCATGTCAAAGAGAAACAGCAGTATATCTCCGATTTTTTAAAGTATTCAACACGATGAAACGATTATCAACAACAGTTGTTGATTTTCTCCTGCCCGATCCTTGTCGCCTAGTAAATCTACCTGTGCGTGATAGGTAGCGCTGACTACGACCATCCTCAATAAAAGCAACAATTCGACTCACGCTCACAGTATCTAGTACCATGTTGAAAGGACAATATTAATTCACAACTGTCAAATAGACTCAATACAATTATCTGACACATGCAAACTTCACTTTTTACCAAAGACGCTGTGTATAATGGTAAACTTAACAAAAACTACGAACATGCATTTTTGGCAAGAGATATTTTCATGTACTGGGAATAAATAAAGAGCTCTTTTTCGACAAACATTAATTCTGATTATTTTATTCACGACAAAAAGTAAAAAGCATGATTACGATATTACACCGTTACAATGAATATACAAGGAGAACTATTAAATACGATGAGGTTGCTGGTTTTTTTTGCCGGTGAGTCAAAGAGAGTACGGTGTCCTTGAAAGGCAACGTAGGAAAAGTGGAAAGATGTTATTATATAGAATATGAATTCAAAATATTCAGAATATAAATATGTACCTCTACTGAAGTTACACACTCATACCGTATATTTAAATACGTAACAGCTGTCGATGTTATAAAAGTTATAACATCCTGTTAAGGTATACAAAATCAGCTTTTTGTACATTCAAGTAAATAATTAAAAATTAAGATGTGTGTTGTAATGGCCAGATTTCGTCCTTGGTCATCTTTTAGTCGTTTATTCATAATTTTTTAACGGACCTGTATATTGTAAGATTTTCACTTATATTTTGTAAATTTCGATTTAAAAATTTGTATATTTTCTTTTGCGGATATTTATCCTATTGTTACCTAAAATTAGAAATTTCATTATAGTAATTTTCTAAGTAGGATTTTAATTTAATTCAAAATTATGATATATAGCACGTGATGAAGGCAACTTTGTTTTCATTACAGTATCGTTCTTATTTTACGCGGGTAGGTGGCGTTAAGTGTTGTCGATAAAAATGATCGACTTAGTAAATTGTGAACAGCGAATTCAGTTAGAATTGTCATTATTATTTTCATTTAAGATCTCCTTGTTTGTATTGAAGCATCAGAGTCATCTCGTGTTTAGTATTCTGAACTATGATCTTGGATTAAAAATTCTTTGTTAAGAACATAATTAATTAATATTCTTTATCAGTTAGATTCCGAATTTTATAGTCTTAATTTTGATATAGCGAAATGAATTTATAATTATGTAATTCGTATTATAAATCTTCTATACAGTAGCTTCACCTATTGTTGATTTTTGCAAAATTACGTAGCTTTTCGTATACAAGCATCGAGTATGCGAATTCTGGTACCTTTTGCAACCGTCGCTCGGAACTAAAAAGCTTCGTACATCACTTGAAAATTTAAATTATTAATTACTGAAATATAAATATCGGATTCAGAATGGCCCTATTGTATTTAGAGGCAGCAATGTTTATATGTACAAAACTGATAAGTTTTGTTATGGTAAGGGTTGGATAACCTTAGTCGGCTGTTAAAAATTTATACTCGTAAATTTTCAAAGATGATATATTAAAAATGCATGCAAGATATGTGGTTTACGGGCTTTTATGTTATAATCTATTATCGTTAATCAAAAAATTTTATCGAACGTACGTAACGATCGGCAACAGAACGATACTTAAAGCAAGATGGACAATAAAAAAAACTATATCGTGGGTCAGCTTCATGATATCGTCTGCGATAGTATTCAGTCGCACAGTGGCGTAACAAAATTTCTTTAAATATTTTTGTAATTTTTTTGTCGCTTATTAGAGGGAATTTTGGGAAAATGTTTTGGGTATATATTCCATATAATTTAATCTTTCCATTTTTCAGATGTTGTCTCTTCATTTCAAGGACACTTAGTATATATACACAGACGCATTTAAAGAACAATCAATTCATTTTGTCCTTAAAGTAACACCTAAGTTGCTCAGGGGAAACATTGAATAAATAAATAATCTTCATATTTCGTTTGCATTTTAACGCTAAGAAATAAGTAATTAAACTTCTAGTTTCAAATATTCTTTTATTGTACATACCGCTACAATATTGTTTCGCCATACAATGGCTTCATCAGGTGGATGAAATACTGGATGAAATTAGTATTTCATCCACCTGATGAAGCCATTGTATGGCGAAACAATATTGTAATGGTATTTACAATAAAAGAATTTTTGAAGAAGTTTATTTAGCTATTTCTTAGCGTTATAATGAAGTTTCAACAAGTATCTCCTTCGTCAATTAACTATCGGCATTTCTTCACATCGCTATAACCGGTGGCAAAAAGTGATGGTGTAGGACCGAACGTGAAATTTTAATCAACACATCGAAACAAAGATTTCCATAAATTAGTACGAGGGAAAGTCAGTAATTAGGTCACAAAAAGGTATTATAAAAATAATCTGAGAAATAGTTAGCCAAAAACAAGTTTTATTTTTCAACAAGTCTCCGTCTACATTAATACACTTATCCCATCGCTTTATCAATGACCCAATGCCTGCTGCATAAAAGTGTTTGGGCTGGCGTCTGAACCACGTGCGTACCTCTTGTTGAACATTGTTGTCACCCTCGAAATGTTTGCCGCCAAGATGCTTTTTGAGTTGGCCGAACAGATGATAGTCGCTTGGGGCCAGGTCGGGACTGTAAGCTGGATGTTCAAGAAGTTCCCACCCTAATTGCGCAATTCTCGCCTGGGTCAAGTGGGCCGAATAGCGCCTGGCATTATCGTGATGCAGCAATATTCCTCTCGTCAGTAGGCCTGGACGTTTTCGTCGAATTGCATCCCGAAGCAACAACAAAACTCTACACTATGATTCAGCAGTCACGTTCTCTTTTTTGTTCTGGAAATGGGCTAGGAGCACTCCCTGAGAATCCCAGAACACGGTAAGCATAACCTTACCAGCTGAGGGCACAACCTTAAATTTCTTTGTTGACGGCGAAGAAGGATGTTTCCATTGCTTTGAAGCACGCTTTGTTTCGGGGTGGTAGTGGTGCACCCATGACTCATCACCAGTAACAATCCTGTTAAGCATGTTCTCCCCTTCCACTGTGTACCGAGAGAGAGGTTGCAAGGACAAGCCCATTCGAATTCTTCTGTGTTCCTCGGTCAGTTGTCTAGATACCCACAGTGCGCAAACTTTTCGGAAATTCAAACGATCGTGCATCAGTTCGTAGGCTAAACCATGAGAACACCCTATTGCAGTTGCTATACTGTCTATTGTTACCCGCCTGTCAGTTCGAATCATCGCTTCCACCCGTCGAAGTGTTGCATCTGTCGAAATCTGAACGGGGCGGACACTTCGCTGATCGTCAACAACTTTTGAGCGTCCTTGAGAGAATTTCTCGACCCAGTTATATACGGCTTTACGCGACAAACACTTTTCACCGTAAACAGGAGCTATTTCCTTATGAATATCTTTTGCAGAAAGTCCTTTTGCCCAGAAAAAACGCACAATAGCACGTTGCTCTTCCACAGTACAATCTTCGAGCACGGTCGCCATTTTAACACTGCCTGTGTTCGCGCACACCAACTGTCACTTGAGAATTATAAAGCTGGATTGTGGTGGCACCTATTGACAAATAGGGAAACAACTCACTCCTATTTTCAGCTTTCCTACAGCAGTTTGTGACTTATTTAATGACTTTCCCTCGTATCTGTCACGCCGACACTTATTAATTTGTGTAAGAAGATAATTTCAGAAAGTTTTTCTAGATTTTGATATGAAGTTAAACTCCGTACACAAATCTTCATAGCAATATCCGTGTTCAAGATCATTCCTATATTTCTGATAGTGATGGCATCACTCCAATGAAAAATAACCGATTATTCGATTTTTGAAATTATCGAAATAACTCGGCTACTGAAATAACCGTAAGAAAAAACCCAATAAACAATCACTAACTGTGACTGCAAATAAAACGGTATAGAAGATCATATTTTTATGTATCTCATGAAGATAAAATATGCAGTTATTGGTGTAGCCTAGTATTACTTGTCAGAAAACCCAGTGGTTTGAATGATACATTTTTGACGTTTAACGCATGGAAGTTGAAAGATTGTTTAGAATCGAAAGTAATTCCAAAGTCCTTAACAGTAGCACAATGTGATACTAGCACGGTGTCAAGAGAATAATCGTACAGAATATGCGAGTGAGTTCTAGTAAATGTCATTATTTACACTTGTTTATCTTTAAATACAGATAATTTACTTTACAGCAATGATGAATAGAATTGAAACCTCTCTGCAGAAATACGCAATCATTAGTTGTTTTGATCAAACGAAATATTTTTAATTCATCAGTATAAAGCAAATATTCTAGAAGATATACCATACACGATGTCATTAATAAATATCGGAAATAAAAGAGGACCCAAAACCGACCCTTGGTGTACTCCGTTGACAGATTGATAAATAAAAGACCTGAAGCCCCTGTATTTAATGTAATTATTCCTATTTATTAAATACGATTGTAGTACATTCGAAATACCAAAATTATTTAATTTGTTAAACATTATAGGATGTTGAACATACTCAAATGTTCTAGTTCTGTTATACTAGCCAGTCCTTTAATTTAATGGAAATTTATGTTTCTTTTTCTTCTTCTTTTTAACTCCAGTCTGTTATAATAAAAAAAACTTGGGTTTTTCAATTTCATTTTATGGCTTAAATAGGCTTAAATGTTCGTCAAATGGATCTTTTTTCTTAGACCTGTAATCTCGTACATTTCACTGAATGTTGTTTTTTGTTTAAATTTTTACTCCAGTTTCTTAATTGGAGTATGTATTGTACTTATTGTTCGTACTATATTATATCTTTAGTAGAGGTTTTATTGTTTATTTATTGTTATTTACTTTATTGTTATTGTTGTTTACTCCAGTTTCTTAATTGGAGTATGTATTGTACTTATTGTTCTTACTATATTATATCTTTAGTGGAGGTTTTATTGTTTATTTATTGTTATACTGGTCTTTTTCCATGATTAACCGGATAGTTAGGTCTAGTTAAATTTACAGCGATCGCAACTGATTGAAGTAAAACATATTGTTGATTAAAAAATGCAAGTGTTTTAATGAATCTATTGTAATAATTGAGCAAATATTTTAAACAGATTTAAACTTGTGAATTCTTCGGGGATATGATATATCATGCGTTCATTAAAATTCGGTATTTTATTTATAAACAACTATTTTATACTTAACGTTGCCAATGCAGACAGTCTTTCTCGACCTATGGTATTTCGTAAAAAATGTTTCTATTCTTTTTATGTTGAAAAACATCGATCCCTCTCTACAATTGTCATCGATAATGTGAATAATATAGTTAATAATTTATCAGTTTCGAAAAGGATTCTTTCATTAAGTTTGTTATTAAGAAATCATTAGGTTCGTAAATAACTCCTAGTTCAATGTTTAATTTAAGGTCAATTATATTCGGAAAGTCATTTAACTAGTTTTAAAATATTGACCCTAAAATAATTTTTATGTTTTTTAGACTAATCACTACAAAAAAAAGTTTAACGATTATAAATGGTCAGTGGAATTGAAGCGTTCATTAATTTCAGCTATTTGAGTATTACATACTTCCAAATATATAAAAAAATAAAAATAAAAAACAAGTGATAAATGCACGAATAAAATGGTTAATATACAGGTTTAGTTAAAAGTATGGAGACGGCGATTTATTGTCGTTAATATTCATTTTAGGGATTTATGTTCAATATAAAAGTTTGTTAGGATATTTTGATCTACATTTGAGAATATTTGAATTTTTTTTTTCTTCAAGTTACGCCTGTCCGCGCATTTTTTCTATATGGGAACTAGTAAATTTTACTCTACCATTCGATAGAGATTTTTTTTTTCTTTAAAAATGTTTTTTTTGTTTTTTTAAAATTCATTTTAATAACTTTTTTATAAGAAAAAGTCGGTTCATGTGTTTAACAGATGTTCGGTACATCGCAGATAGACAGAAGCGTAGCGATAAACAAACTTGAGCGACATAATTTTATCAGTGGTTATTGTGTACGCCAAATCTTTGACAGAAATAATTCATTTGTGCAATTTGTTGCTGTTAATATTAACAATAGCGAGTTTAAGTGAACATGAACGAATTGAAATACTTATGATGTTGGGTTATGGAGATAGGCGCAGAAGTTTACAAGACCTTAGTAGTTTATTTAATGATACGCATCCAAATAGAAATCTTCTAAATCCGTTGTTGGTAAAACTTTAAGACGCTTTGAACAAACGGGTAGCGTTAAATATTTGCCAAGGAGTGGTAGACCTAGAACAGCAAAAAGCGATGATAACAAACTGGATATTTTATTGGCTGTATCTGAATATCCCCATTTATCAACCAATCAATTAGCGGCCAATTTCAATATTTCACAGTCATCGATCGTGTCGTTTTTAAAAAGTGAAAAATATAAACCTTATAAGGTACACCTTGTACACGAGTTAACGGAAGATGATTTTGATAGGAGATTACAATTTTCTGAAGAAATGTTAAATATTTGCAATAATAATGAAAATTTTGTCAACAATATTCTTTTCTCAGACGAAGCTTCTTTTTGCCTTACCGGTGAAGTAAACAGACATAACTGCAGATACTGGTCATCGGAAAATCCCTCTTGGTTTTTGGAGCACCATACGCAGTACCCCCAAAAGGTTAATGTTTGGGTTGGCATTCTAGGCGGTCATATTATCGGTCCCTTTTTCATCAATGGCAATTTAACTTCGGCTCTGTATTTGCAGTTATTGCAAAATGAAATAATACCTGCTAGTGCTACGCTCTATCCTCATGAAAACATTGAACACCTGCCCAATGACAGTATCTGGTTCCAGCAAGATGGCGCCCCACCACATTATGGTGTAAATGTTCGTCAATATCTGGACAATGTTTTTCCCCACAGATGGATTGGAAGACTAGGAACCATTGAATGGCCAGCCCGTTCGCCAGATTTAAGTACTTTAGATTTTTTTCTTTGGGGATACGTAAAATACAAAGTTTACAAAGATAAGCTCGATAACGTCGAAGATTTACAAATCCAAATTACCAGAACGATACAAGAAATTCCCCGAGATTTTTTTACAGAACTCTGTTCGGGGTTTTGTAAATCGATTGGGTCATTGTCAAATTACTAATGGACGACAATTTGAACACTTACTTTAATTTACTTTGTTATTAATTTGTTTAATTTTTCTTGTAAAAAAGTTATTAAAATGAATTTAAAAAAAACAAAAATATTATTATAAAGAGAAAAAAATCTCTATCGAATGGTAGAGTAAAATTTACTAGTTCCCATTTAAAAAAAATGCGCGGACAGGCGTAACTAAAAAACAATTGAAGAAAAAAAAATTCAAATATTCTCAAATGTAGATCAAAATATCCTAACAAACTTTTATATTGAACATAAATCCCTAAAATGAATATTAACGACAATAAATCGCCGTCTCCATACTTTTAACTAAGCCTGTATACATTATATACAGGATTAGGCAAATGTATGAATCCATTCTAATGTCTCTAGATTTTAATAAGATTTTTCACAATTAATTAAATGAAAGTAGAGGATTCGATGAGTATATTTATATCCGACTCAGACTTCCGGTTTAGCCACAAACGATGTTAACTTTTTTATTTTAAACGAAACGCCCTGGATATTTTTACGAATTTCAATAGAACTCCGCTCTGGGAGTTCACTTGGCACTCTGGTTCACAACGACAAAGATATTTAATTAAAACTGATATTTTAAAATTATGTTTATGTTTAGTAAGCCATGGAATTAAAATTCAGTACTTGATTTAAACTGTCAGAATTAACTTTGTAGACGTCCAAATATTAATAATGGTTCTGATTGAATTTTGATGATGATTGATTTTGGTGACGGCGTCAGTACACATGAAGAAGTTTGCGATTTATTTAATAATTTGCATCAAGATTGGCAAGTTATTGTTCAAGATATTGCTATAGCATTAGAAGGATTACCACAAAACTTCTGCTATATCCCTCGCCTTAATGTTAGAAGTTTTTTAAACGAAACATTCCCAAATCGGTGGATTGGTCATATAGGAATAATTGAATGGCTCGCAAGGTTTCCAGATTTAAATCCCTTACAGTTTTTCCTTTGCGATCATTTAAAATCTAGGTTATACTAGACGACTGCATAATCTGGACGAGTTACGTCAGAGGATAATTGACGAAGTGCAATTAATTCGATAGGAGGCTTTGGCAAATGTCATTCAAGAATTTGTTCACAGATTTGCATATTGTCAGGAAGTGTACGGTAATCATTTCGAAAACTTAACTGATCTTGATTTTATTTATATTTTCTGTATTCATTTTTCTCGTTCTCAATAAAATTTGTATTATTAGATTTAATTAAATATCTCTGTTATTGTTGAACAAAAGGGTACCAAACATTATTATCGTTGAACTCCCAGAGCAGAGCTCTATTGAAATTCGTGAAAATGAACAGTGTTTAATTTAAATAATAAAGTTAACATCATTTCCGGCTAAACCGGAAGTCTGATTTGAAAATAAATATGCTCCTCGAGTTCCCTATTTGCATTAACTTATATGTGGAAAATTTTATTAAAATCTAAGTAGCCAAAACATATTCGAATGGATCCATACATTTGCCTATCCCTGTATAATATACGGCATCACAAAATAGTGATCTCAACCGACACACATAATCAGATAGATATACGAGGTTGGTTCGAAAAAGGACTGAACTTTCGTAATAAAAACTTTATTATAATTAGAGAACGGCCATTCTTACCACATGACTAAGTTCTCCGAATACAATAGCCGTTGTCCATTGTTAACGCTGCGAAAATCAGGTGGCCGAGAAAGTCAAACACAAATACTTCATTGTATTACGCTGGGATGTACTCAGCGAAGTTTATAAACATTTCGAATTGCCGATTGCGTTTAATGGATATTTATCTTCCGAATACAATAGCTGTGTTGTCATTGTAATCGCAGCGGACCAGATGGCCGGGAAAGACTAACAAATACTTCATTGAATTACGACGAGTCATGTGGTAAGAATGTCCGTTCTCTAATTATAATACTTTCAATTTTACAAATGTTTACTATGCACTTCTCCAATCGTTTCTTCCGTTGTTCGTATGCTCCCTAGAACTCGTTTGGTGTAATGTCTCGTAGCTGTGCCATCCATTTCTCCTGAATAACTTCTACACTTTGAAAACGACATCCTTTCAAGGAGGTTCTTAGTTTTGGAAAAAGTCTGCTGGACGGCTGTTCCTTTATCGGTCAAAATTGGTCAACGAGCACAGACAAGTGACTTGGCGCGTTGTCGTGGTGCAGCATCCGCTCTTGTTTTTCCACACTTCAGGCCTCTTCCTCGTACGTCTTTCCGAAAACGCTTTAAACTTCCGCGTAGAACTCCTTGTTGATTTGTTGACGAATTTTTGATGAACGACTCCACGACAGTCGAAGAAAACAATCAACGTCGACTTTAAGCGACTCATGTGTGCTTTCTTTAGTCGTGGCGAATGTTGACTGACCCGTTGTGACGATTTATTAAGATAAATTACAAAATATTTAGTGATGACAAGAACTTAAAATAGATAAAAACTATTAAATCCTATCCTCCAAAATCTTCATAAACTTCATTTTTGATTTAAGAAATAAACACTAGGAAATTTTTATTGATTTTTAAGGTATAAAGTCTGTCATCATTATACGTGAAAGAATATTTGGCAAATGGCCTTCACGACTGCGCTGAGAGGTGTTTACTCGTTTTAACAGAGGTCTTCAACATATTTTGGCATAAGGTCGACTATATTTCAGTGATGTAGCGTTGGATTTCATTCTATTGGTCTGAAATTGTTTGAGTATTATTCTCTCTCTAAATACCTCCAAAGAAAAGAAGTTCAAAGGGGTCAAGTCGCACAATATTGCCGCTAATTCGTTAGAAACGTTGCAGATAAAAATTACTTTGTGTTCAAATGGAACTTTATATACGAGAGTGGATCTTTTTGCTCCACCCGTGACTTACAATAAAGAATTGGCAAATATCTTCTAGCATTTTGAATGTTTCTCGAAAAAAATATTATTCAACCTCTGCAAATCACTGATTTACCGCACATCACATCATTATCTGATCGAAATCGTTTACCATGCAAATGTTCTCTAAGTTTTGGAAACAGTCAATAAACACTGGGGCCAAATCTGTCGAATATGGCGAATGTTCAACTAATTCGAAGAGCTTGAGCTATTGCAGTTGTTGCAATGGCGGATCTGTGCCTGGGTGTGTCGACATTCCTCTTTTATCAAGTCACATAATTTGGGAATTAAATTGGTATAATAAGCGCCTGTAATGGTGGGCCCAGTCCGCATGAAATCTACTAAAATTACACCTCCACCATCCCAAAATACGGATAGCATGACCTGCTGAAGGTTGCGCCTTGAATTTTTTCGGCGGTGGTGAACCTCAATGTGTCCACTCCTTACTCTGTATTTTGGTTTGATGGATACAGGACTTGTCACTAATCATGCAAGAAAAATTTTTATCGTGTCTGCACCGCGTTAAAAGACGACTCCAAATTTCTTTTCAAATTTACTTGTGTGCATCTGCTAACATTCGTGGTACCAATATTGCAGACAATTCTTTCATATTCAATTCGGCTGTGATTATATTATATACCACCTTATAATGGGAAAAACAGTATTAACAATTATAAAACTCACAGAAGAAGGGTTAAATTGGCGGACTAAATTTGTAAAATTAGTATCGAAATGTATATAAATTAATATGACGATAACTTTGTATACTTTAAATTAACCTATTTTTATTTCTAAACTTGCTTTTATATTTTTATTTTCAATTTCATAATTCAAATCTTTAGCACGAAATAACAGATATCTAATTTATCTACATCAATATTTTGTATCGATACTAGTTAGACACACCCACTTTTTAAAATGCAATTAACCCGCGAACATTTATTTATTACCCGCGCCATGTTATTTTCTACACACAAATACAAAATAGCCTTGTATTGGTAAGCATGTTCTGACAGCTTGAAATATATTTTATAAATTTAATTATTACGACAAAATTATCATATTGTTTATATTTTTCTTGTTTAAGGATTTAGTAAAAGTAAAACTTCGAGGCTATTTTACAATATTAACTAGGCTTTGAAAATAAATAACCGCTATCGGCGTCTTTTCCTAAAAATCTAATAACGAATGGCCGTAATTTTATTCAACTTCTAAGAAAATTTATATAAAAATAAATAAATAAAATACCTGTAATATAATTACAAATTTATGCTGAATCGAAATATTAATACTTGGCTTATCTTTTGAAAACAAACCTGAAGTCAATCGCTTGAAAACTTATAAAATTCAAGACGAGCATCTTTTATATTGGAGTTTCGACGAGGAGGCAGAATCGAAGCCGTTTTACGCCACAGACGCCGTCATCAAAAATTGGAGGACCCGCACTTTGTATTTTCCCGATCATATCGCTTTCATTCTGGATAACTGCAGAGTTCGGTGAATAACAGGTTCATTTCTATCATTATCCTACAATAAAGTCGAAAAAGTTAATATTATTTAATTAAAACAAATTATTTAATATAATAAAATCCTGCACGTGCATTATTTGTAGTTTTTTTTATTTGTCGCTAGGCACACATATTTGTTCAAGTTACAAATTCCTTATTTATTTCAATAAATTATTTATTTTTATTACCTAACTCACTCTTTTATTTGCTAGTGTTAAGTTGTAAGAGTTATTTTATATTAGATTTATCAATTAATACACCTTACAAAGGAATAAACATTCACATATTATCGACGAAGATCCTGAAGAGTCAAATATTACTTATTTCTTGCTCACGACTGCTAGTTGGAATATTAAGAACATAGATAGCGTTGATCTAAGTACATTTTCATATTAAAAGGCTCCAAATAATAATTCAAATCTATTTACTTTAACTTTCATAAACTTTAATTATTTATCTACATTTATCATACATTTATTCATATTTTGATCTTCAGCGTTACTTCATTTTGACGAACCAACGTGGTGGCATTTTTATTATACCATCAACGTCTCACTTCATTTGACGAACCAACGTGGGGCCATTTAATATTTCTCCATCTCAACGTATCACTTCAATATATATATAACATGGTGTGAGAGACCATTACTTTCAACTATTTGTCTAACAGTCACACATCGATTTTGCAGCACGAATCATTGACCTTTTTAGCAGTTTCTTGGGTAGTGACGGTTGTGAGTGCTCCACCTGCATGTTCATCTCAACAGGACTGTCTACTACATTTAAACTAACGACACCACCTTTTAACTATGTCATATGATACTGCAGATTTGAATAATGCATCCACCAAATCTTGATGAATTTGAGTTGGGGTCATCTCTTTTAAACGTAAGTATTTAATCACCGATCGCTGCTCGACACGATCCATTTTTATACTGATATGTGACTCTCTCGACCTTGGGTGTCTACTATAGGCACGCTTTAACAGGTTTAGTCTTGTATGTGTATAGCATTGGCCTGTACATAGCAGGTCACAATGCGGCGTGAAGATAAATAATTGTTTTGGTTTGTTAATGTCAGGGTCAGGGACGGAGCAAAGGGATCAGCCCTCGTATGTGTGTCTGTATGTAATTTAGAGATTGTTTTCAAATTAGTCGGGCATGGATCCTTTTTTAATGAACGCAGTGGATAATAACTAAAATTAACACAACGATATTAGATTTCGGGATTCATAGCTTATAAATATCCTAGGATAAAAGCAATATGATATATGCAAATAGACTGCACAGATGTAATTTTGAATATTTCAAACACGATAACGTTCATATAACATATTCAATATTTATTAAAACAATAGAATTATTTCTCCACCATTTCAATTTGTCATTTTCATGTGTATGCACGAATATTTTTCGTGTGAGGATGTGTGCGTCCGTATATTTAATAGTTACAAAAACAAAAGTGCCCCCTGCCGTACTCCCGATAAACGACCACTCAGGCAAAACGGTCGCGCTAATAAAACAAAATTATTTTTAAATTGCGCAAACATTAATTACGTTACGATGATAGGAGAGCTAATTTGAATCGGTCGGTACTAAAAACGACGGCCCCTCGAGTGCGCCCGCCGTCCCATTTTTGCAAAAATAAAAAAAACACGAACACATCCATTTATGGATGTATGTAGAGAGAATAAAAGCAAAATATATAATGACTGTGCGTGTATTGTTTGTTTTAATTATGGTTTGTGTCAACACAAAGAAAGAATCAGCATATTGTTTTGAAATTATTATTCTATTTGTTTAAATAGATGATATAATTGAATGATATTAACAATATCGAAAACAAACATTGGGTTCCGGAATTAAATTAAAACTATGTATTTATAAAATTTTATTAAAGTGCATTGAAATATAGTTATATTATTATTATTATTAAAAAAAACAATATAATCTTTTCGAATTTATGTGTATGTATATGTATTTTGAATTTTGGCTATAATGTTTATATTCTGCTGAATCTCTAATAGTGACTTATCTAAAATTAATACAAAACTAGGGCTGATGCCGTTGCTCCATCCCTGGCCCTATTAATAAAAAAAAAACAATTACAGTAGCCGCTCGATTATGTGAACTAATTAAAACCTTACCTGTTGACAGAATCGAAATGTTCACTCAATCGAATGTGCAGTTTAAAACGTTTATTTATATGTATATGTATTCAGTTACATCAAAAAGAATTAACAAAGGAAAAATATACATGTTCTACATAGATACGTACATACATACATGAATACGTAATGATTTAAAGAAGTCAGTTTTGTTTGTTAAAAAAACTGGTTAAATTTGTTTGAACCTTTTTTTCTTTTAAACATCTTTGAACTGCGATTTCTTTTATTCTTCGCAAAGTTAATAGATCTTCAGAATTTAGCATGTTTTGTTCTGCCCAAGAAATCACTATATTAAGTCCTTGTAAAGCTTCCTGAGTGGGGATGGTAGTTGGCATTGGCTCATCATCCATTGTTTCTTCCGCACTTTCAATTTCCATTACATCCTCTTCAAGATCTTCTATGACATCCGTATTCCAGTTTTCTATGTCTTTACGGCTGTATGTTATGTTTCCGTTCACTTTCTGTAGTAATGCTACAGTTTCTTGAAATGTCACTGCCTCGACGCTGTTCGTGTATTTTTCTTGTAGAATAGCCAATGGAACATCTTCTTCTGAATCAGAGTCGCTATTGAAAGAATCTGATAAAATATTTTTCCAACACTTAGCAATTATTTCTTCTTTCACATTCATCAATGCTAATGCCAGATGTGTAACAGCATCTTTTAGACTCAAGTTTTTAATGACAGCTGAAATATCATTGCTATCAGAAGCAACTATTGTGGATAAAAGGCTTCTTCTATAAAACAATTTTGTTAACCTAATGACATTCTGGTCCATGGGCTGTATAAGAGCTGTTACATTCGGAGGCATGTATACAGTAAGAATTTTTCCATCATCGGAAACCAAGTTTTCTGCTGGTGTATGACTTGGAGCGTTATCCAAAAGTAGAAGAGCTTTTTGTGGTAATCCCTTTTGTTTCAAAAATCTTCGAACCTGCGGGACAAATGAATAATGAAGCCAATTTTCAAATACCCCCGACGTCATCCACGCATTTTTCGTACTTGTGTAATGCACTGGAAGTGAAAAGTTCTTAAAGCATCTTGGATTTGCGGCACGCCCAATCACTAACGGTTTTAATTTATGTTCACCGGTTGCATTGGTGCATGCTAGTAAAGTAACTCTACTTTTATCCGTTTTCCGACCAGGGGCCGATCTTTCTTCAGACGTAACCAAAGTCCTTTCTGGCAGTAATTTCCAAAACAAGCCTGTCTCGTCGGCATTGTATAATTGGTCATGTGTTAATTGTAGCTCCTCTATTTTCTTTCGAAGATAATTCTTGAATGGACCTACATGCTCCGGAGCAGCTGATAACTTTTCTCCCGAAATTTTTAAATGTCTTATTCCAAATCTTCGTTTAAATCTTTGGCTCCATCCGTCACTAGCATTAAAATTAGGATTTTCAGCGATAGTTTCATTGATAGCTTTTGCTTTTGTTTTTAAAAGTTCAATCGAAACCGGTACATTTTTAAGTCTTTGTGTACAAAACCATGAATATATTTTTTTTTCCATTCGTGGCATCTTACAGGATTTTAAAGTTTTTCTTTTCCGTATTTCACTGCGCCTTGATGTGACTTTTAAAATGTCCCGTTTTTTATTTTTGATTGCACATACTGTGGATTTGGCAATCCCGTTCTTTTTAGACAAATACGTTACACTGCTTCCACTGTCCAGACTTTTTAAAATTTCGCATTTTTCGAGCAAACTTAACACTTTTCGCTTCATTTTTATTGTAAATACAAAAATGTTCTAGCACAGTACACCTACAACATCAACAGAACTCAGAATTACAACTAAAATAAAATATATACATACATCTGTCCGCTGTTCTTGTAAGTTACGCCGGCGAGTCAGCAAAATAATTCATACGCCGGGAATTTACCCAGTTCACTGAAACTGAATCGAATGCAGCAAAATAATTCATACGCCGGGAATTTACCCAGTTCACTGAATCGAATGTGTTATTGTTCACTCTATGGAGCTTTACTAATAAAATTTTAGTTGTTCATATAAACGAGCTGTTCACTGAATAGAGTGTTCACTCTTCCGAGCGGCTACTGTATTTATCTTCACGTCGCATTGTAATCTGCTATGTATAGACTAACGTTAAAAACTTACAAGCCTGAACTTGTTAAAAAAGAGTGCAGCAGACGCCCGAGGTCGAAAGAGTCAAATATCAGTATCAAAATAGATCGTGTCGAGCAACGAGCGGTGATTAAATACTTACGGTTAAAAAAGATGCCCCAATCCATATTCATCAATAATGAATATGATGAATATCCAACAAATCATGATGAATCATCATGATTTGTTGGATACATTAGGGGAATCTGCAGTATCATATGACATAGTTGTGGGGTCGTGAGTTTAAATGTGGTAGACAGTCGTGTACAGACAAACATGCAGGAGGAGCGCCCACAACCGTCACTACCTAAGAAAGAGTTAAAAAGGTCCATGATCTCGTTCTGCAAGATCGATGTGCGACTATTAGACAAATAATTGAAGATACTGGTCTTTCATACCATGTCGTATATAATAAAATTACAGCCGACTTGAACATGAAAAAATTGTTTGCAAGATGGGTACCACGAATGTTAATAGATGCACACAAGCAAACTTGAAAATATATTTTCAGTCGTCTTTTAACGCTATATACAGGGTGTTCACACTTAAACCCGCACCATTGGTAACTCCGTTATTATTGGAGCTACGAAGTCGTCCAAATTAGCAAACTAGTAGGATTTTTCCTGGCGGTTACGACGATAAAAACAAAAAAAAACAATTGAACGTCGCGTTTTTCAGATATTTGACAAAATGTAATTTTTAAATGGAATATCCTGTATATTTTTATGCGGTTGAATAAAGAATTTAGTTCTGAACAAAAATGTTTCAATACATTATCTCAAAAAAATTGAAAATAAAAAGTTATCACGTGATTTCTTTAAAGGGGCATATTCCCGAGGTAATCAGAAAAGTACCCATTTTAAAATGGGACACAGTATAATTTAATACTCCACTCAGAAAAAAAGGAAAAGAGAAAATGAAATTAGCCTACATTACAATAGTTGTTACAATTTAGATCAAGTAGGCACCAATAAAAAAAAAAAAAAAATCAATAACAATCCGTCAAATTAATCTGTCAGTGTTTTAAAATTCGCATTGTTATTTTGCTTTTTTCTTCGTGTTTTCTTCTAATAAAAATGGTTTTCACACATGAGGAAAAATGTGATATTATGGAAGCTTACATATTTCAGAGAAAAAACACTATTAGAGCTCGCGAACATTATAGTGCAATGTTTCACGAGCGCGCGATTCCTCAAAGAAGATATTTCTTAGAATTATACAGACAATTTCGGCGAAACGAAGAGGTTTTCAAGAAGTATAGAACGAAGAAGCAATTTGTGGTTAGTGAGGAGGTAGAGATAAATGTACTGGGCTATTTTGAAGCGCATCCTAACAATTCAATTAGAGAATTGGCAAGAGAAATAGACCTTTCATTGGGAACGATTCATAAAATTTTGAAAAAATATAATTTTGAGCCATACAAATATCGGCCAGTACAAACTTTGCATCTTAATGATGATATAAGAAGAATGGAATTCTGTGAATGGTTCCTACATAAATGTGAAGAAGATCCAAATTTTCCTCGATATGTTTTATGGTCGGATGAGAGTAACTTCTCTAATAAGGGAATGTTTAATCGAAAAAACTATCATTTTTGGAGTCGGGAAAATCCTTTTTTGGCTCATCCCACTAATCCACAACATCGGTTCAGCCTTAGTGTTTGGTGTGGTATGATTGGATCTAAAATTGTGGGTCCTTTTTTTTACCGCGGCTCATTGACGGGAGAGAGATATGAGGACTTTATGTCTCATGTATTGGAAGATTTCGTGGACAACGTGAACTTGATGGATAGGCCGCGGATATACTTCCAACAAGACGGTGCACCGGCTCATAATCACCATATCGTTAACGCATTACTGGAGAGACTGTTTGGACCCCGTTGGATTGGAACTCATGGACCAGTTCTGTGGCCCCCACGCTCACCAGATCTAACTCCGCTAGATTTTTTTTTATGGGGCCGTGTGAAAAATGAAGTTTACAAACATCGTTACCAAAATGTGGAAGAACTTCAAAATAGCATTACGGCCATTATTCGGAATATTGATGGAAGGACCCTTCTCAAAGCCACGCGCTGCACTCAGAAAAGAGCCCGCAAGTGTCTGGACCAAGAAGGTGGTACCTTCGAACAATTATTTTAGTTATGTATGTTGATTGATAGTGTTCATTATTCTTTTATTTGTTATTCTTAAGTTTCGTGGACGAAATCAAAATAAATTTCGTTAAAAACACAACGTTTCATTTGAATTCATTTAGGAATATTATGAACAACCCTTCTCGGACCTATACAAAAATTTTTTTCATCCGTTCAACAAGAGAATAGTCTACAATAATCGGTACATATTATTTAATTACAAATTTCGTTAGGCATCCCTAAAAACAAATCCTAAATCCCTAAAAATGCACGGTATTTCATTTGAAAACTTACGTTTTAGTGATAAAGTAAGCAAATTTTAAGGATGTTTATGATATTATTTTATTTAATATCTGAAGATGACTTCAATTGGATAAACATGTGAAACATGCTACGTCTTTCATCAATTTTTTTAAACAAAATGCAATGATTAAGAAATCACGTGATTTTTTTTTATTTTCAATTTTTTTGAGATAATGTATTGAAACATTTTTATTCAGAACTAAATTCTTTATTCATCCGCATAAAAATAAATTGGGTGTTCCATTTTAAAAATTACATTTTGTCAAATATCTGAAAAACGCGACGCTCAATAGTTTTTTTGTTTTCATCGTCGTAACCGCCAGGAAAAATCCTACTAGTTCGCTAATTTGGACGACTTCCTAGCTCCCATAATAACGGAGTTACTAATGGTGCGGGTTTAAGTGTGAACACGTTGTATATATATGTATATATATATATATATATATATATATATATATATATATATATTATTAGATTTTTAATAATATTTTATATTATTAAAAATACTTTTGTATTATACAAAACTGGTGAGGTTTTACCCACTCATATATGTTTCAAATTATTCTGTTCAATTATAGACTATTTTAGAATTAAACAGGCATCCAGATTCAGTAGCAGGATGGTAGAGTAAAAAAGAGGATCTGATCACTACATGTTAAAGACTAAATTAATATGCCCATATGATAAAAAAAATGATCAGCAGCAAAATAAGAATAGTCTGAACTGAAGATATTAGAAGAACAAAACTGTAAATTGTATTTGACAGAGAAAGTGCCTACACTAAAGCCTTAAAGTCTTAAAGCAGACTTAGAGAAATAACTAACAAATGATAGCATTGACCATAAATGTGTTAGTGTTAATAGTTTTTACGTTGAATGTTGTTTGTTTTGTTTTCAAACTCGTTCCTTGCATAGCTGGGTATATAACATAAAACACTCCTACGGTTTTCTATAGAATTAAACATGCAATATGTGACCAAACCTCACTGTAATATCTTCAAGTTTGTACTTATCAATAAACTTTTCCTGGTCTTTTCTTTCTAACAGCAATATCCATATTGCTCTAAAATAACATAAATAATAATTCATAAAGCGCTAATATGAAATACTTACATTTAAAGAAGATAATAGTCTCTGAATAATTATAAAAACTACTAGTTCTACAATAAGATGATGCTATAAAGAATAAAATGCAAGGGGTCAAAACTGAATGAGACAAACACAACAAATAATGACTTTTGACAACTAAAACAATATAGTAAATGAAGCAGCTAAGTCGTTACTTCTCTAACTGCATTCTTCGGAGATTGTAAAACTAAAGAATAAAATTAAAGGAAGATGAAAGAATAAATTCGTCTAACTGCAACTTTAGAGAGAATCATGTAGTTATTTTCTTGTACAAGCACGAGAATGCATCTTCACACGTAATCGACCCTTATACTTAACATATATCACTTGTGTGTAGGAACAGGAAACAAATAACTTTCAAAATGAAGATAAATTTATATATTAACATGTAATTAAGGGATGCGGGCATATCCCGAGTCTACATATATGTTGACATTCTTCACTTATTGCTAACTAGTGCCATTTATCTGGCTAATCTATTATTGAGCATGTTATAATAATACATTACTTAACGAGTATCTTCCTCTATATTCCAAAATTACCAGTAAATTGTATTACATGAACACTGAATGAGTAAGTGGCGTGACTATACGGGCTTAAATTTTTTAAACGATCGTTCAGTACCAGTTCGGACATACAGAATTGTCGTTCTTGAGTAGATAGTAAATATTTTCAATGGATAACAAACATCTGTACTTAATGTCTCAGCTGTAACGGAAGAGAAACGAACTTTTTGTGTGCTTAATATAATATGACATTTTAAGTAATGTGTGTAAAAGTACATTAGATAATCCTTCGCACTTATCCAGACAGTCAGTATTTTTGTTGAAATGTTGCTTTACAAACAAACATTTATAAAACTTAAGTCCACAGTAAAGTTCACAAAATTGTGAACTATATAATGTGCTGCCTAGACGATAGAATTAACATAAATAAACACTTAACACCTGTGTGATTGACTATAATAAGTGTGCGTTTTGATGCTAGTGTAATTTAAATGTTTGTGTACAATATAGTGTTTCCGTTGTTTCAGAACCAAGTGAGTACCACCAGAGGGGCTTATTTCAAAATGATCAAAGGTTTGATAAATAATTTTTGTTTTTCTCTTCGCTATTTTATGATATTTTAATATTCCGTTTCAATTTGAATTGCAATTCACACTTTCACGATATATAAATTGTTATAAATAGAGTAAATCTGACGCGTTTATTGATCCGTTAAAAACTTCTAAAATCCCACCTGGTTGAAGTATCATAATAATAATTACTACGTTTTTATTTGCTCAACAAATACAAATACAATAGCAGACAATTACTTATAAATTGTACTTTAACAAACACTAAAAATGAATACTGTTTACACTATTACATCAAATATATGCTTACTTATTACGAGGGAGATTGAGGGGGGGTCTCAAAGTCTATAAAATTAGAGAAGACAAAATAATGAAACCAGTCACAAAATTAAGTAAAAATATTGTACTACGAGGCGTCGTTTTAAAGTTTCGAACAGCAATAAAAAATTTATTTTTCAATATAGCCCCCTTGCTTTTGTATACAAGTATTACATCGTTTTAATAACATCTCTAATCCATTATAAAAAAATTCTTTGGGTTTGTCTGCAAAATACATTTCAACGGCCGCTATAAGTTCGTCATCGTCCATAAATTTTGTTCACCTTAGAGTTCTTTTGAGATTAGGAAACCAAAAAAAAGTCGCACGGAGCGGGATTTTGACTATAAGGTGGATGGTCTATTTCTGTGAAGCCACATTCTGCAACGGCAGCTTTTGCAAGTCTTGATTTGTGAACTGGTACATTATTATGAAGCAACAGGGCACCTTGCGTCAGTTTTCCATGCCTTTTTGCTTTAATAGAATCTCTTAGGCGATGTATTAATCTTGCGTAATACTCTCCTGTTACTGTACTACCCTTGCGTAGATAATCAATCATTAGTATTCCCGGACAATCCCAAAAAATCGTTGCCATTATTTTTCCTGCTGGTGAGGTGATTTTAAACTTCTTGGGGAGGCTAGAACCCTTAATATGCCACTGCATTGATTCGTGTTTTGATTCAAAGTCAAAATGATGGGCCAAGATCTTATTTGCGGTGACAAGTCGATTGATAATTAAACCTGGTTCGTCTCCATAAAGCGCCAAAAATTGTTCACACGTCTCCATCAGCACACGCATTTGGAATGGCGAAAGGATTCCCGGAACTCATCTGGCACTAACTTTTGTCATTCCAAGGTTTTCGTGCAGAATTTTGAAAACCGTGCTTTCTGAAACTCCTAATGAAACTGCTAATTGTCGCTTTTTTAATCCTGCAGCCTCCAGTACCAAACACTTGGTTTTTTCAATAACATCGGAGGTGATCACGTCAACAGGCCGACCTGGACGGGGATCATCATCTAGTGATTCTTGGCCATGTTTAAACAATTTTGACCATTCGCAAATAGTCGACTTTGAAGGATAATCATCCCCGTATACAGTCAACATTTCTTCACGAATAATTTTTGGAGATTTTCTTTGTTTTGTCAAGAATTTTATAACTGCTCGATATTCAAGTTTGTGCATTTTGATACGTGACAACACAAATTGACAAATATTAGAACTAATACTGCTGCAAATGTTTTGTAAATTGTCAAAGTCGTTACCAAGGCATGTATGATAATAAAACACTATAATGAAAAATTATATTAAAATTTAAAAATGTCTAGTCCGAGAATATAAAAACGACTTCTCGTACCAACATACATAATTATTTTTCCACATATTCACCATTTAGTGCAATGCATTTCTCTAAACGCTGAATTCATTTCTTCATTCCGTCGATGAAAAACTTTCTTGTTTCTTGTTAATACAAATGCGAGCAGTAACCTGAGATTCAGTGTCTGATGAAAAATGTTGTTCTTTCAATACCTTCTTCAACTTTGCAACAGAACAACAAGAAATCTGAAGGTGCCAAAAGGACTGTATGGAAGGTACGAAACAACCGTGAATTTTGGATTCGTCACTCTCATCATTGTCTCGTTGCTGCAATGTGCTCCAGTGTGGACGTGGTGCAAGAAAAAATTCGTTGTTTCCGGCCTTACTCTACAGATATGATTCTTTAGCAGTATCTTTTGCAGTATTTTATTGAATTAATCGTTGATCCCTTCGGCAAATTTTCAATATGAATGACTCCATTTGCTTCCCCGAAATGGGTGAGCGTGACTTTCTGCCGATGGAACTCATGTGCGTGGAGAATCAGGACGACGATATTCTACTGACTGCCGTTTGTTTTCGGGATCACAATAAGGAACCCAAGATTTATCCCTGGTGGTGATGTTCATAAGAAAGTCATCTCATTCACTGCGATACTGATTAAGAACTTCTTGACAAATGTCTTTTCTTTGATCTTTTCTGACATTCGTTAATTGCCGCAGAACCAATTTGGCGCAATTTTGTAATTCAACGTCTGAACAATGTACTGGGTTCTTTATTGAGTAATGCTTAACTGCCGAACAAATTGTTTGTGTATAATCCGACGATTTCCGTGAGTCAGTGTATTTCACTTGTCTTCGATTCTTCTCATGCGTCACTGGTACTGGTCGACCTGAACGCTTCTCGTCAAACATCTTCATTTCGCCACTATGACAGCAAATTTCGATTGGCGCGTAACCTTCCAGCATTAAAAATTCTATGACGGATCGTTGCTTAGTACGCATCTCAGAAATCTTGTATATTAGTGATCATTTCTGGAGTAGTAACACTTTTAGGGTGTTCCGATCGGTGTTCATCCTTGACAGAAATACGATCACAACAGTCATCCAAAATACTTTTCGTCTATTCCAATATGTCTTTATGACTTAAACCTTTCACGTAATAGTATATTACGTAACTAGAGTTGTAAATAGCATATTACGCACGAGTGTGTAATTCCACGAGGGCGTAATTGCTTTATAACTCGAATTTTGTACCATACTTTTCTATGGCCGCCATGATCCCGGTAAAATTTCAACAAAACATTACCTTTTGTTGAAGACAAGGTTATGAAGATGCAAATTCCAAATGTCAAATATCAATTAACATTTGCATATCAATTCACAGTTAAACGTGTTTGTGGGCGGAGTTAATTTATTAATGAAGCATTTGCGATTTTCGCTATTTCCATTAGCGGTCGTAGAAAATAATATATTACATAACGATAATGGAAGGTGAGTGATATCGTGCAAGTGAGAATCTTGACGCACGATGCGCCAACCGAGTGCGGAAATCTCACGAGCAAGCGATAGACACTTGCCAGCGAGTTTTGTATGGTATTTTTCCTACGACACTGAAAAAAAATATTTATTTTTTTAGAATCAATAAAATTAATGGTTAGATTATTAATTTGACAGTTATTGTAAATGCAGGTCACAATTTGCCCGAAAATTTGTGACGTTTCTCTTGCTTCTGAGCGCTTGTTAATTTTGAGGTTCGTGTAGTAATTGACTCACATATAATTACATATTTCTATTGTTCATGCGTTGTCTTTTGATTTCAAGCACATCCAGTATAATATAAACCAATATATTTTTAGCGTAACTTGAGCTAATTCAATGCTGTTTCTTTTGACTATAATTTACAGGCTTTTAAATCCCATACATTTTTATTTCTGAGCAAGAAACTTGTTGATTAAAGTAATTTTAAGTCCAATAGATGCAAATCAATTACAGGATGAAATATTCAGTAAATACACGTCGTAAGTGCTTGTAAATATGAACTAGTGCTTCAATGACGAACATTAACGAACATCATTAAAATAATTTTAGATCACAGTAATTATGTGAATTAAAAAGTAGAGAAATATAAGTAGATGTTATAGTGTTTCTTGAGTGGATAATTTGTGAATGTTACACGTGTGTGTAATTAGCACTTCCTTTAAAATGTTTGTTGTTGTCCTTGGTATAAATAGTATTTGAAATAATCGGGTCATCCGTGATAGTGTTATGTAAATTTTCGACAGTTAAAAAAAATTATTCAAAATTAAACATATATATTGAGTATTTTCTTAAATAACTGCAAAACGATATCTATTCCGGAAATATATTTTGGACACTTATGAGTCTTATGACACACAAATTTCCTTGTTAATGTATATTATACTGGAATATACCGGAATTTCTACAGAAAGAAAGTCGGGGTGTTAGAAGCGATATTTGTAAGTATTTGTAGTGGTAATATCATGAGTGAAAACGAATGAAATCTTCGAGCCTTTGACTAGATTTTCCAAATTTGAAAATATTGGCAATTTTGGATATACAAAGGTGGTTTGAACATGAAACAAAAAAGTTTACAATTTTATGTCACTTATTTGCAATGGACATCAATTATTATAAATAAGCTATAAGCGTGCGTGACGTAAGCTGTCAATTGCGGAAGATGGCGGAGTTCCTAACCTAATTTATTTAAAAATTAATTTTCTGTATAATTTTTTTCCGTGCATTTTTCCGATATTTTAATAGTTATTCTGCTATTCGGGGCAGAGACGAATCCATAAAATCAGAGATCATTAAGATTGGTCCAGCCGTTCTTGAGTTATAAATGGTGTAACTAACCCGACTTTGTTTTATGTATTAATATGTACGATAATTGAAATGTTTGACAGTTTGAAATTTCATGGCTACCTTACTTAATCCTAAAATGTATTCTTCGTAAATTAAAGCATAATATCAAAAACTTGTCTCAAGATGTCATACATAATTGAAATCAGAAAAAAAATCTTTCTATCGGTGTCAAGATCAGACATAGTACCAATAAGAAATAAGAAAGTAAATGGTGGCCAGATAAAACCGAAACGTCATATGGAAATTTCGAGTTTACCATTAGATAGTAGATCAGAAGTAGCTTCGAGAATGCGTTTTCCTCTGCAACCATAAATAAAGATGTAGAGAGGTAAAAGAAGAAAATGAACTTCTTTTGTTTTTGAAAAAATTTTCAACGTCATTTGACCCAGGTCCATTTTCTCTTCGGATTCATAACAAATACAAAATTTAGCAGCTTTGACAAATTTAAACCTACCCTCTATCTGTAATAATGGGCGAGATCTCCATGGTGAGGGTTGAAAATGAATCAGCATTATTTCTCAAAAGATATATACCTAATAAAAAGAATATGTACAATTTGATAACTTTTGTCAAAATTATCATTCCATTGAAATTTATCGGAAATACTATTGGTATTCAAAACTAGAGACTATTTAATCATGTAATATTGTTTCTATTGGTTTGAATTTGAAATTTTGCAAGATGTTATTGGTAGATAGAAAATGAGGGAACTAATAATTGATGTTCATTCATTAGCAACGATAATGTTATTATTCGGCGAGAGAGCAATTTTTAAGTTTACGAATCAGAAGAACTCGAGTGGAGTCAAATCGACGTGAACCAATTAAGTGCAATTTTTTAGACAGTTGATTTATGGTTATCTAGGTAAAACAGCAGCAGTATGTTAATCTTGGCCGCTTTTGATTCATCTCTTCCTTGGTCCAATGACATAGCTTCTATTACTGTTTTTGTCTGCTCCAAGGAGTTGACCAACAAAATTCTTTCAAAAAGCGATAATCATAATCTTTCCATTTTGCCAGTTAGAGTCTACTTCTTTGGCTGCTGTTTTAACTTAAGGTAAAGTCCTAAGGATTAAAATTAAATATCGCCAGACACTGCTTTGAAATATCCTTAGGTGTGCGTTTTTGATCTACAATTAAAAATCGCGCCACTCCTCTTTAAATTTAATTAAAGCTAGCTAGCTAGCTCGATTGGGGATTCCGCCGTAGTTTATCCTGAAACCAGTCAGTTTTTGTCCCGGACCTTGACTGTACCAAGCTAGTTTTTGTAGCGAAATTTGTCTTTCCCAGCGTAATGCTCTGATGAGACTATAGCAAGACGAAACACGTGCCTGAATATCTGGAAAGCAATTTTCAATAGTAATATCACAAGAGAGTGAGAATATATTGAAAATAATTCGACAGATTTTCGAAAACTTGTTGCTAGGGAATAGACACGAGAGCCCGTAGGGCTCGAGTGGCTATTCCCGAATGGCAACAAGTTTGAGAAAGACTGGAGAATTATTTTCTAATTATTTCTCACTCTCGAGTGGTATTCGAAAGATTATTTTTTAATGTTTAAATAAAAAATACAGCATAAAAATACAACTTTTTAATATTATTTCTGTACATTTACAAAATTAAAATTAGTGTTAAAAGTTTGTATGTGAAATACACAATTATTGTAAATGTTTTGTCCGTGAGTGGTGGATTTTGCAACATTCTTCTGTTCTGTTGTGTTAAAAGTTATAACTTCTCCCTTGTCTCTTAGGTTATTAATCAAACTTGAATGATGTTCATTATTCAACTGCAGGTACGGTTTCAATGAACTAGATGAGCTGTGGCCCGTAATTTTTATTATTTCCTGCTCGTTAACACCTGCTTTCGCTAGATGAGACACTGCACTTGACCTTGAAGAATTGTTCGTAATTTTTATTTTTTTAGTGTCCAGCCCAATCATGTCCGCCGGATTCTTTCATCCACTTCGACATTATGTTCACCCCCAACGGCATATTTTTGTACCATACTGAAGAAGCAATGTTTACTGTTAAAAAAAGTCTGTCAGTTTTTATATGTTCGTTCCTCTTGCTTAGCAATTTCTTGAGCAATCGGACAGGACATGCATCAGGCTTTTCAGTATTTGGTATTAACCATTTACTATCAGTCAACTTTTGTGCCCCACCTTGCGCTGTTTTAGAGAAAACCGGATTATACTCTACTCTTCCAGTGGCCAAACCAGCATTGTCTGTTTCTTCTTGAAAATAATGCATTAAACATTGACAACCTTCTCCTCCACGACATGCTAGCTCATATGAAGCAATGTGATAAAAGCATTTTTGCAAACCGAAGGGTGTCTCCTCGTCGTAGCGTTTTATTATTTCCATGATTTGTTCATTAGTTAGAATTGCAGAACTTTGCTTCCTTTTTTCTGGCACCTGTTGTAATATCTTACGTTTTGTATTTCTAGCTTCTCTCGCAGATTTAAATTCGATATCTTTAAAGGGGTCTAATTTTCTACTAAATTCGTTGTAGTACAACTCTTGCATTAATTTGGCGGTTTTATTCCACATTGTTTTAATAACGGCTTCTTTGTAATCTTCTCCATTGCACCTTTTCATATTAAATCCCCAGTCTTTCAAAATATTTGCCAGTTTTGTGACTGGTGTATTTCCTTCTAATTTGTAACCCCGTTCGTCGCAAAATGATTGGAATTGTTTCCATATTGAATTATTACTAACCATAGTATTTTTGCACGAATTTTCTTTAATCTGTGCGTTTATATCTTCCACTGATGATGAACTAAATCGCTTATGGTTCATTGCTTCCAATTTGCAATAATACTGGTGACAGGTGTCAAAACTAGAAAATACGTTGTCAACAAACAGAAACAAAATACTAGAAAATATTCTCGGGAGAATAATGTACTAAGATTATTCTCACCATAATAATATTGTGATTGCACAGAATTAAACACGTGTCCGCAAATACTGCTAAACGATTGGTTAATAAAATTATTAAAAAAATAATCACATAAATATTAAGAATTAAGAAATACTGAAAAAACAAGCCTATCAACGCGAGGACACGTACAGACGACCGTTTCGTTCTAATTGGAACTTCTCAATGTACGGCATTCCCTTTCGATGGCGACCTTGCTTTTTCATTTCTATACTTTCTGTATATATAGTTAACATTTGGAATTTACTGCAAGTGAGAATTAATGAATATTAAATCACATTCTTACATGTAAATGTCGACTTATTTAATGCGTATAAATCTACAATCCGTCAAACTAAGTTTGTACAAACTTAGTTTGACGGATTGTAGATTTATACGCATTAAATAAGTCGACATTTACATGTAAGAATGTGATTTAATATTCATTAATTCTCACTTGCAGTAAATTCCAAATGTTAACTATATATACAGAAAGTATAGAAATGAAAAAGCAAGGTCGTCATCGAAAGGGAATGCCGTACATTGAGAAGTTCCAATTAGAACGAAACGGTCGTCTGTACGTGTCCTCGCGTTGATAGGCTTGTTTTTTCAGTATTTCTTAATTCTTAATTAACCTAACTACCAGGAAGTTCGTTGTCGCGAAAGAGTGTGTTCTGCATACTAGTACAAACTTAGTTTGACGGATTGTAGATTTATACGCATTAAATAAGTCGACATTTACATGTAAGAATGTGATTTAATATTCATTAATTCTCACTTGCAGTAAATTCCAAATGTTAACATAAATATTAAGTTGTATTGTGTTCTGCACACTCGATTGTTAATAATATTCGATAATATTAAAAATGTTTGTGTTTTATACAAAAAATGGTGAAGTTTTAACCAATTAACTATTTAAAATTGTTGTTTTTGTCCTAAATAATTATAATATGTTGATTTTGAAGTATAATAATAATAATATCTAAAGAAAATACCGAAAAATATTAATGAATTCATCCATTATATAAATCTTGTTTCACATTACCATATTATTTCGAACGGCAATATAGAAATAAACCAGTAGAAAAAAATATATTTATCCGAAATATTTACCCTGTCCTTTCCTATATTTATACTTGTGTATAAAATATTTAATCCTTGTCCTACAAACTAAGGTTTCCAGATCTATAAAGAACGGTTTCAGACGAAAATATGGACGCATGTGTAAGTGGATTGAATTCTTTTTAGTTGATTACAGCAGTCAATTTGGATAATGGGCAGATGTTTGATATATGCACGGACTCTAAGTGTATTACGAAATAGTGATACCATCCTCCTATACCATCCTCTATCATAGTATTGATGACGTCCGGATCCATTTTATTATTGCAATTCGTGTTGTTCTCATAACCAATACAGAAAATTACCTCACGTATCCACATATTATGTGGTTTATTTCGTATCAGCTGGCATCATTCACGATGTAACCCAAACTGTGTCATTTTACCTATTTATGTAGGTAATATATGTATATATTTTATATTCCGTGCTATTACTGGCTGTTTGAAGAAATCTATCAGAATATAGAAGATACGGGGTGCAACTAGAAGATTGAATACAACTCGTCTCTTCTCTCTATAAAGATATAATTGAATATTGCATTAGATAGTTTGTAATATGCATCATATATGCGTTGTATTTATTTCACATAACTTACTAATATTGTACGGTTTCGATCATCGAAAGGGACAAATTTTTTTTTGGAACTTTGCCTTTTAATCATAGGTGTCACTGTCATCATTTTAGATTTTATAAAAATTTAACTTCAAGGACGAATCGACAATTACAATTAGAACAAAGGGCTAGAGCTCTAGCCAAATTGGAAGAAGAAGGATTGTCTTTATTAGAAATTCCTGGAGATTTGAACGTTAATAGGAGCTGCATTTTTAAAATTAAAAATAACTTGGGTGGAACAGCAGCGACTGAAGCGTTCTCCAAGACGAAATATTAGAAAGGTATCTCTTCCTACACAGGATGAGGCTCTTGTAAATTATTTACGAGAAAATACTTTCGATACGGTAATAAGAGCTAAAGAAGAATCAAATTTCCCTGCTTCTGTTATGTATTAGCCGTAGGGTTACGCGTAACACCAAGCACTTTTTAAAATTGCCACAATTTAATTGCCCATACACTGCCATCTATGTGCTCTCGTGTAATCTTATTTGGGGTTATATTTTACAACAAGCACCTGCCAGTTCTTTTTATCGTTCGTTGTTATTAGCCATTAGTTGCTATGCTAGGTGTCACCCGTGAATAAATTTCGCTGTATAACTTCACAAATCAATTGTTTTTAATTTATACGAGGGAGTATTGATATCTAGTTAGCCTTGACTGGTTCCGTGGGTAAAAAAATATTGCGATACCATAGTAACGAAAAATAACATATTAGAAGTGTTAGTGTAAAGTATCACGTCAAAAAGTCAAGCCAAAGTTGCGCAATAAAATTTGAAAATGTCGATTGAAATTGCGATCGAAAAATTGATATCAAGCCATCATCAAGTACCTGTATTTGAAGAGGTTAAGATGTAAGCAGATTTACGAAGGTATGCTTAATACCCTTGGCGATCAAAGTCCTTCGTATGCGATCGTGAAAAATTGGATTGCAAGCTTCAAAAGCGGTAAATTTTCCATTGAAGTTGAACACCGATCGGGAAGGCTAGTTTCTGTGTCCGTCCCCGAAAATGTTGATGCAGTTTATGACATGATTTTGTCAGACCGTCGAATTGGGCTAAAACAAATATATGAAGCACTGAATATTTCATATGAACGCGGCCATCATATAGTTCACGTCGATTTGGACATGAGAAAAATTTCTGCAAAATATATCTCCAAATGTCTGAAAGTTGACCAGAAGCGTGCAAGGGTGGAAGCATCGCTTTCAATCTGTGCTCGGTTTGAAACTGATGCAGACTTTTTAAGCCGTATTTTTACTATGGACGAAACAAAGCCACAATCGATGGAATGGAGACACTCTGGTTCTTCAAGGCCTAAGAAGTTTCGCGTTCAAAATCTGATGGAAAAGTTTTTGCTTAGGTTTTTTTGGTATTGCCATGGAGTAATTATGATGGATTTTCTGGATAAGGCTAGAACAATAACTAGGAATTATTATTCGACGTTACTGACCACTCTACAAGAAAAAATAATGGAGATAAGACGCGGAAAGTTATTCAAAAGTGTTTTGTTTTTGCAGGACAATGCCCCTGCACACAAATCGCATGTTGCCATGCAAACAATTCGTGATTTAAGGTTTGAATTACTAGAACACCCACCTTATTCACCTCTGGCTCCGTCCGACTATCATGTCTTTCCTTAACTGAAAAAAGTTTAAAAGGTCGCAAATTTTCTTCCAATGAAGAGGTGAAGAAGCTGTGGAGGCCTGGTTTGCAGAGCAAGATAAAAATTTCTTTTTGAAAAGTCTAGAGGCGTTGCAGTATTAAGTGTATTAATTTAGGCAGGAGAGTATGTTGAATAATAAAATATTTTGACTTTAAAATTTTTTTGCTTCTATAGTAGGCTAAGAATTTTTCAATACATCCTCGTATTGCTTATTTATTTGGTGTTAAAATGAATACAAATTCACAGTTGATAAGTGATAACCCTTCACCTCCCAAACGCATAACAACGTCAGTGAGTTTGTAATTTAATGTTTGTTTCTTATTGTCGACGTCATATGTAATTTATGTATTGGTAAGTTGGTTGGAACAAGACGAAAATAATGATTACGATCACGTTACGCGTCATGTGTAACCTATGTTAGTATTAATAGGTAGGCCATTTGCGTTATTGGTCTAGGGTTAATAACACGGCAAAAGTATTTTGTAAATTGGTACACAAGTTACAAAGACATGTGATTTTAGAAAAGTATAGTGGAAATTGCATTAAAATTTGAAGCTGCATAGTTCGGGAAGATAAAAACGGCTGTTCTCTGGCTACCATGATATGTATGAAGAAGTACCAAATTTGGGAAAAATTAAGTTTGAATGCGCTTTCAACGCATATGTATTGAGTGAGATATTTCCGCCAAACTTATTAAATCGAAGTCGCACTGAATTTTGTATTTTATTATAATAACGTTATCAATACACTATTCTTGTTCCAAACACGGTTTGTGGAATGATTTCGATAGATCATTAACTATTTTTATTCATACATGGTAAACAAGGAAATTATTATTAATAAATGAGAAACATTTTTACATATCACACGTCACACCTACTCACGCACATTCATTTGATAAAAAAATTTAATTATCCATTTACAGTTAATTAGATTTCATACCATGAATGCCTAATTAAATTATTATATTTAATTGTGTTCGCGTCAATATTAACGATGCTTTATTAAACAATTTAGTTATTTCGTGTTCATAATTGGTGAGAAGTATATGCGTGTATGTACATATTAACGAAGTTATTAGCTTGGTGTTAATGGAACTAGATGAACTTAGACAGAACTTATTTTTTTCACTAACCTCTAATAATATAACTTCGTATTAAAAACGAAGCATTTTTTTTTAAATTGATTGGAGTATTAACGTTATAACTAGAGAAACTAAATTGAAGTGCGCGTCATAGGAGTGCGCTTTATAGTATGTACGGTAGCGGCCTTTGAAAACTCAGACACTCGATTATGCCGTGAATGTCAAAAATAAAAATTTTTTTAATGTGTAAATCAAATTTTCATCAGTCATTTTGATGACAATGTCACCTTTGACAAAGCCATAATCAATTTATTTTTTAAAATGCCGCAATTATCAGAATTACAAAAATCTATTATTAAAACTAGATTGATTATTTTTTCTGATTTGTTTTCGTTCTCCATATCTTTTGCCAATTTTGTATTTTGTTCAATGCAGCCTCTAAATTTTGGAGAGGCTCTCGTTCAACCTATATGAAATGACAATACGGCAGTATCATCAGAGCGTAGGACCTAATACACTTCTCTGTGGGACACCTGTCTGGATTAATTGTTTCGCTGTACATTCATCTTGGTATTTAATTTAACAAAAATGCTTGCTGTATAAATAATAATTATATATATAATAATTTTGATTTTAATACTTCAAATATACCACGTGAAAGATTTTTTTTAGTTTAAATAAAAATCCCGTGCGCCAGACCTTATCGATGACTTGTGTTATACATGGCCGTCAGATGTCGCGAGACGTTTCTCATGGTCCTTTATTGTACAAATTTGACATATAACGGTAGGCCAGCGTAGGCATGGTTACTTTTCCCGTTCTACTCTTACTTATTTAATCCTAAAGCCTTTGTACCCCTTGCAGGTGTAAGGCTGTATGGAGCTGAGTTAGGACGTCACTTTCTTTTTACGTATCTCCCCATTCTTTTCTGTTTTGCGCCCTATGTCACCACTTCACTCCAATCAATACCCCTTTCCCTAGTCGAATTTCTAACATCAACACTCCACGTTTTTCTTGGCCTTTCTTTCGTTCTTCGCTTCTGTCTTCTTGCTTCAAAGACTCTTCTTACCGATTTATCTTCCCCCATTCTCAATACATGTCCCAACCATCTCAGGTGTTCATCTTCTATTAGGTTTAGTATTGACACGTTTTCGGATTATCTCTATTGTCGGTATTTCTTATTTTGTTCATTCTTGTTTTTCCATCAATTTTCCGCAAAAATCTCATTTTCGTGCTTTGAATTCTGTTTTTCTGTCAACGTCCATATTTCGGAGCCAAATATAAAAATTGGGGTGGCTACTGTTTTAAATATTTCATTATCTGTTTGGGTATTTCTTTTTTATATAGGAACGAGTTCTTGATTGAATTGAATAGTCTTCCCGCTGCTCCTGTTCTTTCATTGATTTCCTCTTCCAATCTACCATCTTGTGAATTGCTGAAAAAAAACAAGTCAATCAACGGGAAACGTACAGACGCGCGTTTCGTTCTGGTTGGAACTTTTCAATGCACGGCATTCCTCGAAGACGGACATTGTTTTTCATTTCTATACTTTCTGTATATATAGTTAACATTTGGAACTTACTGCAAGTGAGAATTAATGAATATTAAATCTCATTCTTACATGTAAATGTCGACTTATGTGATGCGTTCATAACTACAATCCGACAAACTAAGTTTGTACCAGTATGCAGAACACACCCTTTCGCGACAACGAACTTCCTGGTAATTAGGTTAATTAAGAATTGCTGAAAAAAACAAGTCAATCAATGGGAAACGTACAGACGCGCGTTTCGTTCTGGTTGGAACTTTTCAATGCACGGCATTCCTCGAAGACGGACATTGCTTTTCATTTCTATACTTTCTGTGTATATAGTTAACATTTGGAACTTACTGCAAGTGAGAATTAATGAATCTCATTCTTACATGTAGTTAGTTTGTAGTTATGAACGCATCACATAAGTCGACATTTACATGTAAGAATGAGATTTAATATTCATTAATTCTCACTTGCAGTAAGTTCCAAATGTTAACTATATATACAGAAAGTATAGAAATGAAAAGCAATGTCCGTCTTCGAGGAATGCCGTGCATTGAAAAGTTCCAACCAGAACGAAACGCGCGTCTGTACGTTTCCCGTTGATTGACTTTTTTTTTTCAGCAATTCTTAATTAACCTAATTACCAGGAAGTTCGTTGTCGCGAAAGGGTGTGTTTTGCATACTGGTACAAACTTAGTTTGTCGGATTGTAGTTATGAACGCATCACATAAGTCGACATTTACATGTAAGAATGAGATTTAATATTCATTAATTCTCACTTGCAGTAAGTTCCAAATGCTACCATCTTGTGTTACTTTCGTTCCAAACTATTTAAGCTTATTAACTTGTTCTAATATTGTGCTTCCAAGTTGTATTCGATGTTTCTTTTCTGTTCTGTTTATAACCATTGTTCTTGTCTTTTTAACATATATTTTCATATTTCTTGCTTCCAAGCTGCTACTAACTATTCGTATGTTTTCATTTAGTGTTCTTTCGTTTCTGGCGATCAGTACCAAATCCTCTGCGTACACCAGTTCGGTGACCTTCATATCTTCCATTCTCCAGTGTCCTACTTTATATTGGTTAAAGTTCTTTTTAATCTCTTTAATTTCCTCATCTAACACTATTGAAAAAAGTAACGTACTCAAAATGCCACCCTGTCTCACTCCTTTTTTGGTTTCGAACATATGTGATTTCCTAGTTTGTTTATAGAGTGCTTTTATGCCGTTTATCATTCTGTCGCTTACGCCCCTTTGTTCTAGTGTTCTCCATATGTCGTTTCTATTTAGTTTGTCAAAAGCCTTCTTTAAATTTACTACGCTAATGACGATAAAGAAAATTCCGAAACACGTCTGTACGTTGAAGACTCTAATGCGAGTTGATATGCGTTGTGTATATGTATGTGTACACATACAGATGTTTTTAACATGTACGTATTAATGGAATGCTTGTTTCTGAATTCAAATTAGTAATCTGGGATTGGAGTTTTTCAACTAATAAATTAATTACAGTTTTGAGCTTTCATTTCCTTTTGCGTCGTATACTAATGAGCACAAAGAACATTCCGAAACTTTAAATTGTTTCCATAGTAGGCTAAGAATGTATCAATACCCCCCTCGTATTTATTATTTTTATGATGAGCTTAATGTTTTTTTCTTCAATTAGCTGATATTTCTATTTACAGCAACGAAAATATGTAATAAACGTAAATAATTAAAATAATTTCATGCGAACTTGGGAAAAATCTAATAAGCTAATGATAATAATAATGTTAATATTAATAAGTATAAAACACGAGAATCATTCTCCTTAATTACTTGCAACACCGGCTGAGCTACAAAAGGACAGACATAACGAGATATACATAAATAGAAAGGCATAAAGACGACGTTGTAACAGTCATCAGTGTATACAGTTGCAAACAGCAGGACTTGCTGTAATTTAATTAATTCGAAATTACCCCACAATCGATAAATTAAGCGGCTCTCTACGTTCAGTTTACGTGCGGACAATAACGCGAGCGGAGTTTCAGTTCATACTCGTTCTCGCCCTCTGTCTTGTAATAAATGCGTGTATGTTGTTGGATGCTTATAATGATGTAAAAGTGTCTGTGGTGTTTTGGTATGTGTGCGTGTGTGTGTGTGTATAAAGCTTCTTTTTATTCGATTATTCTACCGCCTGAACTGGTTTAATACTTAGGCTTCGTGTATACAAGATCCATACGAATTTCGTGGCCGTATACTCAGAGATTCGAGTCAGTCTCGGCACCCTTCACTATCGAGCAAAATTAAGCGGGGTAAATTTTTCGGTAGAGGGGCAAAATATACACAGATTCGGTTAGGCACGTTGTTTATGTACGGTAGGTAGCCAGTTACCCCGAGATCTTTGGATCAGTTGTGTGTGCTGTTGTATGTTAGTTGGTCGACGTCTGTAGTGGGGTTAAGAACTTTACTACGAGTATCTTTAATGCGATTTCTTTGAGAGTGGCTTTGCGCTTTTTGTGAATGATTGTTGCATTATAAACAATAAAGTTCTCTCGCCTTTCCGTTGTACAAATACGGTGTTGTGATAGGATTACATAAATTTTAAGTGTAATATAGTCCATGTGTTTTAATTCACCTTATTGAGTAATTATCCTTAAGTTTAATCCTGAAAATGTTTACTGAAAGACATATGCAAAAAATTCGTTTCCAAGCTGCACGTAATAGTCAGGAGGAAGGTCACGTGGACACATACAAAGTGAGTAAGGGATTTGTAAGTTTTGTTAGCAAACTAATTACAAACGTTGGCGACAATAATAAAGAGTCAAAAATTCCAATTTATGATTTTTAATTTGTCTTGGGCAAAATGTGCAATGTTTGTTCTAATTTTTTTATTTAATTTCGATCAAGAAAAATACACTGTGTTCAACTTTTCACATAACTAAATAACTTATTTTGAAAGCAATCAATTTAAAATTTACCGGTACATTTCGTAACACAATGTTTTAAACACGGATATTATGGCGAAAGTTGAATCTACTGGAAATTTTGGAAATGTGGATCAAATTGTGGAGAACACTTAACAATTAATATGTTTCTTTAACCTTTCTTACATCAATTTTAGAACTTTCTTATGAATCCTCTCCTAAGAACCTGAAAAAGCAGCTCCATTTACATTCATATAAATTTTCGATTGCCCATCAAATTCACCCACCTGACTTTTACATCGAATCCAGTTTTGTCAATGCTGTAATGATTGTTACGTCCAAGAATCGCAGAAGATGTGAATTACAACTAGAGCAGTCGATAACACTGTTGAACATTTCAAACGTTTTTTTCTTTCCTGGAATATATTTAGCTGTTTCTTATGTGTTCTGGTATGCTGAATCCATCTCTGGCATCGGAATTTCGATATCAACCTCCAATGATAAGGAAGGTAGAAATATTGTAATATTAATTAAAATTCAGCGAAAACGGTATTTCTAATCAATTTATTCACTTTAAACAATCGGAAATGTATCATACATTTTATTAACTATAAACTTAAGAACTATATAACACAATACATTTTAAATTAATTTTCTAAATATTTCCATCTGCTTAATAACATTGACAGATAAAATATTAGTTCCTATTCCGATGAGACATAGTTTATCCTGTCGGATTATGTTAATTCGCAGAATTATAGAACTTCAGGCAGATAATTCACATGATTTAATTGAAGTATCATTGCATCCAGTTAAATTGGGGTGTCAATTATTGGGTTAATGTTCTTTCAAGAAACAAGTAACGCCCAAAGATACGAAACACCAAACCATAATTAGCTAATTATTATTTCGAAGAGGATTTTGTTACACCATACACTCCACATACAAATCTGATTTATTTAGAGCAATTTTTTACAGACCGTTTTATAAATGTAAGTTTATGGGCAAGTAGATCACCTGATTCGTCCCTGAATCCTTTTTATTCCCTTATTTACATCATTTCTGTTCTCGATTACACCAAAAACTATTTGAGCAAATATTGTTTAAGTTTTTATGACGCCATCTTCTTTTGTTCATTTAAATTTGTTGTAATTTTCCATGTGATATGTGATAAGTCTGTGATAAGTGATGATTCTGAAATACCAACGCGTGCTTTGTAGCTTGATTCGAACTACCATTGCATCCAGTTTAAATTGGTGCGTCAAAACAACGAATTATTGGACCAATATTCCTTCAAGAAAAAATTAACGCCCAAAGATACGAAACACGAAACCATTATTTTAGAGTCATTTATTTTTGCCACACCATACACTCCACATGCAGATGTGATTTATTTAGAGCAATTTTTACAAAGCGTTTTGTAAATGTAGGTTTATGGGCAAGTAGATCACCTGATTCGTCCCTGAATCCTGAATCCTAAAAAACAGAATACCACAAACAATTTGCAAGAACTATGTTATGCAGTTGCTGAGGCAGTAGCAAATGTGCTATTCAATTTATCACGAGAGGCCAACATTTTGAGCATTTCCTTTGAATAATTTACATTGTACATAAGTGTATTATTTGCAACATAGGTTCGTAAAATTTGTTTCAGCTATCATTTTGCATAAATCTCACTTCTGATAACAATTAATATTGATTTATTAGTAATTCTAATCATATTCCATCCAAATGTATGTAAAATATTCTAGCACAAAATGACAAATAAAAAGAAAATGTCCAGCAAGTCAATTTCTCAGTTTCCTCTGATAAGAACCTGAAAAAGACAGCTTCAGTTACATTCATATGAAATTCACTCACCTGATTTTTTACAACGAATCCAGTTTTGTCAGTGGTATAATGACCATCTGCATGAACGAACCAGCAAAATATTACTTTCTATTTCGATGAATATTTCACATGTCTGGTTATATTAATTCGCAGAATTATAGAATTTAAGAAGCCGATAATCCCCCAATTTAATCGAAGTTACATTGCGTCCAGTTAAAATTGCTTTTGGGTTCCAATGTCCAGACAACGAATTACTGGGTCAATATTCTTTGAAGAAAGAACTAACGACTATAGATACGAAACCATTATTTTAGTTATTTGTAAATCTTTTGGATGACAGAATTAACTAATGGTTATTTCCAAGAGGATCCTGCCACATCACATACAACTATGAATTATCTACATCAATTTTTCCTAAATGGTTTTATAAGGGCAAGTTTATGGGCAAATAGATTCGTCCTGGATTTCTTTCTATTCGCTTATTAAAAAAAAAAAACTTAATATTCCGAAATCCCGCAAGAACTACGTTATGCAATTAAAAAGTCAATAGCAAATATGCAATTTATCACGATGATTTATGTTTACAAATAGGAGGCTACAATTGTGAACATTTTCTTTGTACGTAATTGTATTATTTGTAAATATAGGTTTGTAAAATTTGATTCAACTATCATTTGCTATATATCTCACTTCTGATATCAACTGAAATTGATTTACTAGTAACACTATCCATATTTATACAAAATAATCTAACCTGAAAGGCTAATATGAAGGTAATTTCTCAGGGTTGCCAAATTAAATATTTGCTTCAATCATTTGTAGTCACTCAGTATCTATATATACGTATATACATGCATGTAAAACGAGTCTTTGTAAAATAGGACGATAGTTACATTATACACATTTTAAATGAGAGAATAACATTTGAAATCATAACATTTAAAGTTAGAATTATTATTACTGCCATTAAATGTCAATGTTGAATTGGATGCTTCGTTCTAGAGAGAAAGTGGAAATAGGAGGCCGGTAAATTAAATAATAGCAGATGTAGTCAACAATGGCATTTATTATCGTTACACATAAATAATTTTAAATAAATTTTAATAAGGAGTGCCATAAATATTTAAATACAACAATAATTTTTAGAGCGATTAAACAGAAATTAATGGAAATATATACCATGTGATTGAAATCTTTTATATTTTTAAAAACCATGAAATTATTTCTTTAAAAATATTATATTGGCGGTGAATAAAGTTCAAGTCTAATTTGCGTGAGTATATTGGTTTATTGACACTAATATATTTACAATAAATCGCAAGTTTCTATTATCGAAATACTTTCGAAATTGGGTAAAATTAGAAAAATAGTCTCATTGCAGCCATTTATGGAAGTACTTTGGAGAGCATTTCCAAATTTTGAAGTAATTTGTCTATTTATACAAGATTATTCAACTATCTGTTGAGAAATTCCGTAGAACAAAGTCTCTGATTAGAAAAGTAGACGAAGTGTGGCGCTATGTATCGAAAAAGATGACAATCGCTTTCAACATTTACTGGAGCTGTTCTTAGTTTTTCAACTCAACTGAACTACTACTAGATCCGTGATGACACGTCCTATATATGTTGCCGGCAAGATGTCAATTTTCAGATTATAAGATGTCAACTATAAAAAGGTCAATAATTAAGCAATTAATTGCTTCGACTGTTGACAGAAACCTTTCGGCATTATATCCAAATAACGCAACGAGATAATAAACACAATGTACTTCTAAAAGGAACTGTTTTTAAACAATCAAAAGAAACGGGAAAAATGTACTCAAAACTAGGCTTATTTGTCGGATATGTTAACTTTTAACACCGCAAGTAACTATTACCCTGTTAAAAATATATAGAAGAAGCGGAAATTATGCGTTTATTTGCCATGAATGTCTATATTATCATCAATTTATCACATTTTGTATTTAAATTAGTGAAATAGAAGCTTTCAAATATAGTTTAACAAATAAACTTTTTTAGTTTCACAGTTTTGACAACATATAAACGTTATTAATGACGTACAATTGGACTTAACGGGTTTCTTCTATATATAGTAATAAAAACATAAAAACACGACATTATCTGTCGATGGTGGTACTTAACTTATTTATACTATGGACGTAAGTTGAAAAAAAGGTTTCGAGTGAAAAAGATTTCGATAATTTGGTATCACAGCAATTCTAAAATTTACCAACAATGCCCATGTTTCAGTGATGTATGACTGTAAACTTATATTAAATAATGAGTAGGTTTTGTAGATAATAACAGAGACATGAGTTTCACATTTCGGGCATTCTTCATATACGGAGCGGCATTGGAAAAGAACAACAAAATGTTTTCTTTTTTGACTCCTTCATGTTACAAAATTCCTAGCGAGACAAAGCATTTAAAATTTAAAAAATATATTAAATTTCACAAAGATTTATTTTAAACTGTTATCAACAAAACTAACAATGGTTTTGTGGTTCGTTTTTTCGGGTTCCTTAGATGCCAAAGGATGAGGATTTCCAGCTTCTTGCTCGGTAAGTTTCCCAACTATCATATTCGCTATATAGCTACACTTGGCGCCTTTAGTTTCATCAACTGAGATCCAAATATAATTCTTGAAAATATCTTTCTGAATTCCTTTTAGTCCCTGTGAATTAACCGAACAAGAAACTCCATATTTTAACAAAAAAATTCTGTAAATAATTCTTGCATAATGTAGATTGATCTTAGTTGTTGTTTCTAAAAATTCTCTTAAAAGTGGATTGTTCAATTTCTTTAAAGGGATATTTGCGGTAACAAATGCTTGACATAATTTTAAACAAAATTTAGATTTAGATGGCATAACAAGTTTAACAAGTTTTTAATAGTGGCTGTACTTCGTTACTCTTTAAATTTTTTATTTAAAAAGTAACGAAGTACAGCTAAATGTCTACCATTACTTAAATGTTGTGTTACATGATACTTCTTTGCAGCATGTATCTAAAAAGTGAAAATAGGACCTTAAAACAACGCAAATTTAAAATGTTAAATTTATCTTACCGGCTTGGAACAAGCTTGACAAAATACATTGCTTCCATCAACCTTTAAATTTTTGTCCAATTTGCGTTTTCATATTTGGCATTTTTAAATAGCACACTATCACTACATAGCACGGTACCGACAACACACAAATACGGAATGAAAGAGAACTTGGAACATTTAGAGTTCCTGGCCTAAAAACTGCTGTCACCAAAAAATCTTCTTCGCCATATGTTTGAAGAGGACCAGCATATTACTATCAGAAGTATTCAGACAACCCTAAATATAATAAATAGTACTATCATAAATACTGTTACATTAATTTTTAGTTGTAAAATTTAAACGAGAAAATATTTCATAATAGTTTTTATATAATTTATTGACCAATAAATAAACAACAAATATTTCAACAAATTAT
Organism: Melolontha melolontha; assembly: GCA_935421215.2. Classification (NCBI taxonomy): domain Eukaryota; kingdom Metazoa; phylum Arthropoda; class Insecta; order Coleoptera; family Scarabaeidae; genus Melolontha; species Melolontha melolontha. The sequence continues at coordinate 146,232,789 of OW285238.1, read as the reverse complement.
TTAGAATAGTCTCCATTTGCCTTAACACAGGACTTCAAATACTTCGGCCATTCATCTATTACAGCACGTATGTTTTCCATTGGGAAATTTGTCCCTGGTTGCCTTAAGTATTGCTTCAGAGACTCCAAATTAGGATGTCTTTTAGAAGACACCATATTCTCTAAATCCGACCATAACTTGTAATTAAAGTCCGGACTGGAGGAAGGCCAATCATCCGTAGAAATAAAATTCGGTACGTTGCTCTAAAGCCACTGTTGAGTTGTTCTGGCTTTGTGGGTCGGCACTGAATCTTGTTAGAATGTCCATGGTTCACTGTTAAACAACGTGTGGTTCAATGGTTTAACAACGCATTCCAAAACATTTTCCTGATAACGGCTGCTGAGGTTTTAACCCCCACCAAATCAATACGGATGAAAGATGATGACGTCTTTGTTCCCTTGGAACCAACTGTTTTGCTTGTTTTGATGATCTAGCATAAAGTCATTTTGTTTATTAAAAATTCTTCAATAGTGAAGACCTTTGCATATGTGAAAACGATTCGCTGATGTTGTTCATTTGCATATCGAGTTAGAAGTAGTTGCTGTTTTTTCCTTTTTAAATCATCAGTATCTTTGATATGCTCTTAGTCCAAGGTCTTGATTTATGATGCGCGACATTGATTGGGTCGATATTTTCATTTCGTGGCTTATCACTTTTTGTTTCTTTAATGGATTACGCCTAATTCGCGTTGTTACTGCTTTAATCGCTTGTTAAGTTTTAGCAGTGCGAGGTCTTTCTGTCCTTTGACGATTGCTAACATTACCGGTGTTCGGATATTTTTATATGTATACATTTTAAACTTGGATTTTAAAAGCCGAAAACGCACTAGACGGCGGTGTCATAATTTATAAGAGAAATTCATGAACAACTAAGTGTAATTCTTTTTGAAACACGTTGTATAAACCATATCATTGAAATCTTTTATATTTTGGAAAGGCATAAAATTATTTCTTCAAAAATATTCAATAAAGTTTAACTCTAATTTGCGTGAGTGTATTGTGTTGGTTTATTGCCACTATACAGGGTGTCCAGAAACTCTCCTGACAAACGAAGACCGGAGATTCCTCTGATAATTTTAAGACAATTAAACCCAAATTCACCTAGTCCGAAAATGCTTCCTAAGGGAGCTAGAGTTCTTTGAAGATGGCGCCTTGTATTTATTTTTTTTAAATTCCTCCAGAACGCTTCTATTTAGAAAAACAAAAACTGGTATGCTTATTTATCCTCCAGAGATGAATCGATTCCATCAATTGCGAATTTCTAGTACCGGTCTTAGGCGTCCGTTTTGGGTAGGTCAACGGTTATTTTAAGGCATAACTTTTTTGTCTTTAACTTTTAAGCATTTGTGACACTAGATTATTAAATTTTCAGGTATTCCAGTACTAAAAGGTACTCTTACTTTAAGTCGGTAGGATACACCGTCTTCTAGAAAAATCGATTTGTAAATTTTTCGTTTTTTCTTCATTAAAGTTCAATTTATTATGTACCAACTTATTTTTAGCGACGAAGTTGGCTTGGACTATCAAGGCATGGATGAAAATTAATTTAATAAATTAAAAACAAATTATTTATTACAATGGAACGAAACTAACAAAAAAAGAACAAGTATCAAAGGTAGATTGTTACAAAAGTTGCTCGATGTGATGACCATTAGTCTCTATGCATAAGTTTACCCTTTTGCTTAGAGAACGCCGAATTCTTGCAAAAATTCCAAAGTTATTTCTAAATTCGTTGCAAGCATCTTGTATCCTTAGCCAGAGTTGTGCGCGATTTTGTATCGGAACGGAATAAACAAATGCTTTTATGTATCCCCAAACACAATAATCGCAAGGATTCAAATCCGGCGACCTTGCTGGCCAAGCAACTGGACCGCCTCTTCCAATCGAATGGTCTTCGTAGTTATTATCTAGAAAGTCTCGTACATTCCTGCTAAAGTGGGCCGGACAGCCGTCCTGTAGAAACCATAAGTTTTGCCGAATATTTAAATGCACCTCATCTAACAAATCAGGTAAAATATTTTGCAGGAAATGTAAGTAATCAGCACCATTTAAACGAGCAGGTAATTCCACAGGTCCAAGTAGATAATCGTCAACTACTCCTATCCGGACGTTTATGTTAAACCTATGCTGATGCTTAAATTCTTGAACAACGTGGGGATTGTCATCAACGTACGAATAATAATGTGCATTATGTACATTAAAAATTCCATTTTTTGAGAATGTAGCTTCGTCACCAAACAAAATGTTCCTGAAGAAATCTTCATCTTGATTTTTCTGATTTTGTAACCATCTAGCGAATTCTACGCGAGCAGGAAAATCTCCTTCTAGCAGTGCTTGCACCTTTGTAAAATGAAAAGGATATAAATTTTCTTTGTGTAAGATATTTCCTACGGAAGATTTTGAAATTGTGGGGTACATGGCAGATAGTCTTCGAACGCTAATTTCTGGATTTTCCTCAACTTCCATTAAAATAACATCTTCATGTTCTGCTGTTACATCATTATGTCTCCCAGTTTCATTATTTTTTGGGACCACTGAACCTGTTTCTCTTAATCATTGATGAAGAGCTGTAAATGTTGAGTGAGTGGGATGCTGACGATTGGGAAATTTTTCAGCGTATCTACGTTGCGCCGCTCGAGCGTTACACCTCATTTCGCCATAAACTAAATGCATATCGGCGTATTCCTCATTAGTAAAAACCATTTTTTTAAAAATTGAAATCGTTGTGTTTGAATAACACAAAGTAAAAAATGAAAAGATAAACTTCGCGAACTGACAACAATTTGACAATGAAAAACGTAGGTTTTACTTCTGTTGGCCGTTCAGAGCTAACTATTGCAAAAAATAAAAAATTGAACTTTAATGAAGAAAAAACGAAAAATTTACAAATCGATTTTTCTAGAAAACGGTGTATCCTACCGACTTAAAGTAAGAGTACCTTTTAGTACTGTAATACCTGAAAATTTAATAATCTAGTGTCACAAATGCTTAAAAGTTAAAGACAAAAAAGTTATGACTAAAAATAACCGTTGACCTACCCAAAACGGATGCCTATGACCGGTACTAGAAATTTGCAATTGATGGAATCGATTCATCTCTGGAGGATAAATAAGCATACCAGTTTTTGTGTTTCTAAATAGAAGCGTTCTGGAGGAATTTAAAAAAAAATAAATACAAGGCGCCATCTTCAAAGAACTCTAGCTCCCTTAGGAAGCATTTTCGGACTAGGTGAATTTGGGTTTAATTGTCTTAAAATTATCTGAGGAAACTTCGGTCTTCGTTTGTCAGGAGAGTTTCTGGACACCCTGTATATATTTACAATAAATCGCAAGTTTCTATTATCGAAAGTTACTTTCGAAATTGGATAAAATTGGAACAATGGTCTCATTGCTGCCATTTGTAGAACTATTTCGGAGAGAATTTCCAAATTTTGAAGTAATATGTCTATTTACAACAGGTGATTCAACTATCTGTTCAGAAATTCCATAGAACAGACACTATGATTCGGAAACCAGTCGAAGTGGTGGCGCTATGTATCGGAAAAGGTGACGTTCGCTTTCAATATTTATACGAGCTGTTTTTAGTTTTTCAACTGAAACATTGGATACCAGGAATGTCTTTTATGTTTTGCATACTGGAATATAGAGGGCGCCACTAATCAAATGTCGGTAGTAAAAACTAACCTTTATCTTTAGTTAGCCTAAATCCGAAGTTTCAGTGCAATACGTTTAGTGTTATAGCTACAACGAACTGTCAAAGTTGATAAGTTAAACGAAAAATGGAATTAAACCGTGAAAACTTTTCCGCAATAACTTTTTGTAATTTTCGAAGAGAATTATCTCAACAAGAATGCCTTACCGAGTTGGTTTCTGTTTTCGATAATGAAGCACCACATCAGTCAACAATTTCGCGTTGGTATGGAGAATTCAAACGTGGACGGATTAGTCTTAGCGACAGTTCAAGAGCAGGTGCACCAAAAACGGCAGTCACTCAGAAAAATGTCGATGCTGTGCGCAAGCTCATCAACGAATATCGACATGTGACATATCGCGAAATTGAGGCATCTTTGGGGATTTCAAAGACCTCAATTAAAAATTTGTAGTTATTAACGCATCACATAAGGCGACATTTACATGTAAAAACGAGATTTAATATTCATTAATTCTCATTTGCAGTAAGTTCAGAAACTCAATTAATAAAAAAATTGCATGAAGAATTGCGTGCAAAAAATTAGTTTACTCACAATCGGTTAGTAATCTGTAGATTTGTACCCTTCAAAACAGTCGGGAAGCGACTTATTGCTTACCTACTTCACTTTCCCAGCTATAGCCGGAAAAGTGTTTTCCCAGCTAGCAAGTGTCAGTTCATTAGTCACAAATATGACATCATTGTCATTTTGGCATTAAAACATATTTTTAAGAATAAATTGGAATCAACTCTGTATTTATTTATTAAAGAAACAATAATAAACCTATTTACAGTTCTGGTGGGGTGCATTCAAGTTCACTGTCGGACATATTTCTTAGTATACACATATAAAGATTTTTTATTATTAAAAATGCCGTACTATGTTTTGTAACTGGCAAAATAATTACCTAACTGTCAGATTCAACAAACTTATTACATTGCTTAGCAACGATTTTACAAGTATCTTCCTTGAAATAGTTTATCAAATTATCTTAAAAATAAATACCGATACTCAGGTATTATTATTATTATTATTATTTAAAATAAAACTTATATAGAATTACTAATAGTAGATTGTGAGTAAAATCGTATACATACCTCGGGAGAACTCATTCCAGCCTCGCGTCTGCAGCTTACCTCGGTGCTTTGCACCTCGGTAAGCTACCTTGACGCTCGGCTGTAATAGAGCACTTTCCCGCTCGGTATGTAATATACTATTACCATTGGATACCGCATCTGTTGATTGAATAACAGAAAACAGCTGGAGTAGAGTGGTGTCAAAAAAACCGCTTCAATGCAGGAAACTATAAAAACGTGAATGGTGATGAATCCTGAATTTACTCATACGCGCCATAAAATAAACGCCAGTCGTCTGTTTGGGTGTTCCAAGGTGAAGAAAAGTCGACAAAAGTCATGCGTTCTCGAAGTGTCATCAAAAAGATGATTGCGACAATTTCTCTACAAGATCAAGGAACTGTTACTGCCGATTGGTATACAACCATTTGTTTGCCGCAAGTCATGGCTGAGTTCCGAGGAACCAATCCACAACGACGAATCATCAATGCAAATTCGCACACAGCTCGCAAGACAATTGAATTTTTAACGGAACAAAACGGCGAATTGTTCGACCATCCTCCATACAGTCCCGACCTAAGCTTGAACGATTTCTTTATCTTTCCGAAATCAAGGACGGCTAGATAAAATTCATAAACTGAAGTTTGGTTTGCTCCGCACCCATTCCATACCTCCAGTTTACCTCGGGCTGTAAAACTTTTTTAACTGGAGGTTTTTCATGAAAGAGGAAGTCAAAGCCGCCGTAGATGTCTATTTTGCTAGAAACACTTTCCGCGATGTGATAAGAGCATAGGAATATCGTTGGAAAAAGTGTATTGGACGCTTTGGGGATTACATTGAAAAATAAAAAAATATTTTTGTATACATAGAATCGTTGTTTCATTGTTAGGCTACCTAATTATTATCTCGTCCTCGTATTTATAAGTTTTAATGGTTAAAATCTAATAATAGAATAATAGTGGAATATAATACAAATATTCTGCTACATCATCCTATACATAATATAATTATACTAAAAATATATGAGCAAATTCATTGTAATCAACTAAAAAGTAATATAAAAAACAAACTTAGAAAAGCAAAACATATTTAATTAAGAAAAATAAAACTGCTTAGATACCGCATATTTCCTTAATTAGGCTCCTCTTTATACAGCTGGTCCTAGCCAAAGGCTAAAGGTGCATTCACTTCTCGACCGGAAACGCGGTACATTAAACGCCACCTTGTGCAAAAAGGACAACTAAACTATTTTACTGCTAATTATATTGATTAGGAATTTTAAATAAGTACAATGAATATCCTTAAGAAGATAATGAAGTCATATTGTGTTATTTAAAAGGGTCACAAATTGAATAGCCTCGCACCCATAATACAACACCATCCTTTTTGAAAGGAAAATTATCGAGTGCATGCGTACTATACGGGGCGTATATTTATTCCCACTTAAAAATGATATAAAGAAACTTGTGAATAAATTAATGTCATTAAAATATCGAAAAATACGCCTAATAAACCCTAGTTATTAAAATATTTCAAGTTTCGGAGGCAAGATGTTTAATATAAAGGTTAAAAGTAAAATCTGAAAATGTGATTTTTTAATTTAAACTTTCCCTTTGAGGATATACAGTTGCGGCCCCTACAAACTCGGTTATGTCGGTGTCAGCTTATTGCAAGTCAGAACCGTGCACAATTTTTTAAATGGCGCAATTAAATGAACTGCAAAAGTCGATAATTAGAACTAGGCTAGAAGACTTCATTAGCATTAGGCACATCGCAAATGAAATAAACGTTGATAAAATCACGATACTTTTGGCAAAACCAAAAATTGAGGAAACTGGAATTATTTGAAGAAAGCGACAACATAGGCATTTTGCTATTCTTTCGAGATGATCTTTCAATGTTATAAACTGTTTCAGAGCGGCAAGAGAATATCAACCCCCGATGAAGATATGCGTTTAGTTAATTTTCTAGGGAGCACCTTTTAGTACCGCAATAAGAGCAAAAGTGGAAACCAATGCTCTCGGTTCCATAAGAACCAGTCGAAGAAGAATAAATGAGAGTACACTACGAAATGGAACAGCGGACAAGACATTTTTGTCAGAAGTAAATAAAGAGGAAAGACTGCGTTTGACCTTTCAACATGAAAACAATGTCAATTTTTGGAAAAACGTAATCTTTTCACATGAAAAACTTTTCAATCATGCAGTAATGGATGTGTTCATGGTTATAGATCAGTTGGTGAACGATTTTCTGAACAATATGTTCATAAAATTACGTTTTTCTATGAATATTTGGGGGTGGGTGAGTTCCCGTGGAACGGTAATATGTCTTATAGTGGAAGAACGATTGACAGCTTTAGTTTAAAGAGATATTCTGGAGCAACCACTGCTACCTTCAGTTCTACCCGTTTTTCGAAATAATTTAGTATTAAAACAGGATAATTATCCCATTCATACAGCGTATCTAATAAGAGATATTTTGCAAGCTAATGAATCAACCACGTTAGACTGGCCAGCGACCTCAACCCCATGGAAAATATTTGAGATATCATGACCAAGGAAATTAATAATAAGATCTTGCCTCAAAACTGTCAACAATTGATTCAAAGTATCTCGAATAAATGGGGGCAAATATCTGTGAACTGTGTACAACGCACACTTCTGCCAATGCCGAAGAATCTTTAAATGGTCATAGATGATAACGGTGCTACAATAGAATATTAACTTTATTGCATTTGAATTTTTCCATTTTTCAAATTTTTTATTTTATACGCCACTGACTTTCTTTCAGTTGGGTGACATTTTATAAACTCTAATAGTTTGTTAATTAGCATAATTTAAAGATTTTGTGTTCACCCGCCAATGAATTTGACTATAGAACATTTCCGGGCTATGATTATTTACGATTTGAAATCGTCATTAAAGCCTAAACAATGTGATGATCGTCTTAGAAATTTATATATAACTGGTACAACGAATTTCTCTTTTAAATTCGATTTTTGGATTTTTTCTTAGTGGTGAATTTCGTGAAGGACGCCCAAGTACTGCTGCTACTGATGAGAATATTTCCAAGATCGACTGGCGCGATATGAATTTATTCGGATGACATTGGTCACTGGTATGAGTTTAATCCAAAATGTTTTATATAAACAGTTAGACGCGAGAAAACTTTGTTGCCGATAGATTTACGCCATGACAACACATCGTCATAGTAAAGCAAAACTAACTACTGGATGCCCTAAACGTCAGCACCATGGATCCTACACCTTACAGCCATGACCCAGTACCATGTAATTTCTTTTTGTTTCCAAAAATTAAAAATAAAATTCATGAAATCACTTTTACGTCATCAGATGAAGTAGTGGAACATTATAAAGGCCTAGTTTCTGAAGTGTCTCTTCTGAAGGACTGGTTTCACCGAATACAAAAATGTATTGATGTGAAAAACAATAAAATTAATTTATTTTTAAATAAATCCTTGTTTGATTTTCTAAAAATTCTCAGGGGGCTTCTCGTATAATTACTGCACTACTTAAAGAAAATAGGAAAAAATAACCCCACAAAAAGGAATTACATCACACAAATCAATGACCGCCCAGATCCCCTGATCTATCGACTTGTGATTTGTTTTTGTGGGGTTACCTTGAAACCAAACTGTTCTTTAGTCGACCTGCTACAATTGAGGAATTGAAAGCCAACATCCGAAGAGAAATTTCCGAAATTCCAGTTGAGAGCTGGTACGTTAGACCATAAACAATGTAATAAAACGACTGCAGGGATGTTCGCGTAGAGGAGCTCATCTGAAGGATGTCATCTTCAAAAAATAAATTGTACAGTATGTATTCTAAAATGGCATCATTTTTACTATTAAATGACATAAATAAATATTTTTTTTAATTTATTTTCATGAAATTATTTAATTTTCAATATTTTCCGACTTTGAATCACCTTGTAGATACGTGAAGAACACACGCTCTATGGTAGGTCAATTGGTATACATATCATCTATTGCATTTTACATTTGCAAATTTTAATAAATAAAAAATAGATAAAATAGATGTAAAGAGACACCGAACAACAAACCAAGTCCTAACAGTAGTTGAAAAAAAAAACGAGGTGTAAATTTTGATGCAAAGAGGAAAAACAATTGTGTAAGATGTGCCATATTTCCCTGTAATTGAACAAGCGGCTTCATCATTGCTAACTATGATAATTCATTCTAGCATGATGCCAAATTATCAACAATAAATAAATGTCTCTATTGTAGTTATTTTTAAGTTTTTATACTCAGCGAATTAGTGCTATTGTCTTTGGATCATTATTCGAAAAGTTCTATATTTGATGAACAATTTATCTTAGCACATATTCAACAATAAATGTATTAATTGAATGAAATAATTATACTAGTGACAAGGTAATAATCGAAGGCATTTGAATAGCATTTTATTGTGTTTTAATTAATGGTATTGTGATAAGTTTTGCTAATTTTAATTACTTGATTAATGATTCAAGCAATGGATTTTCTTAGTTAGTTCCAGAAGACTAGTGCAATTGAATATACATTATCGATAAAATAATAAATTACATTCGTAAACCAATGACTTAGATATGAAAAATAAGGTTAAATATGAGGGCTTCTGGTTTCTGCAATAATAATCCTCCTAATAAAGGAGGGCACCACTTGGCACCTTTTTTTTTAAATTCGTAAAATTTGTCATTTTTAATCAATAATATACGAGGTGCCATCCAGAAATTTCCGGAATGCGAAAAAAAAAGCAAAATAAATTGGTTCTTTCAACTTATTCACTACCATCCCCGTCAAAGTACTCTCCTACCGCATGGATACACTGATCCCAGCAACTTGTCCATGACTGGAAGCAGTGCTGGAAGTCTGCTTGTTAACGTGCTTAATACTGCTTGCGATTCGGTCTGGATCTCCGCAATAGTTTGAAAACGGCGGCCTTTGAGCTTCAGTTTCAACTTCGTAAACTGGAAAAAGTCACAAGGGGCAAGATCTGAGGAGTAGAAAAGGTGTGGTAGTACTGCCGTCTTAGATGAGACTAGAAACAGCTTACACAATTCGATAGAAATGAAGCTCCAATTGAGAATGGTTTAAGGAAATTTGCGAAGAAAGTTCGTTCGATTGGCATGTTAATAGACAATACACACGTATGATGGTGGAAAATATTATTGTTGCAGCTGAAAGTGTGCATCAATATCCGAGCACCTTCACCCGCCATTGTTCACAAGAATTGAACATCAGCGATAAGAAGGTGTGAAGAATTTTACACAAAGACTTCGGTATGACGCCCTACAAAGTCCAGTTGGTGAAGAATTTTGCACAAAGACCTCGGTATGAAGGCGTACAAAATCCAATTGGTTCAAGAATTGAAGACAGTGGACCATCTATCGCGTTGTCGTTTCGTTGAATGCTAATCGGTTGGAAGATGAAGAACGTTTTTATAAAAAAAAATCATCTTTTCCGACCAAGCTCATTTTCATCTCGTAGGTTATGTGAATAAGCAAAGTTGCCGTATTTCGGGAACAGAAAATCCACACCTGACATTTGAGACGCCATTTCACCCACAACGAGTGACTGTATGGTGCGGAATTTGGTCCAAAGGCATCATAAGGTCATTTTTATTTGAAAATGAGCAAGATGCTGCACTAACAGTCAATGGCGACAATTATCGTACCATGTTAACTGACATTTTATTCCCTACGATTGAAGAGGAGGACTTGGCCGATGTTTGGTTTCAACAAGATGGCGCCACGGCCCACACAGTCAACGTTACTATCCACGTTTTGCGCCCTATCTTCGGAAATCGCATTATTAGCCGAAATGGCGATGTCATCTGACCGCCAAGGAGCTGCAATTTGACTCAATTGGATTATTACTTATGGGGAGCCATCAAGGACAGATGTTATACCGATTATCCAGAGACGATTGAGGCTTTGAAAGACGCAATTAAGTTGGCTCTTGGTGAAATAAACATTGAAACGATTGAAAATGTACTGAAAAAATTGTGTCGACAGAATGGGCTACTGCAAAGCCAGCCGAGGAAGTCATTTAAAAGAAATAATATTCCATTCTTAATCGGAAAATGTACTCTCGAAAATAAAGTATATATCATTTAAAAATATTTGTTGCCGCATCCGTTTATCAGGTCTTGAATTCAATAAGAATAAGAAAAGATAAAATAATGAAGCTAGTATAAAATTGAAGCAAATTTATTGTACAACCAATGCACAATCCACATAATCGCCAGTGCATTTCTCCAAACGCTGAACCCATTTCTTCATTCCACTATGAAAAAACTTTCTTATTTACTATTCATCCAGTTGCGAACAGCAGCTCGAACATCAGTGTCATGAAAAACGTTGACCTTTCAATACCTCCTTCAACTTTGGGAACCAGAAATATGAAGGTCCCAAATCAGGACTGTATGGAGGATGTGAAGCGACCTTGAATTTCAGACTCGTCCCTGTCTTCATCGCAATACGGTCTGGCGTGGTACAAAAAAAAATTGTTCCCTTATGCTACGGAGTTTTGCAGTATCTTATTGAATTAATCGTTGATCCCTTTGGCATGTATTCGGTATGAATGACTCCCTTTGCATCCTAGAAAATGGTGAGCGTGTTTTCTGCGCTAATGGAACTCTTTCGAATGTGAGAACGACGATATTCTAGGTCATACTAATGAACCCAGGATTCGTCCCCGGTCGTAATGTTCATGAGTAAATCATGAACATTGCCACTCATATGCATCTGAGGTTTGCAGGTTAGAACTGTTAGAGATGTTTCTATCCTCACAATTCACTCAATGGCGTTGTTGGAGACCTTATATCTTAATCTGCTCTTGTACAAACTTCCTCATTCATACTTCTTAAAAAAATAGATTTTCGCAATCTCTTCCATTAAATTCTTCATTCTTCTTTCATTGTTCCAATTGCTTATTGGCGCATAATTGTGCATTCAAGTTTAATAAGCTGTTATGAACTGATGTAATTTCTTTGTATTAAGATAATTTGAAATATATTTTCGACCATCTCTGTCCTAAAGCGAGCAATCCGTGGGCATATGCGGCATTTATTGGATTGGATGGATATTTCATACCAGTAGAATATATTCGCTTTAAGAACGAGATATTTTCAAAGTACGCATTTGTGTTCTTTTGTTATAATGCAATTGCTACTGTATTTCATATTACTTTAATACGTATAATGTAATGTAACGCCCTGTTATTATGTTTATATCCAAAACTATAGAATTTTGTTCTTAAAGTGTTGTTGTTAGCGACACCGTTTTAATTAGAGCTAATTACTTTTCGATATGCGTAACTACACAATCTTAACAATTAAAATGTATTTCCAGTACACATAATCTGCATATTTGCGCTGGTACTATTTAGTAATATATATATTGTACGTTCATGTGTTTAATAGCTGGTGATTAGTGAAAGGAAGGAGCGAAATATACATTGTAAAATACGTGTCCGTTAATTCTTCTAATGGCGTAATTAATTATTTTTGTTGCACACTCCCGGAATGTAATAATATTTAATTAACTATTATAACGAGATTACGATTACGTGACTGCAGTGTTAATTATATAATAGATATCAATTGCTTTTGACGCAATGGGAGAGTCGAAAATATAAGAGACCAGAATGGGAATTATTTTGCAACGGATGAATGCATGTTTATTATATAGAAAAATTGTATAACAACAATAGTATGAAAAGCAAAATTAGTATTAAAGAACTTCCATAGGAAATTGGCAAATGTGTGGCATTATCCGCTAGTTGCAAAAATTATACAAAAAGTAAACGGGAATTTAACTGGGTTGCGATACTTAGATAATTATTACAAAATCAAATTATTCCTGCGATTCAAGCAATATCGAAGACACTGGTACCAATAAGATTGTTGCCCAGGATTATGACCTGGGCAGCGAATACAGCACAAAACCTTTTAAACAATACTTTTCAAAATCTTTGAATTGGTACATATAACCGAATTCCATATCCTGCAATTATCTGACTTATCGCCAAATGATTTTTTTCTTTGGGGTATTTAGTTTGGATATTAGTTTTTTTCTAAGCACAAGAGGATGGTCTCTTTGAGCACATAATTGAAAGTTAAGTTTTGACATTAAGCTAGCTGATTTTATTACCAGAATTTATTCTAGAAAATGAATACTGGTAGCCGTAACTTTGTGGTAATTCATTTTGAAAATAATAAAATAAAATAAAACAATAACTTTGTTATATATACCACTTTATTCACATATAATCGTGACCGCGGTTTCGACATACAATGTCCATTATCAAACTGCCAGTTTGATAATGACATTGTATGTCGAAACAAAGTTATAACAAAGTTATTGTTTTATTTTATTTTATTATTTTCAGAATTTATTCTTGTTTTAGAATATTCGTTATTTAGTTTATTATTGTCAAATTATTCGTATGTTTCACATTTTTCAATGATATTAGATTTAATAAGTTCACATGATACGATTTTACAAGAAAGCACACATCTTAATGTAACCGTGAAATTGCTGCTTCCAGACAATGCTTTCTTCGGTGTTGTATAAATGTTTTAATACGGCATTTCCTAATCGCATATCATTCTTACGTACAATTAATTCTATTTATATTTTGTACTGTACACACATATACAGGGTGGCCCAAAATGATCGAAGGGGTTTTAATTCCTTATAACTTTTTTATTATATTTTTTTTTTGTTTTCAGTATTTTGTAAAGAAGACTTGGGGAATTTAAAATGGAACTGTACACAATTGAACAACGTGCCAAAATCGTTGAACTTTATTTCTCAAATCAACGATCCATTGCGAGATATAATTTTTTTAAAAATATTCTCCATTAATATACTGTATTTAACATTAAAAAAAATTAATAATTATGTCTTAAATAAGAAGTTATAATGAACTCAAACCCCTTCGGTCATTTTGGGCCAGCCTGTAGAAGAAACGCGTTAAGTACAATTGTACGTCGTTGATGATATTTACATGTTGTCGTAACTGTATTAGAGAAACTAAGAAAGTTAGTTTGTTAAACTATATTTCAAAGCATTTATTTCATTAATTTAAATACAAAATGTTATATATTGATTATAACATAGACATTCATGGCAAATAAACACATAATTTCCATTTCACAACTAAATGTTTCTTGTATATATTTTTAACAGGGTAATAGTTACTTGCGGTCTTGAAAGATAACATATCTGTCAAATAAGCCTAGCTTTTTGTATATTTTCCCCGTTTATTTTGATTGTTTAAAAACAGTTTCTTTTAGAACTACATTGCCGAAAGGTTTCTGTAAACAGCCGAAGTAATTAATTGCTTCATTATTGACCTTTTTATAGTTGACATCTTATAATCTTATAAATTTACATCTTGCCAGCAACATATATAGGCCGTGTCGTCATGGATATAGTATGACGTACAATTGGATATAATGCGTTTTCTCTATATAGTACATACATATACCCATACCAGGGATGCCTTTTATATTTTGCATGTAGAGCTGGAGTAAAACAACAGATAGCTTTTAAAGACTTTGTTGTTTTTAGAAGTATTCTCCACGAAGATTAATGCCCTTTTGCATGCGCTCGAACCAACTCTGGAAGCAGCTATTCTACTCATTTGTTGGTACAGTCAAAATTGCATTTTTGAAGGCATGTTACGCTTTAATTTCCCTTTTTAATATCGATTAATAGTCTTCATTATTTATTGACGAGTTCCGGTATCTTATATTAAATACGTTTATTCGGATACTTGTACCGCTGGCTGTGGTTAACTTTGGTAACTATATCACCCCTTCGGCTTACACTCAGGCGAGATTCGAGGATTAGCAGACAGACCTTGGTAGTGTAAAGTCGTTTAAAAATTACGAGTGTACATTTTCTTAATGGACGTTAATTTACGCATCTTTGACCTTTTGTTAATTCATCGTTCATAAACGGATGATGTCAAAGGGTAAATTCTAATTTTTGGAACAGCCTATTTTTTTCCGTTTACGAAGACGAAATGGAACGCCACGCAAAACCAAGGTTGGGTCATATTTTCCTCAAACCTACGTAAGTCGCTAACGGCAAATTGGCTGTTCCTTCTGACGACTGGAACCTTTGACTACGCAGTCCGTCCTTGATTTTTTGAAAAGTAAAGAAATTGTTGGGACGTGGGTCGGGACTGTAAGGAGGATGGTCTAACAATTCGACGTTTTGTTGCGATAAAAATTCAATTGTCTTGTGAGCTGTATGCGAACTTACATTGTCTTGGTGGAGGATGATTCGTCTTTATGGGTTGGTTTCTTGGAGCTCAGCGATGACCTGCGGCAAACAAATGGCTGTATACCAAGCGGCAATAACAGGTCCTTGATTTTGTAGAGATATTGCTGCTATCGAGACAAATGTCGCGAACATCTTTTTGGAGACACTTCAGGAATGGATGACTTTTGTCGGCTTCTCTTCACCTTGGAACACCCAAACAGACGACTGGCGCTTATTTTCTGGCTCGTATGAGTAAATCCAAGATTCGTCACCACTCACGATGTTGTACAAGTTTTTATAATTTTCTGCGTTGAAGGGGTATAGCGTTTTTTGACACCAATTGCACCAACCCTAGGTGTTTTCTGTTCTTCGATCAACAGATACGGTATCCAACGGGAAACAAAATTTTTTTACACACAATTTTTCATGCAAATTTTTTTGAATTGAGGTCTTTGAAATCCCCAATGATGCCTCGATTTCGCGATATGTCACATTTCGATCTTCGATGTGCTCCATACCAACGAGAAATTGTTGACTGATGTTGGTGCTTCATTACTGAAAACAGAAACCAACTCGACGAGGCATTCTTGTTGAGGTAATTGTCTTCGAAAATTATAAAAAATATTGCGTGAAAATTTTTTACGTTTTTTTTCAATTTTTGTGAACTTGTCGCATATAATGTATATGTCAAAAAATACAAACACGCACAATTTAAAATGGATATGTCTTCAATAAATGAAAAATCTGATTTGTATCTTGGTATTTTCAAGAGAATTCGAATAATGAGATCAGAGTTTTGTATTCTTTGTCTTACCATGACCGACCTGTTCCATTTGTGTCTACAATTAATAAATCTAAACCTTTGCTGTCACTGTTCATTTCTTGACCTACTTGATCCCATAATTAATTTAAAATGTTGTTATTATGATGTTTGTTGTCTTTTTGATCCTATAAAAGGCTTCGAATAAATACACTATTTATTAATTTCTCTGTGACTATTGTGTCAGTAACGAGGTTAGCGATGAAAACAAACTGATTTGAATTCGTCGCCTGCCTCTCGGAAGCGCCCGAGCCTAGTCGCTTACTTTGTCTCCCTATTATGTAGTTATGCTTAAATATATACGATTAAATATGCCGCACCTCTTGCCTCTCCGCTTTCCTCTTGCCCCGCCGCTTCAGTATGAACGTAGCCTTACGGATGTGTTGCAAATTGCTATTGTTGCAGAAGCAACGAACAAATGTGATGAAGATGTTGAGGTAGTAATTTGCGCTAGCGTACAAGAAAATAAAAATAAATCTCTCCTTGATATTCCTGGAGAATTGGAGATAAAGTAAATTGGATTAAAACTGTGGTCCACTAGGTTTTGAAGAAATATCAGAATTACCAGGAAATATTTGAGAGGGATCATTTTCGAAGGATACAGTTTTATCAAAGTGTAATTGAATATGAAAATTATGTAAATTATTTTATTAAGAATCTGTTTTATCTGTTTTACAGACGAGTCGTCCTTTAGTATTCATGGGAATGGTTCAGACTACAACACAATATCATAGTAGCATTTATAACAATAATATTACAGGGCATTTTTTTATTGGCGGTAATTTAAATGGGCAACGATATTTAAAACTTTCGCAACAGTAAATTACTAATTATTACATTACTCATAATCATAATAATAACGGTACTATAAGAAATCAATATAGATGCGTATGTATTATAATTTTAACAGCCCATCTATTTAGACAACCGAGTCAATTGATGGCATTCATGAAAATGCTTTACAGACGTGCAATACATCTGCACCAGACAAAATAAATATGAAATAAATGAAGATAAAACATATATATTTTTTATTGCTTTATGTCTAATAGAATGGTTAATAGTACATTTATTATATTTTGTTTCGTTTAAGATAAAAACGAATTCGATCGTTATGTATTATCTTTTTATATTGCACGGTTCCCCGTAGTGCATTTGACCATTAAAAAAGTGCTCGGAACTTAGTTTGCGGATATGCCTGGTATAACTGACTCAAAAACTTGTTAACAAATAAGTCTACTTAATTTAAATCATAAAAAGTGGATTCACTCACCTTTAAAACAATGAAGATTGGTTATTTTAATATTGTTTTTATTGCCGTCTCGCTAACGTATATTATTTTACTCTATTATATTTAAATTTGTTTTTAATGAAACAACTATCATTACTCATAAGAAAGAACATAAATCCAAATTAAATGTTACTGTCTACATACATTATACGAAATAAAAGGGCATTAATTAAATTAAGAACAACGTAAACGTATAAAAAAGTTAATTTACTTATACATACAATAAAAAAATATAATGAAATATTACTAACCTTGTAATTTACTTAATCTATCAAATGTATAAAATTAACTTGAGCGTATTGTATGTAAATTAGTTATTACGTTTCATAGTTAAGAACTAATAAAAATTTTAATCGAAATCGTGACTTCTTTTTCACTATATGTATAATTAATAGTTTCTTGTTGTTGTTCTTAAATAAAATAAAATGAGAGAAACCGTTCATTCTCCTCTGTCGATATCGAATTGTAAAAGACCGAGAGCATATACAAGTTAAATTCCTCTGGTATCAATTGACGATAAAAAAAATTAATGTATAAACTTTTATATTTTGGCAGTCACAATGTAGCTTGCTTTTACCGATTTTTATAGATCAGAACGAATTAATTCAATTCATTGCATGGTAATTTCTAATTTCTTCAATCATCAAAATTCTTTATATTATTTTTGGTATTAAATAATATCATATCCATTTTGTTCGCCAAATTTCCTTTTTTTTCCAGAACAATATAACAATCATTCTGAAAAAAACTAATTATATAATATTCATTGAACTTAAATGGTACTGTTTTCAGTTTTTTTAAATTTATATACGTATTATCTATGTATTTCTTATTGTACGGAAACAATAATATTAAAGCTGTTGAAAGCGATCTCTATCTCTATACCAGGTAGCGAAAACGTCTGGCAACATGGTATTTTTTTTTTAAACGAATGAACTTAAAATTATAAAAGTGTGGGGTGATGAATGATGAATGTGATTGTATTCTGCATTTTTTATAGTACATATCAAATTTCCGTGATGTCAGCGTTTAGCGAACTGCCACCATCTTATTTTTTTCTCAATAGCAACATAGGTTGAGTGTTATATCATAAAAAAGCTTATTTCTTTTGCTTTTCAAAAATAATAATAATGTACCACATTACTAAGCAATTACCATATAAAATCGAAGTTGTATTAATCTATTCTTATTTTGCATTATTATTAGTTCATCCCTATTAGTTCACATATATATATATATATATATATATATATATATATATATATATAACATTTGATAAATTATTGGAGTTTTTCGGCTTTTTATATGAAATATTTACAATTATTAAATTAGAATGTATGACATGAGCTTTCAAAACTGACTTCTGCTTTCAGCTTGACATCTACATTCAATATCTGACATCTGATTCATTAAC
Organism: Melolontha melolontha; assembly: GCA_935421215.2. NCBI lineage: Eukaryota > Metazoa > Arthropoda > Insecta > Coleoptera > Scarabaeidae > Melolontha > Melolontha melolontha. The sequence continues at coordinate 146,214,167 of OW285238.1, read as the reverse complement.
ACTGTTACTTTATAATGCATTTCTATATGGCTTGAACCTGGGTCTATTGTGGCCTAGTGGTAAAGGCGACAGCCCGGATAACTGTAGACTTGGGTTCGAGTCCCAACTTAGACCTTATTTTTCAAATAAAAAATTTCGTATGAATTGCTTTGTAATTTGTAGACAGCAATGTTTACATCCCCACTTACTCTGCAATTACATACATTCTAATTTAATATTTGTAAATATTTCATATAAAAAGCCGAAAAACTCCAATAATTTATCAAATGTTATATTTAATGAACGGCTAAGAAATTATCTAAGCACTTATGTATATATATATATATATATATATATATATATATAACAATTGATAAATTATATTGGAGTTTTTCGGCTTTTATATGAAATATTTACAAATATCAAGTTAGTATGTATGTAATTGCAAAGTAAGGGGGGATGTAAACATTGCTGTCTACAAATTACAAATCAAATCTGATTTGCTTTGTAATTTGTAGACAGCAATGTTTACATCCCCCCTTACTTTGAAATTACATACTAACTTGATATTTGTAAATATTTCATATAAAAGCCGAAAAACTCCAATAATTTATCAATTGTTATATTTAGTAAACGGCTAAGAAATTATCTAAACACTTACATATATATATTATTATATATATATATATATATATATATATATATATATATATATATATGAAGCGTTGTTCTTCGGGATATTCGCCGCGTTTGGATGATTTTGTCCTGAAAAGGATAACTTTCTTCCTGACGTTTCGGCGACATCACTTTAATATTTTCTTGACGATCTTCTCGTTACGATGGTAACTTCAAGAGTTTGTCGACCGCATTTAATGACCGTTTTTTTTTGTGAAAGAAAAATACCACTTACTTCTACGACTAATAATATCGATATTTATAACATAGGAATGTATGTCATTACGTTATTAGGGTATAATTGGATTCTTTTCGCTAATCTTCTTGAATTGGATTTTTGAGTTTCTCGAAAAACGTGTTCAGCAGTAGTCAACATGGAGTTCTAATTGTTTTGAAGATGTCTTTCGACAGTGCAAAAATCATTAGCTAAAAGAATGTTAGAAATTCGCCTGAAACGCACTAAAAAACACTTTATTAATCATTTCTTCATAATAATTAATGCTTCATTGTCCTGAAAGTATCGCAAGTATCACTCTATTATTATTTGAAACTTTTCTGAATTTGCATCTCAAATTCCTAGACTTAACTCATAATTCATAACTTAAATTATAACAAACATTTGTTTTAACATCAATAGGTGTTGATATTCAGAGTGCTTTCGAAGGCACTGAACGGGTCGCAGAAACGAGGATTAGGATACTATACTACTTCAGTATTATTTTTCTGTAAAATTCAAAGATTTTGATGTTGTGTAACTTATTTGCTAATTTCAAAATTCCAGCCAAAAACTCCACATCTAGATGCTTTCATTATTACTTCTAGTACCCTCCAAGGGAAAAATTTGGGTCCCTTATTGTTTATTTTATTTACTGAAGATACATTCTAGCAAGTCGATTATTCTATTCTCGGGTATCCTGATGATATAAAATTTTACTCAAAAATCTTGTCGATTGAAAACTTATATAAGATTCAAAACAACCTCGACTTGTTATTTAAATAATGCGAACGAATTTAAGCTTAGGCACAGAAAAATGTTGAGAAATTATACTTAACCTTGCACAGTATTTGCACCGTCTTACGGTGTCACAGGCAATTATTAAAAAAACCTTGTCATGTATGATCTGTCCCGAAGATTTCAAATCATATTTATGATGCGTGTCTCCAAGTATTTCAATATCAGTTTTCCTAAATATTTGTGCTTTTATTACGTAGCAAATTCGAAAATTTTGACACTGTATTATTCGCTTGCTGACGCCGAAATTCCAAAAAAGGACTCCAGATCTAGATGGTATCGTTTTTCGATTGCTTATCGTTTATGTAAAACTAAATTCCTATTGGGGCGTGGATAACGTTACTACGAAACATTCTAATTTGATTTATGCTCTGCGAAGTTAAATATAACTGGTTGTATTAATTATTGAAACTAATACAAATGTGCCAACACTAATTGACTAATAATAGAGCCAAAAATTTCATCACTACGCGACTATTTCCATGTTTTGCTTTAATGTAACGTGGTTTTTGCATTTGAAATGATATAGCGGGAATGAGCGAGAGAGCAATAAATACAATATCGTGTTGAGTTCTTTGTCTTTTATATAAATAGACCGCATATTGTGGATTATTTACTGTTAAAGTAAGCGAGAGTGTTCGAGAGAATAATATACACATAACGTATGTGAAATGTACAACCAAAGGTGTTAATTAATCATTTTAAAGCCGTCTTTTACCTACGCCTTAAGTCGACTTACTTTCCGTTTAATTATTTATGATGCCATAAAGAATGTTTACGAAAGTATAGATGCAGATATACAATTCCTCTTGTGAGTTATTATTTAACACACTTTTATTTTTAATTGCTTTCCTCTATTTAGGTACTAATATGTGCTGCATACAAATATATTTGAAAATATGAGGAAGATAGATGTTTATCTAGTTTTACGCTAGTATCAGAATACCATTTTTCTCATTAATGTTACAACAAAATCTCGAATGAGAAGAGACTATATATAATGCGTAATTAGTTTCGAATGTTATCATAGAGTTAAAAATATAAATAACTTTACGTTTCAATAATTCGCGATTCAATTCGATTATTTTCAATTGATATAGAAAGCCAACTTCATCTGATCGGTTCATTAATTATTATTCTCATAATCTCCTCAATACTCAATCATAACTATAACGGGCAGTAGGAAACTCCGCTCAAATCCCTAAACTAGGTGGGGCTAGGTAGGGTGCTACCCGAGAATTTGTTAAACTAGCTTCTCATTATTATTCTCACAAAATTTAATAAGGTTATAATGAACGTATGTCAATGTAAATACCTATTTGTTTATAATTAAAGATTTTTATTTGAATAATTTACTTTTATTAATAAAACACTTATTTTTGGGGAGTTTCGTACACCACTTTCTAACCAAAATTTTAGGATATGCGAAAATTCGTATACATTTAATCCTTTTACCTGATTGCGTTTCGGAGTGCGGAGTTTCGAATCGCCCAGTATATCACCTTCATAGCTATGAAAATTAGAATAGCACATATAAGCTATACAACCTTCTTAAAGGACAATCTAAAAGAATTTTTCAGCATGTTCGTCAACAATAGTTTTCCTAGACATATACTGAGGAAATAGATATATACTTCCAACTTTTATGATGGCCCTGCCGAGGACATTTCTGCGGATAGAGTGATTTACATATATTGGTGGTCTTACTCATTCAATTATATCACATTTAAACAATTTAATAACATAAAAATAACTAAATACAATACCTACACTTTGAAAAAATTTGTTTTTAAATAGTCATGTTGTCTATAGAATACCATGTTTGGATTGTCGTGGCGTGTACATACGTCAAACATCGCAATGGCTAAAACAGCGTATCACGCAACATAAAAGTGATGTCCGTATTGGAAAAAGATCTTGTGCACTGGTGGATCATGCTCTTGATCTGGACCATACATTTAATTTTGGTGGTGTCAAAATCTTAGGCGCTGAAAATAATCACAAAAAAAGAACCTTTTTAGAAATGGTCTACATTAACGGAGGCACAAATCACGTAAATTATAGGTCGGATACGAACGGACTAAGTATAATCTATTGCAATATACTCGGCGTTGGCGGTTAGTTGGCCTGGCAAGTTTTATTAACTAGTCTTTGTATTGTTAAATGTATAGTTTATTGTCTTGGTTTCAATATATTTGTAACATTAGTTTTTTTTTTTGCTGTTTTATATTTTTATATTTTAAAAGCTTGAAGTGAAGCCAATGCAACTATAGTAAATTTAATGTTTTAAATATAAATGTAATCGATTTATATATGTATAGTTACGTCATTTATGTTTTTTTACTCTGGATTCGTGGGTATTTTATTATTGTGGTGTGCATTAATGTATTGGCAGTCTTGTTCTTATTAATCTTGTAACATTTTCTGAGGAAGCAACGGATTTGTTGCGAAATATAGAGAGATTGAATATTAATTAATAGACCGCTTACCTGTTTCAAATTAATTATTTACAAGTTAAAATGAATTTATTTTTTTATTTATTTTTAACACAAACGATTATCGATGTTCAGGAATCAGGAATACCATCAGACTTTTATGAAGAAATTTCCGAACGCTTTAATTCATGATGATCCACTCTAAACAACTCGGACATTGGCCATTATAATGGACTGTAACCACTCGCCCATAATACGATATTTGCATTACATCATCAATTTTAAAAAAATTGAGTATTTGATTGCAGCTTGTTTTGCGTGTCAACATTTGCGTCTATTTAATACCTTGTCACCGCTTTGCTTGACAGCAACATCGGCCGTTTTTTGCCGGTTTTTGTTACTTTTGATGAAAAATAGCGCCTTCACATTAACCTTAAGAACAAAAAAAAATAGCTGAACCTTTTCGAAAAGGCAATTTTCCGAGCAAAAGCTGATGTTGAGTATCTGACAGGAGACAAAAAAAGGCACCGTCTAATACGAATTACTTCTGAGGAATATAATCATGAAATTTACTGTTAACAGTTCCATAGGCTTGATGCCGCAAAACAAGAAAAAAGGCCGGGAAGACATCATTAAGTCACTGATGATGTTTTACTAATGATGGACCATAGCGAAACCTGAACATAATCCCAAATTTATGTGAAACTCATTTTCAACAACGAGGCTCACTGCTGCTTTAGTGGTTTTGTGAATAAGCCAACCTAACATTTCTGATCTGAAAATCAGCCAGAAGTAATGCAGAAGACGCCTTGAATCAACTTGAACTGATTTTCTGGTGTGTATTTCATGCTGTATGAGTCGTTGGACTTCTTTTTCAAAGACGCCGGTAACCAAGTTATTGTAGATTTTGTTGATTCGAATTGGATGATTTAGACTTGGGTAATATGTGGTTTCATTAAGATTGTGCCACTTCGCACACTGCCAATCAAACAATTCTCTTACTGAAAGAGTAGTTTGGCGTTTCGATTATTTCCAGATAGTCTAGTCAATTATCCTGATCGCTCATACGTTTTAACACCCGTAAAGTTCTTTCTATAGATTTCTGTTATTAGTTTGCACCAACAAATCAGGAACATTACACGACTTGCAGACTAGCATTGGACGTGTCGTTGGTGACATTCGACCCAATTTATGTGAAGTCGTGGAAAATTCAATTCAACGGATTCGTTCCTGTCAAACTGCGGTATTGCTTGGGCGTGAAAGTATACAAACGTAAGCTCTAATCTTTTATTTACTTTATAGCTGAATACTCCGGTCCAGTCTGACTAAACAGCTGCCACCCAAAGATGGTCGACAGCAAACGCACTGAGACCATGAGAATAATTAGCAGTTGTTTAAAAAGTACGCCCTTAGAGCATATGGAGGTGAGATGAGTAACTTCTTTGAAGCCATTGACTCCGTGTTGGACTGGATCAATGGCATTGATTTTAAAATTTAACTCTGTTCTGTGCTCTGTGTAGATGTATATGTAACTGTAAATTTCAATCCATGTAAGCCATAAGCTAAATAAATAATAATTACTGTCAGTGCTTCCGTGAAAGACATTTGAATGATGTATTTCGTCACTAATATCTAAAGCTTACTCCGAATCAATAATGTGTTTTATTTTACTAACAAAATGCGTCGCTCTTAATGAAAAGCCCTTTATAAACTAAAATAAGAAAATACAATTTAGAAGACTTGTCTAATACAATGCAATATAAATTCCGATTATCTTATAACGTTAATAACACATAAAAAGCATTTCTATGGATTCAGAATTTAATTTAAAATGAAGAGATGGAATATGTGTTCGCCGAAGATAATGAGAGATGCACAGTTACAAGCGCAAAAAAAAGCAAGACAAAGAGTCACGAAGCGATATAATACTAATATTTTCGGATGAAATAAACGTAATCCTGAAACAATTACGTGTAGACAATGGAAAAATAATGGAAAATAAAACCGGGAAATCGCTTCCTTTTCCATCAACGGACGGCCCCAGTTCGGCATCGACGTCGTCTACGGTAGAATGGCGCGGGGGCGGGGGGAGACGTAGGAGTAACGTTAACAATTTCCAATAAAAACAATATAACTAAAACCCAATAAACTGAGTAATATCGCGGAACAATAAGATTCCCGGCCACAATCACATAAAGTCAAATACCAAATTGAATCCAGAAAATTATTAATGAAACAGAACAGACAACGTTTATCAGAAACGCGGTCCCAGTTGAGACGGAAAACATTGTGTGAAGTGCGGCGCGAGTGAGACGAACGTCGTCGAAGGGATTCTAGGGATCATGGTAGGCTTTCAATTAGTTTTTTGATTGATTTTGCCGAAGCCAGGAGCTACTTAATTGGAAGCGTTGATTACCACCAGACGTTCTTTGATGATCTTAACAGATAATTGGCGTACTTTAGATTGATTATGATTTTTGTTACTAATTAATTTTCGTCGGGGTTTTACTTTTAATTGGAAAATCTCGTCTTACCATTTTAAATCGCAGTCCAATTTATTATGTATTAGTGTAGTGTAGTGTAACGTTTTTAATCACTAATTACACGTTCTCCGTATTATATATTATAAAGAAAGGCTGTTTCCGTCTCTGTTCGGGTTTAATAAGTTACCACTACGTATCTCTTTTTCACTCTTCTTTGTTGTTCTCTCTCTACGACTCTAGATAGGTTTAATTAATTTTTGGAAAAGTTATTACCTCCGAGGTAATTTCTCTTTTCATAAATTATTTCGGGTGTAATTTTTACCTAAGTGCAGATTGCTGTGGATTGCTGGATTGTTGTTGTTGCTGTAACCGAAGCGATTTATGGTACGTTAGTCCTCCTCTTATCTTCTCTCCTTTTTCTTAATTTACCCATACATTTTTAATTACTCTTGTATGGGAGTACGCCAGTAGAGGAGAAGATACAATATTAAACCGTCTAATTAAGGCAAAATCTCGTGATATTAAACTTTTTAACGAACACACATATTAGGTAGAAGTTTAAGACACGGTTACATTACGTTTTCTAGTTAATTATGTGCTCTCTAATTTTCATGAGAAACAGGCTTCAATATAGAAGACATATACAGGGTGTTGTTGAAATAAAGAGACAACGTATGAAAAATGGAAAGATGCAATTAAATAGAATTCGGTGTCCACCCTCGAAAATATTGACGCAGTTCTGACCTGATATTGTCAGGCCATTGAATTGGGCTGAAACACATAGCTGAGGCACTAAAGATTTCATGTGAACGCATCCATCAAATAGTTCACGTCAATTTTCTGCAAAATAGATTCCTAAATGCTTGAGCGTCGAACACAAACGAGGAATGGTGAAATCATTACGGTCAATCGGTGCTGCTTTGAAGAAGATCCATATTTCTTGAACCGTCTTGTGACTATGGATTAAATATAGGTCCATTTTTACGACCCAGAAACAAAACAGCTGTCGATGGAGTGGAAGCATCACGGGGATCTTTAAGGCCTAAGAAGTTTCAAGTTTCAGAAATCCGCTGGAAAAGTTCTTGCTTCAGTTTTTTGGGATAATTTGGAATAATATAATCGATTACCTAAAAAAGAGTCAGACCATCACTGCACTGAAAATTAAGGAAACAAGACGTGGAATGTTAGGGAAAGGTGTGTTGTTTTTGCAGAAGAATGCCCCTGCACACAAATCGCGCATTACCATGAATACAATTCGAGATCTAAGGTTCGAATTACAACACCCACCCTATTCCCCAGACTTAGGCCCCCTTAGACTATTAGCTGTTGCCTCGATTGAAAATTTTTTTAAAAGGACGTCAATTCTTGTGTAACGAAGAGGTAGTAGAAGCTGTGCAGGGCTGCTTTGCAGACCAAGAAGAATCTAGAAGGGTTAAAGGCGTTGCAGGATCGCTGTATTAACTGTAGTCCCAACTTTAAATTGTTTCAATAGTAGGCTAAGAATATATCAATACCCCCTTGTAATATAATAAATTATAGGCCACAACAGCGAATTTTGACTGACTATATTGCAGCGTTTCCAAAATAAAGTGTTTCATCGTTGCTGCTCCCATGATATGTACCAAATTGTAATACATCCTGACCTTTAAATACTCTTTATTGAAAAAGTCTATGTCAAAAATCCAGCAACGATTCCAGACCTAAATTACGAGATAATAAGGTATATTGGTATGATGAAGGTCCAATTATTCCGAGATGTCGCCCAAAACTTAGATATTATCTTTCATACATAATTACCATACGATGTGTGAGTTTAAAATAACGAGACTTATGCTGTAAAACTTTTTATTTTAAATTTATACTATTTCATTATTATTCCCTTTAATATATGCCCTTTCTTTATCTCTGTACCTCCATTCAAATTTTCCATGGTGCGAAGCAATGCTGAAAATCTTCTTCTGTGAGCTCGTTTATGGCACTTGCCGCTTTTTCTTTCACAGCTTCAGAAATTTTGTTCCTTTTATTGCAGATTTTGCCACAGGGAACAGATAAAAGTCACATGGTGCCACGTGAGACAAATGAGGCGGATGGTTTAACATTGGGATATTATTCTTGGCTAGAAATCTCTTGGCAGACAATGCAGTGTGCGCCGATGCGTTGTTCTGAAGAAGAACCTTATGAAATCCTACGTAAAATTTGCTTTAATCATTATTTGTCAATACCTACAATTTCAGCAATTTCACAAATAGTGAACTGACGGTCAATACCTACAATTTCAGCAATTTCACAAATAGTGAACTGACGGTCTGATCAGATCATATTACCGATTTTTTCCATGTTTTCTTCCGGTTTTGACGTGGAAGGGCGTTCCAGGCGTGTGTCATCTTCAATATCTTCTCGGCCATCTTGGATACCCTTAAACTACACAAATAGTGGCATATGTGACAAAGAGTCATTGACATATGCGTCTTTTGATAAAAGATAAGTCTCAGTAACGGTTTTTCCAACTTTCAAATGAAATTACACGATTATTTGTTGCTCTACTAAGTCTCTTATCATTTTTCCGGCAAAAACAAATAAAAAATAGATCTTGTGCAACCGAAGGCCATGGCTGGGAGAGGCGGCAATCAAAGGAAAAGGGTTTACGCTATACTCAAAAAATTGAGAGTCAATTACTACACGAACCCCAAGATTAAAAACCCCCGCAAAATTAAAATATGTGCTGCCTATGTATCAGAATGTCTGTTAGAAGTACCTCTTTCAAATTTACACATAGGTTGCAATGTTTATATTTATAAAAACTATAACAGATAATATTGTTTAGACGACTGTCGACGTTATAAAAACCCTTCAGCGGATCAGCTTTGTTTACTTAGGGTTCAGTAACCTCAATACTATTACGTGCGAATATATCTGCTGTGAATCATTTGTAGACGAAAATTTTTAGAACTAATCTAAATCACCTTCCTTTTTTATGTGTTATGTCGATGCTTTTTTTTGTTACGAAAAGTAGCAAATATAAAATATGAAAATGGATTTAGAATGTCGCTTTTGAATATAGACACTTCAATGTTTATGTATATAAAAACTAGTAAGTAGTAGATAACATTGAATAATCAGTTTTGTATGCTAAGGTTTCGTTAACCTGGTAGGAAAAGTCAACCGTTAAAAATTTATACTGATATGTGAATTTTTAAACAAGATGACTTAAAAGAACATGTAATATATATGCTTTACGAATATTTAACGTCCGTTTTGGTAACAATCTATCTTTAATCGAGGACGTAAATGTAAATCGGTTCGAACGTAGGCACGCAACGATCGATAATGCACTGAATCGATTTCGATACTTAAAGCGAGACCGACAACAAAACTACTGTTTATGTTATTATCGGTCAATTTTAAGGCATCATCTCCGATACTCTATTATACAAGGTGTGTATAAATTGGCGGACCCACTACACGCGGCAATGTTCTTCGTTAAATTCGGAGTCCAAAATCCTAATACGAAAATGTTGTACCATGCTCCATATCTTTGCACGAGGTTCCTAAAGTTCGAACTTTCAGTCTTGAAATAAGCATTATTACTCGATATTTGTTGACAGAAAGAGCTACAATTTAGAAGAAAGAAGAATTGTTGTTATTATCCTTTCGTTAAAGTTTTCTTTTTGATTTTAAAGTTTGTTTTTAATATTTGTTTATTAACTTATTTTGACGAAAAACACATCTGACAACGTTGTAAAACAATAAGTAGGCAGCCTAATGTTGTTCTAGTCAAATACATTACTACTGTCAAATTTTGACACTTATGTAATCTACCTATTTCATTAGACTTGCTTATTTTTAGTGTTTATTTGTATAATTTTGTTTAGTTTTCGTATTTATTTGTATAGTTTTAATCAGCGAATAGTACAAACGATACCACAAAGATTGCAGCTATGTCTACAAACTGATGGATTTCAATCCGAACAATTATGTAGGTAATAATTACATTGATTTCTATCAAGAAGATGTACAAAAATTAGTCAATATTATCAAAAATTTTTAAAACTTTGTAATATTTTCCTAATAAATATGTAATCTAAGAAACCAATTTTATTTCGTTTGTTTCTTTTTTAAATTTAAAATGTAAGGTTCACATGACGACGTGTAAAAATGTTCCGAAGATTATAACTAGCACATGCGTGTTCAATGTTGCCAAATGTATGTTTCTTTCAAATTCATTCTGAAGACAAAGGAAGCCTGATACATCGTTTTAGGATTAGGACTTTTAACTCAAAATTTGATCAAGAATGTCGCCACGTGTAGTGGGTCCGCCAATTTATACACACCTTGTATAATCAGTTACTCAGTGGCGTGACAAAGTTTTTTTAAATATCATTTTTTTCTCTTATGAGAGGGAATTTTGGGAAAATATTTTGGATTCTATATTATATATAATTGCATGTTTCCATTTTTAATACGTCGTCTCTTTATTTCAAGGACACCCGGAATATGTATGTTAAATTTCAAATGCACTTAAGTAATCGAATTTTTGTTTCATCAACTGTAATCAATTTTTTTATGTCATTTCCACCTGGCAAATTTAATTTCCGATTATGCTTTTTTAGAGTCTAAAGTTTTAAATGCTTTTGTAACTTGTGTGCAAGTTCACAAAACATTTGCAAAGTTTTTAATTTTATTATCTGTCAGTTTGTGTTGTTCAGCATTGATTTTATATCAAAAGGAACAAAATTGAATATAGACAAAACAAGGAAACGCTTCAAAAATTATTCTTGAAGAAATGTTGGCTATACATGGTCCAAATTGTTTAAATATGGTCGAGCATGATTCAATGATGGTTCTCGTCCAGGTCGCCCTAATGATGTTATTACTTGAGATGTTGAAAAAAACAAGTGTTTGGTACTAGAAGAGAAGCGACAATTATGATTTGTTAGGTGTTACAGAAACTGCGGTCTTTAGAATTATACACGAGTACTTTGAAATTACAAAAGTTGTGCTAGGGGGGTTTCACGCCAGAGACGTGAACAATTCTTAACGCGTTGTGGCAACGAACTAGATTTAATTATCGACCGACTTGTCACTGGATATGAAACTTGGGGTTCATAATTATGATCCATAATTGAAACAAAAGTCGATCCAGTGACATATTAAGGGCTTGCGTCACCTGAAAAAGTCACTCCTTCTGCAGGAAAAATAAGGGTTTTTTGGGACTGTCAAGGAACTTTGCTAATTGACTATTATCGGAACAAGGATAGTACGGTAAATAGGGGGGAATTATACAAGCTTGAAGCATAGTCCCTTCATTAAGTGACAAAACAGCTGCTCTTGCTAATTGTGCCTTTGAATAAGTTAAACACCCACATTTGGCACCCAGTGACTGCTATTTGTTTCGGAATCTCAAAAAAAAACACAATATTTAGGGACGATGACGAACTAATATCAGCTGTAGAGAACCAATTTGCAGAGAAACAAAAAGGATATTTATTTTTACAATGAATTAAAGATGTCATTGAAGCAGTGCAATACCTATATTCAAAAGCAAGGAAATTTTATTGAAAAATAAATTGTTTTTGGTGCTCTAGGATTTTGTTTTTGTGTCTAGTTCGGGAAGATAAAAACGTCCATTCGTAGAATATTTTATTCTCAAAATCCAGTTCGGCTCTTTAAATTTTAGGATAAACATTGTGTTTGCGATTACGTAAATACTTTAAAATAACACCATGCAAATGGTATGTGAAACTGCAAATCGAATTGTTCTTTATAAAATCAGGTTCGGCTAGATCATATGCTTGTATGTGTAAATAAATATTCCATAATTTTGTTGCTTTACTCATTCGCTAAAACTGATTGAGGAGAATATTGACCGACTTTGCTTTTATCGATTCGTTTATGATTCTTTCATTTTACATGATGACATTTGTATCGTTTCACAATTGGGCTCTATTTACCATTTTATAAAATACATCAACACTACACTAGTAGTCTTTAGTTTCGTTTTTTTCAGGTTTATTTTCAGGTGACTTTTTTCCAATCTATTACTCTCATGTCTTTTAAATAATTTTTACCTCTTCCAATCATCTTTTTTGGTGGACATTCCTTTTCTATTCCCAGCCCCCTGTCCTCAAGGTACAACTTTTTAAATCCATGTTCTTTAAAACATTCTGGTCATCTAGTTCTTTGCGTTGCTCTAATTCCCTAGTTGTCCTTCTTGACGATTCTTCGTCTACTTGTATTTCTTCAGACATTTCTTAAGATTGCTACTTGCCATACTTAATGTATTTCTAATTTTTTGCTGATTGCCAGGGTTTCACTGGTTTAGGTAACAGTTCATCCTATAATTCTTTGTCAGCCTTATTTTGGTAAGTTTAAAATTTAGTAAAACTCCCAGCGGCTTTACTTCTTTTTGCTAACTTTTCCTTATTTCTTTGACTTATTCTTCTTTACATGTTCGCGTTACAGCTAGATATTTGGTCAGCTCAATTTTTTTTGTTTAATGTTCATGGACTTCTAAAGTGGACGCTGATCTACTCTATATCCAATGGTAGGTACGTAATGCCCAATTCATCGAGCCGACCATTGCCTGTTCGTCTGGGGAATCCCCGTGGCTCATTCTAAAACTGGTCAGCTTTTGCCCGGACTTCCGGACCACTTGTATCGCATCTGATGTACTCTGTACCATATATTGAGAGACATGTAAGTCAATAAGACGTTTGATGTCTTAGGTATGAAGAAGAGGTTCGGATTGGACGCTGACCGTTTTTCGACTACCTAACCTACACGGAATAGCTGAACATACTCCACAGTTTGGCTGTTGGACCTTCATTATCTGTCCAATATCTGTAGATCAGTCGCACTGGGTCAATGGGCTATCCTTGAAATAATGGAGTGGCATTTCACAGGACCGAGCATGACGGCAAACCATCCAACGCTGACTGAAGGAGAAATACACGGTAACTACGGGAGAGGAGATGTAGCCCATGCTAGTTCACCTCATCCAGGTGTTGGACTCGTACTAGCGTAAGTGTCATAATTGAAGTGTGCACATGAGGCCTTGCACAGGAATAGTTATGACGAATCTGCCTTCTTTAATTTTTCTTGATCTTTCATTGCAGTATTTCCTTTTACTTCTCCAACTGTTGTTCCGTATTTTTTTGTTTTTTCCTCCAGTAGTTTAAACGTATTTATTATACTCTGATATAGCCATAAATTCAATATAATCGGTGTCAACTAGGCGTAATCAATCTACTTTCGTATATAAAGCTCTTTGCTTCTATGTCACTTTATCTCAAAATTAGCTCTTGCATTACGTTAAAAAGCACTTGAATAATGGATCTCCTCGTATAAATCCATTTTCGCAGCATGCTGTAGTGTTATATACTTTTTATTTAGGCTAAACATCTCTTAAATTTGTAGTATTGTTGAATATTTATAATAATAAGATATTGCTAATAATACAATTACAACGACCGCTCGGTGAAATCCGGAAGAACATTGTATTATTAGTAGAGAACGGATGCAATTTCCATAAAACGCAATCGGCAATTGGAATTGTGTATAACGTCGCACAGTACATCCCGGCGTAATTCAATGAAATATTTGTTTGACTTACTCGGCCACCTGGTCTCGCTGCGATAACAATGGACAACTCTGCTTTTGTATTCGGAGAATATAGTGTTTTTTAAAGTGTTTTCATGAGCGTAGATAGAAGCGGGATTTTTATAATGTATTTTATTTATTAGTTTAAATTTCTTAAGATAAATAAAGTGCTGTGAGTAAGTTTCTTGTTTTCATAGTTTTAACTGCTAATTACATCGTAATTTTTGTGATAGATCCTGCTTAATATCGTTTGATTGAATCTATTTCTACCAATTATTTCGACGTAAATGTGCATTGAATTTCGTTCAGTTTCAATAACTTACGCACACATTTTTAGTTTTCATTTATTTAGATCTAGAGCATTGTTTAAGTTACTTTTTCAGACATGATATGGAAGAATGTCGAGAACGGCATTGTAAAACAATGGCGAGTTGGATTGACGGTCATACTGATTGTATGTCCATTGTCAGTGATTCCGAAATTTATTACAAAATCCGTAAAATATCGTCAAAAATTCGTCACTTAGGATCGCAAACACATCTGAACTCTGTAAAACTTTTATGGCGGCTAATATTCCATTAAATAAACTTAGCAATCCCACTTTAAAAATATTTCTGAAAAAATATACTGGTCGAAATGTTCCTGATGAATCAACTTTACGCAAATATTATGTTTCTAGGTGCTATACGAGAACAGTAGAACGCATTAGAAGCCGTCTTTTAAATCAATACATATAGATAAGCGCCGACGAAACGGTGGATATGTTAGGACTCTGTGTGGTAAATGTTGTAGCTGGTGTACTACATCCAACTATTCCCTATAACTCATATGAATAGCAACAAGTGTTATAAATAGAGTTGATGCGGAAACGGTTGCTGAAACCATTAAGGAGAATATGCAAAAAATGCTTCATTCGGACGCCACGTACAAAGAAAAAATACTTTTATTTGTCAGTGATAGTGCTGCGTATATGTTAAAAACAGGCAGACTATTGAAGAAAACATATCCTAATATGCTGCATATTACTTGTGTAGCACATGCTCTCCACAGAATCTGTGAATATATCAGAGACACTTTTCCGGAAGTTGATAGACTTGTATCAGCTTTTAAAAAAGTTTTCAGAAAAGCACCATTGGGAGTAGCTCTTTTCAGGGAAAAATTTCCATTTCTGTCACTGTCTCCCACTCCAGTAATAACTAGATGGGGAACATGGCTGGAAGCTACTAGTTATTATGCTGAGAATTTCGATAGTCTAAAACATTTCGTAACACTGCTAAAGGAGGATGCTAGAAATATTGGTGAGTGCAAGGAGCTCACATAAATCCCAAATTTAAAAAATCAGTTGTACTTTCTTCACGAACACTATGAAAAATTGCCAAAACTAATCACTTATTTTGAAAATCGAAATCTCAAATTAAATGACGGATTAACCACATTAGATGTGGCTGTTAATAATTTGAAAAGTATTCCAAGTGACTTCGGATGTGGCCTTCGGCAAAAGTTTGAAGCAATTCTTAATAGAAATCCAGATTTAATTACATTGCAGCAAATATGTATGGAGACAATTCCACAAAATCTAACGGCTAAATATGAAGAAATAAAAGAATATTTCCAGTATGCACCTATAACCAGTTGCGATGTAGAAAGGACGTTTTCTATTTATAAGGATGTACTTAATTCAAAGAGAACAAAATAGACAGAAGAAAACCTTGAGAAACTATTGCTAGTCAATATTAATACTCCTTTACTCAACTTGAACGACAAAATGAACAAATAAATATGTTCCAATTATAGAAATAAAATTAAAAACTTTAAAAGTACAACTTTTCAACAAATACATATGTATTTCGTAATTTTATAGATCACTACCAGTTTGTTTTCCAATTATATAAATAAAATTAATTAATAAATATGTATTTCGTAATTTTAGATAGATAGATCACCACCCGTATGTTTTCCAATTATATTAATAAAATTAAAAACTTTATAAATACAACTTTTCAACAAATAAATATGTATTTCGTAATTTTATAGATCACCACCCGTTCGTTTTCCAATTATATAAATAAAATTAAATATTTTAGAAATACAGCCTTTCGCCAGTACTGCACTGGACTTTGTGGTAAGCGTGTTCGTTCTCTATTTATTAGTGACAGTGACTGTAAGAGCTTTCAACAGGCTGTTAATATAAATTACACATGTACCACATTCTTTAATTAAATTTTGAAAACCATTTCAGACATGCTTTACTTTCGAACGTTTTCAAAATCTTCTTAGTGTACTGATGTACTTTCATCTTTTGATTTTGGATTTTGCTTTTATGTCTATTGGTCAGCGTCCAGCCTTCACACGTGGAAGTATTTGGACGATCACTGTCTTCAAAATAACATTCTGTTCGTATGCAATTCGACATTTTCTAGAGTTTATCCGATCCTTCATCTGTTTCTGATAGCTCTGTATTTACCTCTAATTCCTTCCTTTTTTCTTGTTAGTCCCTTATATTTTAATTATTATTTAACCCTTCAGGAGTGATTATAATTCTTATAAGTTTATACTTTTGTAAATTTATAATTCATTATTTTGCGATTATTTAAGATTTTTAATACACGATTTATGGAGACCATAATTAATGGACAAAAACAATGAAAATCTTACATTACCCCTTAATATTTAAAACTTAACAATTAAATGATAATTTTTCATTTATAACCTCATATATTTACGCATTCTCATAGGTGAAACGATATGACAAATTGAACGAACATAATCTGAAATAAATAAGCGGAAACAGAAAACAAAGCACAAGGAAAAAAGTAAGTGGCACTAAACGAAGTGAGTGACGAATAGGAAGAAAACGGAGGGGAAAAACGTAAAAGTGAAAGAGAAATAGAGACCGGCTAGTCAGTTGGACAGAGATGGGTATAGCGACGGGACAATATTACCGTGAAATTGATCGGTGAGAGCTTTGAGGACCGCTATTTCGAAGTTCAAATGTTAAGCAAATCCCAATAATACGCTTCCGAAACAATTCAATGCTGTTTCGAATTGATTTAGGACAAAGTAGTTTCAATGAATATTCGAAAGTTTTTCTACAATGTTACGTTGACGACGACAGTGCAGGTACAGATAAATTCAAGGAATACCTAAATTACTTTACTTTTTAATAAACACGGAAATCGTAAAACTGTATATTTAAAAAAATATATAACAGACTAAAAAGTACATTTGTAAGTAATACTTAAAAGTCAATTTAATATACTTCATGGCACATTGCGCGAGCTCTCTTGGCATTTTCAGTTGTTGCTAGAGAAATGTTAGTAAGAAACATACTTTATTCTTTTTTTTCTTGTTGTTTACTATGCGATCTGTTACTATACAATAACAATAAGCATATTTGCTGTTTGAAGAAGCGACGTGAAGAGATTGTGTTCAATGGCTGTCACATAATGGTTTACATACAATAAATATTTTTGTCAGAATGGAATACGAAGCGTTTCAAATATCGATTTTTAGCATATATTCACAGATTCTGTGGAGAGCATGAGCTACACAAGTAATATGCAGCATATTACGATATGTTTCCTCAGAGACACCTTTCCGGAAGTTTATAGACTTGTATCCGCTTTTAGAAAAGTTTTCAGAAAAGCATTACCATTAAGAGTAGCTCTTTACAGGGAAAAACTTCCGTCTTTGTCATTGCCTCCCTCTCTAGTAATAACTAGATGGGGAACATCAACAATGTTTAAATGACGATGCTCGAAGTATTTCTGAGTGCAAAAAACTAATACAAATTCTAAATTAAAAAAATCAGGAAATTTGCCAAAACTAATCACTTATTTTGAAAATCAAAATCTCAAATTAAATGATGTATTAACCACATTAGATGTGGCTATTAATAATTTGAAAAGTATTCCAAGTGATTTCGGATGGGGCCTTCGGCAAGAGTTAGACGCAGTTTTTAATAGAAATCCAGATTTAAGGTTCTAAACCTGTGTGAATGCTGCAAATTTAGGCGATTTTCGGGAATTTTTTGGAAGAAACGTACTCAATTAAATTTTTCGGAAAACTAAGCATATATTTGGTTATATTTGACCTATATTACATAATTTTTTCAGAGAAAAATATTGAGATCCAAGCGAGACTGCCTTCGGAGGCGCCAAAAAAAAAGTTCCTCCACTGCGGACATGATTCAAGTCGATTGAGTAGCTGAAACCGAAAAAGGAAAAAATGTCGTTAAATTGGAAGGTTTTTCCTGTACGATGATGTACGTAGGATTTTCGAAAAATATGAAAATCTAAAAAAATGGCGTGGTTATGAAGCAGTACTCGCTTTGTGACAGATAACATGTGTTTGTGCGAGTAGTGCTTTTGTTCATCAAAACTGCACTTGTGGCTCTCTTTTAAATGTGTTTGTCCTGGCTTTTAAAATGTATTTTCGGAGTAAACTATGAGTACGCCGTTGTTATTAGTCTGATTAATTTAAAATATTGCAAACATTATGAATATTGAGACGGGTAATATCTTCATATAAAAACCAGTGCACATTTTGACCCCCTGAGGAAGCATACGATTTTGATGCGAAATATTGGGATAAAAAAATAAAGAACTGACTTAAGTAAAAGAGTTTAATTTTGCTGGATTCCCCAAAAAACAATTATCCTTTCCATATACACATATATATATATATATATATATATATATATATATATATATATATGAAGATAATTAAAAAAATAAACATAATAGAATCCAAAAATGGGATGAAATTAGTCCACACACATCACTAAATAAAAACGAATTTATTAGAGGTATACACTTCTGTCTCGACAACACATATTTTTAGTACAAAAATTCTTTTTATAGTCAAACATTTGGTATTGCCATGAGGTGCTCCTATTGTAAATCTGGTAATGGAACATTTAGAACAAAACGTTATCAATTCATTAGACTTCAACCCCATTTTCTTCAAAAGATATGTTGATGATATCATAACATGTAACTAATAAAATAAACTATCTTTTAAATAAATTCAACAATTTTCACAACTAATTAAAATTCACTATTGAAGAAGAAACTAATAACAGTATTAATTTTCTTGATATTTCTTTAAGCTATGATAGACAGGGTACTATTTATACAAATTGGTCTAATAAACCCACAGCTTCTTTTCGATATATGAATTACCACTCAAATGCTCTCCTACAGTATTCAATAAAATGTTTATAAATAATCTGACTGATAGAGCAGTAAAACTATCACATACTCAATACAGAAAAGATAACATCAAGAAAATTAAAACAATCTTAACAGATAATAATTATCCACCACAACTTATAGACCCAATAATTAAAAAAAGAATACACCAAATATACAACACTGCAGACACCAATAATAATCAGTCAGATTATTTATAATCATTTTATTGAATACTGTAGGAGCATTTGAGTGGTAATTCATATATCGAAAAGAAACTGTGGGTTTATTATACCAATTTGTATAAATAGTACCCTGTCTATCATAGCTCAAAGAAATATCAAGAAAATTAATACTGTTATTAATTTCTTCTTCAATAGTGAATTTTAATTTGTTGTAAAAATTGTTGAATTTATTTAAAAGATAGTTTATTTTGTTAGTCGGAATACATGTTTTGATATCATCAACATATCTTTTGAGAAAAATGGGGTGGAAGTCTAATGATTGATAACGTTTTGTTCTAAATGTTCCATTACTAGATTTGCAATAGGAGCAGCTAAAGGAGAGCTCATGGCAATACCAAATGTTTGACTATAAAAAGAATTTTTGTATTGAAAATATGTGCTATCGAGACAGAAGTGTATACCTCTTATAAATTCGTTTTTATTTAGTGATATGTGTGGACTAATTTCATCCCATTTTGATTCTATTATGTTTATAGCTAGATCTGTAGGAATGTTAGTAGATAAAGATTCTACATCAAGTGATATAATTTTGTGATTAGTTGGTACTTTTTGTTCCTTGATGAAATTTTGAAATTGCCATGAGTCTTTGGTATGATATTCAGTTTTTCCTAACATCTTAGATATGCTATCACCTAGGAATTTTGCTATATTATAAGTAGGGGCTTGTATGTTGATACTATTGGTCTTAAAGGGATATTATTTTTGTGAATTTTAGGTAAATCATATATTGATGGAGGGTGGTAATTAAAAATGCGAAGTTTGTTTTTAGTGAAAAGAGAAATTAAAGAAATGATTAGTATTAAACACGAAAAAAATTCAATTAACAACAGAAATGATATAGAAAATTTAAGCAGTATATACTATAACTTAATTGTGTAAGGATCTGCAATTTACAATCATAAGATATTTTTTTTGTTATATAATTATATATCTTAAGTTATTTAAATATCACATACATTTGCTTATCATGCTGACTGTTCCGTGTTTTGTTTCCTGTCGGGTTGTCCGAGTAGGTTTTCGTGGTTTTCCTTCTCGTTTAAGGCGAATGCCGACAACTTTGCATCTTAAGACGCTCCACGGGCGCATACATAATAACTCATGTCTTGCTTTTCCCTGTTTTTGTTGTCTATCTTTTTTTGGAATTCTAAGGCATGATTTATTATTATTCAATTGGAATGTATCTTTGAATAATTTTATCCATAGCAACTCAATTATATGACATTTGTATACTGTCATTTATATTTTATATCCTTGATAAAGGCATCATTGCCGAAACATGTAGGGTTGTTTTATATATATATATATATATATATATATATATATATATATATACTTTAAAGTAAAGCCAGACCTTAAATCGCCAACTGATTGAATTTACCTATATATATATATATATATATATATATATATATATATATATATATATATATATACCTGCGAGCTGTTGCTCTTTAGAAGGCTGCCCTTCGGGTAGTATTAAAGATACGACCTAGAAATTTTCACAGGATGTTCTTGAAAGTATTAACTGTCGAATAAGTCGTAAGAAAATGATAATTATGCCCTTTAACAAAGAACACGTGGTATACGAGAGCGGGATCACGATTGATTGATATCGATGTCTAGCTTACATCTGCGCGAAAGATATCTCGCACTCGGTAATCGAAGTGGAGAGGAAAACAACAAAGAAAGCTCATGTGCAGTCATTCCTATAGATAAATGAACGTAAGCATATGAACTTACAGGTAGGTTCAAAATTAATGAAACAAAATAAAATAAAGAAAGACGCTAATTTGGGACAAAATAAATCGTGTCTACGAACGCGTAACAACTTTATTAAATATAGACGACTAAGATCTACCAATCATTCGAGCATAATTTATGAAGTTGCAAATCACTTTTTTTTACAAATAATTGTTCTTACCAATTTAATTTTCTATTTAATTGTTCTTTCATTGTTGTTAAATTTCATATAAAGACTCTTTCCATTGGTAAAAGTTATGTCAGCTGATTTTTTAAAATTTGTTTTCATTCTCTATATATTTTGTAAATTTTTTATTTTAAAAGCAACTTGTGAATTTTGAGAAGCTCTCGTTCAATCTACCTGATATGACAATACGGCAGTATCAGAGCGTAGGATCCAATACACTTCTCTGTGGGACACCTGCCTGAATTAATTCTTTCGCTATGCATTTATCTTGGTATTTAATTTTAAAAAATTATAGTTGCACAAATAAGATTTTGTTTAAACTTTAGATAAAAATTCCGTGTGCCAGACCTAATCGATGGCTTGTGTTATATTGAAGAATACTGCCTCTAATCGCCATCGGATGTCGAGACGTTTCTCATGGACATTTGTTGTACAAGTTTGATATATAGCGGTGGTCTAGCGTAAGCATGGTTACTTTTAGTGTCGTATGCGAATCAGGACAAGGAAAATTCCGAAACACGTGTCCGTACGTTAAACTCTCCAATGCGAGTTGATATGCGTTTTGTATATCTATGTGCACATATACAGATGTTTTTAACATGTATGTATTATCGTAGTACCATGTTTGTTTCTGAATTAATTTAGTAATCTGGGATTATATTTTTTAAAATAAGAAATTAATTATAGTTTAGGTAACGCAAGCAAGAAACTGATGTAAATTCCTCTGCTTGTTTTAATCTTAGAAGACAAAAATAAATAAATGGAAATTGGTGTCAAAAATTTAAATTACTTCTAATTAAATCTAATTACAGCACTTACAACTTCAAGAAATAAAGTGCAGCGCGATATCGAATTCTGTCACCCAGAGTTATCGGAAAACCGAGTAACCAACGAATGGGAGAGGTACGGAACGGAGGACTTAGCGAGAAATACTAAAAGAGTTCCGCCGCTCGATTTTTATCAGTCTCCTTTTAATTAATATTGTTAGCTTTCATTAACATTCATGTCTGTGACGCGAGATGAGGGACGAGCTTTATTATTTACTTTGTTTTCGACAATTTCCGTAATATTAAGATGCGAGATTAAGGAAATGAAAAATAATATTAGTGAAGTGAGCTAGCCCCATTCTCTGGGTATTTTTTTTTAAACAGGCAACTAACTCCCGACAAAACTATTTTAATTAATTTTCATTATAAAACATTATACATACATTTACGACCGAGTTCTCGGGTTGAAGTTTTGATTAAAACAAAACTTTGCGAAAAAATAATTGTTATCGTGTATATCATAAACATTTTTAAAACTAGAAGCTTCCTTTACTTAATGTAATTTTATGAGTGGAGTTTTTATCAAATTTTCCCTAATAAATTACGAAATTGTTTTAATATTTTTAATATTTATTAGTTTTCTAACGAATGCATAAGTTCACATTCCTATAATAAACTGCATACAAAATTTCGTAAAACCTGTTTTGATATGAAGTAAATTTTTAATAAAGTTTTTATAGGTAGTTCAGTTTATTTAGCAATCAAATATTCCTGTTTCTTTTATATAAAAACAATGAAGTATTTCGTCTTCCTGCAAAAATACAGGAGAAAATTATATTAAAAACATTATTACGAAAGAAGTTACTAATATAATATTCGTTTATATAAGTAGTATTCAAAAAATTACTCATGCGTATTCAATACCAGAATTTGAGCTTTTGTCTGTCAATGTCATCCTCAAGTATATACAGCATGTTTCTTAATTGAATGCCAATGTTGAAGGGGCGATTCTTAAAATTCATATTACAGTCGTAAACTACTTCCTTTCCGAGATACAGGGTGTTAAGCTTCTAAGAAAAAAATCGTAATGGTACGCCACTGATTTTTCTTAAAATAAAAATGATTTTAGAAATGCCCATTTATTTTGGAGAAAATTTGATTCCTTGGCTTGCTTTTGTACGATGCAATCATTTCGCGTGCGTGGTACGAAAACAAGTCAAACAATAAAAACCATTAGAAAAGCAATAACCAATTCTGATATAATTAGTGAACAATTTTAATTGACTGTTTACAAATTAATAACAATTTTGTAAAACGAAAAAAATTAGATGAATTGTTGAAAATGCCCCCCACCTCCCAGGATACATGCTTCAGCTCTTCTTCTCTTATTCGTGTGTACTCTTTGAAAAATGCCTTATATGTCATAGGCAGCTCTTATACGATTCTTCAATTCTTGCACAGTGTCAACTGGAGTGCTGTGAATCAGAGTTTTAAGATGTCCCCATAAGAAAAAGTCCAAATTATTTAAATCTGGGAACTTCGAAGGCTATCGTTGAAATCCACCACAACCTACCCATCGCTTATGAAATATACGATTTAAATATTCTGTTGCTTCTAGACTGAAATGAGCTAGTGAATTGTCATTCATGAATCACATACTATTTCTAACTAAAATTGACACTTCTTCAAGCAATACTGGTAAATCGTCCTCTAGAGAAACCGACGATAGTTGTGACCATTTAGCCTTTGTGGCAGAAAAAGAGGCCCAATTAAGTTATTTTTAACAATTCCAGATATTTATCGAAAATTGCTCTTGGGGGTTAGATTCAGCAACTGCATGCGGGTTTTTGTCGGCCCAAACATGATTATTGTGAAAATTTTTGACAGCGTCTCTCGTTAGTTTCACCTGTGAACATTATTTTCTCTCAAACATCGGATTTTGCGCAATATTCTCCAAAAACCATTAACAGAAGTTGATACGCAAACGAAAGTCTCGGGGAAGTAAGGCTTGGTCCCATAGAATATGATACGGGTATCACAGAAGATCGTGAAAAATTCTCCAAACTAGATTGGGCGAGATATTCAAGTTATTTTCAAATTTTCTTGTGCTAATTTCAGAATTTCCATCAATTGAATTTAAAACTGCTTCCTCAATTTCTGGAGTTCTTGTAGTACGATGGGCACCTTTTAATTGATCGTTTGGCCTAAAAGGACCTGTTTCAGTTAACTTTCTATGTACGTTTGATAATGTTCGTCTATCTGATGTAACTCTATCCGGAAAGCGCTCTTGCTACAATCGTCTAACCTCTGGTGCGCTGCTATCAACCCAACCCAACCATGTAATGAATGTCATTAATTAACCATTTTTTTTCAAAATAACATTGTACAGATATTTTAACCAGGAAAATAATTTAACTATCAAAATGAATAAAACAACAACAAACATAGACTACTATTAATATTCTTTTAGTATAGGAAAAATAATTGTTCTTAATTTCTTTACTGAAAAAGAATTCAAGTTACGAAAAAAGTCAAGAGATCTTTTTTGTTACAAAATGAAGTACCATTAAAAAATAATTTATATAAAAAAAGCAGCGGCCTACCATTATTTTTTGAAACATATTCAGTTCAAATTTTGCTCGAACGCCACTGGTAGAAAATTAAAAAAAAATTATATCGGAAAACGCTTCTTTATGATAGGAAAGCATCTACCGAATTTCGTGTGGTATGAATGTTATAAAAAAACTCTTTTTAGAAGTTTTAACGGCCTGTATCTCAGCATCTCTATATTCTTGGAAATGGGTAATGTTTTTTGGCCGAGATAGGTTATAGAATAATAATGCGTTTGGGTTGATTTACTGTCTTCCAAAACTAATATTGTCTCTCACTAATCAGCAGTGGAGCGATATCGTTTTTTCGAATCTAGTTTATGTTTGCACGCACCTGATCGTTCCAGATTCTATCGAACAGAAGAAGGCAGTTTTTTAATTTTTTTCGTTAGACGTGAGACTGCACTTACAAAACGGTTGATGATTTGTGATGGATTTAGCATAGGAAATAGGAAGCTTGTAGCATTTTTTCAAAACCATTTAAATGGTTAAAGTTACATTTAGTTCTGACATAAAGTTCTGAATCTATTCGCTTCATATATATATATATATATATATATATATATATATATATATATATATATGATAATTTTGATGTTCTCGCGGTTGTATGATGAAATGATGGTTTCTCGGGTTCTTGGCCGCGTGTGAGATGTGTCCTGAGAAGGAGACAACAATCCTTCTCAGGACACATCTCACACGCGGCCAAGAACCCGAGAAACCATCATTTCATATATATATATATATATATATATATATATATATATATGTATATATCTAAAGGATAGGTAATTCCACATTCTAGCAAGAGATTGCTCAGCAAGGCAATTACAGCTGTTACATTACGATTCGTGCAAAAGGTCAACATAAATATTCTCAATTGGTCTGGACCTATCATCTATAGGACATGTCTGGGGTATGATAGGTACAAGTATGCTTCCTAACCTTCCAATAAACTGGACTGTTTATTTGTGGATCAACGAGTTTAAACGTGGACGAAGCCAAGAGAGATCATTAGAACTTTGTTACAAAAATTCTTAACCTGAGAATCATTCTTAGTTTTGGAAGAAGATGAAGAGGAGTTCATCGAAACATCGGAGTGTCAAGATTCCTTTTCAGCAACAATATATTGTGCTGTATAATAACGAGCCATCGAAGAAATTCATAATTGGAGTAGACTGTGAAGCGAAATTGGGTTGGTACTTTAGCCACTTCCACATAATGACACATTACTTGATGCTTGACAGTTTCATTTGGTTTCATTGTAAAAAAAAGGCATTGAAATGATACTCCAACAAAAAAGAAAACAAATAATTTATTTAATATCGAAATCATAATCAAAATTTACATATAGCTACAGAAGTTGTTGAAAATGTTGTTCATTTACATCTAAACACAAACAATTTTCTTAATAAGAGTTTTGAAAAATTTGACACAAACTTATAGTTTAAATGTCAAATAATAAATGTCATTATGTGGAAGTGGTTAAAGTACCAACCCAATTTCACAGTCTACTCCAATTATGAATTTTTTCGATGGCTCGTTACTTAAGAAACCAACCTCATCTATAATTAATTAATATAATTAAACATCCAAATACTATTTTATAGAAATAACTATATCGACTCCAGAAACAATATTCCTTATTTTATACACGTGCCGTATATTTAGTATAATAACATTTGTAGCGTTTTATTATAGTCATACCTCGCTTGATTTGAATTATTTATAAAAAAGTATCAATTTATTAATTTAATTTTAAAGAACATCAATAACCACAACCGCCATTCTCCAACGCACTTGGCCTTTGTTTATGTCTCTAAACACTATATACAATATTTTATTTATAAGATTCTGCAATACATATGTGATTGTTCATACATTCCACAAAAAACTACGTACTTTTGTTTATTTCTCGACATAATCTCCGGAAATTTTGAGACAATTATCCCAGCATGACACTAGTTTAAACATCCCTTTACGTTACTGCTGCTTGTCAAATAACTTGAAGTAGTCCTCAACGGAGTCTTGCAATTCCTCTTGATCGGCGAAACGCTTCTCCACCAAAAATCTCTTTAAAGGCCCGAATAAATGAAAACTGAATCGAGCTGAATCCGAACTTTGTGGATAATATTGCAGTACCTTCCAATTCCGCTGTGCCAACCACAGTTTGGTTTGATTTGACGTGTGAGGTCTTATGCTATCATATAAGGCTTTTGCTTCTAATGACTATGTACAATTTTTGGAGTTTCGCAGTATCTGTCACTTTTAAAAGTTGTGCGTGGTTCGAAGAATTCACATAGCAGCAGAACTTCACTATCCCAGAATACGGTGAGCGTGGTTTTGGGAGCAGATGGCTGGATTTTATTTTTATTTTGTAGCTGGGGAAGCTGTACGTTTCCATATTAAGGACTGTCTCTGGGGTAAACTCATATACCTAAATTTTATCTCCGGTAATGATGCTTTTAATGAAAGAATTTCCTTCCTGGTGGTATCGAGTGAGATGTTGAAGAGAGGCACTCATTCGATTGATTTTTTATTCGTCAGAGAACATTTTCAGCATCCAGCGAGCAGAAACTTTGGGGAAGTTTAGGTCGAATATGATTTCATGAATACAACTCTTAGAAATGTCAGTCACTACAGTAATTTTCCGAACTTGACTCCAATTAAATGTTCGACAATTCCGCAGTTGTCATCCCTGTGTGAGGTCTTTGGTCTGCCTAATTTTTTCTCCCGATAATCATTCAGCGTTTGGTGCATTTTTTAAGTTTTGGGCTCCAAACCCTGACTTCTTTTCGACTTAAAACATTCGACCCATATATATAATCTGCAATTAATTTCGATCTGATTCATTCTGACGACTAGCAGAAATCCGATAACTACATGCACCTCACGCTTGGAATATTCTGCGATTGCACACGCTATGCTTGTTTGCTTCCCGGGAACTAAATTGAGTCTTGAACAAGAGAACGCTCCGGATAGCATGAACGTGTTTAGTCATGTATGGCACCAATATTTCCCATGTGCAGTTTGTATAACAGCTACCCATACCTTTAATATCGCACCCCCCCTCTTAGTAACTTTAATAATATTCAACATTTTTTTTAAAACAAAGCGTTGTTGATGTGGACCATTTTTTGTTTTGATTTTCGCGCGTTCATTATATTCTTAATTAACTTTATAATTAAGAGTTAAAATTATATGTAATTAATAATTATTCGATGTTTTTTCGTATTCTTTTTTAAGTAAATATACAAACAACAACAAGGAAGGAATACAAAAGAAGAATAGGATTTAACCGAGCACTGTGCACTACCTAAAGGAAAACACATTACGAGTCTACACAATAAAATTACGTCCATTTTCGTATAGCAGTTACCTTTAATAAATTATTATTGGAAAGTAAGTAGCAAGGAGTGAATTTTTTTCTTTCCTTTTCGAAGGTCCTCGTAAAAATTAAGGAAAGGGTTTTTCGGACGGGTTCGGTTTACTGGCGGGACGGGAGGGAAGCGAGTAGGTTTCGGTTGTTTCACAATCGCGATTTTACCTTTTTGAATAAGGCAGAATGATTTAATGATAAGGACCGACTCTCTCTCCACTCGTTCCGCTATTGCCGCGCCATCGTGCCGCCCGCGCTGCTCTCTCTCTCCAAAGTATCCGAAGAATAACCCTGTTAATTAAGTTTGTCACTTTACTGTACACACAGGCAGAGCAAATTTAGGTTTTTAATTATTTTTGTTCAGCATTTCCTCAGTTAGTTCATTATATAAAATTTAATTAAGTTTCGCCGGCCTTAATTTAACGCTACTAATCAAGTATAAAGTTTTTTCGTTTAAACTGCTCCTCGTTTGCACTCAGAATTGACGTACGTGCGCGGAAAGTTAAATGACGCATTTTTTAATGACTGCCGCTGTTGCCGCCGCCGTCTCGTTCTGCCCCCCCGAGCGCCCCCTCGCCGTTCGGGCCCCATCTCTATTGTTTATTTTTTAATGAAGATTTTACGTTTTTAAATTCAGTTTTTTCGTGCTGTCACATTAATTAACAATTTCATTTCGTGTGCCCATGTACCGTATTTACAATGTATTTTTTCTGTCGGAGGGGAATTAATTATAACTTTTATATTTTTTAAATTTGCCGCGACTAATAAAGTTAAACAGATTTTCAAGTCGCCATCATAATAATTAAGAAAAAGAAAACGTCCCTCTTCATTGTACAATTCTTATCTAAATAAAAAAAATTAAATACATACTATTGAACAAAAACATTTTTATAATATCTAAGATATTATTAAACCATCTTTATGACAAGTATATTAATTCAATTAAAGCAAATATATAGTTTTCCCTACAAACAAAATTTCTATAGAATGTCACTTTTAAATTGAAGCCTCTATTGTGCTGCGATATATTAATATTCGGACACTGAGTTGTCTGTAATCTGAGTTGAATGGTTCTACCATATCCTAAATTACGACTCATAATATAAGGTGGCGCAAAATGTATCCATCCGATTTTCTTTTGCTGTAATTCTAAAAATAATTAAAAAATGTTATTTTTTTGACAGCATATATGTTTATTAGGGCTGGGCGATACCGGCGTTTTCGGTATCGGGTACCGATACCAATCGAGGTATCGATACCTAGCGATGTATCGGGTCTGTGCACGGTATCGATTCTGAGTACTGGAATCGGTAAAGTATCGATACCTTGGAATCGATACATTGGAATCGATACCTTGGAATCGATACCTTGGAATCGATACTTTGGAATCGATACCTTAATTCGATACCTAGAAATCAATATTCATAACCCGTTTTCTAGGTGTCGATTGTTTGATATCGGTTTCAAGAGATATCAAATTAATTTATCGATTCTACCATAACTACGGTATGAAATTTTCAATATTGTGATACTTTGTTTTTTAATAATTATAGATATGTCATAATAAGGATATTTGATGCGCATAATAATAACATTCTTTTAAAATATATAATGCATACATACTTAAAAAGTTATTGCATCCTTTATGTACATTTAAAAAAATTCACAAAGGTAAGCTACCCGATACATCGCTACCCGATACATCGATACTTAGAGAGTACTGGAATCGCTAAAGTATCGATAGGTATCGACGCTTTGGAATCGATACCTCGCCACCCGATACCTCGCTACCCGATACATCGCTACCCGATACATCGATACTTAGCGAGTACTGGAATCGGTAAAGTATCGATAGGTATCGATGCTTTGGAATCGATACCTCGCTACCCGATACATCGCTACCCGATACATCGCTACCCGATACATCGATACTTAGCGAGTACTGGAATCGGTACCTTGGAATCGATACCTTGAATCGATACCTTGGAATCGATACCTTGATTCGATACCTAGGAATCAGTATTCATAACCAGTTTTCTAGGTGTCGATTGTTTGATATCGGTTTCAAGAGATGTAAAATTAATTTACCGATTCTACCACAACTACGGTATGAAATTTGCAATATTGTGATATTTTGTTTTTTTTGTTTGTAATAATTAAAGTTATGTCATAATATGGTATTTGCTACGCATAATAACCAACGTCTTTAAAATATATATTATGCATACATACTTAAAAATTCTTTACTTAAAAAGTTATTTTTATATACATTTAAAAAACGCAGAAAGATAAAATAATATAGGCAAATATGCATGCTATTACAAAATTATACAAAAAGCCTAAAATATTAATTTCAGAATAGAAACAAACCAAGCACGTTTTATACCTACAATAGCTTGATAAGAATTCTTGACCCAACTTTTTTTACCTTATTATATTAATTAATACTACATATTTGTATTATATTTTGTTTATTTTAGTTCCAATTTACAGTCGTGTATTGTGTATTGTGCATTCTATAGAACAGGAAAGTGTTTTATATTTATATGAATATGAATATCACCTATATTTCTCTCAACACTGCTTTATTCAAATTATGTGTCAACAAATTTTTGCTGTTCCCTAGTTTTGATTTATTATAATTCCTACCTTTATTCGTCGTCTAAAGTTTAATATAAGCACTTATATTTCATATCATTTTAAGCTTCATCACTTTGTTCTTATAACTTGGTGTAATAAGTGGATACGTACGTACCAAAATGTCGAAAAAAAATAGTGTAATTTGGAAATACTTTGATAAAATTAACGACCAGGGCGTGAGTTGTAATGTATGTAAAAAAGAATATAAGTATACTGGTAATACTACAAATATGCTAAAGCATATAAAATGTGTTCATCCTTTTACATATTTTAATATTATTGAAAAGAAAGACAAAAGAGACAGTGATAGTGAAGTTACTGACGTTGAAATATTGGCCTCCGAAAGGTAAAATTATAATTATACTAGCTGCAGACTTATGTATGTAGTTCTTTTTTAATCCTTGCATGAAAAATAAGAAAATTCTAAATTGTCATTTTGCATAAAACAACAACTTATATACCTATGATGTACGCATACTCATTTAAAAAAATGCACGAAGGTAAGCTAACCGATACATGGCTACCCGATACATCGCTACCCGATACTTCGATACTTAGCGAGTACTGGAATCGCTAAAGTATCGATAGGTATCGATGCTTTGGAATCGATACCTCGCTACCCGATACATCGCTACCCGATACCTCGCTACCCGATACATCGATACTTAGCGAGTACCGGAATCGGAATAAGTATCGATGCTTTGGAATCGATACCTCGCTACCCGATACATCGCTACCCGATACATCGATACTTAGCGAGTACTGGAATCGGTAAAGTATCGATAGGTATCGATGCTTTGGAATCGATACATTGGAATCGATACCTTGGAATCGATACCTTGGAATCGATACCCTGGAATCGATACCTTGGAATCGATGCTTTGGAATCGATACCTAAGAATCGATACCTTCGTTATATGAGGTATCGGGTATTGGACGATGTATCGATACTTCGCCCAGCCCTAATGTTTATTTAAAGCAATAAATTTCATTTTTTCATGTTTCGAAAATGATATCTGATAGGTGGCTCGCAGAGTTGATGCAAATTTCGGCTCTTTTTATAATATTCTGCATCACATTCGTCAAGATTTCCGGTGTTAGATTGTCGATTTCTTGGCGAATATTGTTCTTGAGGGCCTGGAGGGTCTGTGGCTTGTTTACGTAGACCAGCCCCAGTAACCCAGCAAAAAGTAGTCTGGGGCCGTCAGATCGGGCGATTTCGCTGTGTAAATTTTTAATATAAAATTTAAAGTAGGTACTATGTACTATAACAGCGATAATAAAAAAAATCAACCTAAGGATACAGTACAGGATTAAATAGCAATTTCGTGTCTCTTATTATCCTTAGTATTTATTAATAACGTTATCCTTATGGAATTTAGTTCGTGTGTTTTCGGTGTTTACTAAGAAAACGCACAGTTAGTACACGAGAATACACGAAGCACTCACAAACATTGTACGTGCCCCAACAGTACGTCATCGCGAGCCGCGCCTTAAAAACCACCATAAAGCTATAATAGGTATAATATTTAAAAGGCCCTTATTTAAATAAAGGCTACGTCTTAAAAGACGTGGGTACTATAGCAGTGATAATAAAAAAAATCAACCTAAGGATGCAGTACAGGATCAAATAGCAATTTCGTGTCTCTTATTATCCTAAGTATTTATTAATAACGTTATCCTTATCGAATTTAGTTCCAATAAGAACTGTACTGCATCTGGAATATGTGGTTTCTAACAAAAAACAAAATCTATAGTTGTATAAAAAGCTGCCTAACATGTCAATCCACACGAAGTATTTTAAAACCATTTGACTTTCCAATAGGGCGTTTGCACAACAAAAACATACTAAAAAAGTTCTTCCATTTATTACCCTCCATCACGACAAAAAATTTGTCGGTTGAATTTAGACGGACCCTGTTCAGTAAGGGAATTGCTGAGGTGAATTTTGAAAGATTTATCTCTGTTCAGTTAGTTTACCATTAATGAAAAAGAACCAATAACGCGGTTCCGGAAAATACAAGACCAAACGTATAATTTCTGCGGTTGTCGTGTATGCGTTTCTAGTATCCAATGAGGTCTATTGACAAATATCGGCAATTATGGTGATTTACGATACCATTCAGGCAAAACGTAGCTACGTCGGGAAACAGCAAATTGTATGGAAAATATTGGTCATATTTGCTAATTTCATAAAATTCAATTCTACGGTCATAATCCCCGTCCAATAGTCCTTGCACTATATGTGGTTTATACTGATGATAGTTTTCGTGCTTCAATATTCTGGCTACTGATCGGCAACTTATATCATAGTTCAGTGCGAGGGATGTAATAGAAGTTTGCGGTAATTTTTCTAATGCTATGGCAATAGCTTGAGTAATAATTTCATTAGTTGCGACTTTTGGTCGTCCGCTATTCGGCAAATTTGTGATGAACGACTAAGAAATAGATTTCTCATTATTATTAAATAGCTAAGAATGAAAATTTGGCAATTCCAACCAACGACAGAATATTATTATCTGTTCCTTAAAAAGTGACTTAAGGCATTTCTAACAAACTCGAAGCCATGTCCTTCGTAGCTCAGAGGTTGGAGCCGTGGTCCGGAGAACGAATATACGTGGGTTCGAGTCCCACCTAAGGACGAAATTGTTTCTATATAATTTTCGAATAACTAGCGGCTTAATTGTTGATAGCAATATTTACAATTCACATTACTTCGCGAAATAACCTTCTAATTTAAATATTTAATGTAAGCCGAAATTCCAAGATTTATCAAATGATATATTAAATGAACGGCTAAGAAATATATTTCTCTATATTATTAAATAGCTAGGGATGAAAATTTAGCAATTCCAACCGACCTGTTCCTACTATCTGTTCCTTCAAAAGTAACTTAAGGTATTTCTAACAAACTCGAAACCATGTCCTTCATAGCTCAGAGGTTAGAACCGTGGTCCGGAGAACCAATGGACGTGGGTTTCAACGCCACCTAAGAACGAAATTTTTTCAACAAAAATTTAGATAGCAATATTTACAATTCACATTACTTCGCGAAATAACATTCTAATTTAAATATTTAAAATAAGCCGAAATTCCAAGACTTATCAAATTATATATATATATTTAGATATACCAGATAAAGAAAAAGTGTTTCTTGGGAATGGCGGCCAGGTAATTATACATCGGCCAAACAACACAATATCTACAAGAACGCTTAAATGGACACAAATTTTCAAGCAATAATACAGCCCTAAAAACACAAAACACAAACAAAACACACTTTCAATTTCGATAAAACTTCAATAATTGCATCAGAAAAAATAACAAGACAAGAAATATATTGGAAAGCATCCAGTAATCAAACAATACAATATAATGTAAGTACATTTAATATAATTCTACTTTCACCTTTCTAAAAATTTAAGTAAATATTGCAGTTGTGAAAAAGGCCCTATATATAGAACCGAAACGTAAAACAAAATTAAATATTGTTTTAATTACCTGGCCGCCATTCCCAAGAAACACTTTTTCTTTACCTGGTATTATAACCACGGCCAAGAAAATACGAAATTCCTTCTATATATATATATATATATATAAAGCACACCAAATCGGTAAAAACCTAAAATTCCTACACACCAAACTAAAAGACTCAACTCCTACACTAAAACAATCACACACAATATACAACGTACCCTGCAAAGACTGTGACAAAGTATACATAGGCCAACAAAACAGTTACCACAAGAAAGATTGAAAGGTCCCAAAACGCAAAAAATCAAACTGCTTCAAAAAAACACCAATTGACACTAAAACATAATTTTGATTTTGATAACACCAAAGTAATAGGGAGGTCATATAAATGATCCATATTTTCAAAAACAGCAGAACAATCCACGACAGAAACGAAATTGATGGACTTTCTAAACTCTATTACCCACTCATTAAACAATAGATAAAATCACCCCCCCCCCCCCCCGCACACACAAACACAAACCAAAAAAGTTTGTTATCAGTTCCCATTTGTAAATACTTTTACTATACAGTAAAAATCTCTTCCCTATGGTCACCTACAAACGTGTATTACGTATGTGTGCGTTCGAGAGCGAGGAGTGGGGACTGCACGGAGCATCAGCCTGCGATGCATACATATGAATGTAAGCACATACATACACATACATAGTATAAACGTCGATGAATGTGGAACTAGCGGCAATAATAGGGACTTTATGTAATAATTAACACAAATAAGTGTGGACTTTTTGGAAGATTTTAATATTTTTAACGTTTAAAACAATGTCAGATATACCTATAACAATAACAATAAATAAAGCGGTAAATCATAATAACTTCTATTTTCTATACATAATAAATAAAACCTTCGTATGTTTTAACGGATTTAAACAGCCATATTTTTCAAAATTTTTAATTATGTGTCTTATCGTTTCAAACGCAATGGTGCGTTGAAAGTTAATTTGAAATACCCGTGAAATTTCTCTTATGCTGCGACCAAGATGATACTGTTTTACAATTTTTTTTTGTTCAAGGGTAAAGATATCCATCGTGAATACCGACACAAGTTAGCTTATACGTAATCAATAGCCTTAAATTTAATGAAACCAAGAAAACAAATACTGGAACTTTGATAGAATAAATAAACGTAACTGAAATCTATTCGCAACAGTTAACCAAACCATCCACCTTTGCAAGTAAACTGTAACTAATGCAGAACTAATGGGTATCTTTTTGAGAAAGGCGTGCATCGCTGCTCGTCTCCACGGTCCCCATCCCTACTTCTCACTTCACGAACACACACATACGTAATACACGTATGTATGCATATTCTACTGACTATAGGGAAGAGATTTGTACTGTATACCCCTAAACACGGTCCTGACCATTTTGCTAATTCCAAAATAGAACAGAAATTAACCTCTCTAAACCAAAGACACAGACACTTACAATATTCGAACCAGTGCGGTCGGTCCTTAAAAAAAGGTCTCGGATGTCCCCGATGACACATGTTGCACAGAATGCGTGTTTTTGAAACCCAAAAAAACGGTGAGTTTATTGTCATTCAATGTTTCTTTACTGTATTTGTAGTTTAATTCAAATTTTCAATTCATTTATACAGATGTAATCACTTTAATTTTTCCTTACTTATTATTAATCTAATTTTAATTTTAACTTTAATTGTTAATTCAGTCCCACAAAAGCAAACACAGTTCTCATGTTTTCATTGTATTAATTCTTGTTTCTAGTTACTTGAAAAAGACTGAATAATAATAAAAGTCGAAACGTCGTAGAATAAAACATCAAAATTCAATAAAAGGTCGCTAAACCAATAAAAAGTCTATTATTTTTAATATTAAGAGACGGCCAATAA
Source organism: Melolontha melolontha (assembly GCA_935421215.2). Taxonomy (NCBI): domain Eukaryota; kingdom Metazoa; phylum Arthropoda; class Insecta; order Coleoptera; family Scarabaeidae; genus Melolontha; species Melolontha melolontha. The sequence continues at coordinate 146,177,839 of OW285238.1, read as the reverse complement.
AATAAATAAGAAAAATACAATTCTTATAAACTCTAAATATATATATATATATATATATATATATATATATATAATATCTTCGTGACCTTGGTATGATAAGGTAAACTTAATAAGTCGGCGATTAAAGGTCTGGTTCATTACTTCAGAGTATATATATTTAAAACAACCCTACATGTTTCGGCAATGATGCCTTTGTCAAGGGAATACAAAATATAAAATATTTATATACTATAATATAATATATATAATGATTTATATTTTGTATTCCCTTGACAAAGGCATCATTGCCGAAACATGTAGGGTTGTTTTAAATATATATACTCTGAAGTAATGAAGCAGACCTTTAATCGCCGACTTATTAAGTTTACCTTATATATATATATATATATATATATATATATATATATATATGTATATGTATATATATGTATATTTATTTCAACCATCACTGGTATTAAACTTGAAAGTAACTAGGTTAGAATATCAAAAAAATTTCTAGTGAAACATCAAAGCCTACTAGAGAAGCTCAGCTAAAAGAAAACAGCCCAGGTATTTAAAATCATATCTTTTTATATTATTTATCGAATTGGAAAGGCACTATTTAACTTTTTCATATACGATATAAATATACACTTGTCCTTGTATTATGGTTTTCCAACAAAGATGAAATCCATGATGTAATACACAAGTATTTTTGCCATCGCTAATTACCAATAGTAAGTTCGTTATAGAAATATCAATTACGTTTGATGAAATAGCATGAAGGGAAAGAATTTTTAATGCAGAAGCAATGAGCGAAGGAAGAAACACTAGAAACGAATAAGGAGCAATTTTAATTAAAAACTTGAAAAGTATCCTTTGTTTTTAGTAGCTCGTGGAACAAATAAACCTGAAGGGGGTAGAATGTTTTGTTCCGCCGACGGTTTGCCTGCTTCTCGACACCATCCTACTTTACCATCAGCAGTAATTAGAAGGAAATTAAACCGTTCTGCGGATGGTCATCCGTGGAACACATTGCAATTTTAAACTTCTCGCGTTTAGATTTATTTGAGTTTTTATTGCAACGACGGGCCAAGTTTTAAACAGATATATATCACGTTGGGATCGTATATTTGAAATGCTTCATAAAACCACTATAGATTTTCATTTAAGATAACCGTATCATATATTTATATACTGCATGCGAACTCAGTCTCTGAAAATACGGCGTTTAGTATAAACGGAGTTGAGGCCAGTGTAGTGTTTCTGCAGGATGAGAATGGCGGTCTGAGAAAATACGAGGGCTGTGAATTTAGTAGTGGCATCATTGCTGGGAAATTATTATAATGTCACCTGTTTATTTGGAGGACCTATCGATGCCTGGAGTGTTAAAAGCAGTTGGATTACGGAGTGGTAATGAGTGAAATGAAGAATTAATTATGCATCGTCTAACCCATTCTTATGGAGCTAGCGCTAATTAAAATGAATAAAATTGATGATGATTTCGAATCTTATGATACAAAATCATTCGAAATCACGGCCTTTAATAGCTTAGTAGTTAGAGCGATGGTCCGGCAAGCTATGCGCGTGAGTTCGAATCCTACTTAAGGACGAATTTTTTCTATAAAAGATAATAAATTAGCGTATTAATATGTAGAAAGCAAGTTTATATATAAATCTGTCCACACATTTTACTTTTAATTTTGGGGAACGTAAAGAAGTCATTGAGGGATAGGTCGAGGCTGTAAGGACAATGGCTGAGCAATTCAACGTTGTTGCCGGTCAAATTGTCGAGTGTTAATTTTGTGCTGTGCGAACTTGCATTGTCATGATGAAGTAGGATGCGACGGTTCTGATTGCGTTTTAGCAACTCTCCAATAACTGGCGGCAAACAAATGGTAGTATGTATACCATTCCGTATTTACAGTTCTACGATTCTCTAAAGGAATCGTGGCCATGTGACTAGTCCTAGATACAAAACAAGCAATAATTTGTGTAGAAACACTGCGCGCTCGAATAATTTTCGTCGGCTTTGCTTCACTTTGAAACACCCATACAGCAGATTGTTTTATAATTTTTTGAAGTCAGGTCATATAAATTTTTACTGTTGAGCATCATTTTTGTTACGCTTAGCATATACAACATGTGTTTTATTTATTTAGTAACTAAGTTGTTGTATATTTATTTTAATTAACCATCATCACGCATGTCCTGGACCTTTGAAGGAACTTCACCAACACCACAAATTATTTATCATAAAATAATTTCATTATTATCATCGGCACATCCATACATTCCCGATCACCAGGACCAAGCCGCTGTTTGTAATAAGTGTCGCCCAGACCGTCTGTAATATTCTCTAATAGATTCTATAGGATTAATTGATTAATACATTGGCATTACCTGCTATAATAACTTAATAGAAAAAAGGTTTACTTGACATATACTTTAGATATGGTATGCTATTCTTATCTTCTCCTATCATATATCTGAAAATAATAATTTAAATTGAAAAAGGAAAGCTAAATTTGTAAACTAGAAACTCAGAAGAGACAAAAGTTATATGAATGTTTGTAGAAATATTGAATGTACACAAACGTTTACTTACCTCTTAATAATATCAAAACTAGAATGCTAGTAATCACTTTTAAGCGTTAAACCAGCGTCGAGTACTCTATCTACGGTTTTTCTGTACTATCTAGCACAATAATCGCAATTATGTCAAATGGTAGCGTAGGTAATTACTTCATGCATATATACCGACAATTCAGCGCCCATAAAATAATAAAAATTGGACCGCCACAATGCTCGGGAATTTAATGGCGATGTTTATATTGAATCCGAATAGAACTTTAAGCAGGAAAAATAAATTTGTCGTTGCAATAACGCTGAGCAATAAAACCTCCGACTATTTCAACTCTTGGGTCGTAAAATTTTACAATTCGCGACTCTTTATAATATATGTTAGATATATAAGTAAGTACATATATGTTCCTGTAATAATAAAATATTTTAGAGTTTTATATCGATGATTCATGTTGAAAATGGCTCTTTAATGAAATTTAAATTTGAATGATACCAATTAACATAAAAAAAGATATAGTCTTTCATCAGAGATTGTGGCTAAGTAAAAACTTTAAAAAAATGTGAAACTCCTTACTACATTAATATTCATATACCGTATACGTATTTCGACAAATAAGTTGTCATCTTCAGTAAGAAGAGGTAACGGTATTGGACATGGCTACAGTAAAGCTAACACGTAGAGAATGCGAAACGTTTTACTTGACGTCCAGATATACATTGAATTTTAAGCAACTTTAATTTAGGTCACTTCTCATCAAAAATTAATACTCATATACTCTTACGCCCTCCCCTTGTTTCTCTTTTAGAAAGCCATGCAAGCAGGTATTTGAAATTGTACCTTTATCTACGTTGTCAACTTTACTTTTGTTTTTTATTAAAAACATAGTTTCTTCTAGATTTCTGGCTTGGAATCGCCTCCTTGACATCGTTTCTCACTTTACCGATGTTTCGTTTGTCGTTGTTGCACTAAAACTGACAGTGAAAACAGTTTCTGAAACTGACTGTAAAAACTGAGAGTGAAAACAGTTTCAGTGCAGCAATGACTGTAACAATCCTGAATATATGCTTCGCAAGGGTGGGCGAAACGTTGACGCAGCGCGAAGAATGCGATTCCAGTCTGGAAACCGCAAAGATGCTTTTAATAGCGTCTACGAATAGTAATCGTTAAGACTAAGTGTTAGGATATGTTCAGAAATTTTACTTACTTAATCCTGGGAACTGATGCACCTTTCGGTGTCGATTTCAGAAATTTTAACGTAATAATGTCGAAATATTCTTCAGTAGATCGATTAACAAATTCGCTTAGTGTTAATGGGAAGAAAGTTATTAAAACATTAATTCAAATAATAAAATTGGGATGATAGTATTGCATGCAAGTTAAAAAAATTCATGGAAAATATTCAGGTAGTGTTTGCTAACTGGCCAGCTTCTGTAATAATTCAGAATTATCCACTAATTTCCATCAACTTACCTACATAACATATACAATTTAGAGGTATTTGTAGAAAATGCATGAGTATAAGCCACAATTACGACAACTAGAATTAAATGTGTAACGAAGGATCACTGTTAACTGTAAATGCACTTCAAGGTATAAATAATTATAATAACTATTAAAACGTAATATTAAAGCTATGTTTAAATTGTATGTAAATTCTCCAAATATTAGCACATTATTAAAACTGGATAGGGAAATAGTAATTATATCTTAACGTGTAATTAAGAATGTGTGCCATTATTGCTTTCATTATAATTTTGATAATTTTTCTCTGTTATTAGCATATCTAATGAGGATAAAATTTTAATGTGATAACATATTTTCGTGTGAATTTAAATATTCATTAATTTGTAACTTGGCTAGAAATATGTAAAATTTAACCGATTATTGAAAGAACTGTGGGTATTTATATGATTAATAATAATAATAATAATAATAATAATAATAGTAATAATAAATAAGCACGATGCATTTGCTCGTGGCGTGCTCTAAATACCCGCCCACTTTATACATAAGGAGGCACGACGCGTTGAAATGCTCTATTCAACCTCGGGCATAAGTATGGTATCCATACCGGAGTGACCTTGCCGTATGTTGAGCAGGATGTACGACCTGTTGTCGTTAATTACAAAAATCTTTTGTGATTTTACCTTCTCTACAACTACAAAAATTAAAGACAACAGACCAGATGTGATGGTTACGGTTTGGAGATAAAATCCATATACATGGTGGAGATGTCATGTCCGGCTGAGATGAACATCTTGGACAACAAGCGCGAAAAAAGGGCTAAATATCGGGATCTGATTCTGCAAATAAGACTTAGTTATCCGGAATTCATGGTGACCTTTGTGCCGCTGATCATCGGTATACTAGGTAAAGTAACATGTGAACTTTTCGGAAACCTAGAAAGAATGGGAATTCCGGAGACGAAGTCGAGAGCCATTGTGAGAAAAATATTCGTTATCTTGGGATCGCTGAGAATCCTGCGGGTTCATGAAGCCAACTTCCCAACATCGTAGAGCTGGTAACCCTCGGAAGCTCATCCACAGTTTAGTGGTCGCATTTAGGAAGTCACCCTGGCTCTTCGTATTTACGAGCCGCGAATGGCCGCCTTCCTTCCACTAGTCCACCAACACCAATCGGCATTGTATGTGCATGGTCATTCATTACTATATTCAAGAATCTGAATATATTGTACTTGTTCATAGCATATACACATATATACAGGGTGTCATTTTGAAAACGTACCACCCTCTATATTTCGGCCCCTATAGAAATTCCAAAAATATGCAAAAACACGTCAAACTTATTTTGAAGGGGGACATTTTGTAGGCTGGTTTTCAATTAAATTACATCAACCCTCTAGCGGGGGTGGACATAACCTCTAAAAATTTAAATGGAAATGGGGGTTGAGTGATACCTCATTTTAAAGGTCGTTTAACCCGCTTTTCAAAAATGCTAAATTCTTGCCTTTTCTTTTTTAGCAGTTCGCGAGATATTTGGTGAAAACTGTAAAGAAGTTTAGGTATCAAAAACACTTTGTGATATTGCTTTAATGAATTAAAATAAATGAAATTGAGGTATTACATAACGGTAAATTTTTAAACTATTTTTACTTCTAATATCCAACGAAATAATAAAGACGCATACTATTCAGTTAAACATTATTATTGAAAAGAATGTGATTTACCTAAACTAGTACTTGTGATGGTCGTACAGCTAGTTTAACGTAGAAAAAAAAGAGCCCTGGTTTAAGCATTCTTGACATTCTTGTCAAATTTTTCTTTATTTGTCACTCCATTTATTCTAGCCAAAATTACTTTATTGTAAAATTAGTTTTGCGGGGTAAAAGTTGCGATTTTATTACATTATTTTAAAAAATGGTGTTTACACTTCAACAAAGAATTGAAATTATTCTTATTTATGGGAAATGTGGAAGATGCGCAAGAAGAACGTCAAGAATGTTTAATGAAAGGTATCTGAATAGTAATTTAAATCATAAGTATGTTCTACAATTAGTCGCTAAGTTTAGTGAAACTGGTTCCGTTGCTAACAAAAAAAGAAATATTAGCCGTGTCTTGGATGAAGCAGCACAAATAGAAGTATTAGGCACCTTTACTGCAGAACCCTCCACATCACTTCGCATTGTGGCACGCCAAGTAGGAATGTCTCACGAAACAGTAAGGAAAGCACTAAAGTTAAATAAGTTTCACCCCTATAAAATGCAAATTCTACAACAGCTTTTTGACGACGATTTCGACAGAAGGATTGAATTTTGTGAAACAATGACGAATTTTATAAATGAAAACCAAAATATGTTGCACAATATTTGCTTTACTGATGAATGTACTTTTTTTCTTAATGGGCATGTTAACAAGCAAAATTGTCGCTACTGAAGCGATGAAAATCCGCGACTTTTTAGGGAAGGTCACACACAGTATCCAGAAAAAGTGAACGTTTGGGCTGGTATCCTTGGGAATACTATTATTGGACCTTAATTCATTGAAGGAAATCTAACTGGTGAGCTCTACTTAAATTTGCTTGAAGAAATAATAGACCCCTTAATAACAACTAGTTTGGAAAATCAAATTGACGCGGCGGGTAACATGGTTTTGCAAGAAGATCTTCTACACTTCCAACAAGATGGAGCTCCACCACACTACTATCTTCCAGTTAGACAGTGGCTAAATGATAGATTTCCTGGCAGATGGATTGGTCGAAGAGGAGCAATAGAATGGCCACCACGATCACCCGACTTATCGTCTCTAGATTTCTTCCTATGGGGGCATCTAAAATCGATTGTTTATAAAACACCGCCTCGAGATTTGCAAGATTTTAAGAGAAGAATAACAGCTACATGTAGAGAACTTCAGGCAGAAGTGTTTCGAAATGTTAGAGAGGAGTTTGAGAGTAGACTTTATCACTGTTTAGAAAATAATGGACAACATTTCGAAAATTTTATAAAATAAGTTACTTTTTATTAGTTTTTTAATGTTTTATTGCAAAACACTTGATACTTTTATGTTCATGGTTTGACTTGATTTCTTCAAAAGTATTAAAAATAAAGGACAAGAATTTAGCATTTTTGAAAAGCGGGTTAAACGACCTTTAAAATGAGGTATCACTCAACCCCCATTTCCATTTAAATTTTTAGAGGTTATGTCCACCCCCGCTAGAGGGTTGATGTAATTTAATTGAAAACCAGCCTACAAAATGTACCCCTTAAAAATAAGTTTGACTTGTTTTTGCATATTTTTGGAATTTCTATAGGGGCCTAAATATAGAGGGTGGTACGTTTTCAAAATGACACCCTGTATGTAATACCATCTAAATGTCGCACAAATAATAATAAAACTAAAATCAAATAAAAGTGGGGACGCGTGCCGGGGCTTTCTCCTTTTCAAAGAGAGCGGCGCTGACACTACAGCTCACGCGAGGACTACCGGGGTGGTTATTCAAATTATGGGCAGCTATGCTGGGTTAAGGTGGAAGGATGGAGGAGTAAAAAAAGAAAATAATATAATTCTGAACAATAGATGCAAGAGATGCAATTTACACCCTGAAATCTTAGACCATATTACTGCAGGATGTAAACATTAGCAGGAACAGAACTACTAATACTAAAATTCGACACCCAGCAACAGCACCAAAATACATCCTCATTAATGACACATCTATCCCTTACTATAAATATACACTTACAACAATCCCTGAAAATCATCGGAATATCACAATACGTACAGATAAACAAATTTCAGCAAATAGACCAGAGATCGTACTTCAAGATAAAGTGGAACACAATACATACTGAATAGACATAGCTGTACCAGCAGACAATAACGTTAACAACAAACACTCAAAATTAAAAAATGCATACCACTGAAAATAGAACTTTAATGCTCGTATATAATAACCTTCATTAGTTATCGGGATCACACTTCATCAGTTCTCAAATGGTCTCTGATCATTAAAATTATCACCCAAAGTGCACGAATTAATCTAGAGATTAATAAGACTCAACTTCAACTGTTTCAGTCCAGCTACACTAGCAGCAAACCTGAAGATGCCCTTTGCAATAGTGAACGAAACGTCGGCCAGGCAAGTGGCAGTTCTTTGCACCGCTCCCTTCTTGACTGACGTTTTGGATGCAGTTCCAACCGGGAATCACAAAAGCAATCATGGATAACCACCGCGAATGCTTGCAAGCCAGATTAACATTAATGTTGTTTTGTAAATTCTCACTATCAATATATTTTTGCATCATCAGTATAAGCAAGAGCAGGGCATCATAAGGATGTCAACAGGTTGTTAATAAAAAGATTAGTATCAAGAGGTACAGTGTGTCAAATGCTTTAGAAAAGTTGGTCTAGACAACATACACCTGTATGCCGTCTCTAATATATTGTCTAATTTATAATAGTTGATCTACCTTTAATGAATCTATGCTGCTGGAGTGAAAGATACGGCCTAAGCTCATATAAAAATATGGATGTTTAATAAAAGAAATATTAAAATTCGAAAATTGTGGACATTTTAAACATAGACTAGTTTTCAATTTAGTATTTTATTTATTTTTAAGCTTTTATTTTCAAGTTTGGTAACACTAGAAATAATTTAATAGTAAACGTGTTATTATTTAGAAATTAAAAATTCAGCAATGCCTTGGGCAAAAAGGAATATTTTTAATGGAAACTACAGAGACAAACTACGGAAATTACTTTGCATTAAGACGATGAATTATGATACAGCTAAAATTAAAAACCGTTTTCGATTTGCAATATATTTATTGAGATGAAATATAAATAGGATAGACTGCGGTATTTGCAGTTATAAATCAAACGTTCGTTATTTTTTAGTACTACATGTAATTAAATCTTATTTGTTGGAAGGCAGAGGGGGCAGTTTAATTATAATTTTAATCATCAATTTTTGATTTAACATTACCCCTACCATGTAAATAATTCAAGGAACCCTTCCAAACTAAACACGAGTCGCCCGCTTTTCTAATTAACGATTACAGTCGTCTTACCCCCCTGACCCACCTTCCATTTCGTGTCCCCTTCGCGTTCCCTTTACTCCATTACGTTAATCTTTCGGATAAAAATTCGATCAATATTTTTAATTATATGGTACGTTGTATACGTGGTGTGTTTTTCTTTGTTGGGTCTTCGAACGGAATGGGACGGTGACGGCGGGATGCTTTTTTAGCGTTACAATCGATGTGTTTGCATAAAGAATTAAAGTTGGAAAGTCTATATTGACATTAGAGGACTTAGAATGCGTTATTGAAATATTCATTTTTCTCATTGTGTATATATGGTTGATCAAATAATATGTATTATGTATGTATTAATTTAATCATGAATGAATTGAATTTACATGTTATATATGTACAGGGTCTTCCTAAATTAGTTAGATCGAAAAAACATTTAATCGTGAAGAAAGGATAAATTTTATTGAACTGAATATTAGAGCAAACATTTCACCAAAATTTTAAATTTCATTTACAGATGTTTCGCCATGGTTTCCCGTTGTAACATGGTATATACTTGTATCTAATCTGTAACTAAATTCGTTCCAATTTTTACGTATTACATCACATCAATGGTTGCAACTGCTTCTGTTATCCGAACTCGCAATTCATTTAGACTTGCTGGACTTCCTGTCCACCACCAGAAACTTCCTGTTCCGTGTCTAAATCTTCCTCCCGTTCTTCTACACTATCTTCCATAGAGTCAACTTCTTGATAATCATTCGCGACTTCACATTCATTCTCACTGAGACATTCTAACATAAGTTGATGCAGTCTCCTTTGTTCCTCCTCGTAGGACAACTTAGGGTGATACATCTAAAGAATACATTATTATGTATATAGCTGTTGAAAATGTTCATGTATCTTACCTTATGCGAATTTCAATAACGTTTTCACTGGCCGCGGACTCTCACTCCGCAATATTTTATAAAACAAAAAGTACTACACTAATACACTTCAGGTTATAGACTAATGTTCCTTGAAACTAGTTCAACGAATACCGTAACGGGCAGATTTCGGGGGTGGGGAAATGTTTAGTAAATCAAAAACAAAGAATGATGCGGACTCAGAGTCCGCGCGCCAGCAACGGAAGGTTAAGCTAAAATAGTGAAAATATAACTTTTCTATTAAAGGTGTAATATTCCGTTTATGCTGGCCGGTAATTAATTCTCCACATATATAACAGAAACTGTTTATTTATACACGCACTCGACATTATGAAGTAGAAAGACGCTCAGCTATCACAAACCAACTTACATTGAATCAAAAAAGCCGTGTGTAGCTCTTTATATATCCACATAGCCAGATATCTACCAATTCTTAATTTTATTGGTTTCCGAGCAAAAACGGCGTGGCTTAAGTGCTCTGATCTAGAAAACATGCAAGCGCATGTTCAGACATGTCCACTCAATGTTCGAAAGAACAATATTTTTAGTGGTATCTTCCTTATATAAAGGTAACTTTGAAATTTTGTAAAATTTAATGCGTTTTTTGAAAAAACTCTTTAAGAAAATATCTCTGTTGAACAGTGTTGTTTAAGAAGAGATTTTCGAATTATTTAGACATTCTTGGTAGAAGGAAGATTGGTCTGTATAATATTGTTTCATCCGGTAGTTTAAATGCAACATATTTACCTCTACAATCATTCATATATTTGGTACATGTTTTAATTGAAACGAGAAATGAGAGTTGAACTTTAAACGCCTAACAGAGCAAGGAGTAATAGTGATGAAGTAATGTCTACGAAAATAAAAAAAAAACGTTATTACTTTTATTTTTATTAAAAATTTTTGTTTATTTACATTATCTTACAAAGTTGTTAAATGATTCTCCAAGAAAAAGGTAAAAATAAATGTTACCTTGTTATACTCGTACACGTATTGTCTTGTTTGAAATAGAGATTTGAATTGTATAAAAAATATTAGCCGTTTGTGTGATGAATGTCATAATTTACAAAGTGAATATTAGGTAAAAGATGGAAAAACGTAGGTAATAAGCTATAACACTCAGAGAAAGTGTTTTACATCGTCCGAAAATTAAGTGTCAATTTGCACTATCCGAAACACCAAGGAGGATATGAACCTCGAAATCACTGTATAAATTTTTCACACACACACACTTATAAGCGGAAGCTTGCGCCCCTACACCCACATACGTGTATACACGTATACAAATACTAACGCGGACGACGGGCCTTTTTATTATTTTGCACACGACTTGGCAGCAGATTTTCACTCAACGCGACAGCGAAACTTTCATAACGGAGTAGTCGCGCTTGTATATCACACACACATATACACGCCATAGTGGAAAATTCATAAAAACACGCACGACATCTGACGGCGTCTCCCTCGAACTAATCTTCAGGCAACTATGCCACCGTCTCACTTCGTCCCGATCACGTATGGACGAAATTATTTCGAGACGCAATGTATCAAGGCAGGTCCGGCAGCGTACGGATAAATAATGTAAGGCAATAATAAAATATGGCTAGTCCGGTGTAACATACCTCGCTAGTTTAATAAAAACGTCACCGGTCCATACAGGAGACTGACTCGCTCTCCTTCTTCCTTTTCCAATTTATCTCGTTCTTTTTTCCTTTTCTGAATAAAGGGAATTGTGTGATGTCCTAATGTGTATGAGTGCAGTGGTGGCGTTAACATTTTCCTCACCCAGAAGATAAAATACCAGAACGAAATAATTACTTGCCTTTTTATAATGAAAACATAGTTTAAAGAGAAATTGTTTGTCCTTTATTTATACTCTCGGGGGCTGTTAAAAATTAATGTACTGTTGGCATCTAGTAAAATATTTTCATAAACTATTCAATAAATAAAACTCTATGCTGTATTGTTTGACATTATTTAAAGGCCAATGTTTAACGAAATTAAACGTTAACAGACTTACTAATTTATAACAATCTTCCATTTATTCTTCTATTTGGTGATGTTTCTCAAGGTGAGAGTTTCTTCTAGATCTTTCTTAACTACCTCTCAGCTTTTTCTTCTATGTTTATCTATCCTTTTCTTTACCATCGGGAATTCTCCAACAAATTCTCTTAATTAGTCTAGGTTCTTCAAAGTCTTCTAGTTATCTTTACCTTTGTAATCATTGAGCTCTAACATATTACGTTATGAATTCTTCCCGTGTCAGGTCTTTCCCACCTGTTACCGTTTTGTTCCTCTAAATATTTTTCTTAATATCTTCCTTTCCCATATGCTCAGATTTCATTGATCAAAGTGTATATTGAGCCATTAATATTAATCGTCTTACTTTTGTATAATTCTATTTAGGTTTTAGTTTATAACAGAGCACTTATATCTCTTATACTTATTCATTTAAGCTTAGATTTATATTCCTTGATTGTTTAGATATTTAAAAGTTTTAACCCCAACATTTTGTCCATAAACATTCAGTTTTATGGTTGTACCAAAAACATATTTCATTTGTACCTCAGTTATTTTGTTATTGTATGTATGTACAGGGCTGGCCATTTAAGGTTGCGGTTTTTGAAGTCATATTAAACATACAAAACATTAATTTAAAAAAATGATTTATTTGTGCAATTAAACAACAAGATCTGCGGTTTAATAAATCAGGTTTTCGAAGTGAGAGCCTCGAGCAACGATAACATTTCGCAGCCTCTTCTCAAATTTTCCACAAACTGCCTGAAGTGTGGCGTACGGTATCGCTTCTATTCGCTGCCGTATTGCCATTTCAAGGTCATCCAGGGTGTCTATACCATCGCGATATACCGTATCTTTTAATGATCCCCACAGGTAGAAATTGCAAGGATTGAGGTCTGGACTATATGGTGGCCATGTTATCCCTCCGCCTGTAAACTGTTGAGCATCAAGACCAATGATTCTGTTACCGAAATGTTCTTAAAGAATGTTGGAAACTTCTTCCGTGCGATGCGGACGAGCCCCGTCTTGCATAAACCATGTATTCTCTACCATATTTAATCCATGCGCCACGGGAATAAAAGACTCATTAAGCATTTCACAATATTTTTGCGAGGTAACGGTTCCATTGACAATCACGGGACCGATAATTCCTGCCGACGAGATAGCACACCATACAGTCAACCGTCGAGGGTGAAGAGGACGAACAATTGCTAGATGTGGATTTTCTGTCCCCCAATGTCTCCAATTTTGCTTATTCACATAACCGGATACATCGAAATGTGACTCATCCGACCACCACACTCGTTCCAATGACATGCTGTCATTTTCAATGCGTTCGATGATTTCGTTCGCATAATTGTAGCGTCGCTCCATATCAAACGGTCTCAACGGCTGATCGATCTGGATTTTGTATGCTTTCATCTTTAGATCTTGCTTAGGATCCGCCTTAGTGTTGTACGGGTTATTTCAAGTTCTTGAGATGCTCTTGAGGTCGATGTTGAAGGTTGAGCTGTAAAGTGCTCCCGTACTCGTTCTATGGTTTCCGGTACCCGGATGGTCTTTTGACGTTCTCTAACAGTTGATCTTTCGTCTGCCGCAGATGCTGTTGCTTCAAATTTCACACCAATCCTAAGATATTGTCGGATTAGTAGACATGGAAACACGATAACGAATACTTTGTTACTTTTCTAAATTTATCTTTGTTTCCTTACCTTTTTATAGTGTTTTCCGTTGGTGCGTTATTTCTCCCGAATAGAGTACGCAAGTGTCTTGCCGTAGCTGCAAAAGATTCCCCATTTCTATAATAATATTTTATTAATTCCACACGCACTTCCGTTGGATACGACGCCATCTTGAAATCTGACAAGGCAAATTTTTCATATATTTATTGTAAACCGCACTTGGCCCTCTAGTGTAAAAAATATATATTATATTAATTTCTATATATACAAGGGAATAGCGCGATTTTTAAAACCGCAACATTAAATGGCCAACCCGTTATTTCCAAAACTATATTTGTTGTTAACATTTACAATAGGCAATTAAATATTAGAAAGTTTAATCCTTAATGCTAATTTTACATTCCTAGTGATATTCTCAGTTTGCAGATATTCACCTTTTCTTATTTAATCGCTCTACTGTTAGTGATTAGAGATTATAATTTCTTGTATTTGATTAGTCAGGGCGTGTCAAAAATTGTAAGATTTTTAACTTTATTGACTTATACAGCATCTTTATTTACAATAGTTTACTACCACCGAAACTATCTTCATGTTAAAATTTAGTTCTACGACATCTGTCAACCAAATCAAGTTATAGCTATTCAAGTGATTAAGCGTCAACAGACAAGTCTACGGGCTCCACCTGGTTCAACAAGGTGAACTTTTAAGTGTAGGTTTAACCCTTCGTTGGTGTGGTGAATAAAAATCACGCGAGTGGTGTGGTGGGGTATATGGTATTCCACAATTTTTTTGTTATTGTAATAATGTTATATAACGTTTCGTAAATATTTTCTGTTTTATATGATCTCTAGACTGCCTAGCTGGGTTTTGTAATAAAAAACTGAGTTTCAATTTTGTTTATTAAAAAAAAATAAGAAAAAAATTGAAGCAACGTATTTTTAAAAAAATTAAAAAGACTTCATTTTCTTTTAATTTCTACAAGACGTGGACGATTAAACTAAAGACATAATTGTTATTTTGTACATACTATAGCTATTGAGCAATCTTACAAAATACATATATCTTTTATAAAATGTTTTTTATTCAGTTTCCATAGTGGCACAAAAATCACAATTTAGGACGGAGTGTTCTATACAGTCATATTGTTTGCAGGAGTAGCAATTGTAATAGCTCTTTCTATCTCGTGATCGAGGGCACAGTCCACATCTACCTTGTGTCTTCTGTCGTTTTAGCATTGGTTTGGCCCTATCGAGAGCTTATGGGTGCTGTTCGTCCCTCAGTTGTCTAGGTATTCTCAACGCCAAACCCAGTTGTTTTAAAAAAGTTCGACGTTTCAATTGACAGACAATCTTGCGCATTCAGTTTATATATAACTTGGACATTAATACCGGAAATTTTCAGCAGCACAAAGAAATCCGTCAGAGGCCAGCTTCGGCTATTACGAGATACATCAAAATTGGGGCACATCTGGTCAATGGTGTCAATTCGATTTTTAGTGGAATTGACGATAAAAGTGACGATTTCGGGTTTCGCCGCTTCTCCCGTAGCTTCATCGATTGAACTATCTTGATGAAGTGTTGAAAAAAGCAAAACATTTTTGGCTTTTCTCTGTTGATATGATACTAAAGTGATCTCCTTCTGGAAGCCAAACAGTGATGACTCGGTATTTCCCGAGATCTCATGTCCGAAAAAGGGGTAATTCTCTCTTATTTTTTTTATTCCTACAGCTGTCAGTTGATGTTCATTCAACAGTCGAGTCAATAAAGAATAACTAGTAAACCAATTATCAAAGGCTATATTTCTTTTACTACGAGTGTATGGCGAAATCAAACGTAAAACAAGATCCTCCGTTTTATTGGTCATTTTGTACGGATCCTCTGGTTGTGTACCATAGTATATCTCCATATTTAATGTATAATAGCATTGCGAATCTGCTACTGCAAATATTTTAATACCGTAACGAGTAGGCTTCTTCGGCATATATTGGCGAAAAGATCACCGTCCACGGAAAGCTTCATTAAGCTTCTCCTCAATTATCAGATAACCACCAGACGTATAGGCAGCTTGAAAATTTTCTATTATCCTCTCGAAAACAGCTCTAATTGGAGCCAGCTTATCGACTGACATGCGTTCTTCACGTGTGTCCTGATTGTCAAAATGCATGCACTGCAATAATAATTGGAAACGTTTTAGAGACATAGTTTTTCTAAATATCGGTATTCCCGTGTCATCACTTGACCACATATCCTCTAGACTCTGTCGAGAACTTTTATTGATGCCTGCAAGATACAGCAACCCAAATACAGCCTTAATTATTTCGACGTTAGTTTCTCTTACGTTGTACTTGTGATTGTCATCGTAATGTTCTCTGATAGAGTTAATTTTGTAATTGATACATTTTGCTATGTCCTCCTATAATCACTTGATCTACAAATAAATTCCAACAGTCGCGAATAGTTTTAGCGCCTTTCGCGTATTTTTTACGCCTGGCAAATAAGTAATAATATTTTCTGCTCTTGTTCGGATAGTAGGGAGGCTATGTATCTTTGTCCACTTCGTACGTTTATCTTTTCCCCAGTAAGATCGTTGCGTTTGTTCGGCTTCATCTGCATCACTTTCTTCATCGCCATCTTGCTCCGTTGTGTTATGGGAACTCTCGCTAAGATGATCAGACACGTCCTCACTATCACAGATTTTCTTCATTTCATCTTCACTATCATTCTCAAATTATTTCCATAATTATGCAAGTCTCTCTTGTTCTTTCTCGTAACTCCACATTTCTGTTTGTCGCTCTCAACTGTTTCTATCAGTAAAAGACATTCACTTGTCGCCCTTCAAAAACTTACGCGACTGGTGTGGTGGGGTGTGACATACCCAGAAGAAGGTTTCTGCAATCTTGTTCAGCCGATAACATTAAAATTGCTGATCTCTTTTCACAACTTGAAAGTTTGATCTTTTAGCTATAGGTATTGAAAATCAGAGGGTGCTACAATGGCATCTAGCACAAAATTACTTTAATTTTTGAAGTGTGGTGTATGTCACACCCCACCAACGAAGGGTTAAATAAAGTAACTATTTTCAAGCCTGTCTTGTATTAATTAATCAAAGAGGTGTAAAGTCCAGCACCGCAAATCTAAACACCGTACCTCTAACTCTCATTTGGAATTTTTTATTAATTACCCACGTTCTGCAACGATAGATTAATGTCGGTCTATATATTAAATTATACACTCTAATCCTCGATTTTAAGGACATTTATCTAGACTTAAATATGCTATTCAAACCTCCCGAATATCTATTGCTTTTCGCTAGTCGTAAGTTTATCTGGTCTGCTTTGTTACATCTGCAGTTCACTAAAACTATAAGGTACATATGCACTTCTACAAAAACCAGGATATAATTCTTCTTTTGTACGCAATAATTATACATTAGACAATACATTTTTCACTTGTGCCATTATTGTTTGTACTTTAGTATCCAAGGGTAACATGCTAGCTTCTGGCATAAGTAAATTACCTCAATAAAGTTGTTCAATACCTCCTCCAGATGAAAATGCTCCCCATACACTATACATTATGGAATACGTGAAAGTTTAAACGATTTACATGATATTGAAGCTTATGCTTCTATGTACGATATCGAATGAGCAACTCCAGACTTAATTTTTAAATTTAGCATTTCACAATAGATTAAAAGAATACGATTATTTGAATACTCTATCAACAACTAATCAAGTGGGTCAACATAGTTTATTCATTTATCATTGGTAAAAAGATAATTCTCAATTTTCCCACTCTTCTTTGTTAATCACTATCATTGCTATACCTGTGACAAATTCCAATTGCAAACGCTTGTTTAAATAACAGAAATAATTTTCCATAAAACATATAAAAGGAGTTGTTTTGAAGTAGATAAAAAATGCTTCAGTATGCTTAATTTTGTCACATTATCGTCTGCTCCTTCATCTAATTTAGAACGATTAATTACAATTGGAATCCCGGACTTGTAGAATGAAATCGTTAACATTCTTGTTGAGTAAGAGATCGCAGTTTCGAATGACATGTATTAATTTAAGGTAGAATTTTTAAAATATCTCTCTCGAAATAATTTTTCTCTATACTGAAATTTTCTGATTGATGTGATTAAAATTTTACCAAAATAATTCAAATTTCAGTAAGAAATAAAAATAAAAATGTTTAATAATAAGATTATAAGTTCTTCTTGAAGTTGAAATAATATATAGTATCCAGCGAATGTGGTAAATTAATCTAACGACCATATTTTAGACATCTTAGATCGTGGATGTAGGATTGAACGTGTTTATCTTCCCGGCCTAGGCAACTTTAAATGTTAATACAATTTCCCATTATGTTTTTTTAAAATTAGATATGTGTTGGTAACTTGTGTGCCAATTTACAAAATATTTGCAACATTATTAATTTTATTATCCGTCAGTTTGTGTTGCCATGCATTGATTTTATATCAGAACGAACAATATCCAATATAGAGCTGTTACAAATTTCCTTACAAAACCAGGAAACGCTCCAAAAATTATTCATGAAGAAATGTTGCCTGTAGACGCGAATGACTGTCCCACTAAGTCAAATATTTGCGAGTGATCAAAATTGTTAAAAATGGTTGAAAAGCATTGAATGGTAATCACTATCCAGGTCGTCTTAATGATGTGACCATTGCAAATGCGTGTACGAGTAGATAACGGGTTGGCCATTTAATGTTGCGGTTTTAAAAATCGCGCTATTCCCTTGTATATATAGAAATTAATATAATATATATTTTTTACACTAGAGGGCCAAGCGCGGTTTACAATAAATATATGAACAATTTGCCCTGTCAGTTTTCAAGATGGCGTCGTATCCAACGGAAGTGCGTGTGGAATTAATAAAATATTATTATAGAAATGGGGAATCTTTTGCAGCTACGGCAAGACACTTGCGTACTCTATTCGGGAGAAATAACGCACCAACGGAAAACACTATAAAAAGGTAAGGAAAAAAAGATAAATTTAGAAAAGTAACAAAGTATTCGTTATCGTGTTTCCATGTCTACTAATCGGACAATATCTTAGGATTGTAGTGAAATTTGAAGCAACAGCATCTGCGGCAGACGAAAGATCAACTGTTAGAGAACGTCAAAAGACCATCCGGGTACCGGTAACCATAGAACGAGTACGGGAGCACTTTACAGCTCAACCTTCAACATCGACCTCAAGAGCATCTCAAGAACTTGAAATACCCCGTACAACACTAAGGCGGATCCTAAAGCAAGATCTAAAGATGAAAGCATACAAAATCCAGATCGATCAGCCGTTGAGACCGTTTGATATGGAGCGACGCTACAATTTTGCGAACGAAATCATCGAACGCATTGAAAATGGCAGCATGTCATTGGAACGAGTGTGGTGGTCGGATGAGTCACATTTCGATGTATCCGGTTATGTGAATAAGCAAAATTGGAGACATTGGGGGACAGAAAATCCACATCTAGCAATTGTTCGTCCTCTTCACCCTCGACGGTTGACTGTATGGTGTGCTATCTCGTCGGCAGGAATTATCGGTCCCGTGATTGTCAATGGAACCGTTATTTCGCAAAAATATTGTGAAATGCTTAATGAGTCTTTTATTCCCGTGGCGCATGGATTAAATATGGTGGAGAATGCATGGTTTATGCAAGACGGGGCTCGTCCGCATCGCACGGAAGAAGTTTTCAACATTCTTGAAGAACATTTCGGTAACAGAATCATTGGTCTTGACGCTCAACAGTTTACAGGCGGAGGGATAACATGGGCACCATATACTCCAGACCTCAATCCTTGCGATTTCTACCTGTGGTGATCATTAAAAGATACGGTATATCGCGATGGTATAGACACCCTGGATGACCTTGAAATGGCAATACGGCAGCGAATAGAAGCGATACCGTACGCCACACTTCAGGCAGTTTGTGGAGAACTTGAGAAGAGGCTGCGAAATGTTATTGTTGCTCGAGGCTCTCACTTCGAAAACCTGATTTATTAAACCGCAGATCTTGTTGTTTAATTGCACAAATAAATCATTTTTTTAAATTAATGTTTTGTATGTTTAATATAACTTCAAAAACCGCAATCTTAAATGGTCAACCCTCACCGATTTTGATGTGGCCGGTGGGAGAATTGGTACGTGCGTCAAGTAAGTGTTAGATAGAGACAGTATTCGGAAAAATGAAATGCAAACTCTTTGTGCGAGTCGTACATTGGGACGTAGAAAGGGATAATAAGGGATGCCAGAGGTTCCCCTACCTATGAATTTCGTGCGCATCTCGAGGGCGGTACTTATAACCGGCCACATCAAAATCGGTGAGCTGTATGTGTTAACAATTCTTTGTGGGAACGAATCAGATTTAATTATAGCCCACTTGCCACTGGAAATGAAACTTAGGTCTATCATTATGTTCCAGAATCGAAGAGAGTCGACGCTAAGGCATGTTAAGGGCTCAAGCCACCCCAAGAAGTTTAAAGTCATCCCCTGATGCATCGTCCCAGAGATTCTATTAAAATGAAAAGACGTGGAAAACTGTCTCAAGGTGTCTTGTTACACCACGGCATTGCACCAGTTCACAAGTAAAGACTTTCAGAAGCTGCTCTTTTACTTATAGTAACTTTGATAAAATTAAACATCCCCATTAAAGTCTAGATCTAGCATCCAGTGATAACTTTTTCTTTCCGAATATCAGAAAAACACTTAGGGGACAAAATTTAAGGATGATAATGAAATTATAGCTGCTATAGAGAACCATTTTACAGAGAAACAAAAAGAATATTTTAACGATGGATTAAAGATGTTATTGAAACGTTATATGCTTACATTCAAAAGCAAGGAATATTTAAAAAGAAATTTTTGCCGAGCTTTTGCTTTCATCCCTAGTCGGAAAACATAAAAATGTCCTTACATTACAAATACTTAAAATAATAAATGTAAAAAAAACAAAGCAATTATTATGTATGGGAAGTTAGAAATTTATTTAGCATTTGGATTAATTTAAAATATTTTTCCTGAAATTTTGCGTAATCAGTATACATACACTACGCCTCTGATATGTCGAAAAGTATACACGAAAAGGTGAACAGAAAGGAGAAAGGACCGAATACAAGAACAGTTTCCCTCTCATATTAATACTTCACGGGATGAAAAAAATAAATTTAACAACTGTATAAGGTTGATGGTGCTCCTGATGTTATTACGTATTCCGGAAAAAGATGGAAATTTAGGCGGTCGCCTTGATATGTGTCGTCCGAATCGGGATCTAAAAAAAGGCAAAGCAGCAGAGAAGAAACATGAAAAGTGGAACGTCGCTTCTCGGGCGCATCGTGGGCCTGCCGTGAGGCCTGTGTATGTTCAAATTTATTAGATTGTTTTGATTTTTGGACGGGGTTACTTTTGCATACTAGATTACGAGGCCATTTTAATATGTCCTGGATGGGCATTTCTGATTATACTTTTTTTGAATTCGAAACGTGAATTCTTGAAAATATCTCGTATTTTATTAGACTTTATGTTTATTGTTTCGTTGAATAATATGGCAGTATTCTTCGCATAATATAGTCGTTGTTTAAATTCATATTGCGACAAGATTTAGAAGTCGATACAGCATATTATTTATATGATTATTTACACTTGGTTTCTAATTGTTTCTTGTATGTAGCATGTACTGAAATAGTTTTAACAAACCATAATAATTACTACAATAATAAAGTATATTTGGAAAGAATAGGATTGAGTTCGTGAAAAAGAAATTTGCTTTTCTCCATTGACCTCATTTTTCCTTCGCATCAGTTTAGAGGAAGAGCAATTGTAGGAAGTGGAGGGGATTACTTACTTTGTGTAGGACACAATATTATTGATAGTTGAATGACTGTGGTATGCCACACATTAACTTTGCACAGGTTTAAAAAAATGTGACGCAAGTGTTAAAAATATATAATAATATTACAAGTGAATATAAGAATTTACCACTGAAGGTGTTTAAGAAACATATGAAACGTTACCTAATAGACACACCATTCGTTTTACAGCGCGTAAGACTTTTTTTCAAAAACCAATTTGAAGTACATATTCATAGATTTATTTTAATATGTATAAATTTTACGTATGCGTAAAATTACTTTAAAAAAAATATGATGTGGATAGTGATAATACTGTTGGAGCACGACAGAGAAAGCATATATCAGAAGATGCAAAACAGATAATTTTCAATGTCTATCATACCCTGATGGAAGAAAATAACGAACTACAAACCCAGAACATTCAACTAACGTCGCAATTAACCAAGGTGCCTTTTGGAATAATATATAAAATAATTAAGAATAACGCAGGGCCTCGAAAGCAAAGAAGTGACAAAGGAGCACCGAGAAAAATTGAAGAGTATGAAATTGATACTATTAGGCAGCAAGTATACTCCTTCTACAGAGGAAATGTTGTATCTACACTTGACTGCTTACATAAAAGAATCAGTGATGAGCCTATAAATATTCAGTGTTCTAAAGCAACCTTGTGGCGGACGCTAAAGAAAGCTGGTTTTAAGTTTGGTACTATAGACAAACGTCGCACAATTATGGAAAGCCCGAGGTTACTGAAACTTCGATATGAATATTTAACGGCAATTAGAAGGTATAGACAGGAAGGACGATTCATATGTTATTTAGACGAGACGTGGTATGACACCCATGACACAATTTGCGAAGGTTGGGCGGATAGTTCAAGTATGTGTCAGTTGGACGCGCCGCTTTCGAGAGGGAAGAGAATAATCATTCTTCATGCTGGGTCAGAAAAAGGATGGATCGGATAGCCGCTATTATCTGCTAAAAATGTTAAATCTTCAAGTTTAGATTACCATGAAGATATGACCTCATCTTTATTTGAATAATGGTTTTGTGACACTTTGCTGCAAAATTTACCAAAAGATAGTGTGATAGTGATGGACAACGCTCCGTATCATTCTCGACAGCTAACTAAAGTTCCTACAAAATGTAATAATAAGAAAGATACTAAAACATTTTTAGAAACAAATGATTTATATTTTGAGGATCATTATACAAAAAAACAATTAATAGAGGTGATGAAGACAAAAGATGTACCCAATGTACAGATATTTTTTATTATATACTTGAAATTAACAGCGTTTTATTATTATATTATAGGGCCCTAATTTATAGTCAATACGGCCCCTAGATTCATACGTTGCAAACAGGTAAACCGTACCCGTTCAATAAGGAGACCAGGTACAATAATTATCATCACAGAAGATGGTGCGATAAAAGCATTAGAGCCGTTCAAAGTTATATTCTTATAATTTGAAATAAACTATACTTTGAAGGTAATTAGAAGCGTTTTGTTTAGAAATTAAATAAATAAAATTAAATGAAATAAGTTCGGTTTCTTTTGGATACCCGCTCGTATTTACACGAGAGCTTATCTAAGAAGCTTTTACACATCGTAATTACGTTATTACAAAAATTGCCGAGTAATTAATAAAAGAAATCAAATGCTAATAAATATTTAAATTACATCCGGCTCGTGAAACAAAAATTTTTTTAAATAATTGAAATTTAATTAATCTTAAGATATAATCATTATTATAATTATTTTAAAGTTTTCTTAACATTTACTTGTGCTACATTTCAGAGAAGAGCAACAAACATTATTTTATTAACTTTGGTCTATTTATTACCAGCCGTGCAATGTTGGTTATCTACTTTCAGACATTACATGAGCTTCGATTATTTAATAAAGGCTGGAAATAATCTATTACAAATAGTTGATATACTAATTCATGAGGTAGGGATTAGTGGAAAATTAAATCTAGCAACAAAATCATGGAAATTTGTTTTAAATATTTTCATCATATTCGAAATTTATTGTTGTAAAACTATAGAATAATTCAACTTCATCAGCTTTACACTTAAAGGTAGCATAGTTTATTATTAAGAAGAAGAAAAAGAATTGTAATGTGCCATTATAACCAATAATTTGAACCTACAGAATGTTATCCAAAACACGAAAATACAGGCGTGTAACAACAATTGATATTCATAGTACCGAGTGACTAAATGATTGAAGCAAATATTTAATTCGGCAACCCTGAGAAATGGACTTACGAAGGACCGCTTTATATTTATCTCTTTGTGTTAGAATATTTTATATAAATATGAATGGGATATGATTACAATTACTAGTAAATCAATATTAACTGATATCAGAAGTGAGATTTATACCAAATTATGTTGAAACAAATTTTACAATTGCCTCTTCAATTGCGTACCGTAGTT
This sequence comes from Melolontha melolontha, assembly GCA_935421215.2. NCBI lineage: Eukaryota > Metazoa > Arthropoda > Insecta > Coleoptera > Scarabaeidae > Melolontha > Melolontha melolontha. Next base: position 146,153,835 of record OW285238.1, on the reverse strand, counting down.
CTTGTAAATTCTTTATGGGATTCCAGAATTTTATGTTTTTTTTTAATAAGGAAATACAAAGAAATCCAGAGACGAATCAGGCGATGTACTTGCTCATAAATATGCACTTCTAAAAAGATCTGGGAAAAATGATTGCAAATAATTCCGACAGTCTGTGGATACATTACTGGCCAACACGATTTTTGCTGATTTCTAAGCGAGACTTGGTTTTTTACTAATTCGGGTGGGCTGAATTCGAAAAGCATATTGGTTTTTGCGTATCACGTCGAAATTAAATTGTATACTGTACTCTTTGATGAATCACTAATTCGGTTAAGTAGTTACTTACATAAGATCTGTTACGATATAAAGAAAGTATAACATTTAATAATCTATGTATTTATTTCAATACAATATTACTCACGAGTATAGTGTACTTACACTATACTTATTTACACAATAATCATTAAAAAATTACAAGGGTATTTGTAAAAGGAAAAACAACAATCAGGGAATAAATTTTCGTTTGTTGCACCTTCTACTTTGGCAGTCCCTTTGAACACTGCAACAAGAGTCGTAACTTAGTCGTGGAAACTTTTCACATATGTACTGGAAGCAATTACCTTGTAAATCTAGAGCTTTAACATATTGCTTCATAAGACCCAATTTGATGTGAAGAGGTAGAAAAATTTTTTTCTTTGTCGACTGAAGGTTGACTTATAAATATTGTTGTCTTCAACATCTATTAATTTTCTGGGAGGAAAATTTTTCTGAATCCAGTATTGGTTTCTAGCTCGACTATTCCAGAGGCACAAAAAGCATTTTGTATATTTTCTTTGAAAGCCAAGTAAAAACCTTAGCATTTTGAGATCCACACAAAAGATTCAGTTATGGTCTGTATATTTTAGTAACTTTAGAACCTTCTCAATATTCTTATATATTTACTTTTATTGAACGGAATATCCAATAGGAATTGAACCGAAAACATTCCCGTTGTATAGTAGGACACACTTGAAGCTTCTACTGGAACTGTCGATAAGAAAACGCCACTTACTTGGGTCATATTGTACAATGCCCATTTTAGTTATCAAACCTGGCACATTGTTACAATAAACAAATTCACCCTTTTTCTTAAAATATTACACTTTGCCTACTACGATAAAAAGTTATCTTCGTACTTTGCTCGGGTAAGTTCTTTTCATTTAATCTTGAAGCTAGCAGTTCCGATGATTCCTTTGATAGGCCCAAATCCCTTACTAAATCATTCAATTCTGCTTGAGTAAAACGTTGTTGTCCATCATTAGAAATTATATGTCCATAGTTACAATCTACATCTGAATCTAGCTCCTCAAGAGATCTGCCATGTCCTCAGCATACAAGTCCTCAACTGAAGGAAGCTTTTCATAAACTGGCGCGGAGTCGATATTAGGATATACAATTTTATTCTTATTCTTCTTATTATAACTGGAGGTCTGAACTAAACAAGAATACCAATCATCTACGTGTGGTTTTTCGGTTCACGCCATATCATTGGAACGCCAAAAGCTATTTCTGGCGTTTTCCCTTGCTCTACTGCCGCAAGTTTCCCACACATGGTTTAGAGACATTATGTGGAGCCCATGCCTTGTCCTGATCAGCAAGTTTTACGTCAAAATAATCCAAATACATTTTCTTAACGAAAGCTGCCACAAAAGTAGCAGAACGAATCGGAACTATTTACACATCTTCGAGTACTAAACATGATGTAGTTTCTCCCCTAACAACTAACGTTTTACGAGGTGCATTCAAGTTCTAAGGCCTCCGATTTTTTTTCTAACTAACTGCTCACCCGAAAATTATGAAACTGGTGTTACTTCTCGACGTAATCTCCCTGCAGACGTACACATTTTTCACAACGTCGACGCCATGATTCCATGGCCGCGGCGAAGGCTTCTTTAGGAGTCTGTTTCGACCACTGAAAAATCGCTGAAGCAATAGCAGCACGGCTGGTGAATGTGCGGCCACGGACAATGTCTTTCATTGTTGGAAACAGCCAAAAGTCACTAGGAGCCAGGTCAGGTGAGTAGGGAGCATGAGAAATCGCCCAGCCTTTCCCGGACGTCTTTGTTGCAGTGCAGGAAGGAACTTGTTCTTCAAGACATTTTCGTAGGATGCACCTGTCACCGTAGTGCCCTTTGGAACACAATGGGTAAGGATTACGCCCTCACTGTCCTAGAACATGGACACCATCATTTTTTCAGCACTGGCGGTTACCCGAAATTTTTTTGATGGCGGTGAATCTGTGTGCTTCCATTGAGCTGACTGGCGCTTTGTTTCTGGATTGAAAAATGGCATCCACGTCTCATCCATTATCACAATCGGCGAAAAGAAAGTCCCATTCATGCCTTGGTTGCGCGTCAACATTGCTTGGCAACATGCCACACGAGCAGCCTTGTGGTCGTGTGGCATTTTGCCAAGCAGTTGACGCGCAGCCTTGTGGTCGTCCGTCAGCATTCGTGGCACCCACCTGGAGGACATTTTTGCATTTTCAGGTCGTCATGCAGGATTGTATGCACATAACCCACGGAAATGCTAACACTGGAGGCGATCTGTTCAACTGTCATTCGGCGATCCCCCAAAACAAGTCTCTCCACTTTCTCGATCATGTCGTCAGACCGGCTTGTGCGAGCCCGAGGTTGTTTCGGTTTGTTGTCACACGATGTTCTGCCTTCATTAAACTGTCGCACCCACGAACGCACTTTCGACACATCCATAACTCCATCACCACATGTCTCCTTCAACTGTCGATGAATTTCAATTGGTGTCACACCACGCAAATTCAGAAAACGAATGATTGCACGCTGTTCAAGTAAGGAAAACGTAGCCATTTTAAGGATCTAAAACAGTTCTCATTCTCGACGCTGCCGCTACAATTCCATCTGCCGTACAGTGCTGCCATCTCTGTGACGTATTGACAACGAACGCACGCTCATTTTAAAACAATGCACATGCTTCTATCTCTTTCCAGTCTGGAGAAAAAAAATCGGAGGCCTTAGAACTTGGATGCACATTGTATTATCAACCTTGTTTACTTTTAAATAGTCCTAAGTGATCAAAACTTTGTAATACAATCTCATTAAACCCTAATTTGTCCTCTTAATGAACAGGATTTATCTTAATAAACTTGTATTTCTTTATAATTATTTATTAGTTAATTAGTTTATTAAGTACTTAAATATTATCAGGTACAAGTGTACTTTATGCTAATTAGATAAATGTATTTGGAATCTCTTTCAATTCTTTGAACAATTAAGAATTTGCTGCATTTACTTAACGATTTTCAAGAATGTTAAAAGCGGCAAACGAGAGGTATCGTAGAAAGAAAACTTGAGGTGATAGGGACAAATGGGTTTCATATTTGACATTAGCGTATCAATATTAATTAAAAAAAGTCTCAGATTATAGTCAGCAGAAAAAAAAATGTTGGCTAGTGTTATCACTGCGTAATCCGAGCTGATTGACCACCCTATTAGACTGAAAGAGCTCGTATCGTAACAGAACGAAAATTGTTAAAACCAATTTACGTCACAGAAGAATGCTTCAAAGCAACCAATATACTAAATATTGTAAATTGTTAACTTCTCACATGCTGAACGTGTATATATGTACACTCAACGTTAGCCAAGAAAAACTTTCAAAAATTTACCTAGTAGTTGATAGAAGAATCAGTTAAACATAAATCGTGCATTCGTATCTGCGGGCAAACATAATCAGATTTCTTAAGCTTTGTAAATTTTTATTAATTTAAGGAAAATCCAATTAGTATTAAAACGGGCAAAGTAAAATGTCAATAATATTAAGAAGAACCGGATGTTTATACATAATGTATAACATTCTAAAATAGCATTCGCCTTAATTAATAGTCTGTACATGGACTTCTAATATATATTTGCATAATTCCCCTATTACAATTCATTAAAATATCCTTTTTCTATTCTAGATAAAACGAAGGGCTAACGGCCCGATGATGACTATGGACGTGTCCAAAAACGAGCCCGCGAAGCCCAACTCAGGCGGCGGTCCTCAGGAGTGCGCCGGCTGTTGCAAACCCATCACGGACCGTTACCTGCTCAAGGCGCTCGATCTCTACTGGCACGAGGACTGTTTGAAATGCGGCTGTTGCGATTGTAGGTTAGGCGAGGTCGGTTCGACGCTTTACACGAAAGCCAACCTAATCTTGTGCAAAAGGGACTATCTGAGACTGTTCGGTAACATCGGTTATTGCGCGGCGTGTAGTAAAATTATACCGGCTTTTGAAATGGTTATGAGAGCCAGGAGTAACGTGTATCATTTAGAATGCTTTGCGTGTCAACAGTGTAATCACAGGTAAGTTAGTTGCCGCGATGTATATATTTATCCTCTTTGAAGAGAAAAGCATAGAGAATAGGAAACCTCTTTTGTGAGAACATATTAGTTTCCGCTTTTACATTGCTTTCTCTTTTCTTTTTCCAAAATAAAGATTTGATATAGAATTTATAAGGTATTTAAAATGGAACCTATTGGAGACGATATACGAGGACAGGTTAACTTATTCGCGCGATCGCCTAGAGTAGGCCGTGAAATTAAAAACAATACACATCCCATTTTGAGAACTGTTAGTGTTTGTTTCGTTTGTGATTTTTAAATTTCACCCTGCTAGTAACTAATTGCAAATGGATAGTTTTGTACATCATACAGTGATCTTTTAAAGAAAGGCATGTCCTTTACCGAAATCTATCATGAACTATGTATTAGAACAGATGGGGCTGCTACTTCAAATCCAACACTGTGTTTATCAAGAAGCATCTTTCTAAAGAACGCCCCTTAACTTTCAGACTGATTTGTGAAATAGGTGTTCGTTGTGACAGCCATTTGAAACATACGTCTATCAGCATTTTCGAAAAAATGGAAAAAGTGAATTTTTTGTGCTCATTAGACACTATCTTTTGCGCGAAAAAGCCATCACGTAAAAAGCTATAAAAGTATTATGGGGATTCTCCACCATCGATTAGAACCTTCCATAATAGGTTTACTCAATTTCGATGCGGTCGTACCAACACAAGTGGTGACGAACGTTCTGGTTGCCCAATTGAGGTCACCACACCAGAAATGGTGGATAAAATCCACAGTATGATACTTAACGATCGGCGAGTGAAGGTGCGCGAACTTGAAGAGGCTACAGAGATATCATGTGGATCAATGATTTTAATTTTGCATAAATTCCAAATATTTATGCAAAATTAAAATCATTGATCCATGTGATATCCCTGTAGCCTCTTCAAGTTCGCGCACCTTCAATCGCCGATCGTTCAGTATCATACCGTGGATGAAAAAGCTATCCATAAGATGGGTACCGCGTTTGCTTACAATTGATAACAAACGCAATCGTTTGACAACTTCGAAGGAGTGTTTGGCGATGTTCACTCGCAATCCGAACGAGTTTTTGCACCGTTTCGTAACCGTGGACGAAACTTGAATTCATCACAACACACCAGAGACTAGGGAACAGTCAAGACAGTGGACTTCTCGTGGTGAATCGAAACCAAAGAAAGCCAAGATGGGACAGATTGGCTGTCGGCCAAGATGGTGATGGTGATAGTTTTTTGGGATGCGCCTTTTCAAGGTAATGGATTCACATCGATTACTTTGAAGGGTAAAATGATTACCAGCGCATACTATGCAGAGCTGTTTGATCGATTCGACACCAATTTGATGCAAAAACGACCGCATTTGGCAAGGAAAAAGTTCTCTTTGGCAATGGCAAAATAGTATGAATTAGGTTACGAATTACTCCTTCATCTGGCATATTCCCCAGATTTAGCCCCTCTGCGACTATTTCCTGTTTTCAAATATGAAGAAATGACTCGGCAGTAAGAGATTTGGGTCGAATGAAGACGGTATCAATGAAATAAAGGTCTAGTTCGAGGGCCTCGAGAAATATTATTTGGAGGGTATTAATAAATTGGAGAAACGTTGGATGAAGTGTATTCAGCGGAAAGGAGATTGTGTCGAAAAGTAAAACGTTTTTATTGCCGAATAGAGTGTTCCTTATCCCAATTTTTAGGGACTTATTGACCCATCCTCGTACACTGGGTGAGGGTTATCCTTCGTATACAACACCAGAAAGTGGGGAATTTAATTTAAGCGTGGCAGGAGTAGCTTAGGAGATAATCCGCGAGGTGGACAGCTGAAAACGGATACAAGTCCAGAAATGGTGGATAAAATCCATGATTTGTGGCTAAATGACCGACGGTTTTATTAAAAAAAGTTCAATTAATAATATTTTCGAAATATCCACCTCCTTGTTGAATGCAGGCTTGTGCCTGTAAGCCAACAGAAGAAGTACTTATCCGAATTTCATACATGTTTTGTCGAATTTGCTCGGCAGCCAGGTGAATACGATCCAACAACTCTTCTCTTGTGTTCGAAACTTGCGCGTAGACTAAGTTTTTCATGTACCTCCATAAATAAAAGTCAAGGGGATTTAGATCGCGTGATCTGGATGGCCATGCAACAGGACCACCTCGACCAATCCATCTTGGATAATTGACGTTAACCAAAATTCGGACAGCAATTTCGAAATGTGGTGGTGCCCCATCCATGTGAAACCTAATGTCTCGACGAACATTCAGTGGGATATCCTCTAAAAGACTTGGCAGTTCGTCAATAAGAAATTGAAGTTAATTGTCCGCATTTAACCTCCCAGGAAGAACGAGAGGACCAATCAACAAGTCATCGATTAGGGCCGCCCAAACGTTAATAGAAAATTCATGAAATTGAAATTTAGATGAGCGTATAGCTGTGGGATTTTCTAATGACCACCTGTGCAGGTTTCTCAGATTTGTAACACCACTTCTGGTGAACGTAGATTCATCTGTCCAAAGGACTGTTCTGCAGAAATTAAAATGAAGCCGTGACTGTCTTAATATCCAGGTAGAATAAACTCGACGAGCATAGTCGTCTGCTTCAAGCAAACCGTGTCCCCTGAGATAGTGATATGGATATAAGCTCTCACGTTTTAAAATTCGCCAAACTGTCGTTCGTGGCACTCCTAGTTTTCTAGCAATTCGACGTACACTGAGAGTTGGATCCCTTGTAACAATAGCTACTGCTTCTTCCTCTAAGCTTGCTGGTAAATTTACGAGATTATCTGTGTAGTTCCAGAAACGTTCTGTAATGGGGAATGGGCCTATCGGGAAACCGGTGTCGGTATTCAATAACCGCTTGACGTCACTGCCGTTACAGTAGCCATACACAAAATGCATGTCCGCATATTCTTGAGAAGAAAATCGGTAAGGCATTTTGAATAAAGAAAACGTGTCCACTCACTAATAAGCTGTTGTATGAACTGAGACGTAATGTAATCCTTTATTAAAAAACGCAACGTTAACAGTCATCTGAACATTTATTTATTGTATGATATTCATGGTTCAGCACTTACGAAATAAGTAAGAACCTTCTTTATCATAAATCAATTTCCAGTACTCTTTTTTGTAGATCTCCATGAAATTACTGTTTGCACTACGACACGTGTTTATTTATTTTAGGATAACATTTTATTATGCGACGTTAACAATCACAGGCCTGTTATTGAATCGTATAACTTTTTTTTAAATAAAATCAGTTTGTATTGACTTTAGGATTACATTTTTTTTCAGGATCTGACAATCACATTCATAGATCTGTAACTTTGAAACAAATAAAAATGGATATACAAGTTTTGCGTTTTTGTTACTTGAAATGAAGTCTACTTTTGAACATAACGATACGGGACACTTGTATATCAGTCATACTTGAACTATCATTTTCTTGTAAAAATGTTATTAAAATAAATAATTTTTTTTGAAATACTATTGCAAAGGGGAAAAGATGCTCTATCGAATGGTGAAGTAAAATAGATACGTTTCCATTTAAAAAAGAAAATACAGAAAGACGTTACTCAAAAACAATTGAAGAAAAAAGTTAACTATTAACAAATGTAGATGAAGAAACTTTAGTATTGAACATTATTTTTAACTAACCCTGTTTGTTTACACTATGTTACATAAAATGTGATATTTATATGATCTATTTGCCTTAAATTATTGTATCGTTAGTATCTAGACTCAATTTTCATATGTTAAATTTTGTAAAATTTAATTATTTTAATATTAGTTTTTAGATTATAATTTGTGTATGTCCCTATTAATTTTTCCATTATAGAATTTATGTAATTTTTATCTGATATTATAATCACTCGATCATTATAACTATCATTACATTCATTACTGTTATTATAGAATTGTACTACAACTAAATTTAAAATACGACTTACAAATTAGGACAGGATACAAATTTCCTGTCTAGAACGAGAAAATATTGATGTAAGTAGGAAATATTACTGATCGTGAAATAATGAGAATTATTACATTCGCACTGGACATTTGTATATGAAATTAATATAAATTATACACCTGTCATTGCTATATACACAATGTGTAATATTTCGTTTGTTATTTTTGAAATTGGGCTACTTAATCTTCTTAGTTATCGAAACACAAATACCAACGTATGAATTATATATATGAGTACTTAATTTGATAAAGAAATAACGAATAAAAATTAAAAACTACACCTTTTCGTAATTTAAAGTTACTTTTTAGCGTAATGACCGATTATTTAGAGAGCACATGGTTTATTCGAGTTGTTTATATTATGTTGCCATTATTATATTTAGTCCGCATGCACCTGTCGAAGTAACTTAACAGAAGCAATATTAATAACGTCAGTTAGACTAGATATAAATTGTATTTATGAGTCTCTATATAATATAATTTCGTGAATGCATTTAATTTAATTTTAAGGTATGAAATGGAATGCAAGAATTGTACCTTGTCCAAACCAATTTATATAAATCGTGATCCCATAAAAATTCTTGCTGTTAGTTTCTCTTATGACACTTTTGGAAATGTCTTGCCCCAATTTAATCCCAACATTTTTGTCAATTTATCATGCAGAAGCCGTATAAATATTGTCTTTTTATATTAGAGATAAATAAGTTTAATAGGTGAATAAATTAAAAGTTTTAAGTATTTGGGCACTATTATGCAAGAAGATGGTAGACTGCAAGAGTTTTTTTTTTTAATTTTGAATGAGAAGCGATTTTTAAAAGAAATGACATAGTAGTGTATAAATCACTTTTATGACAAAAAGAAGGTCATCAAAATAGTTTAATCACTAATCACTGTTAGCACATAATTTGTCAACTGGGGGTCGCGGTGATATTAAAGGAGGGGCCACGAAATAGCCTAAACAATAATGAAAAATCATTTTATGAGTAAAAATAATTTATTATAAACATTTAACTTACAACAAGTACGCATTTAAAGAAAATAAATTAATGTGATGGTTGCATTTGTTTTTCATTTGCCAATGTTTTTCATTTACCAATCCTGAAGCAAGGATATACAATTATAGAAGGGCAAACTACTTTGATTTGTATGGAGCACTGTTGGCTGTTGACTGGTCATTTCTGAATGCCTACAACACTGTCCGTGATGCTTGTTGGCACTTTTATGCAAAAATTTATGAATATTTAGATGCCTTCGTCCCATTAAAGAAAGAAACTAAAACTCATTCCTACCCAGTCTGGTTTACCTATGAACATATCAAGACCTTAAGGCTCAAACATACCTACCGATTGAGATATAAAAAGTATGGGAATCCCGATGATCTCCAACAGTTCAAACATTTACGTAATAAAGTTAGAACGAACACTTCTATACTATACAAAAACTATCTAGCCAAAATCCAATCGCAGTTGAAGGGAAATCCAAAAGAATTTTGGCGCTTCATCTCCTCCAAAAAGGCAGGATCAGGAATTTCCGAAACGCTTAGCGACGTCAATAATATATCGTACTCCACACCAGAGGCTATCGTTCAGGCCTTTCAGGACTTCTTCCGGTCCACACACGGAGCTTCTTCGTCTGCTGTCAAACCAACGTTGCGTCAAATAGACAGTAATTTGGTGGGCAGGCCAGTACTCCAACAGTCGGATGTATTATTAGCAGGGAAGAAGCTGAAAAATAAATTCACAATGGGCAACGATAATATACCAAGTTTCTTAATTAAAGATTGTGCTTACCTTTATGCGAATCCATTAACTTATCTTTTCAATCTGTCTTTAGAAACCAATACCTTCCCGGATTGCTGGAAGGTGGCTAGAATCACTCCTGTTCATAAGAAAGGCGACACAGGCCGGGTAGAGAACTATAGACCCATAGCAATTATTAATAACTTCGCGAAAGTATTCGAAATCTGTCTGTATACCTATATCTTTCCCAGTGTTCGATGCCACTTGTCTGAAGATCAACATGACTTTATCAATAGGAGATCGACAGTTACTAATTTAACAATTATGTCGCAAACGCTGGCTGAATCCATTGACAACAATGGACAAATTGACGTCGTGTACACGGATCTCACCAAGGCTTTTGATCGAATAGATCACTACATCCTATTACAGAAGCTTGACGCTGTAGGATTCTCTCCATCCATGACTTGCTTTATGAGGTCTTACATCTGCGACAGACGGCAGTTGGTCACATATCGTGGACATTCCTCTAAAATATTCTGTCCAACATCGGGAATACCACAGGGCAGTAACTTGGGGCCACTTTTATTTTTAATTTATATTAACGATCTTTGTGGCGCGATTGCCTGCGAGAAGCTGCTATTTGCAGACGATCTGAAACTATACAAGGAAATTAACTCAATAGAGGATTGCATTGAGTTGCAAGGGGATATTGACCAACTTCTTGCCTGGTGTCATGACAATAAGCTGGCGATGAATGTGCCAAAATGTAATATACTTACCTATACTCGTAAGTCTCAACCAATAGTGTATGACTACCAGTGGGGCGGTGGGGATGTATGAATCGGGGTTCGACTGTGAAAGATCTGGGAGTTGTATTCGATTCCAAATTGTCCTTCTCGGAACACATATCTTACGTGACGTCTGCATCTCTCAAGACCTTGGGGTTTGTTATACGCAACTCGAAAAGCTTCACGTCTACTGATACCATTATTCAGTTATACAACTGTTACGTGAGATCTAAATTAGAATACGCCTCACTGGTATGGTCACCTATATATACAACTCATATTGAGTCACTTGAAAAAGTGCAACGTAGATTTTTAAAATATCTACATTTTAAAGAATATGGCGAATACCCACGGCAGGGATACGATCATACTACATTACTACATTTACTTCATTTCGATTCACTGGAACACCGTCGCAAATTAACCAGCATTACATTCTTCTGCAACTTACTACACAATAATATTGATGCCCCCAAACTACTAAGTAAGCTGCCTTTAGCGACACCACAGCGCTCCGCGCGTACGTACACCGCATTATACTGCCAAACTCCTAAAACTAATACTTTGCGGAAATCCCCAATCTATTCGATGTGTACCATTTGCAATGAAATTCTCACAGCCAACAAAAGTATTGATCTATTTTCCACCCCCCTACCCATCCTATTAACTAATATACACACTCCCAATAGCTTTATCGTATAGCATTGTATCAACCACAACACACCACTTGCTATTTACTTCTGCCTTCTTTAAGTATATGTAACACACGAACTGTATTATCAAATTCTTATATTGTCCTGTAATTAGATGTATATCTGTTGGGCAAATATATCTATTATTATTATTATTATTATTATTATTATTATTTAAAAGTTTCTTCATACGTAGATGTACGTTGGAATCACACAAAAGAAAATTGTTTCCGAGTGATACGAGATGATTCCTGTATATAGTTTTTAGTTCAAACATAGACAAAAAACACTTTTCACAGAGATAGGACGTGGAGAAAGGGATTAATATTTTCAATGCTTCTGTGACTAAATTTCCATATTCATTTCGACGCGTAAGCCAAAACGTATTAATTCTTCTGAAATAAATTGCAGTTGTAGCGTTTTGTCGGGCAATTCTATGAGCTGGTTGTGAATCTTAGCTGGTAACTTTGGCAATAATGCTTTCACTAAATGGATTCAGTGCCCATCTCTTCGAGAAATCATTTTTATCTGCCGAGAAATACTCCATCAATTGAGTTTTTAGCTCACGCAAATGCATCTCTATGCAATTCAAACTGTGGTTGATAATAGCGTCTTGTTCATTAAAATTTTTCTCAATATAATCCGAAGTGAATAAGAACATATTCAAATTTTTGATTTGAAGGCGAATAATCCAGATATCAAGCTTCTTAATGAAAGCATGAACTTTGTCTGTCATTAATAAAATGTTTTTATCACGTTCTTGTAAAGTCACACTCAAGTCGTTTAAATGCGAAAATACATCAGCTAAGTATGCCAACAACAAAATACACTCATTAATCTCATTATTCTGTAAAAATAATAAGAATGGCTTTTGTTTATCCCGGAAAAATATTGTTAATTCATCTCGCAATTCCAATACACTTTCCCTCGCGATAACTATCTAACTACTGTATGGAAAAGAAGAGATTTTTTATTTTCGCCTATTTGATCCCATAGTTTAGCTGTTTAGCAAACAGCCTGTTCTCTAACTGTCGGCTTTTAATGAAATTAACCATTTTTACAGCTTCACAAAGAATTTTATTGAGATATTAACATATTTTCTTTGATTCATTCCTTATCATTCATACCACACAAAACATAAGAGCTGAGAAAACTGAAAACTCACAAAATACATGTTTGCTACATGTTGATTCATCAAATTGAGTACTAAAAAATTCACTGAACGCTGAATTATCTGATCGCGAATATCGGAAGTCATGTCATCGTTTCGCCTTGATATTGTGTCGTTAGAAAGCGGATTGTTTTTTGGTTCTTCCACGCCTATTCCACTGGCCATATCAATTGCAGCAGGCGATATGAGGTTTTGGCGATTGTATGCGGTTTGGATATGTTAGCTACTCTTAGTGCTACGAGATAAGATGCTTCAAATACACTTTTATCAGTATGGCTTGACTTCCAAATAAAAATTTGTTGATTTCTCAAGGTATATAGTTTTCTTTCGAAAAATACCAAGGGTTTGTTTTTGTGAGTCGTATGTTTAGTCTTCAACTGTCGAACTAATTGTGATGGCTTCATGCTTTCATCGGAGAGAACTTGAAAACAAACAAGCCCTGTGGCTTTTCATCCAATGAGGTAAAACCATAATTTAAATAACTGTCATTGTATATCCTTGTCTTTTTACCAACCGATTCACTGGATGTGGATGGATTCACTGGATGTAGATTTTAATTTTTTTACAAATTTATCCATTTCGCATATATATATATATATTATATATATATATATATATATATATATATATATATATATATATATATATATATTATCAATACCTTATTTACCGTTAGGTGTTAAGGTTAAATACAGAAATCAAACAATTCCTTAAAGTTACAGTACATTAAATCAGTAAGTGCAGCCTATCAGAATCTATCATTATTATTTTATTCTAATTTCGTTCCGTATATCATCCTTGCCCATTCTTTCTTGTTGATTGCCATTCTTTTCGCCTCTCTCATGACATTCCCTTGGCTCTCAATATGTCTTCCACTTGGCTGTCCCACGAATTCCTAGGTCTACCTCTTGGTCTTCTCTGATATCTTCTTGCTTGCCATACTTTTCTTATTGTTCTCGCCTCTCCCATTCTTGTCAAGTGTCCAAACCATCTTAATTGATTTCGTTGTATATCTTCCTTCAGCGTCCGTACTTTAAGTTCTTCCCTTGTTTTGCTATTTCATACTCTGTCTCTGTAGGAGTAATTCCCATTATTCCTATTAAAAACCTCATCTCCATTGCTTGTATTTTGTTTTCCATTCGTTTTGTCAATGTCCAACTTTCGCTTCCGTATATCAATACGGGCTTAAATATAGTTTTGTAAACTGAGGTCTTAGTTTTCCTTGACACTTCTCTTCTTCTCAGGAACGAATTGTTCAAGGAGTAATAAAGTGCTGATGCTGCATCTAACCTGTCATTCAGTTCTGCCTCCATGGTTCCTGTTTTGTGTATTTTCACCCCTAGGTATTTAAATGTTTCTACTTGTTCTATTTTAGTGTCGTCAAGTTTTATTTGTAATTCATCATCTTTTTTCCCTATTACCATAACTTTGGTTTTCTCTGCGTTTATTTTTAAATTCTTCTTTCGAACGCCTCTGCCCATATATCTAGATTACGCTGAAGGTGAGCTTATTTTTCGCATAAATCAGCAAATCATCTGCAAATATGCTCTCTGCTATTTCTACCGGTTCCATGTTGTAGTATCCCACCTTCATTTTCTTAACTTTCATTTTCGCTTCTTTTGTTACATCATCCATTATTATATTAAATAATACTGGGCTAAGGTTGCCTCCTTGTCTTAATCCCTCCGTCGTTACAAATTCTTCAGATCTTGTGTTCCTGGTTCTAACGTAATTTCTTGTGTTCTTATATACAGCTTTAATACAGTTTATTAATTTTTGCCCGACTCCTCTCCTTCTTAGACTGTTCCAAACTAGTTCCCTTGGCACGCTGTCAAAGGCTTTCTTGAGGTCTATAAAGGCCACATATATATTGTCATTGGTACATTTCTCTATTAATTGTTTCAGTGTGAATATGTGGTCCTGAACTCCTCTTCCCTTTCTGAAACCACTTTGTGAATCTTCTAATCATTACGCATAACAAATTTAAAAAAAATATTCGGTTCCACGGTTGACCGCACACTAAAATAAAAGCACCAGGCGCATGCTTCGCATTCGAAACTTAACTGAAGTTGTGCAATCGAAAGCGCCTCTTTTATACTGGCAAGAGCACGACTTGTTCAAACGCATCTGTATCAATGTTCGAACAGCGCGTATTATAGAAGGAGAATAAATTACAAAGAGCACGTACACATCAAGTTGGAACTAGTAAATTGCTCATGTATGTACACGTCATACATTCGTGTTCATACCCGTGCCTATAAACGCAGCGACATAAAATAATGCGAATAGTCGTATTACGTTTTTTATAGTGTCGATATTGTAAAATACTTGTCTTTTTGGGTTCTTAAATAAAACTGTCATTTATACACACACTATATCAAAAATAAAAACAAAATACACTATATAACAACTTAAAAACTAATAACTAATAGTAATACCATTTATTTTCACAATAAATATTTTTTTGCATTTATTTATCGCACGATGACGTTTATTCGTTGAATGCCTTGTCTCCCTTCGAACGGTTCTTATATAGGGCTATACAACTTCCAGAATTACTCCGGAACCTCTATCTAGACTTTTTCCGCGGCGGCTGGAATATTCGGTACATGCGAGTCATGCCCAGACCGTCGCCTGACGTATTGCGGATGACTTATATCAGAATATTTTCTTAATGTATAAAATTAGTGCAATGTGATTATATAATAAATATTTTTTTAGATTTATAAGTATAGTCAAAATTAAATCCGCAGTAGGTAAGGCTTATTGTTATTTTTCCTTTGGGTAGGGGAGAGGGGGTCGCGAAATATTAATTTTATTTACATTTACTATTAACTATTTGGAAATTTGCGGAGCTAAGAAGGTTGAGAATCGCTGAGCTAGTATCTGTTAGTGTCCATTTATGCAGCATTGAGTTGCACCTTCCATGGCCTGTGCGGAACCTACTTAATTCAGACCATTGCCCACGTGCGAGGTTCCGTTCGGCAGCTTCTGAAGGATTAGAAATTAAATCTTTATTCCTAAATTCAGGGTATTGATCTAGTAGGGCTATCTAGTAATCATTCACATTGGTGGGGTGCTGAACTTATGTATCCAGCCAAATCGGTCTCTTAGATTTCAGTTGGGTCCTGGGGACGCTTTTAAAATCATCGTGAATGGTCAATATGGATAAGATCAATGTTGTTAATCTTAGTCCACTCATTCTGTGCTGCAGTGAGACTTCTGATATCCGGCGGGGCAATGTTAAAAAGAATCAGTATCCAGAGACTAGGTGTGGATCTAACAGTATCGTTAAGTTGTATATCTATTAGCTTGGTGTGAGAGCTTCGATACCAGACAGCGGTACAATATTCAGCAGAAGAGTAAGTCAGTGAAGTTGAAAATGTGACTTATTCGAAAAGTTTTCTATTTTAATCAAATCGACGTCAATTTCCAGCTGCTATATAACGTAAGCAGAAGTGATAATGAAGCGGATTGTAAGCGAATAATCAGAAGTCTTTATGCAGAATTCGTCTGTTCACTTGGTAAGATGTGTGGCGAGTTATGGTTCTCATGGGTAGGCGCACATTTTAGGCAACAGCAGCCATATTCTCGATTGAGCGTACTGGACGAACGCAAGGGTAACGTGTGTTATCAACTAGCACGTCAATCTCACGGCCTGTCT
Source organism: Melolontha melolontha (assembly GCA_935421215.2). Classification (NCBI taxonomy): domain Eukaryota; kingdom Metazoa; phylum Arthropoda; class Insecta; order Coleoptera; family Scarabaeidae; genus Melolontha; species Melolontha melolontha. Next base: position 146,137,448 of record OW285238.1, on the reverse strand, counting down.
TCTTAAACTTGTCTACAACAGCATTGTTTTAACTGTAAATTCGAACTAATTGGAAATAAGTTTTCGGTAATTCTCAATGATGGTCAAGAGTAAATCGATTGATTTTGTACCGTAGAGGTTCGACACTGAAAGTATATTACTATTACTGTGTTAGTGTTGCTAATGCCAAAATAATGCATACTGCAAAAAACACCAGCAGATGGTCCACCTTTATAATAAAAACATAGTTCCCTACAGTTGGCTCAGAAGTTTCATTGGGATTCTAATACGATAGAATTTACTATTAATTGATTTGGCTTTTACTTGATGAAGATCCATAATTTAAAATGGAAATAAAACTAATAATTAAAATCTTCGCTTTATTTAATATTTGTTTGTAAAACGACAATTGTTTCGCCAACACAGTGGCTTCGTCAGGTACTTACTAGAGCACGTTACAAACTAGTTTGCAACATGCTCGTGTTTATAAAGCCAAAATTTTAACCATTAGTTTTATTTCTAAACTACTCAAAAATGAATAAGGAATTTTTACTTTTTTCTGTATTTTTTAGATAGTATGGGTAAATATTTGTAGTGTATTATATTAGATACATAATTGTACACAACAATTTAAAATTTTCAAGTATATTTATTCAGAAAAATCGTTAGATTACTAAGAAATGATCAAAAATGAAATAAGCAACATTTTTAACAATAGCTAAAATAAACATTTTTCTGTAACAATTAATTCTAAAATCGTGTATAATGGCCACGGACATCTCTCACAGCTGTACATCTTCGGGGCATATTCATAATGCAATTATTAATGTGTTCTTGTGACACTCTTCTCCAACACAGCGGTAAAATTTCCCGCAAGTGTTGCACGTTAACTGGGGGTGGATTATGTTCGTTGAGCTGTTCTTGAAGTCTGTCCCAAATGTGCTCGATTGGATTCAAGTCGGGAGACGTTGGTGGTAAAGGTAGATGGTTAATATGGAGGTCATTTATTGCTTGCATTACAATTTGTGCACGATGAGGTCTTGCATTATCATCAATAAAAACCATGTTTTCATCCACAGCCTCACGAAAGTCGGCCACATATTGCTGAATAATATCATCTCTGTATATGTGTCCATTGACATTGTTTTCAAAGAGATGGAGGTTCGTACGTCCATTCAAAGTAATGCCCGCCCACACCATGATACCACCGCCTCCAAAAGGCACCACAGCTTTTGTAAACTCGCGTCTATAACGGTCTCCTCGAGTTCTCCAGACCCTTACTCTACGATTATCGCTAAATAAGCAGAATCTGAATTCATCGGTGTATAAACCATGCTCCCATTGAAAATTTTCTGCTAGTCGTTGGTTAACCCAAGTTCTTCTAGCCATTCTATTGGCATTAGTTAATTTTGGGCATCTCACAGGCCTGCAGCTATGAAGATCCATTTCCCTCAGACGGTTTCTGATGGTTTGATCCGAAACTCTAACTCCAGTGGCGGCACGTAACTGTGTTTGCAACCATACAGCACTTCTAAACGGATTCATCCTTGTCTGAATTCGTATGTAGCGGTCTTGCCTCTGATTTGTTTTCCTCTCAGATCCACTACCGGGTCTTCTCCTTGCAGATCCTACCTGTTGGAATCTTGTTAGAGCCCTACTAACAACACTTGGAGACACATTAAAAATTGCGGCAATTTCTGCTCCAGATTGCCCTCGCTGATGCAATAACGCAATTAAATCAATAGTTTCTTTATTTAAATGACGTCTTGGCATCGTGAAAATGTGAAATGACGTTTAAAATGAATAATACTTGTCAAAAAATGCGATTTTTATAATTTTATATTCTAAATTAATTTAAGGTTAAAATACAAGATTCAATATTTTATCACACAGAAAAGACATTTACCAAATAAAATGTCCACAAACGACTGTGGACCTTCTAATTTATCTATAGCTTGAGAAAATAAGTTAAATTTAATCGAATTAATTTGATCTGTTAAAAAAAGATCTAATTCCCTATTCATTTTTGAGTAGTTTATTTTATATATATATTTTTTTTAATTTTTCGTTTCTTATCTCTGTATGATTGTTTTAACAATTTATACACACACAATTAACTTATATTCTATTCTGCTATTTTGTCCTACTATCTCAAGATTTTTAGAGTCGAGGTCTGTCAATTTTATTTAGTTTTATTTAGAATTGTAATATACAAGACATCCGCCTTTCCCGTAGCACTAACTGTCTCGGACCGCACCTGACATATATTTCCCTTGTAATATTAATAAGATCACAACCTCCCGACACTCAATATTAACGAATGTCCTTTGTGAAATGCGCTACAATCGTCACACATGACAATTTAAGCAGAAGAAGGAACCGTTAGAGAATAGGTCACACATACAGACAACATACACACATTTAAAATCACATCCATTCCTCACACACGTACACGTACATATAGGTAGACATATCTGTCTAACTCAAATAGTCCACGGACCAGGGACTCAAGAATGATTTCCCAAATGGCCTGTAAAATGTTTAAAAAGACACTGGCGTGCTGGCCAAGCTCCATCTACCGTGGATGAATGCAGATACGATACCAACGTCTACACCCCTACAGAGGACACTATACTCCTTTGATTTGGGAAATATGGCTCTGCTCGTCAAATATTCAGCACTGGTCTTGTTTCGAAATGACACTACACTTTTGAGAATTGTGCGCTTCCCGATATATATGCGCGCGTGCATTAAAGTATAATACTCTTTCCTATACTCGTATATACATACGTATGTGTGCTCCAGTCGATACGGATAAATTGCCTTCTGCGCGATACGTATGTAACTCACCACTTCTGGTGGTTTTACAGGTTACTTCGACATGGTTTCCACAAATGAGATTTCCGGTAAAACATAGCGAGAATATGCAATTTGAATTCGATTGTCGTGTAAAATTAAAATAATCTTGACACTTGTAATAGGAGTGTACCGTTCGTGTTTGCACAGAAAGAAGTTTAATAATTTATACGATTCCCTTGAATCTATTTAGAACAACATCCTTCTTTACTTTTATACAGGGTATTCCACGAGAGCCGTTCGTTAGAAGTTTTCGTGGTTAGAAAAAACTTAGAATTCTGAAATTTTGGGTTCCAGGGTTATTCAAGATTCTCTTTCATTTTAAAATATTTTCAAGATCATACTACTTCCGGTTATACCGGAAGTCGCCATTAACTTCCTTATTTTAAATGGAACACCCGGTATATTATTTCATTTTTGGATTCCTGAGAAAATTTCATAGTGGGTTTTCATCAGGTTTCCCTATACTTATTTTAAATTTTTTCTTAGATATCTTGATTTTTTTGAAAATTTTGACAGATGTAGCCCTGTTTTGAGCATTGCGCCCTTTAACCAATTTCGATTGGTGGAAAGCGCTTCTGGGGTAGACGGAAGTACAGGAATGATACTTTCGAATGCCATATTGACAACTGATTTATCGCATACAGGTATCCAAAATTTAATGACCAATTACATCATTTTAAAAGTTGAAAAAGTTCGTTTTTTAAAATGGGACACCCTGTATTTTATTGGATGGTCGGATGCAGAATTTGATTCTGCATCGATATGCTATAACATTCCCTATACCTATTTCCAGTGGTTTTCTTGTTAATCCATATTTTTATCAAAAGGTGATCAAACTCCAAAAGTTCTACCTAGTAAGCCTTGATTTTGACAGGAATTGAAACAATGTTGATTTAATGTCAAAGCAGTATCATCGTACAAATTCGTGAGGTAGCTACTTATAGTATACTTATAGTAGATATGAGCATTACACAATGGTCGGCCTAAATCCGCTCTGTTCGTCAGCTAGCTTCGATCCCACAATTTTTCTCAGTTTCCATATATCATTACGAATCTAGTGCCAAAGATATATTCCATTTTTTGATAAATGTTGTTATATGTTATTATTCTGCGGACATGGGGCGCATGACACAATTGCTGTTCTATTGCAACTCCATACTTATAAGAATGTATCTAGAATATCGGAGCTCCAAGAGAAGCACGTGCATGCCTCTCTTGGCTGTCGGATGTTCTGAATTGCTTTCTCATGATATTTGACGTACACGAGAATTTTAAAGAGACTTGCCTAAAAATTGTAATTATTTATTGCTTAATAACATTGTGGTATCGTCAGTATGTTATATATTCTTAAGTTTAATATAATTATTTATGACATTTCAATGAACAATGAAAAGTACGGACACTAAGACAGAACCTTGGAGGACTCCATACATAACTTGTTTCCATCTTGATGTTCCCAGCCATTATCGTCGCACTGATATCTATTTTTTAGAAAGCTTTCGATGAATGACATCGCAAAAAGTCGACTTATCAAGTAACATCGTGAATAATGCAATTGCACCTTCTAGTCATATCTAAAAGATTACCCATAACTACATTTTCCGCTTCTTGTGAATTAGTAATGTATATAAGGATGTGTTGGTTATCGGCTAGATCGGCTAGATGAATCTGATGAACCGGATTCAAATCCAGTCAATAATATCAATGGCGTTTGATCAGTCCTAGCTCGGCTCAGGCTGACAAAAATGTGTACCTGGTGATTTACCATGTTACTACCTCAAGGGCCTGCAAGGCCAGTTACGAGGACTTTTATTATGTATAGGAAATATATCAATGTCAGTTAAGGAGCCTATAGAATAGTATATAAGGAGCAGTTATTGAGAATAGAAAGATTGATACAAGTTTTCAGAATTTTTATTTTAAATATGTTCAATTGCCATCAACAATAATACACTTTTTTAATACCATTTTTTCCTTTCGTAATTTAAAAGCGTTCAGCCAGCTGTCTTTAGGGGTACTATCAAAAAACCACTTAACGGCGATATCAATCTCTTCTTCGGACTGGAACCTTTTCCCTCTCAAATGTTTTTTGAGCTCAAAAAACAGCCAGAAGTCACACATCGCCAAATCCGGTGAGTAAGGAGGATGTACTATTATAACTTTGATTTTGTTTTCAGCTAAATACTGAACAGTTATCCCTGCTGTATGGGACGATGCGTTATCATGATGTAATATAATTCCCTTTATTGGCACTTTACTGAACACAGTAGGCAAACAATTTCCAATATACCATTTAGCGGTAACTGTCTTCTGATCTTCTAATTCAATTGCGGCCAACAAACCACCATCGTAGGGGTTTCCTCATCTTCATGTATCCAGATTCGGCTTTCTTGGCGAGTGGGAACATCAAAAAGCGGTATGTACGCTTCATCGCCAGTTACAATTTTAGAAATAATTTTATTGCCTCCAGCATTCAACATATCTAAAGTTTGTTGACAAATTCTAACACGTTTTGTTTTTTGGTAAATCTGTCAGATGATGGGGTATAAACCGAGCTACAACCTTTTTGAAATGTAAATGTTCGTTCAATATTGATCTCACTTGCGAGGATCCAATCTTCAGTTTGGACTCTATCTTTGCATAGATAATGCGGTTGTCCTCTTCCTTATCTTCTTCACTGCAGCAATATTTTTGGAATTAACAACAGTTGAAGGAGGGCCAGTTCTTTTTCTGTGTACAACCGAGTTACAACCTCGTTCCAATTCTTTATACCATCTATAAACAGCAGCCAATGATGGTGCGAGATCCCCAAATGCCGATTTTAAACTTTCCCCACACTCATACGCGCTCAAGCCTTCCAAGTAAATCATTATCCGAAAGTTCTCTCGTGATAATTTCATTGTTTAGATAACAGAAGCGTATTGTATAGGTTATTTCTCAGACACTATTCAGAATCGCACAAATTGCACAGATAAAATAGGGCACTATTTGATAAATAACAATTTGTTTTTCATAAGTAACTAGATTTTTTCCATTCTCAATAATTGCAGCTTATCCCTCGTATAAACTCTATTATAAATGGTTAATTATTTAAAGGTATTTTTAATAATATAAAATATTATTAAAAATCTGGTGTGAAGAACACAAATACAGGTTCAATATTAATATATATATATATATATATATATATATATATATATATATATATATATATATAAATATATATATATATATATATATTTTTTTTTTGTGAACATATCCCTCTCCAGAGACGTAGATACGTATTTCGCCTTTCTATAGGCTCGTCGGTACGCCCCTGCTGGAGAAAGGATATTCTCAGACACATTCACAAAAAAGAACCACATCACCGAAATTATCCAGACCGGGCGTAGAAGTAAATTCAGCGCTGCCTGTTGTCAGACAGCCGAAATACCTCGCCCCGTCCACATAACCAATGTGAAGTAACGACGCCCTTCCAAAGGTGGCACAGCCAATTTCTCTAGAAACTGCATTTTGTTTGTGTCTTCACTCATACTACGGACTAACCGCATGTGTAATGTATCAGAATAATTGAAACATACATGAGTAGGTAAACCCCACCAGTTTTGTATAATACAAAACTTGTATTATACAAAACTGGTGGGGTTTACCTACTCATGTATGTTTCAATTATTCTGGTTAATTATTTCTTGGAATTCGGCTTGATAACTATTAATTAAATAAAAATGCTGATTTTAACGTTTAGATTTTTATTTATTTATCAGAATAAATTTAATGTACCTAATACCAGATGTTTTAAATTTGTATTCTTTTTTTACATTTTTACTATTTTACTTAAAATATTAAATTGGTACATTGTTCTGTCAACATCAACATATGGAAGTATACTGAATTTTTTTTAACATAAACTCTTTATTGTAATTTATATTACGGAATGCGGTCACTGTACTATGTCCAATTTTATATTTATATGATATTGCAATTCGTATTCCACTTGAACTTATCTTGTGCTAATCTCAGAATGAACGAAAACCAATTACGGCATTCACATTAGAGGTATCACCTTTTATCACAAATATCGCATAATATTGCGCACTATTTCGTTAAGAAAGAAAAAGCCATTTCATATCCTTCGACGTATTATTTTAAGCACAGGCAGTTTATTTAACATATTTTCTTATACAAAAGGAAAAACATTTCGATTGGTTGCTTAAATAATTTTCGATTGCGGGAAAAACTCGATACGTTATTTGTGCAATATATACGTCTATGATGACGATTTATTAAAGCCTGGTCATTTAATACACGGCGATATTATATCTGTGGAAAAGGTAATGAAAACACCAATAATTGTGGAAAACATTCAGCTCAGTCCGATCGAGCGGTCCGAGTCCGACCAATTGTGTAACTACCGCAGGTAACAAAGGCTTTCAATAACATTTCCATTCAATCCCGTTCGTTTATTAGCGCCGATTTCCACGTAAATGTGAGCGCACATAAAGCGCACTCCCCTAACAAAATCTGAACATCGCGATAAACCGACCATTGTTTACTTGATTGTTAAATTTATGTTTGTACAAATTAAATCTGCGCGCTCACACACATACTCATACGCGCAGGAACGTTATCTACGGCTAACAAAAGTTGGCAATCAAGTCTACAGCACTAATAGAACTTGTAATTCCAAATTTCAAATTTACAGTGCCATTTCGAAGTTTCTCTCATGCTGGCACTCATATGGAAACTTATTACATTCTTCTTCGTGCAGGTTATTTACAGCGTTTTCAAAATTTAATCGATGGAAGTCAATCTTAGAATCGTTGAAGTAAAAAAAGTGTTTCATAGTTTGAATTACAGTCATGATTGCATATCTTCTAAGTAGTTATTTATTTCCATTTTTCTTCTGATGTTTCTGTTTTAGAAATTGTTTTTTAATTTTTTATTAAATTAATACAATAAAAAATAGTTTTACGCTTCGTTTCGAAGTTTAATTAACTACATTTTCAAGTGCATACAATTATCTGGCTTGTAGGGTTGCGCGGTCGTTGTCCATCATTGCTTCTGGGATTCCGGGTTGGAATCGTATCCTTGGCATTGCTTCCTTCCTGACCAACGCTTCGTCCACTGTTGCAAGGGACATTTTCAGGACCGCTACGAGTGTTGCTGCACTGAAACTAGTTTCCAGCTTGCAGCAGCAGTAGTCAGATGACTTCTTAGTTCTGACCATAATACGTTTAAAGAAAAAAGATTTTAACAAAATTGTATTACAAACCAATTGTATCGGATCGCTTTTTGAATTTCGATTCCTGCCAATAAAGTCACACAAAAAGAACGTAGTAACGGGAATAACTAATAGAGCAATTAAATTAACAAGCCCCTAGTTACCTACAAAAATATAATTATCTTCCATTAGCAAAATTATAAAACAAAAATTATATCGGCATTATAAGATAGAATAAATACCACAAAACCCACGAAAAACAACCCTGAAACTACTTACAGATATGTCCCATTACCTTATATAAAGAACCTATCTGAAAAAGAATAAAAGAATGTTAGTACCATATAACATCCACGTAGCTCACAAAAACTACAATAATTTTAATAACTGACACTCTAAATTAAAAGACAAAATACCTATATTAAAGAAAACTACCTATATTAATGAAATCCTAGCCAACGACTGCAATGGTGTAAACATCGGACAAACAACACTATGCTTACAAGAACGACTAAACGTACACAAATTTTTAAACAATACTAGAGCTTCGAGAAAAACACATTAAGCAATTCAAACACACGTTAAATTTCGAAAAGATTACTATATCCAAGAAAGCACAAATTCCATAAATGACAGAACACATATAAATAATCTTTCAACAATATAAAGCGCCTTTAGAATCTTTTCTGATTAGAGATGGCCATGCATGATAATTGTTAGTGCACGAAATCTGTCACAAATGTATATAATTTTGAATGAGCATGACCGTCTATAATGAGAAAAGTTTTTGAAGGCACGTTACTTGCGCATCATATGCCACCTTATGATCACACTGCAAACATTATCCGTCCGTACATAAATATAAATATAAACACGTCAGTGTCCTAGAAGAATGGTCAAAACTTACATTTAACCATCAAACAAATGGTAGACACATCAGATTAGATTTCAAACCAACATCACACACTATTACATATGGCCGTAATTTCTTTAAATAACCTATTTTTTATGAGTAACTTAATTTTAAAGTGTAGTTTAAAACCGATCGAGTCACCCCATGATTCGATCGATTTTTTTGTTTTGTTTTATAGAGTAACGAATTGTCGTGAAATTTAATATAAAACTTTTGGAAAAACCGCCACTGAGACTTATGTTTTATTAAAAGAAGTATATAGTAATGAAGATATATCGTGGCGCGGGTATATGAGTCGTTTAGGCGTTTCGAAGAGGGCCAAGAAGACGTTGAAGTTGAAAATGCACGTCCGGAACGTTATTCCACGTCAAAAACGGATAAAAATATTGAAAAAATCGGTAATCTGATCCGATCTAACGGCCGGTTAACTATTCATGTGATCGCTGAAACTGCAAGAATTTAAACCCGCAAAAAGTGTGTGAAAAATGGTGCTGAAGAGAAAATTTTCACAATCGAACAAAAAGAAAATCTTGGAAAGAGTGATAACATGTGTTGAATCTTGGTTTTTCGCCTATAATCCAGAAACTAAGCGTCAATCAATGCATTGGAAGAGCTTAACTTCACCGAAAGCTGAAAAAGAACGAATTAGTAAATAAAACTTTAAAGCTATGATGATTTTGTTTTCGCTATCCATGGGATTACATTACTACCTTGAGGATCTTGCTTAGCTCCGTGAGAAAATCAGAAAAGGGACTCGAATTGTGAAAAAAAGTCATGGGTTCTTCATCAGGATAGCACACCGGAGTACACTGCATTGTCTGTCACGACGTTTCTAGCCAGGCATAACATCCCAGTCTTGACTATCGACCTTATTCACTTTACCTGGCACCAAATGCCTTTTATTTTTTTCCAAAGGTCAAATCTGCTTTAAAAAGGACAAGATATCAGATCATTAATGTTGCGAAAGACAAAGGGGCACGCATCATGAAAGATTCTCAGAAGAAGACTTCCAGCACTGTTTTGCATAATGGAAAATTCGAATTGAAATAGGGATAAGGGGGGTGTATATTGAAGGGGTTAATAATTATATATGTATAAATATAAAATAGAAAGTTTTACAGCATCAGTCTTTTTCTTATAACTACTCCTCGTATACAGAATTATATTTAAACTCATGTATACAGGCTTAGTATAAAGTCCCAGAACGGCCGCATAACTTTGTTTTTCCAGAAGTAATTTTTTTGAAATTTATTATTGATATATAGTTAAAAATTACGAATTTACTCATGACATTCATATTTATTTTCTTTTCCCGGTTCGACCGGAAATGCATCCTACTATATATTTTTTTAATGAAACACCCTGTATATTGTTGTACTTTCGGAAAGAGAATTGAAAACTACATTCAGAAATGTAAACATTTTTTTCTTTGTCCTAAAGAAATTAACAGAAAAATTAAAAAAAAAAATTAGTTAACGTGAAATAAAAAAGTATTAATATAAATAGATTACAGACTACAATAAATGTTGAAATTGTGCTTGGCAGTGATATAATCTATCAACAAAATGTTGTGAATTATATAAAACTTGTGGTATGATACTGTTGATTTCTTTAGTTATTCGTCCGTCTAATTCTTCTAGATTATTTGGTGTATTTTTATACACTTGACATTTCCAGTAACCCCATGAGAAGAAATTAAGTGGCGATAAGTCTGGGGAACGGGCTGGCCATTCGATTACTCCTCTGCATCCAATCCAGCGTGCAGGAAATACCTCGTCCAGATAGTCATGAACATCAAGTGCAAAATGTGGCGGAGCCCATCCTATTCCAACAAATAGATTCGTTTGGTAGATTAAATTAAATCTATTTGGATTTGGAAGTAGCGCTGTAATTGCTGGTACGATATCTTTCCGCAATAAATTTAAATATCTATTACCATTTCAGTTTCTCTTATGAAAAAAGGGATTATTATTTGATTTCCCAGTATACCAGCCCACACATTCACTTTTTGTGGGTGCTTCGTATGGACTTCTTCTATTCAGTGAGGATTTTCTGTTGACCAGTAACGACCAGTTGTGCCTGTTCACCGTACCATTGAGACAAAACGTTGCTTCGTCCGAAAAGACTATTTGATTTACAAAATTTGGCTGATCTGTGATTAACGGTGTCATTATTTCGCAAAAATATAGTCTGCGATCTGGATCATCTTCCAACAATTTATGAACGATTTGCATTTTATACGGTTTCAGTTTCGCAGACTGGTGGATTTTTAGGGCAGATTTTTGAGAACTGTTATGAATTTGTCCTAATTCCGTTGTCGACACATGACTATTTTCTTGTATTGAAAGTAGAATATTCAAACTGGTGTCGTCATCAGTTCCTGTTCTTGGACGTCCAGTTCTTGGCAAATCTTTTATTTGCCGAAATGCCTCGTACTTCTGAATTGTTCGGCACACTGTACTTTTACTGATTTGGGGTCGAGATAAACAGTATTAAATAAAACACGAACTTCAACGTATGAACGTTGACGATCACCATATCCACGCTTTATCAAAATTTCAATTAGCTCAGATTCTGTTGGTTTTAATGCTATTTTAAATATTTATAATTAGTAAATATAACTGACACTAATAAATTTTCACAACAATCTAATAGATTAGAGTAAAATGTTAGCTTTCAAAAATAACTTGATGTTGCATTAACTTTTTTTTAAATTTGTTTGTTAGTTTCTTTAGCATAAAGAAAAAAAAATACATTTCTGAGCGTAGTTTTTAATTCTCTTTCCGAAATAAATATGAACGTCATGAGCAAATTCGTAATTTTTAACTATATATCAATAATAAATTAAAAAAAAATACTTCTGGAAAAACGAAGTTATGCGACCGTTCCGGGCTTTATACTAACCCCTGTATATACTTGTACATGTATACATTTGACTTAATTGCTTTTATAATTGCTTCACTACTTTATCTTATCTTCCAAAATGTCATTCTTCCGCTTTAATTATAAGAGAGAAGGATCGAATTTTGAGTTCTGTATTGTTTTTCTTCCTATTAAGCTCACTTAATTGGTTCGTCGCCTGATAAGATAGATATTCTTTCCTCTCTGTGTTCAAAATTGATAAGAAGAGGCGCACTTGAATGTTGACGTGATGGAGATTGCAATAATTACAAGGTCTATCACAGAATTCCTTTCACATATACACTTAGTATTGATAAAGCATTTTCCACGAATTTATGTTTTATTTTCATAGTATATTACATACTTGTTTTATACAATTTATACACTTAGTTTTACGAAATAAATCTCTTGAAATATTTGCGCGGTTATATCTACCTAAATTTAACAGGTTTTGTCCTGATATTTTCCAATTAAGACAATATCTCTGATTCACAAGCTTTAAGTAGATCTTGGCCATTAAATAGAAGTTATAAAACAAACTGAACTTACTGCAAATGAGAATTAATGAATATTAAATCTCATTTTTACATGTAAATGTCGCCTTATGTGATGCGTTAATAACTACAATCCGACAAACTAAGTTTGTACCAGTATGTAGAACACACCTCGTCGCGACTCCGACCTTCCTGGTAATTAGGATAATTAAAAATTTCTGAAAAGCCACGTCCATCAACGGAAGGTACAGACGCGTTTCGCTCTTATTGGAGCTTACAATGTAAAACAAAATTAAAAAAATATGGAACTTGAACGCTTTAAGTTCAAAGTGTTAAACAAGTAATAATATTTAGGTATGATAATCAATAACACACACAGAAAAAATTGAGTACACAAATTCCTTATGCAAACTAACACAGTAAACAGTGAAACCAATGTGAGAATTTACAAAATATACAACTAAATCAGTATCAACATACGTGACAGAAAACGTGAATCTCGTAAATGAAAATGAAGAGGAATTAAAAAGATTAAAAAGAAGATATTCGTACCAAATCAAGTGAGACAATATTTTTTTTAAGTTTATTATGCAATCTATCTTTATAAAAACAATGAGCATATCTAATTTAAGATATTACGAGGGTGGTTTGGAAACTACGAGGCCTAATAAAGAAAACGCAAGTTTTTTGGACAAAAAACATTTTGTTTTTCAATATAGTCTCTTGCTCGCTCAACACACTTATTCCAACGATATTTCAAATTAGTAATGCCCTCGTTGTAGGCCGATGAGACCAAGTCGAAATAGCTATTTACAGCAGCGATTACCTCGGAATTAGACGAAAATCTTTTACCGCCGAGTCATTTTTTCAGATTAGGAAAGATATGATAATCGCTGGGAGCCAAATCTGAGAAATTGGGCGAATGAGGCACTAATTCGAATCCAAATTAGCGAATTTTTGCCATTGCAATAGCAAACTTGTCGGCATGTGCATTATCCTGATGGAAAAGCACTTTCTTCTTTGCCAAATGAGGCTGTTTCTCTTTGATTTTATCACTTGATTTGTTACAACAAATTGGCATAATACACTCCATTTATTGTTTTTTCCTTTTCTAAGTAGTCGACCAAGATAATTCCACGAGAATCCCAAAAAAACAGTTGCCATAATCTTTCCTGCCGACGAAACTGTTTTTGCCTTCTTTGGTGGCGGAAAATCTTTTTTTGGTCAATTGTTTGGGTTGTTCTTTGGTTTCGGGAGTGTATTGGTGGACAGGTTTCATCGACGGTTTGCAGCAAAAACGTGCCAAAAGGTCGCGAGAAACACTCGAACGATTCAGTTTTTGCTTCTGTGTGAGTAACCGCGGCACTCAACGCGTCGACAATTTTTTCATTTCAAATTTTTCAGTTAAAATTCTGTGCACACTGTCATTTGATATACCTCCAATGTCTGCTATCCCGCCCACTTTTACTCGACGGTCATTCAAGACGATACCGTGGACATTTTCAATCATATCCGGAACAGTAAAAGTTTTTGGACGTCCACTACGACGTCCATCATTTGTTTTTAATACGACTACGCTTAAATTTGGCAACCTAGTTTTTAACTATTGAAACCGAAGGTGCGGATTCGATTAGTGTTTAATCCAGCTTTGATTTGATTTCGGTTGGTGTTAAGCCTTTCAAATGAAAATACTTTATCACTGCTTTCAACCCAGTTTTTTCCATTATTACAAAATCACACGAGACGTTCACTTTGGCGTACTGTCAAAAACAGACTAATTGACAGATCGCTCTGTACTGTCACATTTAACCTATTAAAGGATTATTCTACAGAATGGTAAAGAATATTCCTGCGAATTCACGCCATCTCTGTGTTTGGCCACGTAGTTTCCGAACAATTCTCGTAAATAACGTCAGAGAGCCCTACTCCACTAAATACGCGTATATGGCACAATTTATATGTTCATGCGTTTATAGCACAATGTTAGATTTGTAATTTCAGAATTTAATAAAAATTTCACACTTCAATAAAAATGGTAGGTCCAACAGTTTTCTGAGTTTCAGTTTTCGGATATTTACGCTGTTATCTAGGGCGCCCAGAGCTATTGGATTGGGATGTATTTCGAGTCGTTGCAGATAGCGCTTACGGCATTCCCTAATTCCTCTATTGTAGGAACATCCAAATTATGTTGTATGTCCCTTTTTGTCACAAAGTAGGGAGGGAGCATCAAGAGGCAATGCGAATACCAAAGCTTTATGAATTGCTAATATAACATCGAAAATATTATTAAAATTCCATTGTGGAGAACACAATACAAGTGCATATTTGTGTGGAAATTGCTATCGAGATACAGACACGTGTTTCGTCCTGTTAGGCTCGTCAGTCTATAATGATGGGATAGACAAATTTCATAACAATTCTCTTACTGCAGACAGTCAAAAGAGAGCATGGGAAAAAACTCAGCAGCTCTCATTGACTAATATCAACATCACGAACGCCAAGCCAAACAGCACCATCTTCATGACAAGTGTGAGGCTTGGTAAGTGGTTTCAATCGGACGATCATAGTCATATTAGATGGGATTAACGTGTCTCCACTATAAGTCGAACAGCTCCGACAGCATACATAACAACAACAATTTGAAACATACTTGACTGGGTAAAATCTCAACACTTATGCACTGATGAATGTATAGCAGGATGAAACACGTGTCTACATGACTGAATAGAAATTTTCACAAAAATATGTGTTCTCCACACTCGATTTTTAATAATATTTGTGATATTATTAAATGTTTTTGTTTTATGCAAATGGTGAGTCGACTATATTCCAAATTGTTTTTGTTTTAATTGCTAAAATATATAACATGGCGTGATTCATAAAAACCCAGAAACTGTTTTGGTTTAGTCACATAAAAACGACGAAGAAAACCAATGACGTGAGTAAAATTACACAAAGGAGTTTAGATGGAACCCTACCAAAAAGAAGTTGTAACAGCCAAATTAAACAAAAATAATTTGATTATGAGAGGTAAGAGTTGGTTGAGCCAAATTCAGGGCAGGCAAAAGTGAAAAGAATTATAATCAAAAAGCACATAAATAAACAAGAAGTTATAGAAAATGCGTTATAGAGAATGTGAAGTGACAGGAAAAGAATCAAATAGTTTGAAGAGATCTTTATTGTTCATTTAAACATGTAAATAGGTTCTGTTTTTTGCATTTTAGTAAAGATTTAATATTTCATTTTGTCTATTTAATTATTCCTAATTTATCATTCATTACTATTCCAATTTTGTTTTGAAAATTAATTTGAAGAACAAAGAATTATTATAAACGATTTATTCTCGAATTCTGACGTTTCGTCCACTCTTACAA
The DNA here is from genome assembly GCA_935421215.2 of Melolontha melolontha. Taxonomy (NCBI): domain Eukaryota; kingdom Metazoa; phylum Arthropoda; class Insecta; order Coleoptera; family Scarabaeidae; genus Melolontha; species Melolontha melolontha. Next base: position 146,121,707 of record OW285238.1, on the reverse strand, counting down.
GGTACATCATCAGGACTGCTACTATTGTTGACATTGCTGCACTGAAACTGATATGTTTGGTAAACAGCCTACGACTGCGAAAGATTACAAGCCAAATTAATTGTTGTTTTTAATTCCCAAGCTTATTTCAATATAAACTTGGACTATGTAAACTCATAAATAAACACCAGCAGTCTCGGTCGGCTCACAGAGGCGCGGCAAACGGGAGGTTCGGGCGACTCAGTTTACCAGCGCTTCCCGTGTACATGAACATCAATGATAGTGTGATGTTGTTTATAGACGTATTTACGAATACGGGTAGGTGTAATTCCAACGGAAAGCATTTTTATAAATAATGTGCACTTTTATTTCAATAAACCCAACGCAATGACGCCGTTGCTTGCCTATTTAAGTGGCGGTGTTTATGAATCAAAGACAATATGATCTAAGGGTGTGTGTCGTTTTGATATGTGTCGTAACGTAGGCACCCTTCGGAAACTCTGGGGAACGGGCAAAAATTGTTCTTCGTGATTCTATTAATAATTGTAGAGCCCACAACTTTTTACCTCACTAAAAGTTGCGGTAAAACTTGTTATGCATGCATTATTTTCGTTCAGCGTGACATGTCTTTCTGTATTTACATATGCGATCTTTGTAATTGTAGCTTACCACTTCAAAAATATACCATAATTTGTTTCTCTTACACATATTTCCCGAGCCAAGGTAAATGTTAAAATCAATGTAATTGGTATTTTCTGTGGCTAGAGCTGTTATGAAGAACAACTACTTATTATAACGCTCACTAATCCAAAACTAGCCGGGGATAATTGTGGATAATTGTAGTTGATGGGGCGTTTAGTTACAAACACATTACACTGCATAGTAATAGTTTTGCCTAACATGCGTTAAACATTTCATAAATATGCATGTATATACTGCATGCATGTGTTTATATACAAGGGTGATTTCAAGAGTGACTTTTCAATGAAATATTTTATTTTTTGTGGTTGAAGGCTTTGACTTGAAAACGTCAAACACTAATTTATGTGTAAAAATAACTTCAAACTGTAATTTTTTTGTGAAAATGTTAGCGTTATCACAAAAAATATATTTAATACAATGTTATGATACCGGTGAAAAGAGCTACCATCGCGTTGCAGAAGAATTTAATGAAAAATTTCCCGGAGTAACAGTTTTCCGTATGGGTATAAGGAAGATGGTGAAAAAACTCGTACAAAACGTACAAAATATAAAAATGATTATATCAATCATTTTTATATTTTGTACGTCAATTTTATTATTTTTTAACTCTACATTTTTTACCCCAGAAGAAGCGACAAAGTGTCGCGAAATATAGGGTAATTTAATAAAGGAGTTTTTTAATTGACCGCTTACCCGAATTTTAATTAATTTTTGATAATATATCACGGTCGATAATTTCTTTTCAATTATATATATATATATATATATATATATATATATATATATATATATATATAATAACTTCGTGATCTTGGTATGATATGGTAAACCTAATCAGTAGGCGATTAAAGGTCTGTATATTACTTCAAAATATATGTATTTAAAAAACTCTACATGTTTCGGCTGTATACGCCTTTTTCAAGAGAATACAAAATATGAAAATGAATTCATATTTTGTATTCTCTTGAAAAAGGCGTATACAGCCGAAACATGTAGAGTTTTTTAAATACATATATTTTGAAGTAATATACAGACCTTTAATCGCCTACTGATTAGGTTTACTATATATATATATATATATATATATATATATATAATTGAAAAGAAACATTTGATAAATTATTGGAGGTTTTCGGCTTTTATATGAAATATTTACAAATATCAAGTTAGTATGTATGTAATTGCAAAGTAATGGGGGATGTAAACATTGCTGTCTACAAATTACAAAGCAAATCATACGAAATTTTTAATTGAAAAAATGTCTTTGTTGGGACTCGAACCCAAGCCTACAGCTTGCCGGGCTGTCGTCATTACCACTAGACCACAATAGACCCAGGTTCAAGTTATTCAGAAATGCATTATAAAGTAACAGTGTTGATGAATCAAATGTCAGTTATTGAATGTAGATGTCAAGTTGAAGGCAGAAGTCAGTTTTGGAAGCTCATGTCAGTCTTGATAGCAGATGTCAGTTAGTGAAAGCAAATGTCAGTTACTGAAAGCAGATGTCTGTTTTGAAAGCAGGTGTCAGTTATGAAAGCAAACGTCAGATTAGAAAGCAGATGCCTATTTTTGAAATTAGATGTGAGTTATTGAAAGTAGATGTCAGTGTTTTGAGAGCAGATGTCAGATTTGAATGTTTGAAAATGCTAATTATTACTCCAAAGCTATATGAGTGAAAAGATAATTTCTTAGCCGTTCATTAAATATAACATTTGATAAATTATTGGAGGTTTTCGGCTTTTATATGAAATATTTACAAATATCAAGTTAGTATGTATGTAATTGCAAAGTAAGGGGGGATGTAAACATTGCTGTCTACAAATTACAAAGCAAATCATACGAAATTTTTAATTAAAAAAATGTCTATGTTGGGACTCGAACCCAAGCCTACAGCTTGCCGGGCTGTCGTCATTACCACTATATATATATATATATATATATATATATATATATATATGTATATATATATATATATATATATATATACATATAAAAAATTATTCTGACAAAAGTTATTTGCGTCTTCTTGATTAATATTATGCTGCATTAAAAAATATAGGATTCCATTAAAAAATCAAGTTGACGTTCAAATGACCTACAAGACGATAACTAAATGCAAAGCTAACTACGCCATTCTGTAGGCTTTAAGAGGTAAAGCAACTTCAAACATTTATTCGTAAATATACCGGGTGAGGAGTTGCACTCTGTAAACTAAAATCAGGGATACCGGTATATAGGCCAAAGCGCCTACTGATTAGGTTTACCATATATATATATATATATATATATATATATTGTGATATGTCAAGCGTGATCTAATATATCTGTAATGTGTTTATTATATGAGGTTATATTTATGAACGCCCCAAAACGTTGGGCTCTATATGTAATGTGTCAATGGACGTTATAATATTTATATAAAAATGTTTATTATCGTTATAAAGGCCCCAAAAGTTGGGCTGACAAAATGTAATATTACGAATTGTTAATATATATAAAAACGTATGTATATAAAAGAATGAATGTTATATAACTGTGAATTGTTGTATAATAAAAAGTTTATTTAAATCGGGCTCGTTCAATACTTATCTGTTTTTGGTTATTTTCGTCGTCGGCTAGCTTCTTTAATTTCTTCAGGGTTAAGGTAGGTTCACCTCTCTCCACTTTGACTTTATGTACGTAGTTTATTTAATTGGGATCGGAACAATATCTCAAGTATATTACAAAGAAAACCAAAGTAAAATATTGACAATTAACTTTATTAATAAAAAATTATCTCGCAAAGTTTTAGAATTTATATTAACAATTTTCGTGACACACAAATAACAATACGGGAGATACACTCAACGGTTGGTATTCTTATAGTCTAACAATATGGTGTACGACAAGTGCAATTAGGTGTTGTTTTATTAAAAGAGTTTACAAAAGTAACATAGAATCAAGTTTTTTTAAAATTACAAACAGTGGATTCTAATATTTAAATAAGTGGAATAAAAATTACAGTGATATAATATCGGTGAAAGTAAAGTAAATAGTTAGTTATGGAATAAACAAAGAAAATTCTAGAAAAGTATATGAGCAAGTAAAAATGGCGCGTAAAATATTGTTAAAGTTAGCAAAAACCTGAGTCTTCGGATATAGCTTCCGTTGCTTCCTGCTCCTGTGTTCTGCTGGTTTTCACAACGGGAAACTGGATAATATTTCTGCGATGGTCCCTCGGGATGACTTGAGTTTTTTAGAAATCTCCAAGTCCGACGGCGGCTTGCTCGGATGACCGGTTTCGAGCGTACCAAGATGCTGGTCGTTGCACGGTGAAACTTATGGCGGGTAATTAACGTATTGAAACTTTAAAAATTCGTAGTTCTTGAACTAATTGGTCGGCAGATGGTAAACTTTGTCTACAGGTAGATCGTAGGTGTGAGTAACGTTGTGTAGACTCAAAAATCTCCAGAACTTAATAATTTCACCAATTTGTTTTAATTAATTCGGAGCACAAAAAAGCGTGACCTCTCACTGTGACGACTAATTACCGACGCTTACTTTTTCACTTGTTTTTTAATTGCATAACTTTCCGCAAAATCGCCCCCTTCTTTACTTGCATCATCTTTTCGAATATTATTATTTTAGACATTTTTACAGAGTAAAACAGTAAAAAAAATTACAATTTGATTTATAAAATAACTTTGGTTGAATAACATATGTTTATGTGTTTACAAACACTCTGGCAATATCGGTTTATTTTCGGGTTATTGCACCGTTAGAATTGTGGGCGGGGCTTAATTGTTCAAATACATTTGAAAATAAATACGTTACATTTGTTTGAATAAACACGCGTTGAATATTAATTTGAATTAAAAATTGAAAGTAAACATTATAAAAAAATAGAAAAATAAGTTAATTATTTCAAAGCAAGTTTGTCGTCAAAATAACGTATTTATACTTTGAATCAATCTTTCCCCTTCTTGGTATTAAAGTACATATTAGATATAAATATTATGGTTACAAGTATTCTTTGTTTCTTTCAGAGAAAAGAAACCCTTCTTGCAATGCCTCAATATATATATATATATATATATATATATAATTGCATACAAATAATTAAAAACCAGATATTCCATGTACACGCTTCATTAACCTAACGATTAACGATTTTTGTTTTATTATAAACATAATTATTTTCCTTTAAAATAAGTTTAGCATTCAAACTATTAATCTATAATTACTTTAATTAAAAAGCGCCATAGACTTGTCGCTATATTTGATGTCAAGGCTATTATTGACATGCACAAAAAAACATTGCCATATGTGCGGTCGACAATGTTTTGGCAAGAGAACAGTAACATTAGCTATTCCTATGAATAGGAACTTATTGTTACACGTTATCGTCACAATAAGTCTAGGAATGTTATCGTTTTTTTTTTGCAAATCATTGAACTGAATTACGGCTGTATTTCAGTAAATATAGAATAAATAAAGATATAGATCGACTAAATTACATTTTGGACCTGAAAATTTGTAAATTTTTAAAGAATTACGAATAAATTTCTTGTTAGATATTTATACGTATCAATTCTTCAGATTCGCATAGCTTTGTCGCTATGCAGCGGGAATATATCTATACTTTTAACAATTTTTTCTTTCTATCTTGCATATATTTTAGAAAATTATGTTTCTGTGTATTGTATTTTGTATTTACCGTGTTTGCTATAGCATTTTTTTCTGTTTTCATTGAGTTTTATTGTCTCGCCATTGTTTATTTTATATTAGATTTCCCTTTGTTTTGATGCCGCGTTTGGAATGTTCAGTTTATACGTATGTATGTTACGCCCAATTTCATATACTAATTGTTTTTCATTGTACGTATTCCCGTACGTAAACTATTTAAAAATTAACCGTATATACATATGTGTATGTGTAACATACATATATATGAAAAACAATGCGGGGGATTCACGGGTAAAAATGCCGTTTCCGTTCCATTTTTGCCGTTGGTAATGCGATTTGATTTGCTGAACACACGCGTAATTGTTTGTCGTCGTCTTTGTTGCCCTGTCGTTTCGTGCATTTTTTTATTTGTTTGTGTACGTTGGCGTGAGTGTTTATGCGTTTGAGTTTTTGTGCCCCGTTTTTGTGTACACGTTTATTGTTATTGATTTAAAGTGAATTTCGTGCCATTGAAGCATGGGAAAATTTGATATTCGTTTATCGAAATTGGTGAGCAATGAATTGGAAATTATACAACAAAGTTAAGGTAACAATGTTGTGGTTCACATAAATCATCGTTCTGACAAATTCTTTAAAACACTTGGCAATGCACCTGGGTGGGAGATTGATATGGAGACACATATTTAGTTAAAAAGAAGTAGCTAAGTATAACATACAAAAAAAAGCTATTTACTAAAGAATAATTATAATTAGCGTCAACTACATTCTGAATGCAGCCTAAGTTACATGTGTCAAAGCAGGTTTCAGTAACAAAAGCTTTAAATTAAGCATTCATTTCAATTATGTAAAACTAATATCCCCATTCAAAAATTAACACCTATTAGAGCTATATATACAAATTCTTAAAAGTTCTGGCCAGTCATGTATAACGAAATGCATTTTATTAACTGTTTTTTGCTGTAGTTAAATGTTTTTTCCAAACTCTAAACTTCTGTGAAGCATTTTGTGTACTAAACTCGTCGAATCGGTCCATAATTGATACTCTATCGGGATAAGTCTGGGCTACCTGAGGGACCGATGCAATTATCTGGGGTATATTTATGGAAAAACGCAAACCTAGACTCTCTTTTTAAGACGCTATTAAAGCAGAATGTGGAAAATAATCGCTCAATATCCATTTCGTTTCATTTTTTGGAAAATTTTTGAGTTTATAATTACGGGCCAATTGTTCTTTTAATCCAAAAGTTTGCCTAATACCTTCCAGCATGGTTTTTTTCTGATAAATTAGTGACGAACACTTGATTGAATTTGTATCTGTTTGGGCTTGATGTACTAATGTTATGTGGTGATGTTTTAACCCCAGTTACTAGAATCACGGTTACACCTTGCACAGGTTGTAAAACTGTATACACTTTATTTTTTAAATCTTCGGTGACTGTTTGTTAAATGAATAAATGTACTTTCATCTAAATATATTTATTCACACTATATACGTTTATTTTGTATCTACAACGACTTATACTAACATAAAACTGCTGTTGAGACTGGTGTCTTATGTTAAAATATGATTGTTATGTTGATGCTTAAAGTAAGACTGTGTGTCTTGTTGTTGGTGTTGATACCTTGTTTCAGTTCCTACAGATCTATTCTGTACTGTCTTTTAAGTATGTAAAAATATACCACTACCTCTACACTATTACGTATTAATGTAATAAAAACGCGCATTATTTGTAGAGTGTATTATTTGACGTCATAACGGGGAATTTCTTAGTTATTACCTCGTGGAAATTATGCTTACAGGTAATAATACCCAAAGTCTTAAAAATCCAATCTTAACTAATAAATAATAAAGTATCATTACCAAATAAGTACCGGTGTTATAAATCTAAGTATGTAGTTCCGGATCGTACCTTATTAAAGTAATCAAATTTATTATACATATCTAAGAAATGAGATCTTAACATCGAATATCCAGATTAAACACTTTGTTCACTATATCCCAAGGTAATAAAACAACCGGTCTGATGTGTAAAGCAATAAATAAATTTGGAAAAATATGGCGATTATTAATAACTCTAGGTAATAAAAAAAATGGTTTAAATTATAAAGTAGGCAATAAATATATTTGCAGATGTAAAGAATTCTTAGAATTTAAACAAAGTTCTATAGGTTGAATGTGTTAATAAAAGTATGTTATATAGTGGTTCAAATTTAAAAAATGTACGTTGAATATTTTATGAAATTGGAAATGTTTTTGGAAATGAATTCTATATTCTAGATCTACTTATATTTAACAATACTAAATGTTTGACTTGTAATCTAACACTACCTTACCTATGTAACATCAAGTGTTCTGCTACCTTGGATCGCTTCTACTTATAATTTTTATAAATGACATCACCGAGTCTATTACCTTATTGCCGTTGTTTATTTTATGCTAATGGTGCTAAATTGATACTTCCTTAGAGGATTGTGCTAGAATTCAGGCCGATTTAGTTGCACAAGCAATAGGTTACTGTTGAACGTAAATAAGTGTCAGACTATATTCTTTATACGCAATATTACCACTATAAGCCATATACGAGGGTAAGGTGAAAAATTCTCGGCCTGACGCAGAGATGGCGTTCCAATCAGCGAAAATTTATGATTCTTGCCTTGGTGCACCTGTCATTAGTTCGTATGACAAGTTTCAACTTGTTCTGTCAAGTAGTTTGTTTAGACGAATTTTCACAGTAGACGTCATGCGTGTTTTTCGTTAAAATGGATAAACTTGAATGTTGTGCGGTCATAAAATTCTTCGTTTTTTGATGGATTAACCCCTAAGAAAGTTCATCCGAAGTTGACAAAAGTTTACGGAGACTCTGCTCCTTCAATGTCAACCGTTAAAAAGTGGGCAGCTGATTTTAAACGTGGTTGCATGGTCCCCGAAGATGAAGTGAAGGACGTCCAAAAACAGCAACCACACCGGAAACTATCGAAAAGGCGCACGATATCGTGTTGGGCGATAGGCGTGTGATGGAGCGAGATAGCTGAGGACGTGGGAATATCGGAAGAAATTGTGCGAAACATCTTGCACGAACAATTAGTGATGCGAAAGCTCTGCGCAAGATGGGTGCGGCATTTGCTGAATGCCGATCAAAAGTAAATGCGCAAACGACATTCGCAGCAATGTTTGGACCGATTCAATAGGTATCCGACCGATTTTGTGCGACGATTGATCACCATGGATGAAACATGGGTCCACCACTACACGCCAGAAACGACACAGCAGTCAAAGCAGTGGGTGGAAGCCGGTGGTTCAGCGCCAAAGAAATCGATGTCGATCGCATCTGCCGGAAAGGTCATGGCCAGTGTGTTTTGGGAAGCGAAAGGGATCCTGTTAATTGATTATCTTGAAAAAGGTAGAACAATTACAGGCGAATATTACTCCAACCTTCTTGACCATCTGGATGCCAAAATTCGCGAGAAGAGGCCTGGTTTGAAGAAGAAAAAAATCATGTTTCCCCAAGACAATGCACCTACTCACAAAAGTACGTTGGCAATGGGAAAACTGCGAAATTTGGGGTATTATTTGGTGAGCCATCCCCACTATTCTCCTGATTTGGCACCTTCAGACTTTCATCTGTTCCAAAACTTGAAGAGATTTGTTTCTGGGAAGCGCTTCGTGTCCTATGAAGAAGTTGAGAGGGCCGAAGATGGATATTTTCACAGCCTTCCAGACTCTCACTTCCTTGAAGGAATACTGATGTTGGAGAAACGTTGGACCAAGTGTGTTGAAGTGAAGGGAGTTTATGTAGAAAAATAAAATATTTTTTAACTGAAAATCGCAGTCTTTCATTAGCAGGCCGAGAATTTTTCACCTTACCCTCGTATATTCATTCGTCTATTAGAAAGGGCACATTTCTTTAAAGACCTTGGCATTCATATTGACAGTAACCTATTATTTTACCAACATATAGATATCATAACTTAATAAAGTTTTAAAGCACGGGCTTTCTAGTAAGTTTCTCGTAATTTCCAAAATATAGATACCATCAAGACCTTTCACTCTTATTCGCAATAACTTGAAATGTTGCTTCAGTATATGGAATCCTAGTTATAAAACGTATGTTAATCAAAGTTCAGAGAATTCAAGAAAAATTCGAGAAATATTTAAATTTCATACTCAAAGAAATTTTCTAAATTATTCTACTTGTTCGAGTTTGTATAGGTTGCATTCTCTCAGAGTTAAAAGATTAATATCAAATTTCTCGTTTCTGTACAAGATAATTAACAACCCCGGATTGCGTTTGTAATTTAAATTTTCATGCTGGCGGATACGTACCACGTTTGGGGTCTACTTTTTATTTGCCGATAGGACATAGGCTTGTATGAGTTCGTCTTTGTATAGAATGGCTAGAAATTGGGCAAATAATTTTAATAATATACCTAATTGGATTTAATTTAAGCTACAATCTGCATTGTTATTGGCTAAGCAGATCTCTGATTATTATTTCCTTGTTGGTATTATTAGAGTTATTTTTTCGCAAAAATGAAAAGGTGTCACGCTTTGATAATGTATCTGACACCAAGCTCTAATATATGAAAATTAGTAACAGAATAAACAAAATATTAGGACAAAAAATTAAGTATATCAATACGTTAAGCACGTATTACGCATCTGTTACAAATGAAACAAACATGCAATATACACGTCTGTAACTGTACACATGGACATACACCTCGTATTTTCAAACATTTACTTCTGTCTAAGACACATGTTTCTGTCATCTACTATCAGACTTCATCAGTTAGGCTAGTGAATTAAAGCTTAATTAATCGTCTCATAAGGTATAGCAAATTTTGTCTTATCGGGTGGTACCATATAATCTAGTGACATCTGACGGACAAAAGAGACTATGCCGAAAGTGGCAATTTTCTCTTGACCGGCTATGCTGGTGCAGAAGACAAAAAATACGTATATAGGTGTAAGTCCATTAACACGATGCCAGATGGCAGCAAATATACCGAAAACAGTTTAAATATATCGATACGTTAGCTGTAGTCAATTTTCCGGCAAGTTCATTTATGTTTGGACTATCCCAACTTGTTGTTTAAATGTAATCTTAGGAACTTGATAACCTCTATGCCTTCACTTATTTTAGTCGTAAATGCGAGCTTTTGTGTTTTTGTGGAATTTAATGTGAGATTATTTGCTTGGAACCATTCATTGCTTGTTGTTCGACTACATGAGATTTGCGGTCTCTTCCTTCTTTCATACCGTCTATTATTAAAATTGATGTGTCATCAGCATACAGACACACTTGTCCCGATGTTATATTAATTGGAAGGTCATTAATATATATGATAAATAAGAGTGGGCCGAGAATGGATCCCTGTGGCACACCCTGTCGCACATCCACCTCTGTCTGACTTGTCACTCGCATATTAAACATATTGCTTTCGGACATCAGATCATAAGCAACCCCACGGATTCCATAATAATAAGGTTTCTCCAATAAAATGGAATAATCCACTGTGTCGAAAGCTCGTGTCAAGTCAAACATGTGATCTCCCCATACTGGTGATTATCTATAGCTTCTAGCAGAGATTTCAAAATCTCAGATATCCCTGTATTAGTACTTCTATTTTTCCTGAAGCCGTATTAGGCTTCGCATAAAGGATTGTTTTTTTTTCAAAATATTTTAAAAGTCTTGCAGCTATCACATGTTCAAATATTTTTGATATCGCATGCAGAATGGATATAGCTCTATACTTTTGTGGACAATTTACGTCACCCTTTTTTGTGAATGGGAATCACCCTAGAAATTTTTAACTCCGCAGGAAATTCAATTAATCATGACTGTTAATGGCAGCATTATGCTGTCAGAGATATTTTTCAGTAATTTAGTTGTTACTTCGTAGTGATCTTGTGTCGGTTTTGCTTTAATTTTACAGACAATATTGTACAGATCATGTTCATTCTCCGGTGTAAGATAGCATGGTCTGTCGCTGTGTATGTTAATTTTTGTTAGGTAGGGGGACGATTATTCCTGCTCATATTGTGTGTACTCCGTGCGCTACAAATACATTGTTCAGGTCGTCGGCATTTAATTGGGAAGAAGGTTTACTTTTCTTATTTATATTGGAGTGTTTATTAATTATCTTCCAAATTGTCTGTTGTTTATTATCTGATTGACGTATTTTATTTAGGTATCTTTTCCTATTTTCAATGTCTACTGAACGTTTGTATTTTTCTTTATATTTCTGATAGTGTGTGCAATCATCGGTGTTCTTCGTAATATAGTGTGTTGCGCATTTGTTTCAGATCGAATGTCATTTTATTATGTTAGCATTTGTTATTTCCGTTTACTACAATTTTTCTTTTGGGGAAGCTCTCTTCGAAGTTTGCACAAAACACTTTAAAAAATAGTGTACGAATATCTTTAGCAGATTTGTTTAACACATGCGTATTCCATGGGTGATAAAATAATTTTGTTTTAAATTTAATAATATTAGTATCCTTCATCGCTCTACATAGCTTTTCGGTTGTTCTTAGATTCGGAAAACGAATTGTCCACACAAATAATTTGTTCAAAATGATCTGACAGATGGAGATTTATTGTTCTTCTTTCTAGTTGATTTTTTTCTAAATTTGAAAAAATGTTATCAACACAGATTCTTGAGTTTTTAGTAACTCTGGATGGATCTGTCATAGTTAGAACAAAAGAGTAAGATGTTCTTCTCCGCTGAATGCACCAAAAAGTCAATATTAAAATCACCCGATCTGAAGATTCTTTTAACTGACATTTCTTTCTCTATTCCAGATAGCAGATCATTCAATTTATTAACAAATAAACAAAAATTTCCACTTGGAGGTCTGTATGTTGATATTATAATCAGTTCCATACAGGTATTTCTGCTGCGGCGATTTCTATATGTAGCTCAACAGAGAGCCGCACCAGATCATTCCTTTCAAAACAATCAATGATTTGTCGTAAAAGTATCATCGAACCCCCATGAATATGGTTATTTCGGCAATATGCATTGCCAGTGTAAGTCATCTACAACACATCGACTTACTACATCGTAGTGTAGCCAATGTTCTGTAATACAAGCAATATTAATGCTATTGTCGTGTAGTTCTAAGCCTAAATGATTTATTTTATTTGTGAAACTCTGTATAGTTTATTTCAAATTATAAGAATATAACTTTGAACGTCTCTAATGCTTTTATTGCACCACCTTCTGTGATGATAATTATTATACCTGGTCACCTTATTGAACGGGTACGGTTTACCTAGTTGCAATGTATGAACCTAGGGGCCGTATTGTCTATAAATTAGGGCCCTATAATATAATAATAAAACGCTGTTAATTTCAAGTATATAATAAAAAATATCTGTACTTTGGTTTTATATAAAAAGAAAGAGAAAAAATTACAAATCGTGTAGCAACATGTGTAGTGGATACATATAGATATATAAAGCTAATTTATTTGTAATACAGAATAAACTTTTTAATGTGTCACCGCATTTCATAAATCATCTGTGATTGAGTCGTCTTGCAAATCGATGTCTGTGTCTGAATCGTATTGCAAATTTATAATCAAAGGTGCTACTATTTTGTACATGCGCATATATTCGTCCTCTTTTGCTATTGCGTGTTTAACAGCATTTTTCCAATTTACAGCAGTTATATGTTCCATAGCATTTTTTATGTGTGTTACACTGCTTTCACTAAATTTCGGTGTTTAATTTGTTCGTCTTATGGTATTTCTCTTGGGCCCATATCAATTCAATGGGATTGAAAATGCAATGGTATGGTGTCCTGCTTCTTTGGCTCTGTTATCCACATAATAATCCTTTAAATATTCTTTTGTCTTCATCACCTCTATTAATTGGTTTTTTGTATAATGACCCTCAAAATATAAATCATTTGCTTCTTATTTTATGCTTTCTTATTATTACATTTTGTAGGAACTTTGGTTAGCTGTCGAGAATGATACGGAGCGTTGTCCATCACTATAACATTATCTTTTGGTAAATTTGGCAGCAATCTAAACTTGCGGATTTAACATTTTTAACAGATAATAGCGGCTGTCCGATCCATCTTTTTTCTGACCCAGCATGAAGAATGATTATTCTCTTCCCTCTCGAAACCGGCGCGTCCAACTGACACATACTTGAACTATCCACCCAACCTTTGCAAATTGTCATGGGTGTCATACCACGTCTCGTCTAAATAACATATGAATCGTCCTTCCTGTCTATACCTTCTAATTGCCGTTAAGTATTCATATCGAAGTTTCTGTAACCTCGGGGTTTCCATAATTGTGCGACGTTTGTATATAGTGCCAAACTTAAAACCAGCTTTCTTTAGCGTCCGCCACAAGGTTGCTTTAGAACACTAAATATGTATAGGCTCACCACTGATTCTTTTATGTAAGCAGTCAAGTGTAGATACAACATTTCCTCTGTAGAAGGAGTATACTTGCTGCCTAATAGTATCAATTTCATACTCTTCAATTATTCTCGGTGCTCCTTTTTCACTTCTTTGCTTTCGAGGCCCTGCGTTATTCTTAATTATTTTATATATTATTCCAAAAGGCACCTTGGTTAATTGCGACGTTCGTTGAATGTTCTGGGTTTGTAGTTCGTTATTTTCTTCCATCAGGGTATGATAGACTTTGAAAATGATCTGTTTTGCATCTTCTGATATATGCTTTCTCTGTCGTGCTCCAACAGTATTATCACTATCCACATCATAATCACTAACACTTTCAGCAAAAGGTCGCCACATCTTCGTTAAGTAAAGAGAGAAAAATCAAATATGTTTACAGCAGTAAAGATTAACAATAAATGATAAATAAACTCAATATTAGATGTAATATATACCAACCCTCCTAACTATATTTACTTAAATTTTGTTTAATAAATATAAGCACTTTTTTCATCTAAATTGTAATGTAATGACTATATATTCAAATTAACAACTGTTGGTACTTATATTATTATTAAATTATATTTCATCTAAATTGCAGTAATTACAATTTACTTAAATTTTGTCATTACGGACCTCAACAGTTTGTTTGCGTAAAAGATAATCGTATTGAGCGGCCAGGTAGTTATTGCCGCAAAGTGGTGAAATAAAAGCATTAGAGCTGTTCAGTTATATTCTTATAATTTGAAATAAACTATACATTTATGTTCATTAGTGACATCCGCTGAATCTCTGCGTACTGATCTTTATATTCTAGAAAGTCTAAGGAAAAATCTAGCAACAATTGAAAACACTCAATCACAACACGTAGCTTGAACGATAATATGCATCAAAAATGCAATAACAGTGAAACGAATGACAGGCAACTTAAGCTTTTTTTTTCAATTGACGGCCGACATTCTCATGTATCAGTAGTGGCTTGACTTTTACATCATTTAGCATTAAATTGTAAATGTTTTCTTGGCCGGTGTGTGTATAATACACAATAACTTGCAGGATATATAACTTGCATGGATACCCCATGATATATAACCAGTATCAGTTCAGTCAACAGTCAGAATACTGTATTGTCTAGTTTATTACGGATTTGCCAAGACATAAAACATACTCTAAACTCAAGTTATCTTGCAGTCGGTCTTCTTATTGTCCTATACGGTTGTAGTCGTTATATGTATTCTATATTACACTGCGCTCGAATGTTACTCATGCTGAAGTATAGTCCTACGACTAGAAAATAATGACAGTTCTTTGATCGCGCCGGGACAATTTTAATGTCCTGAATAATAAGGAGGGCTTAATTAAGACGGTAAACCGTAAACAAGAAAGATTAAATATAGAATCGGTAGATGTAAAATCGCTGAATAATAAACGGAAATTTGCATAGATATTATTCCGTGAGTTAGGAAATAAAATTATGTGACGGGAATACCGTTACAATACAAGAACGGTTTGAAACAGTGATTTCCAATATTTGTAAATTACGTTGATGCTGATTGAGTTAAAAAGCCGCATTCTTCGAGAGTATCTCAATTTTTCTTTATAATTAACAATTTGCAAATTATTGATAATTTTCAAGAAAAGAAAATTATTAAGCAATAAAAACAATCCGTTGTGTTATTAATAAAGACGGCAGACTATGTGCCCGAACAGTAGCGTGATGTGGAGGGATCGAGTAGAGGCGTACGACGATCAATTTAGTTGCCGTTGAGACGTTGTAAGCGATACATTGTTAACACAATCGTGCTGAAAATGTCGGGAGTGCGTAGAAACAATGCATCGACTCGGTTGCATGCTAACGTAGTAAAGAAATTTTTACATCGGTTTCCCGATTTAATATATGACGATACCGTAGTGAAATGTTTAGTTTGTGAAACAACTTTATTAACTTGGAAAGCAAGTCAGTGCCAAAGACATAAATAGTGACAAACATAAATCGAATAATAGTGGACGCAGATCATATAATAAATTTGTGTGTGATTTAACAATGATGTTATTTGCGACCAATATACCAATGCAGAAAGTGGAACACCCAATGTTTCGTCAGTTTTGGAAGAAATACAATCGTACGTGGAAATTACCAGCAAGAAGTACGCTACGGAATTACGTACCGTCAGTGCGTGAGAGAATTGTAAATTGTACGAAAAATACGGTAAAAAAAATTCCTGTGGTTAACAGTAGACGAAACTACAGATATTTAAAAAACAGTCCATCCTAGCCATTCTATTACGGACGCTGACTCCGCAAGGACCTTCTCCTCCTTATTTACTAACCTGTAAACGAATGCAAGGGTGTACTGCCAGAGCGATATATGATGTATTAATAGAAACACTACACAAATTTGAGATTTTACCGAAGCAAGTGTTAATGTTAGTTACCGATGCTGCCAAGGTTATGTGTTCCACGGCAAACTTACTCAAAACGATTCAACCAAACCTGCTGCATGTCACATGTTTGCTTCACGCTTTACACCTTGTAACAAACACTATACGTACAACTTATCCTGATGTGGATCAACTGATAGGACAAACGAAAGCGGTTTTTCTTAAATCTCCGAAACGGATTCGGCTATTTCATTCCCTGTGTCCTGATATACCCGAGCCGCCGCAACCAATTCTTATACGATGGGGTACTTGGTTAGAAGCAGCATTTTATTATTATAAACATTTTGAAAAAAATTGAAAAAATCAGTGATTTTACAACTAGATGCCAAAGAAGCAGCTGCAATACGGCTCAGCCAGGTTCAATTTAACAATCCTCAAGTTGCAGCAAATTTAAAAATTATTTACGACAGTTACATTCCAATACTGGACGCAATAAAAAATTTACGGAACACTGCGCTGTCCTTATCGGACTCATTAGCAATTATTGACCACATAAAACTAGTGCTGCATATCCTTGAAGATGAAAAAAGTGATTGTGTCCGTGAAAAATTTAACAGTGTATTAGATAAAAATGTAGATTTTACAAAATTAGGGCAACTTTTTACCAATACTGAAGATCCGTTGTACAGGTACAAAGAGCGCTTTAACTATGCAAATATAACATCTCTCAACGTCGAACAATCCTTCTCTGTATATAAACATATATATATATATATATATATATATATATATATATATATATACGTCGCTACGTACGAACCTTTCTGAGACTAATACAGAAACATATATTATGGTGCAGTTTTTTCATCGTGCACATCCGCATTTTTTTGCAACAATGTAAACATGTTGGGTAAGTTATTTATGTTTTTTCTTAACGTTTTGTATAGGGATTCGATATATTTATTTTTAAGTAAGCGCACTGTTATTCTGCTAAACTCTCCACGCAACGCCACTGCTGGGGCACATAGTCTGCCGTCTTTAGTTATTAAGCTTCGTTGTATTCTGCGAACGAAGATAGTAGCGTATCGAAAGTTGCGAATGTTAATCGACCGTTAATTAGATTTGAATAATCGTAGCGGTTAAATAATTACATATCGTCGCTGTACCATCTTGTCTCATAAGCACGTTATTATTCTTGGTAATCGATGGATAGTAAAAGGTAAGTAGATATTTCATCAATTTGAGGTACGCAAGGATCAAATCTTAATTATTATCATAAGACTTAAAACTCTATTTTTTTCTTTTTCCTCATCTTCACTTTAATTAGATTTTCTTCTTTAGTTTGTTTTTCTATTTTACGGATAATGATATTCATAATTATAACCGTCGTTTCCGTAAACACTTCAATAACGTTACGAGCCACAATACTTAAATAATTATCACACTAGAATACTTTTGTGGGAATAATGGTAGCATCTTCAGTATAAAGCCGAGTTTAGCGTATCTAGTCTTATTTATGTAATGTGGAAAGTAAACAACGAATCTGTAGTATTTCGGTACCTAGACTATTTTTGTCAAGGCTCTGAAAACGATGGTACGTTCTTCTTTGTTTTACTACATATCGGTGTGTTGATCTTCTCTTTAGTGCAGAATTTCAGATTTTTTTTAATCAATACTTTTAATTAGCCGCTGCTGTTACCGTACTCGTGTTTGGAGACAGATGACAGTTTGTGACAAAATCTGCATTACCGACTGTGAGTACTATTCTTTAGTTGACGTCTGTCAAACTTTCGGTGAAATTCATCGAGTAGTATTGTTTTGAGAGCTGTTGAATGTGAGTTTATGTATTTGTGGAATCATGGAAAAAGTACAATACCGGTCAGTTATTACGTTTCTTTTTTTGGATAGGAAAACTTGTGCAGAAATCAAAGAGAAGTTAGATGCAGTTTGTAAGGACCATGCATCTTCGATGACTACCATCAGATACTGATTTAATTAATTGTGGCCAAACGTCCTTCTTGGACAAGGAGCATTTGCTACTTCTTCAGGAGCCTAAAAACAGAGTTAAAAATGTAAATCTATTTCAACATGTTTAGTGACGTCCACTGTTAATTTTTAACTATGTTTTTAGTCTGCTGAAGAAGTAGCAAATGACTACGAAATATAGAGGTTAAAATAAATGAGTTTTTTAGTTGACAGACCGCTTACCCGATTAATTCGTTATTCATTATATAATATATAGACCAGGAGTCGAACATGTATGGAAGGAAATTTTTTGGAATCCAGCAAAATTAAAGTCTATTTGTTAAGTCAATTCTTTATTTTATCTCCCAATATTTCGCATACAGATTATATGCTTCCTCAAGGGTTAAAATGTGATCTATTTTTCAATGGAGAAATTACCCGCCTTACTGTACATAACGTTTACAATATATCACAAGTAATCTGACTAATAACAACTAACGTCAACATAATTGACTGCGAAGTTACAAATTAAAATACAGGACAACACACTTAAAAGAATGAACACGTGTAATTGTGAACGAACAAAGAAATCTTCGCGCTGACAATCACATGTTGTCGGTCCAAAGCTTAAACCTGAAAAAATCTCTCCATAGAAAAATATTTCACATTTTGACCCTTGAGGAAGCATATAATCTGTATGCGAAATATTGCAAGATAAAATAAAGAACTGTCTTAACAAATAGACTTTGACCTTTGTACAATATAGTCGATTTAGATATTCGGCGATTGTAGGTATGTTTTACAGTAATATGTATATATTTAAAACAATCTTACATGTTTCGGCATATGATGCCTTTTTCAAAGAATATACATTTTGAAGTAGAACCAGACCTTACATCGCCAACTAATTTAATCTACCATAACATGCAAAGGTCACAAAATAATTATCTTTATATATATATACATATATATATATATATATATATATATATATATATATATATATAATAACTTCGTGACCTTGGTATGATATGGTAAACCTAATCAGTAGGCGATTAAAGGTCTGTATATTACTTCAAAATATATGTATTTATATCCTGTCATTCATATTTTGTATTCTCTTGAAAAAGGCGTATATAGCCGAAACATGTAGAGTTTTTTAAATACATATATTTTGAAGTAATATACAGACCTTTAATCGCCTACTGATTAGGTTTACTATATATATATGTATATATATATATATATATATATATGTATATGGTAAACCTAATCAGTAGGCGATTAAAGGTCTGTATATTACTTCAAAATATATGTATTTAAAAAAACTCTACATGTTTCGGCTGTATACGCCTTTTTCAAGAGAATACAAAATATGAATCATATTTTGTATTCTCTTGAAAAAGGCGTATACAGCCGAAACATGTAGAGTTTTTTTAAATACATATATTTTGAAGTAATATACAGACCTTTAATCGCCTACTGATTAGGTTTACCATGTCATACCAAGGTCACCAAGTTATTATATATATGTATATATATATATATATATATATATATATATATATATACATATATCATAGAAAATTGACCGCACCAATATAAATTCACTAATATTTGAGTTATCGGTCTGTCTACATTAAAACTTAAATTTTCCTTCATCATTATTTCATCATTTTTTAATCATCATTTTAAGCATCAGGAGATGCTATTAAATTGTAATACATAATTTATACTTATACTATTATATTCAAAAAGAACCAGCTAGAGTTAAGCATTGGTAGTCTTATTAATTAATTTGCACATAATTGTAACTGGCAACTCACTACTAAACACTCAGGTGACTATGGACGATATGGTCAATAAATTTCATGATATTGTGTTAGCAACAGGTTGAAGTGATTACTAATATGGACAAAATCTCAATCGAACGTGTATAAAACATCCTTCACGGAAACCTTAATACGAGAAAGTTATCGGCGAGGTAGATTCCATGTCTACTGATTGATCAAAAATGAAATCGCGTGATAGCTTCAAAGTCATATTTGGACATGTCTAAGCGCAATATGAGTGAGTTTCTTCCGCGTTATGCGACGGTAGATGAGACATCATTATCTCATCAGGCCGGAAACCAAAGATCAGTCAGCACAATGGGTTTTTCCCGGCGAACGTCCACCAGAGAAGGCGAAGACGATGCCATTAGCCGGAAAAGTTATGGCGACGATATTTTGGGATTCGTAAGGCATAATCCTAAGTGATTATTTGGAGAAGCGAAGGTCAATCACGGGGCCGTACTATGCTGATTTATTGGACCAATTCGACGCTGAAGTAAATAGAAAAATGCTCCACCTAGCCAAGAAAAAAGTATTATCTACTACCATTATAACGACCATGACTCATCAGCAATTGCGACATCAAAACTAGTATGACTTTTGTCCAATCCACCATATTTGTCAGATTTAGCTCCCTGTGACTTCTTTCTTTTTCCAAAATTGAAAAAATGGCTTAGCGAAAAGCAGTTCACGTCAAATGAATAGGTCATTGCCGAAACAGAGGCCTATTATGCAGAGTTCGACAAATTTTATTATTTCGATGGCTTAAAAAAGTTGGAGCATCGCTGAAGAAAGTGTATAGAGCTACAAGGAGATTATGTCGAGAAACAAATTTACTAAATGTAAAACAATTGCTTTGTATTCCTTAACACAGATATTTATCATACCATCCTCGTATATGTGAAGTATAACAATCTAGACCGTGTCTAAATTTTGTATTATTTTCAATAGATATTTCGTCCAGTAATAAGAAGATTTTTCTAAAAATTTTCATTTAACTGACTTATGTTCTTATTTTAAAGGCACCTGACTTATTTACAAATTTTTTTAGAAACGTTTCGTTCGTTGAACGCCTTTAGAAATATCAATCAATATTTCAACAATAACAATGATTATCCCAGCATCGCGGGAATAGTAGTGATACGTAAATAAAGCCTTGAATAGACGCACACTGTGTCCCCAAATACAAGGCACCGGAAGCACAATGCTTCGATAACAATGATAATAGTTGTAATAGTAACGATAGAGGGCTCGATTAGTTTGGGATTTAATTTCGACGCTTAGCCGAGGACGAAAATGTATCACAGGGAACGGTAATCCGCCGTCATTGTAATACGAAACGAGCGCTGTGAAAACAAAGCCGGCCGCTCTCTCGTTGACTGGTCCGGGCGGGCGTTGTTACAGCATAGGCCGGAGCACGGCATCGGTATGGCACGAAGTCAGATATATTTGTTAACCGGGAAAAGGGCTCTTTTATAAACATTTTAATTGGTGTCCTAAATCATAGTCATTACCCCATTCGACCGCGTCCATTGTGAGGGCGCCGAGATAGTCTAACAAATGAATTTGAATCTTCGCACACATACGTACCGTGCACACGTGGGCACACACATATCCATACAAAAACAAAGAGGTGGGTATCCTGAATTCAATTCCTTTTACATCTTCTATCTTTTTCATAATATTAATATTAGGGTGAAATTTTATGTGCGTGCTGGCCATAAATTGAACATTGTATGGGTGCGTACTGGTGGAGATGGTCCTCTAAAAAGTCCTTATTAACAAGATATTCATATTTATGTGTGTACACCGTGGATTGTAAGTCTATATGAATATGAAAGGTTAGGTTGCTTTAATTCGAAAGCTTTTTTAAATTTTAACCAAAGATTTTCGTTCTCACATTCACCGGCAAAAAATAAAAGTCAAATGCAACCCAGTTAAATGGATTTTCTTGGAAGAAAGTTACTATTATTGGATAAAATGTTTAATATATAATTGGACGAATCGCTAATAATTGTCAACAAATATTATCTGAAGTATTTCGTCTCCTATCTCCCTACCAACATGAATTTGTGAATACTTAGGAGAAATAGGTCTTCAGGTTGACGTATTATATACAACCTTCGCCAAAGCTTTCAATTCCAACTATCATTCAATTCTACCAGTTAATTGGATGTCTTTGGTTTCTCTCCTTTGTTACTGAATCTCATTTTTTCGTATTTAATTTCCCGCTTATGTTATGTTTGTTTTAATGGTTTCCACTTTCGACTTTTCTATTCAATGTACCCCATTCATTGTACCCCAAGGCTTAAATTTGGGGCGTTTACTTTTTAATATATGTTTTAGCAATCTGTTCTGTTTACTGAATTATAGAGAGTTTTAGCTTACGGAGATGACCTAAAAATACGTATGAAAGTTACGAATAAAAAGAATTGTTACAAACAGGATAACAACTCGAAGCTAGTGCACAAATGATGTAATGAAATCATCTTTCTAAATATTGACAAATGTGCCATTGTGCCATATTCCCAGTTTGCGAATCTACATTATTTTCCGTGTAGTGTAGACTAAATGCAGTAAATCCCCCCCCGTAGATCTGAAATAAAGGACTTTGGTAGGATTTTGTTTGATGTGTTCCCTTCAATTTACTGCTCAATTTTTTCTATTTGTAATGCTCGAGTCTTTGGGCTTGTTGATACGAACTTGCCGTGACTTCCGCAACCCTTTAACTTTGAAGTGCCTGTTTTATACTTGCCCGGAGCAGACTGGAATATGGTGCAGTTGTGTAGTATAAAATTTATGTCTACTAATAGATTGGTTTAGAAAGATTTCATAAGATTATTCTTAAATACCTCAGTTTCAAGTGCAATGGAATTTCTCCGATATGTGGGACGGATTATAACTCTTTGCTCAACAGATTTTCGCTCTCTCACTAGTAGGGGAGCAGAAGCAAGTTATACCTTTCTTTTAAAACTTGTCAGCAACTCCATGGATGAATTAAGACTGCGATCATATGTTCATTTTCTTGTGTCGTCTTAGTATACGCGTTTGTCTGAGTTTTTGTTACAGATGGCCAGATCAAACATATTAAAGAAGGCACCTCTGGTATAGCAAGTGCTACATAATACGTTGAGCGGCGAGGATGCGCAGTAGTCGTTTTTAAAAACGTACACGCCCACTTACTTAAGTAATTGTCAGAATATATTTGTCAGTGACAGAACATAATGTCTTTGCTACGCTCAAACGCGAGAAGTAGCTTTTTATGTTTACAATTACTTTTATAAACATAAAAGTACATCATTGCCATTAAGTGAAATACATATTTAGAATTAGAAATATTAGTTGATGGAACGACAGAAAGTTTAATTATTAATGTTTATAATGAGAGTGACAGTGATGACGACAACTTTAGTTCCGAAGAAGATTAATTTGTTTAATTTATTGTACTGTTAGTAATAAAGGAATAAACCATTTATGAATTAAATATTCCTTATACGTATGCAAGCAAGCGGATTTGTGTGCGATATTTTCAACTATCTGTTTGTACATTGAAATCTAATTTCATATGTAAATTGTTTAATTAATTATAACATCAAATTGCTTCCTCTGTAAATTTATAGTTTTAAAAATATTCTTAATCACCTGTTTATACATTACAATCTCATTATTACTGTCAATACCAAAAAAAATGGGAAATCTAAAATTTGATCGTGTGCTATTTATTACTTGTCAGCTTATATCAGTTTTATTCGTGTCAAATGGTTGTCAAACGTTACTCTTGGTTTTAGTTTTTAGTTTTAAGTATGCCAAAAGCCTGAATCTTAATCCAATTGAAAATTTGTAGGGAACATGGAAAAAACAATACGTCGTAATAATTTTAGACAGACAGGAATTGATTAATGGCATAAACGAGTGTTGGCAAAATTTAACTGCACAATATTGTGAAGCTCTAATTAGATCTATGCATAGAAGGATTAATTTAGTGATAGAAAGTAATGGCAATGCAACAAAATACTAAAGTATTATATTTCTGTTAATAACTACCTAATAAAAAATATGACCTTTATTTTCCTGCCGCATATTTTACGACGTTTAATTAAATTATTTTATTAACCATTCGGATGGCAATGTCAGATAATTCTAGCCTCTTTGAAAAAAGCCATAATTAAACAGATTAAAAAAACATAAAACACAAATGTCTGCATAGATGCTAGGCCTAGTTGCAAGGAACCCTTTTTTTTAAACAAAAACCCTGAGGGCAATTTTAAGAGTGTAAAAATACAAAATATGTGTGTATGATAATTCATGTTTATTAATTAACTATTCATATTTAAATATTTGGCGTCCATTTTGAAAACCAAAGTATACAGCAATATGTTGCACCCTGCAGCTGGATCCGTTCTTCTATTAGCATTACATATTTTCTTCTACTCAAAATCAATTTTACTAGCATAATTTTTAATTTTTTTGTATAAATTTTGTATTAATCTTGAATTTTTCATATAAACAATTATGTAGAAAACAACAGTATAGGTAGTTATGTACATTATTATCCTGTAAATTGATTCCTGTTGGATAATAAAGGTTATTATAATAATTAAAAAATATATATTAAAAATAAGTCTGTAAGAAACTTGTGTAACATGTGTACAAAAGAATAATACATGTATAATATATTATAATGGGATAAACCTCCATTACATTAATGAGCCATTTCTAATATTATATCTATAAGTTCTTTTTTTAAATATTGTTTACATATGCAAGAGATATTTTGAGTTGTGTGAATTTGTTATAGTTGTCATATTTATTAAAAGATTGGATATATGATTGTTAATATATTAGTTTTATAAATATCAATAGAGTTCAATCTTGGTATATATATATTTTTAGTTTATTATATGTATATGTTAAAATTGTACAATCGTGTAAGATATAGTTAGTCAATTTGTGTAAATTATTGTTAAATTTAACTTATGCAAGTGAATAATTTCAACATTCATAATTAAATGTCATTTTCATATTTGAATTTTTAAAAGAGACTAACTAACTTGGATGTACATATATGAAAGCATAGAAGATAACCATGACGATAAAAAAAAAGGAGATTATGATTATTTTGACGGATAAAAAGCAGAGACATAAAATTTAGAAATTGAGTTTGTTGATTTGATATATAGCAGTTATTCAATTTGAAGAATACACCAAGAACAATCACAGAAGACCGAAAAACTGTTTAAGATAAAGCAGTATTAGATTGACTACATAATAGTAGTTAGAGATATAACAGAAGTTTGTGCGAGCCTGGCAACATTTTTACAAGTATAGTTATAATTAAAATATTCGTATTGGAAATACAATAGTAATTGGTGCGAGACTGGCTATATTGGAAATAAAGCTGTAATTGGGAACGTAGCAGTAGTGATCCAAGTCCGCCGATACTTTTCCAAGAATAGTTACAAAAATATATTATCGTGTAAGTAATAATTGTAATAAATTAAAAAAAATACTTATACCAAGATATTTCCTTATATATATACAAGAATACCGTTTTTTACCAAAATTATTTTATATAATTACTAATCGTTGGTCGTTTATACCTATATAAAATCCTTGCATAAGTTATTTTGTTTTATGGCTTATGTATATTTGAGTTATAAACAGTTAAATTTGTTCATTTAATGATATTAGAGATGGCCATATTTGTAAAATATTAAATTTAATCACGTATAGTAAATAAATAGCTTATTTATTATAAAACACTCTTTAAATATTAAATTAGCTTGTTATTGTGAACCTCAAACTCAGCACGAGAATAGTATCATATCTTCGACTAGGTTGTTGCCGGAAGACAGTTTGAAAGTAAATATTTATTTTTTTTTAATTCTTTTTTTTTGCATTTTTAATATTATTACATTCTTGACCGCTGAACGTGGGGCAATTCTCCACGATACACATCGTCTTATTACAGTATATATATTACACATTTATTATTTTTTTTACTATTACTCAAATCTACTTGATCATTTAATAAATTATTATGAATAATTCCTAATTGTTAAACTTATTTCCATGGAATTGCATAACGCCCCCACGATTAAATTAGCTTAGCTGGCTATATATTTCGTTCTGTAATTAGATTTACCTATTAGTCTGAAGAAGTCACAGTGTTGGTGAAGCAATGATTACTACGACAATAATAAAATATTTGCATTTGTTTCGTATTAAATTTTACAACGAATTTTCATGAAATAAAGACCACATCAGTTAATTATATTTTTCATGCCCATATTCTTTGCAGAGTAATGTTCTTGACAATGTTGTGAAAGCAACAGGTATGTCAATAACTACTGTTAAAAAAGAGGGACACTAGGTTGAAAGCGCAGAGTAATAAATAAACAAATAGCTGTTTATTTTATTTTAAAGCTTAAAATCACTTGCAATTTTTAACCTATTTTTAATATGACTTATTTTAAACCTGTCTTAAAGTGTAAAAATTTTAATTTTTGCTAATTATTTGGCAAAACATAATAAATGGAAGTGCGATGTAAATATAACCTAAAAACACTTGCTATATAGGAACGTGTCCTGCTTTCGCAATCTGTAAGAATGCGCCCTGAATTGGATATTTTCAGGTCGTACCATTGTGTCGTCGCATTTTTCGCGCTGCTTGGTGTCTTTCGATTTTGCACAAGCTCTTATTCAGAATGTCGATATTAGGGAAAATAAGTCATGGAAATAGACTTTTACAAAAATAAATATTTAGATACACAAATCAAAGCTGTCGCATATCAATACGTTAAGCACGTATAACGGCATTTGTTACAAATGAAACAGACATGCAATATACATATCTGTAACTGTACACATGGACAATACACCTCGTATTTTTCGGCATTTACTTCTGCTTAAGACACGTGTTTCTGCCATCTACAGGCGTCATCAGTCAAGCTAGTGAAGCAATGTAATACAAAATAATACAAATCTATTTAAAAAACAGATTTGTATCTGTATATACATTTAAGCTTAAATCGCCTACAAGACATAGCAAATTTCGTCCTATCAGGTAGCACTATATAATAAGTGACATCTGACGGACGAAAGAGACTATGCCGAAAAAGGCAAAAGGCAAAAAGGCTCTTTCGTCCGTCAGATGTCACTTATTATATAGTGCTACCTGATAGGACGAAATTTGCTATGTCTTGTAGGCGATTTAAGCTTAAATGTACATACAGATACAAATCTGTTTTTTAAATAGATTTGTATTATTTTGTATTACATTGCTTCACTAGCTTAACTGATGACGCCTATAGATGGCAGAAACACGTGTCTTAAGCAGAAGTAAATGCTGAAAAATACCAGGTGTATTGTCCATGTATACAGTTACAGATATGTATATTGCATGTCTGTTTCATTTGTAACAAAGCTGTCGTCATTAGAAATTTTGAACGCAAAGTTCATTGACGATACCTAATTGTGGTTAATTAATTAGTAAGTGACATCGCTTTTAAATAGCACAAACTTATTATATGTATGTTTGTATATATATATATTTTTTATAAATGTGGTCACGAAGTTAATGTCAGTTAGTTGAAGTTTTTAAATTACTATGTGAAATAATATTTTAAATCGAACCCTCATAAAATCTCATCACATAACATTCTACTACTACTACTTTAGTCAATTTACACTAATATAATGGATCTTAATTATATTAGTATTTTATTAATTATAATACATCTTGTATCATGCATTTATACTAAAAATTTTAATCGCAAAATAAACACCAAAATAACGTAAAAGATACATTCACGATAACTTATTACGAACGTAAGAAACAGCGAAACGAAGTACTGAATGTTATTTTTATTTAATGGCTATGGCTTTTGTACAGGCATCTTGATTTCAGATCCGATTACATTCTGACAAGTCTATTCAATATTATTACAGAGGAGTCATTTCATGGAGTTGGCGTTCATGAGAACGCAGCAGTATGCAGTACAGTGAGTAATTGCATATTGGCACCATTTGTCATCCAGTAACGGATTAACTCACCGTTGCATTATGAGTGGCCTGTTTTGCATGGGTTGACAGGATGTTGGCAGACATAAATCCCACAAATATTATTTAACAATCGTTCCTTCGTGACTTACAATGCATTGTGTGTATGTGTGTGTTGTATCTGTATATGCAACTGAATATTCGTAGACACGATAAAATGAATGATTTTTAATCTGTGCGTACGTGCCTTCTTTTGAACATTAAATTGTAGTATTAGAAGTTGTATATAAGAAACTTGGATGCCAGTAACAATTGATATTACTGAATATTGCGCTGTTTCCATTTTTTAAATAAAATAATTTCTAATATCCGCGAATTATAACACAATGGGAAATTGAACGGGAACATACAAGGAATTGATGTACACATAAATTAAACACAAATATTACAACCCATTCAGTTAGACATAGCCTTTAAAATTTCTTTAATATACTGTATGAACGTATGATCGGTAATGCTTGGAAAGAGAGAGGCGCACATAGGTACTGTAAGCGCTAGCTGCTAAACATATGTGCGACTTCAATGCGACCAACGTTAGTTTCGTACTGGTTGTCAAGTGAAATGCATCTGTCGCAGAGTCAAATTTTCTCGTTATTCTATTTATTGTTTGCAGTTACTTAGTATTTTCTTTTGTGAGCGATTGTTTGTTTCTCTTTTCGGCATATTTATTATTATTCCCATCGATGCTAATCTTTATCTAGCTATGGAAATTTTTTCGCTTTAAGAAAAACCATTTGTTATTAAATGTCATCGTCTTGGTCAGTCAATCAGGTAAATTAGACGTTCGTTTCAAACAGAATTTGAGAAAAACATACCGAATGAGATTGTGCGTCACATTATTAATAATTTTGAAAGGTATGGTTGATTATATCTGCCACAACATAAACAGAAAGAACTTCACAAAATGAAGAACGAGATATTATATTCGTTTGTGCTGCAATAGAAGGAAATTTTTTATCTACAGTAAATTTTTAACAAAAGTTCACTTATTGCATATCATTGGACACACAAAGAAAATATCTATCAGACTAAATTAAAAAAAAAATACGTTGATAGAAATTAAAAGAAGTAGACTATCGTGACATTAAACCCTCTGTTTAGAAAAATCAAAATTCAGGGCAACTTGCTGTACTTTTGGGTCATTTCTTTCTCTAATTTTTATTCTACTCAAATCCGATCATAGTTAACAGAGCTATTGCGGGGT
This sequence comes from Melolontha melolontha, assembly GCA_935421215.2. Taxonomy (NCBI): domain Eukaryota; kingdom Metazoa; phylum Arthropoda; class Insecta; order Coleoptera; family Scarabaeidae; genus Melolontha; species Melolontha melolontha. Next base: position 146,092,497 of record OW285238.1, on the reverse strand, counting down.
GTGTTTTTTTATAAGGCGCCGTGTATACATATTGCACATAACATATTTCACTTATCTGAAATATGGTTAATAATTCCTACACCCAGTCGTCGCATCGATTGTCGTTTTGTAACTACGGCACAGAGCAGTTTCTTCTTCTTTGAAGTAGTCGTTGGCACAATATATGCACTGATTTATACTTTGAAAAAGTATATAAACTTCACTCGTTGGTTCTTAATTTTAAAGAACTTTAACATTTTTATTTTAGTGAGCTGTATTTGGCTAGCTCGCACACTTAGAAACTTAACGGTTTAAGTACACTGTAGCGATATCTAACTAAACTTGAACTACAGACCGAACTTTGCTAGGATCTGGGCACATATTTTGGGATAGCTCTCTGGGCTTCTTCTTCTGTTTGGGTTGGACGCCAGCACGTCCAGGCACTTGAGCACACTGGTCTTTGTACCATCCCCAATAGATCTCTCAGTTCCACTCTGTTAGTCTTGTGTCCTAGATAAAAACCACTATCCTCCTCAGGGGAAGTTTGAGTACACTCGAAGGATCCAATAGATCTCTCCCGAAATATTTCTGTCAAGTTCCTTCAGTTCCTCACACGTGCATATTACATGAAGGCTCTCTGGGCTGTTTCGACCCTTAATTATTTTAGAGACATTTCTTGAACTTTAATTTTGTTTTACTTTTAGAACTGCTCACTACAGTAGTCCGTCGTCCGTTAATTATTCTTATTTCTCTAGTAGTTGCGGTCCCGCTGAAAAATTACCAAAAAATCCTCTAAGCTGACTCAGCAATATTATCGCCACACCAACAACAATAGCGTGAGACTCATAAGACTCGTAAATATTATTCCGAAGCTACGTTATCGGGTACGAGGAGAACATATAAAATTCCACACATTTCAAAAATAAGCAGTTATACGTAAGCTCATACACATACAATAAATGAATATAGTGAATTAAATTAAAATCGTATGGGGAAAATCGACTTATTATTATATAGTGAAAGAAGAATTGTTAGAGAGACACTTGAAAAATTGCTACTTGGCATAAAATTCGTCTTTATAATGGAATAATTAAGCTTATTTGGATCCGCGAGCTAGAAGAAAGGACCCAAAAATCTCCACATTGTAAGTTATCCAATATTTTCAATTCAACACATTAAAAACAACAGCAAATATTTCCTAATACGTAAGTAATACGACACGAGAAGATGCAATAATCTTTACCTTTCACCTAAATAATTTATGGCTAGCTAATATCAAAAACCTCTTCTCAAGAGACTGAAGAAAAAGGAAATGATCTAAAAGGAGTTTAATTCGATCATGTTTATTATCGTCTTCTTACTAACTTATGGAACATTTACTAACGGGTGCGGCAGTGAATCGGGCGATTTACCAACACTGCAAACAGTGTGTTGTGGTCGAGGTAGGGAAAGCGGACTACCGCCATCTTGTAGCGTATGCCCTACCATTTAGTCACGATGGAGCCGTGGAGCGGTGCACAACGAGCGTACGCTGTCAAAGCTTATTATAAAAATAATGACAGTTACGTGTCCGCGAAGCGAGCATTTCGCAATCATTTTAACATACCGCGTAATGTTGCAGTACCTTCTGCCCATGCAATAAAAACATGGGTTGCGAACTTTGAAGAAACAGGCTCAATACTTAAGAAACGAACTGGCCACGTAAAAAATATCCGTACACCTGAAAACGTTGACAGGGTGCGAACGGCTATGCAAGGAAGTCCCACCCGTTCAGCTCGACGGCACGCAATATCTCTCGGCATTTCCTATCGCAGTGTGAGGAGGATTTTACACAACGATCTCCACTACCATCCGTATAAAATTCAAGTAGTGCACGCTCTGGATATTGGTGATCGCGCATCCCGTCTTGCATTTTGTAATAGGATATTGGACATGATGAATGACAATGCAGAACTTGTAAACAATATTTGGATGAGTGATGAAGCGCACCTCCACCTTTCGGGGTTCGTCAATATGCAGAATTTTCGGTATTGGTCACGAGAAAATCCACAGAGAAATTCACAGTGATAAGGTGACAGTATGGTGTGCAATTTCATCAAGAGCTGTTTTAGGACCATATTTTTTTGAGGACCAAAATGAACGAGCAGTTACAGTGAATACTCTGCGCTATATTAACATGTTGGATAACTTTCTTCAACCACAATTAGCTCGTAATCCTGCTTACCAAGACATGTTTTTCCAACAGGAGGGGGCAACCTGCGATACATCCAATGCTTCACTGGCTGTTCTGCGACGCTTATTTCCTAATCGCGTAATTTCCAACAACGGAGACATTCCGTGGCCAGCAAGATCACCAGATCTCTCTGTGTGTGATTACTTTCTCTGGGGATACTTGAAATCACGTGTTTTTCAATCACCGACGCCTCGAAATCTCCGGGAACTTAAAGAACGAATTCGCGAAGAAATAACACGAATTCCTAGAGCCACACTTGAAAATGTGATGAATAACCTTCGCCCAAGATTGCTGGAATGTGTCGAACAAAATGGAGGACATCTTCGGAATGTTATTTTTAAATAAATGTTATTGTGTAAGTTTCAATTGGTATTGTTTAAATTAATAAATCTCCTTTTTTAAAGTTACTTTCAGTGCTTTCATAATCGCCCGATTCACTGCCGGACTCGTTAGTTCAAAAAATAATTTGAAAATTGATATCAACAGTTCTTTTATATGATATCTGTCAGTCTCACTAAATTATTGAAGACCTAAGAGAACGTATTATAGAAAATACAGTCAAAGTACGTAATATTTCAAAATGTCCGAAAGTAAGTGTCTTTATATACCGATAGGACCAGCTCTCAGCGGGCCATACCCAGCAATAAGTGGCAACAGCGAATCCCCTCTACGCGCAGTAGCTTACATTACCATACATTGCAGAATTATGAATTTAGTAAGACTTAAAACGCGCAAGGATATAGTCGTTTGCATATTCGTTCTGTATACGTAATTTGCCCATTTGTTTCAGATATAATAAGGTCGTTATATCTCAAAGTTATTATTATTGTATTCTTAGCTGCTACGGAAAAGTAATTTTAAGCAATAAAAAAACAATAACGTTTTCTAAAAGATAAAAGTAAAAAAATCAATAATTCTGTAAAATAAATTTTAATTCTAAGAAAGTCACTAAATATAGGATTTGAAAATACCGCTCTCTCTCCCCAAACAATAGCCGAGCCTATTGTGAAACTTCCGCCTCACTCCCGCCTCACTCCCTCGAGATTTCTAGGGGTTATTGTCTCGAAAATTCTAAACAGTTGAACTTGGGTCTTTCATTAAGCGCTTCCTATCTTTAAATTTAAATAAAACAAAGTGTGTGTGAGATATAATCGAAATTTTTTATTCGTTTGAAAGACCTATTGTTGCCATTATGTGTGGAATATAACATCGATCAAATGTCCGCCACGACTTCTCTGTGTGGAGCGCATCCGAAATGTCCAATTTTCCATGACTGTGGCGCATAAATCAGGCTGATTTTGACCGATAGCATGGGTTATGTTGGCTCTGAGGACCGCTGTGGTTTGTGGCTTATTCGCATACACCTGCGACTTAAGAAAACCCCACAAGAAAAAGTCTAACGGGGTCAAATCGCACGATCTCGGTGGCCAGTTCACATCACCTCCACGTGAGATGACCATGCCCTCAAATCGCTCGTGCAGAATATCCAATGTGGCATGAGCTGTGTGGCACGTAGCGCCGTCCTGTTGAAACAACATGTCGTTGGTGTCCAGATCATCCAATTCAGGCCAAAAGAAGTTGGTAATCATTGACCTATAGCGCTCGCCGTTGACAGTGATGGCCTGGCCAACATCGTTCTCAAAGAAATATGGACCGATGGCGCCGCCAGCCCAAAATCCACACCAAACAGTCGGGATGCATTGGACGCTCTTGGATCTCATGTGGATTGGTATCGTCCCAAATTCGACAATTTTGTTTGTTCACGTACCCATTCATCCCTCATCGCTGAAGATGATTTTTCGATAAAAATTAGGGTCAGTTGCCAACTGCTTCAGAGCCCATTCAGCGAACACACGTCGTTGTCTATGGTCGTTTACCTTCAGTTCCTGGGTCAGTTGAATTTTGTACGGGTGCAGACCCAAGTCACGACGCAAAATTCGCCATGTTGTGGCCTGCGAAAGGCTGCGTTCTTCTGAGCGACGCGAAATCGACTGCCTCGGATTCTCCTGCACACTCTCACGGACAGCGGCGATGTTTTCGGCAGATCTTGCGTTTCGTCGACGTACGGGTGTTGGTTGATCGTTTACTGAACCAGTGGACTCAAATTTATCCACCACATTGCGAATAGTCCTCTCGGTAGGACGATTATGGTGACCGTAAAATGGGCGAAGCGCGCGGTACGTTGCCCGAACAGAACACCCATTTTGATAAATCAATTTTATTATTTGCACGTGTTGTTGAATGCTATATCCGTCCATGGTGATTTGGCAAAACAGACTGAATAAATGACAACTAATTTGACAGATGTAGCTTCAACAAGATTGCCGTTATCAACTGTCAAAGTTCGGAAGTCCCTGTTGGAAGACACGTTAGATACGAATGACGGGCAATCTATTGCTCTCGATCATCGGACTTATGTATACACACGCGGAGTGGCATCGTACATACGTTGCCACATCGCATTACGTTCCATACGTATATTGTTGGGTATGGCCCGTAGCGGGTTGGACCTATCGGTATATGAAAGTTCATTGGGGCCTCTTTTAAAATTGAATACGTTAATACGTAACTGGATTTACTTTTTAAAAAGCTATTGTTCAAAAGCTTAGGAGACGTAAATGGACCGTTCAAGCATTTCTGTAAGTTGATTAAAAGTCAAAGATCCGGTTAGACTATTTTAGGTGATCAATCTGTATATAGAAATATGTTTTTCATGAAATTTCTTGTATTGACGACATATTTTGCATAAGCAAAATATATTTTTATACGCACGCAGTATAGACATTCTATTTAGATTAATGCGAATGACATACTCGTCCGTTCATTATTTATTTAAATATATCTTAATAATCGGTAAAGGATAATTGATGTCTGTCATTTGGTCGCTCGAGAAAGTGGTCGAACTGTACACTTGAATGACATCAATGATAATTTATCACGTGTCGTTTAGCCATCTATATCAATTACGGCAATAATGCACTTAATTATGTCTAGGACAGATTGACGGACGGTAGAACGAATCGGACGACGATTTGAATTATTTATTAAAACGAGAAATTGTATTGACCGTTCCCTCATCATGTCATTTTACAATAGATAAAAAGTTTTCGCTGAAATTAATATTGGAAATATAATATTGTACAACAAAAGGCTCTCCAAACGAAATTTAAACAAATTTGTACTTGCCATGCTTCGTGTATATATAATTGATTTTAGAGCAATTTTTTTTTTGCTATGAAAGTTTATAATTGCCAAGTTTTGTTGCATTTTTGTATTTTTATTTATTTATCCACTTTATATTGACCGGTTATCAAAAAATAGACATGCAAAATCTTAAGACAAAGGAATGTTTAGCCAAAATTTACAAATTGGATCTAAAACCTTTTATGATAAAATGGATGTTAGGTCAGAAATATTCCAGGGGGAAGTTTTGAGACAAAAGGAAATAATGAGTTAAACAATATTCATTACAACTATATATCAGATTAAAGAAATAAAAAAAACCGATAGTTAAAGCAATAGTTAAAGCACACATAGCTTTCAACTGATAAAACCAGTGAAATTATCAGAATGTATTTTATCGATGACCTTGATAGTTTATCTCCTAGAAAGTCTATACAGAGAATTTCATGTAACTTGCAATATATGAATGTAGTAACCATAGATTCGAAAATACTATGCACTTGCACTGTCCCACATAAAATGCAATATGTAATAGTTATGATTTATGATCGTTATGATATCTGTCATGGTTGTTTTGTCAAATTATAATTATTGACAGTAAAGCCTATTTAATTCAATGTAGTGTTTTAGGATGAAAACTACATTTCCGATAAATATCGTTTATTGAATTGAATCCCGAAAGATACCATGTCACTAACTGAGTTCTCTCTTCCTTTGTGTATATCATTTAAGATTGATACTAAGCTAATATCGAAATAGAAATACTGCTACTTTTGACTTAACTAATGTCAAATTATATTGATATGTTGCATTTTACGTGGGACAATGTAAGAATGTATTACCTAGTTTCTATGGAAATAAAAAACCTATACATGTTTGTATATTGCATCTTAAGTGAAATTCTCTGTATAAATATATGTGTCGAAGAACTAAGAACTTGACTAGTAAGATCGTTGGCCATGATTCCTTTTGGATCCATCTTTGATACTGCTTTCTTCCTGGATGACGTTTCGTCCACTGTTACAAGGGACATCTTCGTGTCTGGTAGTACTGTTGCTGCACTGAAACACTAGTAGTTGCAACTATGAAGAAGTCCCTTGTAACAGTAAACGAAACGTCAGTCAGGAAGGAGGCGGTTTCAGCCACTACAAACGTGTTTAAATTTCAGTGATTAGCCAATTTTTTTTAACGCAACACGGTTTCGTTGGAAAGAGCTCTACCAATACCAATTTTGAACATTTTGTGCAGTATGTAACTGAAATACTGGACAACCATGGTCAATTTGATGTTATTTATATTGATCCATCGAAACATAGTATCGATAACAGTATTTTTGTAATATCAGATGATGGGATTGTAGGATCGCCATGTAATATCTGAAGTGGGATGGCAGAATCGTCATTTAATATCTGACCATCTAACTAAAGGTAGGATCACCACGTAATGTCACCTGGTCACGGAGGTAACATTGTTGCCAATGCAGTTCCATTTATACAGCAGGTGTAACGGTGTTATAAATAATAACATTTAATGCAATAACGATAACAACAGTAAATACATTGTAAATATGAGGCACTAGACTGGTAGACCCTCTGTCTCTGGTGGTGACCGTGACTCTGACCCTGGAGACCTCTCAGTGACTCGTTATATACCATTAGAGTGTGTCCCCTTAGCCTAGTGACCTGGTTACAAGATGTTAACAATGTGGTGTAAGATAGTAACTTAACAAGGTTGTGTTGATGAAATGGATATTGTGAATACATGACCTAGTTTAGGTATCACACCTTAAACTGAATACCTGCCTGGCATCGGTAGTGCATTAGTTAATTTATTCCAATCTTATTTGACAAATCGCATATATTATGTGTTACACAATGGCTTCCGACAGCCATACTCAATTTTCCCTATCCTTTTTTGACAAATCGCAAATATTATGTATCATACAATGTCGACATATTAAGAATAATATCAGGAGTTCCACAAGGCGTCAATTTAAGGTCATTATTATTTTATTAGTCAATTTGTTCCGATCTTATTTTGGCAAATTGCGTCGTACAATGGTTTTCATTCCAGTAAATTAAGAATAACATCAGGAGTTCCAAAAGTCCTTCATTATTGTTTTTATTAGTGATTTTCTTCCAATCTTATTTGACAAATTGCAAATATTGTGTCATATAATGGTTGTAATTCAAACAAATTAAGAATAAAATCAGGAGTTCCACAAGGCTTCAATTTGAGGCCTTGAATCAATATACACAACGATATATTTGAGTAAGTCGGCAGATAGAATTGTCTTGAAATTCTGATGAAAGGAAAAGAGGAATATGAAGTAAATGAAGAAATTAGTAACGAGTGATCATTAAAATTTTCGCTCAAGTAAGCCATATACACAAAAAGTATGTCCTAACTTAAGTTATTAGAGGAGATCTGCCATTATAATTTCAAACGTCATGATTGTTAAAAAATAATTTGAAATGCTGACTTTTATATTAAATATATTTATAGTTTTTATACAAAGTAATAGAATATTATAAAAAATGTGTAAAATGATGACCATTCTCCACCAAGCATAATCGCACTCTATTTCGTAGAGCATTGAAAACATTGATCAGTATTTGCGGTGAGTTATTGATGTGTTCACATTTTTCAATGATTTTATGTCTTAACTCTTGTAGATTATTAATTGGTGTTTCATAAATAATATTCTTTATATATGGCCACACAAAAAAATCCATGACTGTTAAATGACACGATCGTGGTAGATATGGAATCGCTGTATTTCTACTTCTTATCCTATCGCCTTAAAATTGTTGCAAAAACTGAATATTTTCAAGTGTAACGTGAGATGTAGCCCCATTCTGTTGAAAATATCCGACCTGGAGTTCATCATTAGTCAATTGATTAGTAAAAGCACAGAGAATTTCGTTACGATATTTCTCCGATGTTATCGTGCCCTCAAAGAATATTGGTCCTATTAATCGGTGACGACTCATACCTACCCATACGCCTATTTTTTCTGGATGTAGAGGAACTTCTCTGTAGAAATGAGGATTTTCACTGGACCATATACGCATATTTTGCGAATTAACATAACCTTTCAAATAAAACCAAGCTTCATCGGTGAAAAAAGTATGATTTAAAATATTGTCTGTCATTGTTTGAATAAACCATTGGAAAAATGTGTTCTTTTTTCATAATCCGTAGGTAATAGATTTTGTAGAGAAGTTAATTTATATGGATACATGTGCAAGTCCTTTTTTAAAATTTTTTGACATGTTCCATACGAAAGCCCAACTTGTTGCGAAACTCTGCGAATAGATGTTTGAGGAGATTCGTTAATAATTTGTCTGACATTTTCAATTACGCCGCGACTTCTCTTGAGAGGAGGACCGCTTCCTTTTTTCCTTAAAATACTGCTTGTTTGACGAAAAAGATTTACACAATGCATTAGCGTATCACGGAAAGTTTTATAGCTAGGAACAGTATTTGGATATCTCTCTTCAAACTCCGCAAGGGAATTTTTTGTTGAATGCTGCCAAATACCATGAATTTTTTGAGATGTCAGGAAGTAACATCTACCATAAACGCTTTATGCATATCATTAAAGGCCATTACTTTTTCTTTTGATGAAACTTTAAAATATATATTTGACACTGACAGATGTTTGAAATAACATATTAATGACTAAAGCTACGACATAATTTTTATATACACGGCCAGCTACGAGTGAAAATTTTAATGATCGCTCGTTATAATTCTTTTATTTCGAAGAATGAAATAAGTCAAAAAACAAAAATGATAGTATAGAATTCAAACCAATATTAACATATATCACTGAATCATGTGCTTTATCGAATAGATTAAAAAGTAAAATACGGGCCACTGATATAAAATATTTAAGAAAATTCAAGGACGTAACTAAAAGAAATTAAATAATGATCTAAGAATAGAATCAATTGTCGAACGAAATCAGCTTAAATGACATGGGTATTTAAGCCAAATGGACAAGAGACAAGTAAAAAACATGAGATAAGTAAAAGTACGAAGACGCAAAAAAAATTAAATGGGTTTAAGAAAGGATATAAGTTTAGTATTGACGAAAAGCGAAGATACTTGAAATGAAGCTTAAAGTCAAAAAATAAGAAAGAAATATTTGTACACTTTGACCTTTAAGTGGGTATTGTTTTCGTGCATTTAGGAAATACTCTGTCCACATTACTTTAAAACGTAGAAAATAACGGAAATAAAATCCTTGTCACTCTAAATACTTATAATATAAATCTGGAAATATTGGTCAAATTAATAGAAATAGAGTTATGTAGACTTTGTTAGAGGTCGGTTATTGCTTTTGGATATACAGGTTGATCCAAATTAAATGTTCACCATTGCTATCTTCGTTATTATAGGAGCTAACTAGTCGGTTAAATTAGGAAAGTTGTATTGTCTTTTCCGCTGATTACGATTACAATTGAACGTGTAGGTCCAGTTATTTTTAAAAATGTATATTTTTCTAATGGAACGTCCAGTATAATATTATTCCAATCGATGCAAAATCAATTGCTTAACAAAAGTGTTTATATGACTTTTTTGATAAAAGTTGAAAATAACCGACGTTATTGAAATTGAAAAAAAATATAGGCAAAGTATAAGTATATTTTTTATAAGGACCAAACTGAAAGCTTACACAACAGGAAAACGTTGTGGCGATGCTTTCGCGGAACTAGAAATAACAAAGGAGAATGAAAAAGATTAACAAACCAGGAAGTAGTAGTTGCGATGACTCAAGCGCAACTCCTGTAGCAAAGAATCGGAGAGTAAGTTGGCCAGGGCACGTTTACAGAATATTGCAGAAAAGCATTGTCCGAGAGAAAAAAATGAATGGATGTTATGAAAGATGATTTGAGCAAACAAGACCTAGAGGACTGAAAAACCATAGCAACTGATACAGTAAAATAAAGGAAAATCATAAAAAACAACTTTAAACCATGACCCTTTAAGGCTTGTAGTGTTATAGTGTAGTAATTGTTCAAGCAAATGGAAGTTACTAATTAGTACTGAGACGCCTGTCCCAAGAAATTGAAGTTTCTTATGGAACATGCCGACCCATTGTAAAGAAGAACATGCATCCATTTAAGATGCAATCATATCAAGCTCTTTTGCCAACAGACCACCCCAGACGTCTTGTGTACTGCCAATTTAATGAATAACGACCTGCTAAACTTAACATCTTTTTTCCGGTGAGGCATGGTTTCATCATTCTGGTTACATAAATTCTCAAAATATGCGAATGTGGAGCACTAATAAACCGCATCTTTTTATTAAATCTCCACTACATTCTCAAAAAATTTGTGTTTGGATGGCAATCTCCCATAGAAGGATAACTGGGCCGATTTTTTTCAATTTCACCATCAATGCAGAGAGGTACAGAAATAACATTTTGACTGAATTTGTTCAACAATTACACGACGATAAACTTCATAATGGTAATTACAAACATGACGGTGCAACGGCACATATCACACGAGAAACTATAGCCTTTCTCTTTGAGTTTTTTGATGATCGACTTATAAGTTTGCACACGCAAGTTAAGTATCCTCCGAGGTCACCTGGTTTGACTATTATGGACTATTGTGTGTTCTCTTATTGCAAAAATAGAATTTTCAGAACTCCTGTACATAATTTGCACGAACTGCAACAAAAAATTATTGAAGTATATGCAAAAATAACGCCACAAATGTTGCAAAATGCTTTTGATAGCATGAAAAGGCGCGTAAACGTGTGCATCGAACAAGGCGGGGGTCATTTCGAACATTTATTGTAATTTGTTTATTAATTTTTAATAAAATGTTCTTCAAACATGTAAATCATTTTAGATAAACAAATATTTACAAATTTTGTCAGTCAAATGTCAGTATGACAGTTAACCTGATAATTTAATCAGAATTATTTCAAAAGAATGATATAAATTGAAACGGACGTTTTATATTCCATGGCTATACTTTATCAATATAATTTTTGATCTCGCGGTTTAACAGCAACTAGATATTAAACGAAATAATACTACACAAATAATAAGCCAAATAAAATTTGTATTGAATCATAACAAAAAAATAGTGTATTCTATGTCGGCCAATAAAGTAAAAGCTAAGATCCGCAGTGGCCCTCCCTAACTAGTAATGGCGTTATTACTAAATTCCGTCTGGGTAGGTGTATCGCATGACTCCTACTTTTATTTATATTTCTGTTATACCAGGCAAATATTGCAACAGTACATATTGCTATGAATTGTGACCTTGAAATTTGCTTATTCACAATTCACGACTATCCAGCTACTCAGTCGGTTTAATTTCAAAAAATGGGACTGCTGTCCTCTCAGGGTTCCAATCGGAAAAGTGGTTGTATCTTCTACAAAATTTATAATGCGCCAGTAAAAGAGTATTGACAAATGTATAATTATATTTCTTTAAGTTACTTGTAATCTTCTTGAAGTAAGGTTAAATAATAATAAACACAATCAAATTTAAATGAAACTTTAATACAAAAATAAAAAAAATAATAAAAAAATATCTTTATAAAGTATAAAGATTAATATTGCCTCATTTAACAATATTATAAAGGTAAAAATAACGCATGGAAATGACAGCTGCATGCGATCAAAAACCTTTGTGACAGCCGATCAAAATTAAAAATAATAAATTACAAAGAAACTTTTTAATTTCTCCCAAGAAAAACAAAATAAACAAACTATTTGACAGACCGAAACAAACTCTAACGCATGTGCAACCACATGTGACAAAAAATGCCCTTGATATACCAAGGTACTAAATTTTACAGTTACAGAATTTTTACTAGAAATTTTAAAAATCCTTCTTTGTTATTTATATCAAATATCTAAGACTAAATTACAAAACGATGATAGATAATAATACAATATTCAATTCATTCAAAATAATAATAAGATATCTTTTAATAATATATTACTTACGTAAAAAATATATTCAAGACACGTGAGTAAGAAAGTGTAAAATATAACAATTACGAGATAAACAAACTCGTATAAAATATCGGTAATGAATAAACACAGCACCAACCACAATTAAATCAAAAATTAACCCGAAGTTACTTAATAAAAAGATAAAGAATAATCTTTTTATAAACACTAGACTTTCTTATCTCACATTACACTTGTCTCTGAGGATACAGCAAGCACGCAGGCTCCGCATAAAAAAAATACAGTTTTACAATCGTCCACAGCAAAACAAACGGCTTGCTCCAACTGCGCAAGTCAAATATTTTTAAAATATTTATGGGGAAAAAATCCACAGCAATATGTATTGTAACGGACACCTTCCTTCAATATTTTCCAGCCAGGAATATAAAACAAATTCTTCTAATTCATATTAGTATTACAAAATAATACAAATCTGTATAAAAACAAATTTGTATCTGTATATGCATGGACACACAGTACGTATTTACCAGCTTTTGCTTCAACTACCAGACGCATGCGTTTCTGTGTAACCACTTTGTCAATGATAGATTTACGAAGCAAAAGACTATAGGTACACTTGCGGTCATGTAGTAAGTTTTGTCCTATCCGAAGACATCAGATAACCTCATGCCATCTGACGGACAAAACCGACCACGCCGGTGCAAAGTGTTTCTTCTCGAATAGCAAAGCTATTACTGGAAAAGAAGAAAAAATACGCATATTACTGTGAGTCCATTAACTCGTCGCCAGGTGGCGTAGTATAGCAAAAAAACAAGTTGCATGTCGATGCGATAATTCACATCAAGCTTTGATACAAAATAATACAAATCTGTATAAAAACAAATTTGTATCTGTATATGCATGGACACACAGTACGAATTTATCAGCTTTTGCTTCAACTACCAGACGCATGCGTTTCTGTGTTTTTTTGCTATACTACGCCACCTGGCGACGAGTTAATGGACTCACAGTAATATGCGTATTTTTTCTTCTTTTCCAGTAATAGCTTTACTATTCGAGAAGAAACACTTTGCACCGGCGTGGTCGGTTTTGTCCGTCAGATGGCATGAGGTTATCTGATGTCTTCGGATAGGACAAAACTTACTACATGACCGCAAGTGTACCTATAGTCTTTTGCTTCGTAAATCTATCATTGACAAAGTGGTTACACAGAAACGCATGCGTCTGGTAGTTGAAGCAAAAGCTGGTAAATACGTACTGTGTGTCCATGCATATACAGATACAAATTTGTTTTTATACAGATTTGTATTATTTTGTATCAAAGATTGATGTGAATTATCGCATCGACATGCAACTTGTTTTTTTTTGTCATATTAGTATTGATAAAATAGAAATTAAGATTAATTTAAAATTTACACCTTATACATTGGTGTTAGCAATAATAATTTCAGCTACCATATGCACATTATGATGTAAAAATAAGTCAATTTTTATTCTGTTTACGGCGTAAAACGAGAATATGACATTCAAGAAAAAATGAGAAAACCAATATTTAAATTGATAGAGGGCTATAAATTGTAACACCGCGGCTGGTGGTATTCAATTACCGGCACATCGGTGCAATTTACTCGTCCCGTTACCGACATTAGTGCCCCTTCAAAACGAGAAATATGGCACGCATCGGTTAGTTTTTTTATTGGCACCGTTTAACACCTTGATTTATGCATTGGTATTGGTAGAATGGTTTTATGCACTGTATCCGTTAAATCTCTTTTTGCAATATTTACAGCGGCGTCTCTTTGTAATAGTACGATAAACCTAATAGCGTAGATGATTTACGATTACGTATCAAGTCAATATTGAATGGGGATTTTAGATTTTCGCGGCGGAGAGGTGTCCGCATGTGGTACTCAACACACTGTGTTCTTTTCAAAACGTTGTAATCTTGATATATGCTCGCACCTCTGTGATATATGTATGTAAACTGGTTGATAAAGTGAGAATTACTTTTATTTTCACTATTAAAAATGGCAATGTTGTTTCTTCTGAAGACGATCCAAAATTTGTGGAATAATTACTTTTGTTACAATTCAAAACAAATATTTAATCCATTTCTATATTTATAATAATAATGGTCTCCGGGATAGGCCTTGCTTGCATGAAGTAGTGTAACATGGTAGGCTTATTAGGACTTGAGCCGTACGGTACACAAGGATGTTAACGTGACTAGCGGTACGCACCGATCGCCTCCAGATTCGAAAATATTTCAATTGGGCCAAATTATCATTCTGTAAAAATTCGGGTCTTGTTCTAATGCACTTAAATAAAAACAACAAAACTGTATTCTTCGGTCAGGATAATTTTGTTCTAATGCATGAACTGTGAATGTTTTCTTAAAATACCATGGGCTGTAGTTTTTGACAACCTAATATTATGTGCAATTTTGCGAGTCGAAGTTCGTGAACTTTCTTGTACTGCAAGAAGAACATCTACTTCCGTATCTTCAAAGAATTTACGTTGTGTTTTAGGTTTGTTAAATGATCCATAATTTCTTAAATTCGTTTCAATTCTCTGCAACAATGGTATTTTTAATAGAAACATACATCGACAATGTAGCCAAGACAATCCGAGATTTGTCATTAATAATAATTTAGTTAAGTTTTGGGCGGATGTAAACTAGGCACCAAGTATATGGATTTACATGCCCTGCAAAACGATTGCTTAATCCTCCAGGTAATCTAGGCACCAGTACCGTTCGGGTAATGATCGCTTTAAAGCTTAAAGTAAGAAATTTGACGTTAATAAATTAAGGAATTTCCTAATGACCAAATAGATGATTTCAAATGTATTTTTATTTGTACATCTATTGTGGGCGGGCCTCTATTGTATTATGCTATAATATATTCTATATATAAGCTTAAAGTAAGAAATTAGATTCCGAAGTAGGAAAATGGCTGCGATATACATTTGGATTAACGTATTTGAATCCTGACGAAGTAGGCGATTGTTTCGCCTTAGATTTGTGCCGAAAAACCTGCTCATGCACAGGCCGACGAATACGCCGATTATTTATTGGAGACATACATAGAAGACGATGCTCCTTTTCCTCCACATATGTGGGCTACTGCAACTCCATCGATCACTAACACCACAAACGCATGCGAAGCGTTTCATTCCAAACTAAATGAGTTATTTTATTCAACACATCCATCTATTTATATTTTTATCGAAAAGCTTAAGGAATTTCAAATAGACACTTATGTTAAAATTCAAAGTGTACACACACCAGCAAGAGTTAAAGACACACGCGCAAAACAAAAATTAAGAACTCTAAATGAACTGTGTGAACAACTAAATAATGGAACAATATCACGATTACACTTTGTGAAGTGTATATCATTTTATACATCAGTATGACTTCAAATACACTATTTTTTTATTATAGTTTTTATATAATTAAGTATTTGCTTTTATTATTGTTTTCATATGAGTACATATTTTTTATTTTCTTGCTGTACTTCAACTTGAAATACACTATTTCTATATTATTGTTTTTGTTTGCTTTATACGGTGCCCAGTTTACATAGACCCTCTGCTAGTACATTTTTAGCTAGTGCCCGAATTACCAACGAGATTAAAATTTCAGGTAGGTTAGTGCCCAATTTACATCCAGCCTAAGTTTTAGCGTAAATGCTAGGGTGTGGCATTTTGGGCGATCAATTAATTGAGCCATTTTTCATAGATGGTTGCCTAAATGTAGTACCATGTTAGGTTGTACAACGCATCGTCATCAACTTTCTTACGAAAAAAAATGTTTGTCCCACTGAAATTTGACGCAGATTGCATTATCAATATGGGGAATCAACATAGTCCAAGTCACAAGTGAGTTTCCTGAATAATGGCCATGTCAATATTTTGATCTAGCAAGAGCTTTGAAACATACACACTCTTAACTCTGCTAAGTCCTTCAACGTTTATTTGACAAATTCGAATTATTTTTCCTAGGTTTTTTGTTATTAAAGTTCACTCTAGCTCATTTAGCATCACCCAGCGTGTACGTGTAGTGAATTGCTACAGACGTCAAGCTAGTTTACATCCACAATTCAATTCTTATTTAATAAACAATTAATAAAATTACACAATTCAAATGAAATAAAGGGCTATAACAAAATTTGCACGTTGACAATTAATTATAAAATCACCCTTTACACCAAACAAGTAGGTAAAAAAATTATAACGAGAGAACTAATAAATTAATAAACTAACATTACATTATGACACAGACATGTAAATAATTTACATATCTGTAACTGTATACTTGGACAATAACCTCGTATTTTCAGCATTTACTTCTGCTTAAGACATATGTTTCTGCCATCTATAGGCGTCGTCAGTTAAGCTAGTGAAGCAATGTATACAAATGATACAAATATTTATAAATAGATCTGAATCTGTATATGCCATTAAGCCGAAATCCCTTACTAGATAAAGTAAATTTCATCCTATAAGGTGGCACTTATTTAATAAGTGACATCTGACGGACGAAAGAGACTTTGCCGAAAAAAGGGATCTTTCGTTTGACCAGCTATGCTGATACGAAAAACGAAACAATACGGGTTGTCCATAAATAAGCCAGATGGCGGTAAATATACAAAAAAGGTTTTAAATATATCTATACGTTAAGTGCCACCTTATAGGATGAAATTTGCTTTATCTAATAAGGGATTTCGGCTTAATGGCATATACAGATACAGATCTATTTATAAAGATTTGTATCATTTGTATACATTGCTTCACTAGCTTAACTGACGACGCCTATAGATGGCAGAAACATATGTCTTAAGCAGATGTAAATGCTGAAAATACGAGGTTATTGTCCAAGTATACAGTTACAGATATGTAAATTATTTACATGTCTGTGTCATAATGAAACAAAAGCGTTATACGTGCATATTAACGTATAGATATATTTAAAACCTTTTTTGTATAAAACTAACATTAAACCAACTCGAAATCAAAAAATAATATCTAAAAGCATAAATAAATAATAACTGCATTAAGGAATTATGGTATACCAAAAAATGTCACTTTGACACCTATCTCTAAAAAACAGTTATGTACGCCGTTCACGATTCGAAGACGTGCACGCCATCAATAATGTTAAACCAAAGTTGCAAAATCCATTGGAGAAATCGATTTGTTTACATTTTAGGTTAGGCTAGTAAACGCTTATGTCAAACTTGCAGTATTTAGGTTATAAGTGTAATATGTAATACGAAATTATAACAAAATACAAATACAATTTTACTTCTCTCCCAGTTGATAGAGGCAATAGCGCTCAATTATCGCGTCCTGCTTCACAGTTTGCAATCGCGGATGCATCAAGTCGCTTATATTAGCTGCAAAACGTTTTCGGCATTTCAAACCAACAGTAAACAAACACACGTAAACGTCAAATATGACAGAACAATAT
Source organism: Melolontha melolontha (assembly GCA_935421215.2). Lineage (NCBI taxonomy): Eukaryota > Metazoa > Arthropoda > Insecta > Coleoptera > Scarabaeidae > Melolontha > Melolontha melolontha. The sequence goes on along the minus strand of OW285238.1, from coordinate 146,074,677 downwards.
GTGTCAACACTGGCCATTCGCACCAACATAAATATGCATTCGCAATGATGTTGATATATAAATATTATACTTCGTTTATTGGTTTTGTGATGGTGATTCCGAAAATACTGTTGATGATGTGCACGTCTTCGAATCGTGAACGCCGTATATCACCTGACCTTGGCGAGAGACCAAATCCATACTTTATCTGGGACACGACCAGCAGCTAATCGAAGTTTCATTAATAACACACACCAATTTCGTGGAAGACGAGATGCTGTGCAAAACGAAACTCACCAACGCCTACTAAAACAAGCACCACTCATGAAAACATTAATGCCATTCGTGGCTTTATTGTGACAGATCGTCAAGTGATCATAGCAGAAATTCAACAAATAGAAATAAGCTATGGTAGGCACAATCCATCATTAGGACGAAACAGTTTCGAAAAATTTCGGCAAGGCTCTTGAATGAAGATCAAAGAACTTTGAAATTTCTCATAGGCTGCTGATACGATACGAAGCGGAAGGGGAAGCGTTTCCACATCGTACAGTAATCTGTAATTAGACTTGGGTACACCACTATACACCGGAGTTCAAATGAGCAAGTAAGGAGTGGAGACAAAAAGGTGTAGCTTCCCCGGTAAAGGCGAAAACTCCTTTGTCTGCGGGTAAAGCTTTGGCGACAATGTTTTGGGATTATAAAGATGTTTTTTGTTGGATTTTCTTCACGAAAAGCGAACCATTAATGCTGATTATCATTACAAGTGGAGCGTGTTCGACCCGCCTATCGATCCAAGAGACGGCTTGTCCGATATGACAAGTGTTGCTCTTACATGACAACGCCCGATCGCATACAGATGCTCGAACGCAAGAAAAAGTAGCGAAAATACATTGGACTGTCACTGAACAACCTCCATACAGTCCAGATCTTTCGCCATCTGATTACCATATGTTTGGTCCACTAAAATATGCACTGGAAGGAGCAGGTTTTGACGACGATGATCAAGTTGAGCAGTTCATGTGCAACTGGTTAAATATACTTCCTCGTTCTTTTTGTGAAATTGGGATAAAGATTATACCCAACCGCTGGGAAAAATGTATTCAGAAGGAAGGAATGTATATAGAAAAATAAGATATTGTTCATTTATTGTAATTGTAATTCAATAAAAAGTAATTAAAAAAGGTTGGTTCATATTTGATCCACCCTAGGATATCATGCCGCCAAAACGTTTAAACCGAAACTTATTACTCATATTATTTGACTAAACACATCCACTCCGTTAGGTTTTGCTATTGTTAACACTGGGTTGAGGGAGGGAAGTTCGTAGCGTTTTTATTGAAATTTAAAATTTATTAATTTTTTAATAAGCAAAATATACGAAGTAATCAAGAATACATTCTTCTTCATTATTTATGATTGCCTCCCAAAGATTCGGCAATTTTTTGATTCTACGTCCGAAGAAATCCGCTGGTTTGAAGTGAAGATGTGGTCAAACTATTTTTAAAGTTCCTTCATCATTATTAAAGATGGTTTCTCGAAGATTGTTTAATAGAAAGCGAAAGATATGGAAATCTGACGGAGGGAGGTCAGGAGAATAAGGCGGATGTGGAGGGACCTTCCAACCGAGTTCTTAAATAGCCGCTTTTGTAATGTTAGCAGTATACGGAGGAGTGTTATTATGCTGCAAAATGACTCGATGATGTCTTCCCGATATTTTTTCTTGAATTGTGGGCTCAAGTAAGCAGAGTTGTTAACAGCAAATCTCATCAGTAGGTTATATTCCCAGGACACAGTTCATAGTGGACGATGCCTTCTTCTGGCAATGTTGTTAACGAGCTAAATGACAAGGAGCTAGCAAAGAGGCACTAATGTTGACGCACTTATTCTCTTAACCAAAAACTCAGTTTTTGAATTTGGCCCACGGAATGTAAATATGGCATTATGGTTGATTGGTTATAATCCATTATAATGGCCAATTTTCGAGTTGATTGGGGTGGATCATTATGAATTAAAGCATTCAGCTGATCTTCATAAAATTCTTCGTGAACATTGAGAATCGTTTAAAATTTCCTTGTTTAAATCGAGAAAACCATTTACATCCTATACTCTCACCAATAATGATTTTTCTACAAATGGCACAAATTATTCTAGCATTTTCCTATACATTCTCTGTTGAACTCGAATAAATGAATATACCGAAAATACTCGTTTTTCTCTGCTATTTGAGATTCCGTTTTCTTTTGTCAATAATTAATACAATCCAAAGGTATTTTTAATAATATAAAATATTATTAAAAATCTGGTGTGAAGAACACAAATACAGGTTCACTATTAATATTTTTTGTGAACGTGTCCGAACATATCCCTTCCCAGAGACGTAGATACGTATTTCGCCTTTCTACAGGCTCGTCGGTACGCCCCTGCTGAAGAAAGGTATTCTCAGACACATTCACCAAAAAGAACCACATCACCGAAATTATCCAGACCGGGCGTAGAAGTAAATTCAGCGCTGCCTGTTGTCAGACAGCCGAAATACCTCGCCCCGTCCACATAACCAATGTGAAGTAACGACGCCCTTCCAAAGGTGGCACAGCCAATGTCTCTAGAAACTGCATTTTGTTTGTGTCTTCACTCTGGGGAGGGATATGTTTGGACACGTTCACAAAAAATATTAATAGTGAACCTGTATTTGTGTTCCTCACACCAGATTTTTAATTATATTTTATATTATGAAAAATACCTTTGTATTATACAAAACTGGTGGGGTTTACCTACTCATGTATGTTTCAATTATTCTGATACATTACACATGCGGTTAGTCCGTAGTATGAGTGAAGACACAAACAAAATGCAGTTTCCAGAGAGATTGGCTGTGCCACCTATAGAAGCGCGTCGTTACTTCACATTGGTTATGTGGACGGGGCGAGGTATTTCGGCTGTCTGACAACAGGCAGCGCTGAATTTACTTCTACACCCGGTCTGGATAATTTCGGTGATTTGGTGATGTGGTTATTTTTTGTGAATGTGTCTGAGAATATCCTTTCTTCAGCAGGGGCGTACCGACGAGCCTGTAGAAAGGCGAAATACGTATCTACGTCTCTAGGGAGGGATATGTTCGGACACGTTCACAAAAAATATTAATAGTGAACCTGTATTTGTGTTCTTCACACCAGATTTTTAATAATATTTTATATTATTAAAAATACTTTTGTATTATACAAAACTTGTGGGGTTTACCTACTCATGTATGTTTCAATTATTCTGATACATTAATACAATCTTTGCACAAACAAAAATACACCAACAAACTCATTTATGTTACAAATTTTCCTTTTTATCACAAATATTGCACGATATTGCACATTATGTTTGTGTTAAAGGTAAAACTTACACGAATCTATTACATATAAAAATTATTCTTATATCTCATAGAAAATATTTTTTTTTAATTGGAACATTTATTTTATAAAATCTTATTCGATATTGATAACTGCACAATATTTCGATGTTCTAAGTCTTTGATGCACTAATTTGGCCTTGTTGTGACAAGGGAAAGATAACATTGGGAAAGCTAAGAATCTGCCATCAAGAAAGGAAGAGAAGAATCCAGACATTACCGTGGCCTTCTATTTATTCTTAAAATTTTGCTGACCATAGAGTCAGTTTCTTCAGATAGTTTCTTAAGAACTGAAGAAGCTGATGTATAATCAACGAAAAGTTAAGAATAAGTTGAAGACCACAGCAACGTCTGGGAAACCTACATTCAACATGAGAGAAATTTAGTTTAAGTACATCTATCTTTTTAATTTACTTAAAGAATCTTGAAACAATAACGATGTTTATTAAACGTAATCGATATTAAAAACAACATATTTTCTAATGATTTACTAAAGTTTACTTTTATTTTGTGTTATTGTTGGTGTTAATTAAAATATTTTCTCTTATATTGTTGCAGATTTTGCGTAGGCGACAGATTCTATCTATGCGAGAATAAAATATTATGCGAATATGACTACGAAGAAAGATTAGTGTTCGCCAATATGGCGTATAATCCACCTCCTCTGGCACATCTTAAAAGGCAAACGGCCATACCACCGGTAAGTTAATTGCTTGTTACTCATCTCTGACAATCTCATAAACGTGTAGGTAATACAGTGGCGTACGTATACGGCATAAGTATCCGTACAATAAAAATGTTTCAATAAAATTGTTTCCTATCAATTAAAAATAATAATATTTAATTGTTTATCTTTCCTGAAAAATAGAGAAGACAAAATTAAAAGAAAGAAACGGTTGAATATTTGCAAATAAGAAATATCGCGAATGAACAAAGTTCGAATGGAAGATGCACTTGCTTGATTAAGAAATAATAATATATCACAACGGATAATACAAATAGTAAAACACATCAGTACGGAAAATAAAACTGTCACAAAATTCAACAATATAATAACTGAAGAACTAAAAGTCGCCCAAGTCGTAAAACAAGATGATTTCATTAAGGAGAGAGTTGGATATCATCATCCGGTCAATAAACAGGAGAAATCCTGTAATAAGCAGAAGAATAAGAAGAAAAATATGTGAAACAAGAAAGATAAAATAAATATAATAAAATACAGAAGAGATAATAAGAAATACGCTACATAAAAATACTGCCTCATTTAGATTTTAAAGATCAGGACACAGGTGAACTTTGTAATTTATTTAAGAAGGTATCATTCATGTAACAAGTGTAAAGAACATGTACTACACATAACGTGCCTTTAAGAACTTTTCTCATTCTAGTTGGATGTTTTTTAAGTAATTAAGTAAACAAAGATTGGTGCACATGCGAAGCTTTAGAAAACTGCAAATTCTGACAGCTGTCATACATAAATTCAAATTATGAACGCTTATATTTTTTAATTTATTTTATTATAATGTTAGAGTTACAAAATAAAATATTAATTATCCAAAGTTACTATAGAACTGGCAAAAAATTAGAAAATGCAGATTGAATTTATTCCACTAACCAGTGCTTACAGGATTTTCGGCAACAGTATCCTAACCTGCCAGTTACTTACGCACAACTGCAAAAACATATTCAAGTTTGTGTTATTAAATTTGATGAAACAGGGGCAATAAACTCGTAAACCTGGCGGTGGAGCACCTAGAAAACGAACAGCAAATTGCATAGAGGATATTTGACGTCGAATGGACAACTCATCAAAAAAAAATCAAATCCTCATTAGATGAAACTAAAATGATTATATTCACTTAAAATTAAAAGAAGGGTTCATCGGGCTTCCTTCAAGCAATAAAACCATATATAACCTTTATAGATATTTTTATTTAAGAGTAAATTATTTATTTTGTAAACCTAACATTTATTGTCGTCTTTTTTCATTTTGTTAATTTGTTACGCCTTTATTTCCCTTCTAAAATTTTCTTAATAGTTTCCATTATTTATTGACGAGTCCCGGTATCTTATTTTGCTTGCATATCACTTAATACGTATGAGTGCTGATATCTGCTGTGGTGGAATTGGTAACTATCATCCCCTTCTGCGAGCGTCTGTTGGTACGCGGAAGAGAGAGACTGTCCGACAGCCCTTTGTAGCGTAAGGTCGATTAAAAAGTTACAAAGTGGTTCATGAACTGCCCTAAATGGAGATGCGATAGTGTGCGTGGTATCTTCTGCGGAAAGTTAATTCTTTGTTTGCGAAAACGAAGTTGAAGTAGAACGCCAAGCAGGAAAAGAAATCCCAAATTCGGTTGATAATTTTCTCCAAACTTTTTGAGTCGCAAGCGACATAATTGGCTGTTCCAAAATATTCACTAATTCTTGACCTGATCCGTAATTAAACGTGAAATTCTATAAGTCGAAGAAGCGTTATTTAACTTCCGTTACTAAGATGTACTTTTTGTAATTTTTCAAACGACCTTTCACTGCAAAAGACTGTCGACCAGTCTCTCTCTTCTGCGTACTAGCAGGCGCTCGCAGAAGGGGATGATAGTTACCAATTCAACCACAGATAGAAATATCAGCACTCATACGTATTAAATGATACGCAAGCATAATAAGATATCGGGTCTCGTCAATAAATAATGAAAACTATTAAGAAAATTTTAGAAGGGAAGTAAAGACGTAACAAACTAAGAGCAATTTTTTTAGCAAAACTATTCTCAACAAAATAAAAGTTACAATTTTTTGTTATGAAAACGTTAACAATAGCGATAAACTACATATAAAGAAACAATGTCTTCTATTGAATAATTGCAAGGCCCTGATGTTGGTTCCTAATGTTTGTCGTTTTCATAATGTCATGGGACGACCATCGAAATCTATTTTTTCCGAAATAATTTGTCTTTTTTTGATTCTCGGAATTATCACCTACTGTAGCACTTCCATGAAGGAATTGCTCCTGTGCTTCATCTTCGGTATGTTCATCGTATTCAATAACTGATAACTCTGATAATGAGTCATGGTCATTCTCCATATGATTAGTTTCATCACCATCATTTAAATTGGTATCATTATCTTTACTATCCTCATACCATTGTATAATCCTTTCTTCGAAATCTGCGTCTGTGTATCTTATTGACCGCTTTCCCACCATTTCTTAAACAGGGTCCGGTCACAGTGACCGCACAAAAACTTTCAGCTATTGTTTCTTATACATGTGAACACTTCCCTTGCGCGGTAAGATGTACTGAGAGATTAGTTGCACTCCGTGGGTGTTACTAATCACAAAATACACAAAATTTAAAAAGTATGCGCGGTCTAGGTGACCGGCCCCAGGTGATTAAGGGTTAATGATAATTTTGGCGTTCAACGTTTTAGGTTAGTTGCGCAAATATCTGTCAGAATGTATTTACGATACATACCAGGGAGAATACATAGAGGGAGACACTCTTTCCATATTATTTAAATGTATTTTTTCAGCTCTAACGTACAATAATAACGACAAATCTATCGCCAGATAAAAACGAACTCTTTCAATATAAGGTTGTGAAAAGTATAATATCGAAATTGTTATACACCTGCAAAAAAAAATTAATTATTGTGTTTCTGTAATAAAAGCAATTACATTTAATTTGAATGCAAACAATTTTTAAAATATCCATACTGTACGGATATTATGTCCATCTCTACATTTATAATGATTATTAACCAATCAGTTACAAAAAGTTCTAGGATCTTGGGAATAATTCATGTATCGAAATGCAATATCATCGTTCTACATAATTTTGTTTATTTTCCTTTCAATTCAAATCATTCAATGCGTACATCCGGCTGGGTTTCGTGAAATCTAAAGATAATTAGTTGATTAACCACGAGCAATCGTACACTGAAGAAAATACTCCTATCTCATTCAGGAAATTATATATGAACGTGCATGCAAATTGCTAAACTATTGTTTTCGAGTGGTTGTCATTGTTATTTTGCCCTAGTGTGGCGTTAAATCGCCCGAGTAATTGTACATGTACATATACATGTCTATGTATTTACGAACCGTCGCGTTACTTTAAAAGTTATGACTACAATAGTCATTGATTGTGAATTATTTGTCGTCTGTTATAATTTTAATATGACTGTGATTATACGCACACATGGTACTATAGTTTAAATCGTTATTTTGTTATAATTTTTAAGGTGAAATGATTCTCTTATACAAAATACGTTTGCATATTGTTAGATTTCTATAATTTTTGTAACACTCTACTTTCCTGAAATATTACCTTAAAGACGTAAAGTGTTTTGTAATGTAATGCAATAAGTGATGGAGAGGGACGATCAATTTGCAACCCGTCTGGTGTTTAGCGATGAGGCAACATTTCATCTCAACGGAAATGTACACCGACACTATTTGCGTATCTGGGGCTCAGAAAATCCTCATGTCACCGTCGAACATGAAAAGAAATTCGCCAAAAGTTAACGAGTTCTGTGCAGTTTCGAAAACAATAGTATATGGCCCCTTCTTCTTCCAGGAAAACACTTTGACTGACAGAACATATCTGTATTTGTTGCAGTTATTGTTATTTCTGCAATTGAACGAGAATAGCAACAATTTCATGTTCCAGAAAGATGGGGCTCCACCTCATTGGTCCACTCCCTCAACGCTGTCTCGGGCGATGCGTTGAAGAAGAGTTGGTTTTGTTTGCTGGCCTCCGAGATATCCCGATCTTAAGGTCTGCGCCTTTTTTTCTGTGGGGGCACATTAAAGATCTGATTTACGTGCCACCACTACAAGTTTCACTTGCTGAGTACCGAAATGGCATTACTGTTGGTGTGAGGAGCATCACTGGGAATATGCTACAGCGTGTGTTGGGTGAACTGTACTACCGATTAAGCATATCCCATGTGACGGGCAGGGCTCATATTGAACATTTGTGGTTGTATGCCAAAATAAACTGTAATGTGTTGTGTTTATTTTTATGTATCATTGAATATTACATCTGTAATAGTTTGTGAAACATATTGCAGTGGAATTTGCTTTGAAATTGCTTATTAATTTTTTTATTCACACTACAGCTTATATTGCCGGCTATTCAGTCTAGTAGAATCCACGAACTGCCATCTCATGAATCGTTCCTCGCGGATCAGGGTCAAGTTTTGTTTTCCAGAATAAAAATAGATCCATGTAAAATTTATAAAATGCACGAGAGATATCTTTTTCACGAAAAACAATCCAATAAACATAAAAACACTCGCATAAATCGAATTGAGATTGACATGCACCTTACAATAAATGCATATACAAAATTCAACCCGATTTTATAAAACAAAGAATAAAATTGAGAATTTTATTCTTTAATAAACCGATCACTTTAACCGTCAAGATATCTCTAATTCAAAAATGAAATTTCAACATCCTCTTGTCCATCCCTACCATCTATAAAAATCAAAATATATACAGACAACACATTTTAACAAATACAATATCCGGAAAAGCGGCAATTTCAATCCTCTGATCAACCTAAATATACGAGGGCTAATCATAATTTCATACATTATAAAATTTATTTTACTTATAAAATAATATATATATATAACGATCCCCGTCTGAAATAAATAAACATACAACTGAAATAGCTAATTTTTTTTTTAAAATGTCCTTCATTTAGAGTTCAACATTGTTCAATCATATTTCCTTTCTTGTCCAAGGAAAAATCTATAGCAATATGTATTTTAAATCCGGTGATTCTTTTATACTCACGCTGTAGTTTATGCCATGCGAATACCAAAACGGTGTAGCCATGACCTTTCCGACAGGTGAAATCACTTTACCTTCTAATATGCTCGTTCTCATTAAAAGCTTGTTGCTCCAGCTATGCCTCCGTTTCTGGCGTGAAAACTCGCTAGAAATGTTCTTTTTCGTATTCAAACACGCGATTTCGTTTTTGGTCGTTGGGCACCCATCTTGTCGATAACCTTTTTGAATACACTTGCCGGAGAGATGTCTAGAATCTGTGTTACTTCAGGCATCTTCAATTGATGATCTTTTAACACTATATAACGGACTTTGTTAATGATTTTCTCTGTTGTCACTATAAATGTAGGTCCGGACATTCAGTTCCATCTGTGCTTGTATAACCGCAACGAAATGTCATGAATCATTCCATGCGAATGAGTAATACATTTTTAACATTTTTTCGGGTTTTTATTTGGTTTCCACGCAAAAAAAAATTATGTTTTATCAACAAGCAAACTTCCTTTTTTATGAACTTATGTGAAATAATCAGTATTTGATAACGTGCCTTCAAAAACTTTCCTCGTTATAGTAGGCTGTTTTTTCAGTAATTAAGTCATCAAAGATTGGTGCACATGCAAAGCTTTAGAAAACTTAAATACTAATTAGTGCTTACAGGATTTCCGGCATCAGTATCCTAATCTGCCAGTTACTTACGCACAACAGCAAAAACATATTCAAGCTCGTGGCAGGGGCAATAACTCGTACTTGGTGGTGGAGCACCTAGAAAACGAACAGCAAATTGCATAGAGGATATTCGACGTCGAATGGACAATTCACCTAGAAAATCAATTACAAAGTTACCATATAAAATTCAAGAAGTTTCGGAACTCAAACTGGTAAATTTTGTTACGAGAACGCAGTATTGTCTATGGTCTTTGAATACATAAACAATAATGACGTTCTCGACAAATGCTTCTTTTCGGATGAGGCTTGATTCCATCTTCCATCAGGATATTTAAAGAAGCAAAATATGACAATTTGGCCTGCAGAAAACTCTTATCAATTTGTGGAAACTATGCTACTACAAGGTGAGGCATAATAACAAGCGATTTTAAAAAGCGCGCGAATTAAGCTGCGTCGGAGGGACGTGGAGGGGATAGTGTCAGTTACGTTCGGCGCGAAATAGCATTTAGTCACAATGGAACGTTGGACCCCACAGCATCGTGCGTACGCTGTGAAAGCATTTTATCAAAACGGTAGTTCGTACCAGCTAGCATGTCGTGCATTTCGCAACCATTTCAACATTAATCGAAATCGGCCAGTGCCATCTGCCTGTGCGATTAAAACGTGGGTTGAGAACTTTGAAGAGATGTCGTCAACGACAAGGAAGAAAAGTGGGAGACCAATATCTGTGCGAACACCTGAAAACATTGAACGTGTAAGAGTCGCCATTGACGAAAGCCCTCGTCGCTCAGCTCGCCGACACAGCGTTATACTTGGGATTTCAAACAGAATAGTAAGAAGAATTTTACACAAAGATTTGCACTTTCATCCTTACAAGATCCAAATGGTTCAGGCCCTTAAGGAAACAGCCGACGCCGTGATGCGTGATGTGAGCCGACGCCGGTTCAGCTTAGAATTTTTGGACTTGATTAATCGAGACGAGGACATTGTAAACCGTTTGTGGATGAGTGGTGAAGCGCACTTCCATCTCTCCGGTTACGTGAACAAGCAGAACTTTCGATTTTGGAGTGACGTTAATCCTAGAGAACTGCATCAGCAACCATTGCACTCCGCAAAAGTTACTGTGTGCTGCGCCATGTCTTCATTAGGGATAATAGGGCCATACTTTTTTGAAGATGGCCTTGGCAATGCTGTAACAGTGACTTCGCAGAGAAACGCAGAAATGTTGGAAAACTTTTTTACTCCACAACTTGCACACTACGACGTGAACGATGAGACGTTTTTTCCAGCAGGACGGAGCAACATCCCACACTGCTCGAGTAAGCATGAATATTGTCAATCGTTTGTTTCCAAATCATGTGATCTCCCGAAATGGGAATATTGCATGGCCCTCTCGTTCACCGGACCTCACAACATGTGACTTTTTCTTGTGGGGTCATCTGAAAAGTAAAGTTTACCAAGATAACCCTCCTCGAACAATTGAAGGCCTGAAAGAGCGGATCCGACAAGAAGTTGTTCAAATCCTACTGGCAATGCTACGCAATGTGATGGGTCACTTCAAGGTCCGGCTGGAGGAATGTGTGCGTCTAAACGGAAGGCATCTTACCGGAGTTATCTTCAAAAAATAACCGACGTTTTACTATTGCAGAAAATGCTTTTTCATGTATTTTAATATTATGAAATCAGAAATTTTCTTAAACGAAGTGTTTTTATTTAACAGCCTTTTAAAAATCGCTCGTTATTATGCCTCACCTTGTACATCTACAAAAACCAGGCGTCTGACTAGCAGTTTCAAAAAGACGAATTATTGGGCCTATTTTTTTTTATCAAACCATAACTGCTGAAAGATATTGAAATGAACGTTTATTAATGAACTTCATGATGATGAACTTACGGAAGTATATTTCCAGAAAGGTAATGCACCAGCGTACAAGTCTCGAGAAACAATAGCTTTTTTTGCAAGAATTCTTCGATACAAAAATTATCAATTTTCCTCCAAAATCTCCAGATTTGACAATCTTATTTTTCCATATTTAAAGGATACCATTTTCAAGACTAGACATCACACAATCGAAGGCCTTCGTAATGCTATTGTGTATTCTTGTGCTGATTTAAGCCAAGAAATCCTAATAAATGACTTTGAAAGCATGAAGTGTATAGATCTTCAAAATAATGGTCCGCATTTCCAACATCTGTTTTAGTATTATTTCTTTTTAATTTTGACTATTGTAATAAATATTTTTTCAGAAACGAAATTACTAATTATTATACACATTTACATGACATAACCAAACTATCAAAATTATACGTTTGTGGCAGATTACGTGCACTGTCACCAACCATTAAAAAAAGCATGTCCGTCTCTAATGAGGAAAGTTTTTAAAGGCACGTTATATGTACTTAAAATTTTATATCTTACTTTGTTAAAGTTGTAGAATGTTAAAGATGTATTTATTTTGCGCCCTTGCGCCCTCTATCCAAAATTCACTGTACACAGAAGTAGACCTTGTATGACTCACACTTGTCAAATATCACTTGAGTTTATGTACGAGGGTGGTTTGACAATTAACTTGGTTTGCTATGAAAGAAAACAATTTGAGTTTTGCAACGCACTTTATTTTTCGACATAGTCCCCTTGAAGTTCAACGCACTTGCCCCAACGTTTCTCCAGCTTCGCGATTCCTTCACGGAAATGAATTGCTACGATGCTTTCAAAATACTGGTTTACTTTCTGTATGACACCTTCATTAGACTCAAACTTTCGTCCTGCCAGAAAAGTTTTTAGTTTCGGGAATAGATGGTAGTCCGAAGGAGCTAAATCTGGCGAATACACAGGATGCGGAAGCAGTTGAAATCGTAGCTCGGCCAATTTTTGCTGAGCGACACGACTTGAATACACGGGGGCATTGTCATGGTGAAACAACACCTTTTTCTTGACCATTCCCGGCGTTTCTCTGTTATTGCCGCCTTTAATCGGTCCAAAAGTGATGCATAGTATTCTCCGGTAATGGTTCTTCCCTTTTTAAGGTAGTCAATTAGGAGAATTCCCTTTGCGTCCCAAAAAAACTGACGCCATGACCTTTCTAGCGGATGGAACGCATTTCGTTTTTTTCGGAGCCGATTCGCCACGGGCAATCCATTGTTTCGACTGCTGTTTAGTTTCCGGGATATAGTGGTGTATCCAAGTTTCGTCCATTGTCACAAAACGGCGAAAAAACTCAACTACATTCTTCTGAAATACTTGCAAATTGTCGGCAGATATTCGCATGCGAATTCGCTTTTGCTCTTGAGTGAGTAAACGCGGCACCCATCTTGCGCACAGTTTTTGCATGTGCAATTCTTTATGCAAAACGAAGTGAACTCGCTCAGTTGAGATGCCTGTGGCTTCCGCTAACTCGCACACTTACACTCGTCTATCGGCTAAAATCAAATCACGGACTTTATCGATGATTTCGGGGCTCCAGGACGTGGTGCATCTTTAATGCTTGTTCTGCCACGCTTAAACTCATTTATCCAAAGTCGAACACACTCATAAGAAGGACATGAGTCATCCAATGTAGGTGAAATTCTCTCATGAATCTCCTTCGCTGTTTTCCCTTCCAAATAAAAGAATTGAATCACACCACGAATACCAACTTTATCCATTTTTCGCTATTGCTCGAAACACTTCTGTTTAAGTAACTGTCAAACAACGAGTTACTGTCAGAATGACTTAAGACCAGAGAATATTAACTCATAGGAATGACACGTTATGACTACATATACAGATTACATTTGCGCCCTCTATTAGTGTGTGAACCAAGTTAATTGTCAAACCACCCTCGTATATATGAAGAAATAAAACTTGTCCCGTTCTAGCTACATTTTTTTTAAACAAAGTCTCAAAGTGAACTAGATGATCTTGCGTGATAGTAAATTATTTAATTTTAAAGATTAAGATTAAAAGATTTATTCGAACGAAACCAATTTAATTAATTATGTTAGTAATTTTTAATAGTTTAAATTTATTTTTGGAAATTTATTTATTTTGTTTTAATTTCTAGTAAAATTGTGCTTGACAAATGAGGAATTGGCCCGCTGGAACATACCGTTTCTGAGAACGCTGTAAGGGTTCTTTTGCTGATTTTCAAGTATCGTTTTATTGCTTCTTTTCTATTATTAAAAACTAGTTTGGCTATATTTATTGTGCCGATTCTAACACATTTTAGTTTCTATATCTCTGTAGTTAAAAATTTTCCGTTGTTAATATATGAATAGGAATGTTCAAAAACTGAAGTTTATTCTAAATTCTAACAATGCATTTAAATTTTCATAATTCAGCGGAACCATCACATTTGGAAAGGTTCTAATCTTCATTTTTTTTTTGTTGGTGATATTTTCCAGGCCCCACCACACTCACATATTTCTAGACATCAGACATTTTCTTCCATGAATGGTTTTCAATATTCAAGTGAAAGCCTAGTAGATACTAGTAATTGTTTTCGTTTATTAAAGAAAACATTTTTATCCTTATCGTCGGTTCTGAGGCTCTAACGCAAAATCCCATGTATTATGAAGTTTTTGCAATCCAAAGTTATTTGGACTTATATATCACAGCTAAATAACGCAAGTAATTTCACGTAACTGCTTAGCGATGCTTAATCTTCCTTGTCCTTTCCCTTGTCCTTTCCCTTTCCATCACTAATAAGTCATGCACCAAGCCCAGTGGCAGTTAGTAAAATGTAAGCAACTGCCTTTGGAACCAATCTTCCCTTATCAGTTTGGAAGTTATTGAAGTTATTCAAAATTGTTGTTTAGGTGCTGTTCATACTTATTTATAAACTGTTCAATAACGATAATAATTTCATTAACAATTCTGAACAGACCTGTTTATCTGAATAGGTAATAAATTGTTATTGAACAGATAGGATAATGAAAAATTCATGAAAAGTCACATCTATCCTGAAATGTTCCAGGATAGATATGACTTTTCACGAATTTTTCATTATCCTAACAGAAAGATGGTGTTGCAACGTGTAGCGTTACTGCATACTGGTACAAACTTAGTTTGTCGAAATATAGAAATTAACGCATCACACTAGGCGACATTTGCATGTAAAGTGAGATTTAATACTCATTAGTTCTCATTTACAGTACTTCATTATATTCACTATATATACGCGAAATATAGAAGTGAAAAGTCATGTCTGTCCAGGATACTGTGTGTTGACAAGCTCCAAAAACAGCGAAATGCATCCACATTTCAAGATAGAGGTGACTTTATACGAACTTTTCATTATCACAACAACCAGGAAGGTGGCGTCGGGACGTGTAGAGTTTCTGAATACTGGTCCAAACTTAGTTTGCTGAAATGTAGAAATTAACGCAGCACATTAGGCGACATTTACATGTAACTTGAGATTTAATAGTCTTTAGTTCTCATTTACAGTTCATTATTGAACAGTTACTTTTACAGTTTATAAACAGGCCTGAACAAGTAATAGTTCCTAAACAACTTTTAAATGGTTTCAAGAACCTCCAAATTGATAGAAAGGGAAGATCAGTTCATTCAAAAGATGGTTGTTTACATTTTAATCATTGCCAAGAAGTTTGCTGCATCACTTATTAGTGATGGAAACGGAAAGGATGGGTAGGATTGACTAGCGTCGCTGAACAGTTACGTAATAATCAATGTGAAATTCTCTGTGATATTTCGGCTCTAATTAAGTTGAATTGCAAAATGAAACTGCCAAACAAAACACATGAGATTTTGCGTTAGAATCCCCATTGCTTATTTATTTTTTACGCTTATCATATCTTTCTTGATTGTCTTTATTTTCCTTGTTTGATTCATTATCAGCGTCAAACGTTTTGTTTTAGTACACCAATTAATAGGTCTGCCAAAATTTCCGTTGTGTTTTTAAAATAAATGTTGAATTTAACCAGCTGAATAAAACTCTCTTTAAAAAAAAATATTTGTTTGTAAGTGCACGCCTAATGCCACTTGGACACGAAGAATTTTCATTCAAAGATTTTTGTAGTGACTTGAAATGGCAAATATTCGAAAATGCTATATTTAGATAATGTGGTGGATTTTGTATCACTCTTCACCAAAAGAAGTTGGCAGAACTAGTTTAAATTTTCTTTAAACCGTCTTCCCTGACATCAGAGAAGCGTGTTTAGCTTTATCAGCCTCTAACATAATTTTTCTTTTGTTGTTCAAAACTGGAAGTTTTTTTATGATTGTTGCACCTAAATTTGTCAGTTATTGACAATATTTTTCAGAATTAATAGTGTCTTAGAGTTGTAAAAGATGTCAATTTGATGTCAATTGTTTTGCATTGTTGGAGCTAATTCCTCGAACTGTAGATAGGCTCTCTTTCTTACAGTATAACTATTTTGAATTTATGTTTCAATCTCCTATACATAAATGATCCAAAAAAATTTTCTCATTCCGCATTAGTAAGGATGAACAAATTTCAACTCAGTCCATTGAGATGCCTGCCATTATTTCACACGATACCACGTTAGTCTATTTCAAAACAAATCTTATGTGCCTATGTGTTCTAGAGTTGTCAAATACGATACATTAATCATTCCTCCAAGTGTTACTGATGTTGATTGCAGATACAGATTTTGCTCAAATTCTCGTCGTAGAATATTATTAATTGACCGGAACGAGGTCATCATCCAAAATGAATTCACCTTTGCTAAATTTCGTAAACCATTTTTGAGTATTTATGATGTCCACTCCAAAAACCCTACAACACCATTCTGTCACAATGAATGCATTTTTTTCCTTTTCTAATTTGTAAAATTTTGTATCAAATGAATTTTATCGGCCGCCTTTCTGGTTTAGGAACACAGTATACACTGATGTCAGAATTATAAGTTTTACATATATCGTGACTGTATGAGTAAGTAATTTTAATCCTAGTAGGAATATTTAATAACTACCTTCCAGGAAACTATCTGACATACCTGATATAAACCACTCCACTAGTATTTTCACCCATCCTTGTATAAGAACACATTTGAAAGATAAATAAACCATGCGTTACTATTATTTATTATTAGTAATATATTCATATTATAAAGATGACAAACCATCCATAATATTCCATAAAATTCTATTGAAAGGATTAGTATGTAATTCTTATGTAATTTCATAATCCAAAATACCCAACAGAGATATAGAAACATATATCGTTATGCTTCATTGTTGTTGTAAACTCTCGTAGTCTGTTTTGTTCTTTTGTTTATTGTCGTTATTGTTGCCGCTACTAGTACTTTTGCCGGTGTAATTGTATGCATTATTTGTTATGTTGCTTATTACTTAGCACATTATTCGAACGCCTGCAGTTAAGACGTTTTCATTTAACACTCAAGTTTATTGTGTTAGTATAATCAGATTTGGATAAACGTGTTTTGCTTTTATTAATTATGGTGCAGAATTTAAGCAGTTGTACTGAACTACATAAATTGTAATTAATTCAATCAATATGATATAATACTGGCTGATCATTTTAAGTTAGTACTAAATCAATTTATGTAATTAAAATATTTCGATCAAAACACAATTTGGTTTTTATTTGACTTTTCTAATTTAATTTTTGTCCAATTTTTTTTAGATTATACGAGGCGTGGCAATTAAATAACGGAACTGGTGTTTATTGAAAACGTATTATAAATGGCTGTTAACCCCCTTCAACTCTCTCTCTCTCCTTGCTTATCTATACACTACTGCATTTAAGTGTCACCCTCTTCAGCAGTTTTACCTACACATCTTCTACAGACTGAAATCATCAGTTATTTGATGTATATTTTCAATTGCTTCCTCTGCCAGCAACGCAACAACACATCAGTTGAATAAGACCAAATTCTATAAAATCTCTGACTATTTCAAAAGTACGTTTCGATAATAACCCTTTTGTGTCTTGAGGGTAAGGGAAATTTCCTTCTTACTATAAACAATTAACAATATGTTTAATGTAAGGAGAATAGATTTTTTCAACTAGCAATTAATATGCGAAGTAAATAAACGACGTAAAATAGAATAACAGAAAGTAAATGCGCAAATGACCTAAATACAATGACATGGCAGACGGCCGATTTGTCGAATTAAGTTTTGACTTCTCAAAGAAATCAAAACTAACTAGAGGCGGTTTTCTTTGAACCCATAATAGAAAATGTAGGCTTCAATATTTATGTATGGTTGCATACGTATTAAACAAGAACAAACCTGATACATTACACAGGTGTCCTTGAAAGAAAGAGACAATGTATGTAAAATAGAAAAACGCAATTATATAGAATATCAACTCAAAAAATTTTGAGCCAATTACGACACGAACTCTAAAATTAAAAACCTCCAGAAAATTGTATTATATGCCGCCTATGAATCAGAATGTCATAATAATAAATAACTCTATACAGATGTCGATGTTGTAAAAACTACAACACTAAGATAACATTTTTGTATTACTAAGGTTCGATAACCTCAATATATGAGGACTGATTCCTTTGCTCCGCCCCTGACCCATTTATAAACCAATAGAATTGTTTATCTTCACGTCACATTGTAACTAACCTGCTATGTATAGACTAAAGAAACCTACTGATCTAACGGCCGTATTCACCGTTGCATTTAGCCCACAGCTAAAATTTAAGCAACCGTTAAATCACTAACTGGTATTCACCATTTGTAATTTGGTACTAGTCTACTGTTAATCTCTCTGTTAGTTAGCCGAGATAAATCAGACGGCTAGTGATTAACTGACGTTTTATAAATAACAAATACTACATAACCAAGGGTTTTTTCGTAAGATTACATTGTTTGTTCATATTCATATTATAAAATATTGTGCACTGTATCAAGATAAAGTATTTTTACACACTATTCTGTCCACATTATTACTTACATATACACAAAAGACGCATCTCTTATAAATTTTTATTTAATTACAATTCTATAAATAATATACAGAAGAATGACATTACATACTTTATAAAACAAGAATTATTTATTTAAATTCAGTATCTGCTCTAACTGAGCATTTTTTAATTCAACTTCTAACTCAGCAGACCTTTTTTGTATCACTTTGATTTCATTATCCAGCTTCTTACTTTTAAGATTTTACCTGTCTCGTCATTTTTAAATTAGATTAAACTCTGAATTCTATATAATAATGTAATTACTACCTTTTATATAAATGCTTCTCCTTTCATTAACACTTAAAATAAACTAATAAATA
Organism: Melolontha melolontha; assembly: GCA_935421215.2. Taxonomy (NCBI): domain Eukaryota; kingdom Metazoa; phylum Arthropoda; class Insecta; order Coleoptera; family Scarabaeidae; genus Melolontha; species Melolontha melolontha. The sequence goes on along the minus strand of OW285238.1, from coordinate 146,055,603 downwards.
GACATGTAATAGGCGACAGAACAGCAGTATACTTGAATACTTTCTATTCGTTTTTAATCATGTGACACATGTCATGACATAACACATTAATACATATGAAGATAGTTTACAACCGTAAATGTTGGGTGAAATGCGCCGGTGTTGCTAGGAATTAATCTAAACAATCAGTTAATAAACCAGCAGTTATTTTATGTTGGTGAATTTCAGCTAACCTTAACAGCGCAGCTAAGCTAATCGGACTGTTAGTTAACTAGCTGTTAATTTTAGCATGGTGAATACGGCGGTAAACCTGTTAAAATGCGCCTACAGTAGATGTCCGAGGTCGAGAGAGTCACATATCAATATCAAAATGGATCGTATCGAGCAATGAGCGTTGATTAAGTACTTACGTTTAAAAGAGATAACATCAAGATTTGGTGGATAGATTAGGGGAGTTTGCAATATCATATGACACAGTTAAAAGGTGGTGTTGTGAGTATAAATGTGGTAGACAGTCGTGTACAGACGAGCATTCAGGTGGAGCGCCCGCATTCTTTACTACCCAAGAAACTGTTAAGAAGGTACATAATTTCGTGCTGCAAGATCGATGTGTGACTATTAAACAAATAGTTGAAGATACTGGTCTCTTATATCATGTGGTAAATAATATAATTACAGCCCAATTGAACATGAAAAAATTGTATGCATGGTTGCCACGAATGTTCACAGATACACAAGCAAACTCGAAAAAGCCATTTGTAGTCGTCTTTTAACGCGGAATGGACACGACAAAGAAAATTTTCTTGCAAGATTAATGACAATTGATGAGTCCTGAATCATTATGATGTATATACGAAAATACAGAGTAACTAGTGGACACATCGTGGTTCACCACTGCCGAAAAAAATCGGCAACCTTCAGCAGAGAAGGTCATGCTATCCGTATTTTGGGATGCTGAAGGAGTAATTTTAGTAGAATTACTGCGGAAGAGGCCACAATTACAGGTGCTTATTATGCCAATTTAATTCCCAAATTACGTGACTTGATAAAAGAAAAACGTCGGAGGAAGTTGCGAAAAGGTGTTCTCTTGTATCAGGATAACGCACAAAGTCTCATGTCCTGCAATAGGTCAAGCTGCCTTCGAATTAGTTGAGCATCCGCCATATTCACCAGATTTAGCCTTCAGCGATTACCGACTGTTTCCAAAACTTAAAGAACATCTGCGTGGTAAACGATTTCCGTCAGATAATGATGTAATATGTACGGTAAATCAGTGATTTGCAGAGGTTGAACAATCTATTTTTCGATAAGCATTAGAACTGCAAGAACATCGATGGGGAAAATGTGTTAACCTTAATGGAGACTATGTTGAAAAATAAAAGTACGATATTTGCCAATTTTTTATTGTGAGTGGGTTAGGAATGGAGCAAACGGATCCACCTTCGTATTTACGTACAAAATCAACTGGTTATGTATTCAAGTTCATTATTAAAAATTAAGATGTGTGCTCTACGGGACATTTCACGTTTTTCATCTGTACGATTACCTTCGTGAGATTATTTTATTATTTTGTTCAGTTTCACTGTTCTTTTTTGTTCTAAATATAAACTATATTACACAAACTTGCAAATACATTTTAAAAATCATACAAAAAATAAATAACATATAAAATATTGAGATCGTGTTCGTCCGCAACCTTCGTAATTTGGTAACAATCTACCTGGTTCCAAAGTAATTTAAAACATAATTGAATAGATATAACCACAGCAAAGTTTATATCAAACAAAAACATTTTTAATAATATAAAAATATTATTCATAATTGGGCGTGGGAAATACAATACAAGTTCATAGAAGATACTTTCACACAAATATGAACTTGTATTGTGTTTTCCACACCCGATTTTTAATAATATTATTTTTATATTACTAAAAATGCTTTTTTTGTGTGTTTCCCTTGTTAATAAGGAATACGTAAATATAGACATATACACATGTAACGATCGAAACTGAATTTATTCTTACGCTACTTAAACGCCACCCCTACTCTTTATAGTCGTTCGCACTTCATCAAATGCAGTTGCGTGACAAATATTTTATAAAGATCTTTGTCATTTTTTTCACACGTTTGCGAAGGAATTTGGGGAAAATATTTTGAATTCATATTCTATATAATTACATCATTCCATTTTTCATACATTGTCTTTGTCTTTCAAGAGCACCCGGTATACATTTTTTTCATCATAAACTTCGACTATTAAAATTTTATAAATACGAGGGATACACTAAAAATTTCGGGAACCAGCATTGTAGTTGGCGCCTGACCTTTGATTTATACAAATTTAAAATAGAAATAAAACTACGTTTCTAATCTTCACTTTTAATCTTTAATCGTAACACGACAATTGTTTCGCCAGCACAGTGGCTTCCTCAGGTGCTTACATCTAAAGTGTACGTTTGTACGTAGTTTGTAACGTACTCTTTAGATGTAAGCACCTGAGGAAGCCACTGTGCTGGCAAAACAATTGTCGTGTTACGATTAAAGATTAAAAGTGAAGATTAGAACCGTAGTTTTATTCCTATTTTAAATTATGGATTTTCAAGTATATGCCGAATCAATTCAATTATACAAATTTGGCTAACTTCACATTTATGTGACTGAAAACAAGTGACAGAACCAAGAAATGTCAAAAAGTTCTTTTACGGTGACAGTTAGAAGTTAACATTACAGTAACAAAATGAATTTAACAAGAGAACACTATCGTACGATGGTTTATTATGATTGTCAAAGTGGTTTAAGTCAACAAGAATGCCTCCAGGGAATGAATTATGCGTTTGGTAGTAAAGCACTATCTAAAACTACAATATATCGCCTGTTTCAAAATTTCAAACTTGGACGTGATAGTCTCAGCGATGAATTGCGTGAAGGTCGACCATCAACAGCTGTTGTTGCACAAACTGATGCTGTTTGTGAAGTGATTAAGTTTGATTGACATGTGACATATGCTGAAATCCGTGCATCCTTGAGCATTGGTATAAGTGCAATACAAACAATTTTGCACGATTATTTAAATGTAAGAAAACTGTGTGCGCGGTGGATCTCACATAATCTATCAGCAGACCAAAAATAAGCATGTGTGAAGTGGTGTAAAGAAACGCAGAAACGCTGAAACGCTTCCACTCAGGTTCATAAAAACTTGTGTATAACATCGTCAGCGGCGATGTTATACACAAAACTTGCGTATAACATCGTCAGTGGCGATGAAACATGGATCTACTCATATGAAGCTGAAAGAAAAAACCAATCTGCTGTATGGGTGTTTCAAAGTGAAGCAAAACCGACGAAAGTTGTTCGAGCGCTCAGTGTTTCTAAATAAATGATTGCTTGTTTTGTATCTAAGACTGGTCACGTGGCCACGATTTAGAGAATCGTAGAACTGTAAATGCAGAATTGTATACTGCCATTTGTTTGCCGCAAGTTATTGCAGAGTTCCGAAAAAGCAATCAGAACCGTCGCATCCTAATTCACCATGACAATGTAAGTTCGCACACCGCAAAACTAACACTCGACTATTTGACCGGCAACAACGTTGAATTACTCAGCCATTGTCCCCACGGCCCCGACCTATCCCCCAATGACTTCTTTACGTTCCCCAAAATTAAAACTAAAATGTGTTGACAAAAGTTTTTATCACCTGAAAAGGCAGTCGGGGCGTATGAAACACACGTTTCAAACATACCACTTTCAAAGCGGGATAAATGCTTTACTAATTGGTCTATACGAATGGAAAAGTGTATAGAACTTAAGGGTAATTATTTCGAAAAACAATAAGGTATTTCAATCTGTTAACATTTTATTTTATTTATGATTTTCCCGATATTTTCAGCGTACCTCTACAGTTTGTTATTCTTTTATTAATGTTAATATAATAAAACTAATTAAAATTATTAAATAAATTGCTGTTTAAACGTTTTTCGTAATTCATTAGAGCGTATACTTATTTCATAATTTAATTTATATTTCCTTGTTGCAGAGCTCGATTCCAAGCCAAATGATGAACGGACATAGACCCCCTGTACCTTCTTCTAACGGAGACCTGAACAACAACATGTCGGGTCCAGGCCAGCCGCCCCCTAATTCAATGGCAAGTCAATCTTTTCCTACGGCGGGACATTTGAAATCCAACGCGATGTCTTTGGGTGCGACGAGCTGAAATAGACAGTGATACTGTGATTGATAAACAGTTGTGAAATGAATCTCGTTTATTTTTTTTTACATATAGTTCTTTGTTTATACCAATGTACATAAATACTATGTATGTATACTTAGTGAAAGTATGTATATGAAGACATGTGTTACAATTAAATTGTATACATACCTATTCGTAAATTCCTGTTCGAATAAGGAAAGTCCTCCCAGTTCTCGGAAAATGCTCAAAACATCTCGTATGCATGCGATTAACGCATACAGAAAAGGGAGGGAGTAAGAATAAAAGAACAAAGTGGAACGTGCAATAACGAAGGAATTTTTATTTTGATTTTCACAAAGAGAAAGACAATCTATTTATAAAGGATTTGACTGTATATAGAAGTTTCGCATTTTTAATATTTTTAATTAAAATTTATGTTATGGACATTCGGTTGCTTCCTTGAATAATCATATGGTCCTTAGATGCAGGGTTAATTTAAATAGCGGCACCAACAAGGATATTTTGAATATTAACTTAGAGATTTAAAGAATTTTCTTTCTTTTCTAAAAATTTCTTTAAATTTAAATAAAATAAAATCACTATAAGTAATGATATTATCCAATGATATAGTAACCACGATAATACTTGTTTTGGCCACAGGAATGATTAACATGCAGAGGAGATAGCATGAGTCAGTATAAAAATGTAAATAAAACCTTAATTTATATTTCAATTCCCAACGTTAGCTTCGGAATTTCTCTCTTTTTTAATATTCATAAAATTCGCGAAAATAATATTAATGTCGAATGTCGGTTGATTATTATTTGTTTTTGTGTGTCAATTAAATATTACTTTATGAGCACCATAAATGTTTAAAATTATGCGCTCTTTCTTCTTCTTCTTCTTCTCTGTTTTGGGTTGGACGTCCAGGCACTTGAGCACACTCCTCTTTGTACTATCCCCAATAGATCTCTCAATTCCACTCTGTTAGTCTTGTGACCTCGATAAAAGCCACTATCCTCCTCAGGGGAAGTTTGAGTACACTCGAAGGATCCAATAGATCCCTCCCGAAATATTTCTGTCTGAGTTCCTTCAGTTCCTCACACGTGCATATTACATGAAGGCTAGTTTCCTCCTGTTTTTCACATCTTCTACACCAGGGCTCGCTAACCAAGCCCATGATGTACAAATGCATCCTTAAAGGACAATGTCCGGTTATTAACCCGGTAATTATTTTAATTTCTTTTTTGCTACTACGAATTAGGTTGGCTGAAAACTTTCCGTCCAGCCCCCTTAGTAGTGGTTTGGTATGGAGTTGACTTTCCGTTAACCTCCATTTATTTTTATATTCTTTTTCTAGCCATAACCAGATCTCCCTTTTAGCGGAATCCTTAGTGATTCCACATACAGGTTCTGGTCCTATGAAGTTCCTATTAGTACCTTCTTTGGCCAGTTTGTCTCATTGCCTTTAATTCCCTCATGTCCTGGCACCCATATCAGCCACACTGTATTGTCTTGTGCCAGGTTATTGAGGACCTGTTTACAATATTTCACCAGCTTAGACCTGCTAGATGGATTCATAATGGCTATAATAGCCGCCTGACTATCAGTCATTATGTTAATTTTTTTGCTTGCGCAGCCGGCTTCCCGAATTTCATCGGCGCAGGCTGCGACTGCTAACAATTCGCCCTGGAAAACCGTAGTATGTTTCCCCACATATCGATATCTTCCTTCTAGGGCACATTCCGCATATGCCTGCACCTGCCCTCTGACTAGATTGTGATCCGTCAGTGTACCAGATGCCGGCACCACAATCGATCGAGCGACTTTTTGCCTGTTCCCTGGTCGGTATAAGTATGTTCAGCTTAGCTGTAAACATAATTTCAGGTGCCATACTGTCCACCGGCATTTGAAATATCGGCTCTACCAGTATAGTTCCTGTGATATCTGTATGGCTCCCTACAACCTTGTTAGGACACCATACGTCATTGGCCTTCAGCCTCAGTATGCGCTCATGGAAGTTTTATATTTGCCATGCTATGTGAAGATGATGAAGTCCAAAATGGACTTGTATTATTAAATATATTACAAAGATAACAGAAAAATGTTGCAATTGGAAATTTACTGAAACTCTATCGATAGTCGAAAAGTTTCAAGACGGGCCTACCAGACGGCCAAGTAGCCTTAATACTGCCTTTCAGTCATGTTTGGTTTGATGTCGCTTTATTTGCAGGTGCCCAATCCTGTTAAAATGCCCATCTCTTCCACTTAAAACACGGAATCAGTCAGAATCTTCCCCAGTTTTCAACATAGTTTCTTAGTACACTTGGGGTATATTTTTATTCTAATCTCCCAAAAAAAATATTAAAAGAAACATCTTCGTTGACGGCACCTCACCAAATCATTAATAAAACAGAAGTGACCGCATTAAACTCGGTTAATTTTTTCCTCAACAGTAAAGATTTTCTCCATGCCTTCTTTTGTCGAAGCGACTTAATAACTTCTTCGCTTTTTCGCTTCTTACAGTCTTCAAGGCTGGTGCTAAAAGATGATATTTGTTCCTTCATGTCCTATTTTCCTCGATGATGCGAGATATTGTTTTGGGTGCGATGATTATTTCACGGAGCAAGATTGTTTGTTTCCGTAGTGGATTTTTCGAGCGATTCTTGATTGAACAGCTGCCACAGTGCTTGACATAAGTGCAGAAAGCGCACGACCAGTAGGAAATAATCAACGATTAATGTCTATAGAAAACATAACGTGCCTTCAAAAACTTTCCTCGTTAGAGACGGCCATATTTTTTGATAATAGTTGGTGCACGTAATCTGTTACAAACGTATAATTTTGAATGAGCATAGCCGTCCCTAATGAGGAAATTTTTTGACGGCACGTTACATTAATATTAAGGAACGAGAAAATAACTAAATTCTGTCACGCACTCTTTCCCACTTTGTACAATGCAATGCGATGCGGTTTTGATATTCGGATCACTCCATAATATAAATGGTGTTCACTTAGCGGTCATATCAAATATCCTCGACGATACGTTTATGCTGCTATGAAATTCTCTGACCCAAGATTTCTTACAATTGTGCACAATTGACACTATTCATGTTGAGACTTGTATATATGAGTAAAGCTTATTCAAATTGTAACTACATGAATTCCATTTCTTTAAAAAAGATTTCTTTAAATAAGTGACTTCGTTTTATAATTAAATACATATATTGAAATTAAAAATAATGTTATTAATAGGATCTAAATAAAATATTTTCACAAACTGCATCTAATCATCAGAAATTAAATTAAATTCACTTTTTTTAATCACTTTTATGCTAGTTTCAAGTCAGCTAATACTTTTTTTGCCAGTATGTAACAAATTTCCAAGAGGTCTGCTAGGGTCTCTTTGTGGGTCATATGAAACGATCAAATGAAAAGGGAATTGAATCCTTTATGATTTTTAGCTTAACATGACGTCAACATTGCAACTAATTTTCAAACTAGCGTTTTTAACTCTGTGAATTCACTTTGACTGTTTCATTTCGCACGCGCGGGTCGTAGACGCTTCATGTACCGTTGGAAGTGATGGAAGCGTTGGAATATTGTGCAATCTCTCTACAAGAAAAACTCCTTTAGTTATTATTGCTCAACTTGGTGTAATATTTAATTTTTAATGTTTTTGGATATTGGAATTGAAATATTGTACCTTTCCAGATTCAATATAAGGCCTCATACGAAAAATATTACGTGCTAGAAGAAAGGGTGATTAGATCTGTAATAGGCATCTCAAAAATAGTTCAATCCAGCCAAAATTGAAATGAAATTATTTTATTTAATTTGATATTTCATACATGACCAAATCCAATTTTTGCCGATATTGTGTTTAAAGTCCTTTTTTCCGATGCGGCAAACCCCTTGCCAAGTCTTACACTTGTCATGAATACAGCGATGGTAGCTTTGGCGTTCCTGATGTTGATATTATTGAATGTGCGGCCCTGAATGTTCTTCTACGCTATGTCTTGATAACTCGTGTGATGTAGTAAGAATGCTATTTACGGTGAAAGTATCTCTCCGGCAGCATGGACTGATGATTCTGTAGTAAGATGAAACACATGTCTGCATGTCTGGGAAGATATTTTCACACAAATATGAACTGGTTACCCTGAACTGAACTGAATACCCAATTTGAATAATATTAAAAGTATTTTTGTTCTATGAAAATGTATAAAACAATCATTAGATCCATTATAAGTTATTGCTGTGAAGCATCCTGTCAGAAAACAAAAACAAAAATAAATTTAACGTTTTTGAACGAAACGTTTTACGAAGAACGTTAGAATCGGTTGAAGGCCGTGGAATATGGAGAATGCGATATAACAAGGAACTATACTTACATTTCTCAGATACCCGCCTATCAACATTTATCAAAATACAGAGACTGTGGAGGGCTAGGCACATGGCCCGAATAGACGACAACAGAATGCCTAAGAAAATACTGGACAGAAGAATGTATGGAAACCCCCGAGTAATAGGATGACACTGACTGGAAAATCAAAGTATTTTTGGGAATCTATAATTGGAGGAGAACAGACAGGGCTAAACAGGGGTGGAGGCAAAAATTAAAGGAAGCCAAGGGTCAACTTAGGCCTCACCTATTTATCTCATACCAGAAGTCCTCGTTTGAATGAAGGTTTAATAATCACATTCTCAGGTTCACTAATTTGACGTCGTATATTTGTGAATTTGTCTAATTAACTAATTTCTGAATACTAAACAGGCAATAACTTCGTTAGCGTCTGTGCAGTGATTTATTTAATTAATATTACAAAGATGTATTACGAAAGAATTGGATAATGTACATTCAGATAAATTTTCCTGAAGTGTTAACTTTTTAGTGGCCACGACTGTAATTGTACCGGTTATGAAAATAAACAAAAAAGTTCACCTGGTGTTAGCCAAACATAAAGTTCAGCTAACCCATGTATTCAGTGTTAAAATTTACGTTATTCAGTAAACAAAATATTCTAAATATATTAGACAGCGCCCTCAGAGGATTTGTAAATAAGTATAATAAAAAGATCTACGTTGATCGAAAGATCGTACTAACCTAATATGATAATCTCTTTATAAACGCAAGAATAAACCTTCCACGATGGCGATAAAACTATGAAACTTTGATAGACAATATAATTCTAAAGAATTAACTTAATTATTTTCAACCAATGGGGTGTCTCCCCATTGTTTACGAGTCACTATTATAATCGAATTGCCCTCGATGAATGAAATATTTGCATGGTCTTTTACTCAACATGTTATTTATCATTTTTAGTTAATTTATAGATCCCTCTTAAATCTTTCTGTTTTTACTTAAAACATTCAGAATAATTTATATAATTGATTTAGTGGCTAAAACATGAATACAAAATTTTCGGATTGAAATTAATAACATTACGTGTTGTTCCTGGTAAGGTTTATCTAGACGTGGTCGACCCAAATTTTGACAAAGAGAACTGTCACTAATTACTATAGATCGGACACTTCGGGCTGAAATGACGTCATTACGACGGACGATATAAATAGTCTACAACATGTGTAAGTACATCACGCAGTTATTGAATAGCACTATTCATTCGGTTAACAGCACACAAAAAAATAGATGTACAGTAGGGTGGAGCGATTTTTTTAAATTTAGCAATAGCTTTGGAATACCTGTAAAAAGTTGCTCTATTATCTCCCAAATATACACAGAAAATTTCATTTCGCACATGATATATTTAGAGGTGCCCCCGACATTATTAAGTTTGACAGTTTGAATTTAGTCGAAAAATTAAAAATATTTAATGAACGCTAAATTACACACTGAGTGTTGCGCAGTTAGTATAAGATAGAAAAATATAATCCGAAGCGAGCGTATTAAGTCGCGTTGGTGTTGAAGCACGTGGAGACGATTTCGTAACTCTCCTAAAACGTTATTCGAACGCTATATATTGAATTTTACGTCTGAGATCAAGAAATAAGACTAATGTAAGTAGTATTTTCAATTTCCTATTTAGGTTTCAGATATTATTGTAATACTTTAGCACATATTATATATCTTTATTACAGTAAAATGTCTCAAGTCAAAACACGACAAATGATGACCTGTGCTGTGTTCGGATTACCAGAGAAGTTACCAGTATCTCAATTACCAACTTATAATGACGTTATGAAAAATTACCTATTCACTAAAAATGAATTAAAGCCCAATAAAACAGTAAAAGAGCCAACCGTTCATGACATATCCGAAATATTGGCTCAGGAACTTTTAGAAATTTGGCAAAAAGCTTCGCTGCCAACTGTTAGTGTTAAGAGAATTCTACAACTTATTCGTTCCTACCATGACAAATATAGAATCTTAATGAAACCTTATAAAGGTCGTCAAACAAACAAAAATTACGAAGAAAAGATCAATAGATTTATAACTGAGTCCCACAAATATTGTTTGATGTTTGCAGTTGCAAATGTAAACTTTTCTCAAATTGTAATTGTTTAAAAGGCAGTCGTGTTCCCAAGGAAGAAATAAATTTTTTACTCGATCAAAGAACAACAAGAAAAATGGTCATAGGCGGTGTAGATGTGGTTGAAACTATAAAAAATAAGAAAAAAGAAGAAAGAAAACAAAAAAGTTTATCGCGTAACAGAGAGATAACTGATTTTGAGAAACAGTGTGGTTCGCGTTTTTTACCTGAAGACTTGGCAATCGAAAGCGACAGTTCAAGCGATAGCGTAGCTTCTAGTCCTTACCTTGAAGCACCAAAAAAAACAGTTGATCCGCCACCAAAAAAAAGGAGATTAAATTTACCATCATTAGCTCTTGCCTGCGATCGTACTGGAGTTTCTGACAGAGCCGCTGCCATTATAGCTTCTTCTGTGTTAAAAGATGTTGGCATTATTTCACCAAAGGATCCAAGTGGTGTTATTGATCGTTCAAAGTTGCGCCATGAAAGAACTAAAGTCAGAACAGCTTTACAGGATGCAGATCGCAAGAAAACCCTACGCGGTATGTATTTTGATGGGAAAAAGGATAAAACTTTGATTAGTATTCAGAAAAAAAATACATTTTACAGAAAAAGGGTACTAGAAGACCATTATGTGATTTTATCAGAGCCAGGAAGCGACTATTTCGGGCATGTCACATGTGAGTTGGGAACTGCTAAAAGTATTAAAGATACTATATTAACTCACTTGAAATCCAAATCGGTGAAACTCAGTGAAGTAGTTGTTGTTGGTTGCGATGGAACAGTAGTAAACACAGGTTTTAAAGCTGGTATTATTCGTTTGATGGAAGAAGAACTGAATAAACCATTACAGTGGTTTATCTGCCAGTTGCATTCCATTAATTACCACTGCGACATCTGTTGTTACATTTGGACAGAAAAACTACAGGGCCTAAATGCTTTTCAGGTGCCATTGGATATCAGTTACAAAAATGTGAAACAATGCCAATAGTTGAATTCAACGCCATTCCTACAATATTACCTCAAATTTCCAGGGGTGATTTGAGTACCGACCAAAAATATCAGTACGATATTATGATCGCTATCAGTACTGGCGTTTTTTCTTCAGATTTAGCTAACATTGAACCTGGATCTCTCAACCACTCTAGATGGCTTACAACAGCAAATCGAATTCTAAGATTACATGCTACTAAACCGGACCCCGAAGAAAAATTGGTGATATTAGCCACGTACGTGATGAGAGTTTATGGTCCAATGTGGTTTAGAATAAAATGTAATCCCTCGTGTATAAACGGAGCTAAGCACCAGTGGCAAACAATTAGTCTGAGTCGCTATTTGAACGCCGATATGAAGAAGGTCATTGACAAGGTAATCCAACGAAATGGATTTTTTGGTCACCCAGAAAATGTTCTTATTTCTATGCTTGGAGATGAAAGGGAAATCATACGAGATCTAGCATATCGACGAATTTTAAAAGCAAGAAGTGAGAAAGCTCCAGGACTTCGAACGTTTAAACTGCCTTCATTTAATTTCGATGCTGAAGATTATACCGACATTATAATGTGGCGAGACTGTGAGATAACTGAGCCACCTCTGACCTTAAATTTATTTAATGACGATTTGAAAGCCATTGTCAAGGACGGTCTCGGCACATGTCAAAAAATTAAAGATTTTCCATGCCATACTCAAGCCGTTGAGCGCTGCATCAAAGTGGTGATAGAAGCTTCAAGTGCAGTTTGTGGAAAAAATAAACGAGACGGTTTCATCAGGGCAAGGCTACTATCACGTCAACAAATGCCTACTTTTGATACAAAAAAACAATTTAATATATAATTATTGTATTTCTGAATAATTATCTAGTTTACCATTATTTCTTGTATCTCGCTTCTTTAAATCAGTACAAAAAATATAAGATAATGACCTAACAAATAAACTATATAGTTTGATCACAATATGAAAAATAGGTAATTTTTTCTTAATTTTCAATTGTGTTAGGGCACCTCAAAACATCATTACAAATAGGTAATATTTCGTACGATTAATTTACTTATTGAAATGCAACTTTATATCGCTATACCATTTTAAAAAACAAAATTTTTTTTTTATTCATACATTATCGCTCTACCCTAATGTACAGTTAACCGAATGAATAGTGCTATTCAACAACTGCGTGATGTACTTACAGAAGTTGTAGACTATGTAGTTATATCGTCCGTCGTAATGACTAGAGCTGAGGATGTTTGCGGTATAACCATGGTTATATCATGTAACCATAGTAAATTACTATGGTTACATGATATAACCATGGTTATACCGCAAACATCCTCAGCTCTAGTAATGACGTCCATTTCAGCTCGATATGTGCGGTCTCTACTGGTTACTAAACACCGCCACTTAGGTAGGCAAACAGCGGCGCCCTGAAATACTGAAATAAAAGTGCGCTTTATTTAAAAAAAAGCTTTCTATTCGAATTACACCTACGCGTATTCGTAAATACGTCTATAAACAACTTTAGACTATCATATATGTTCATGTACTATGTACATATAGCCCGCTAAGCGCTGATAAAGTGAGTCTCCTGAACCTCTCGCTTGTCCGTGCCTCTGTAAGCCGACCGAGAATGGCGGTGTTTAGTGATTACGTAAAAATTAAAGTAAACAACCGAATGTTCACATTTTAAATTGTACATATGTACGTTAAAACTACATAAATATTACTGTAGGAAGTGAAAAAAAAAATCTGCCATTACGTTAAAGAAATATTCCAAAAAATATGCGATAAGCGTGGAGCCATAGAAATAAGAAAAATGGTTGGACAATATTGTCATGCTATTTATCTTACTTTCTTATCTTCAATTCGTATGCTGCATAGATTGAAACTTACGACAAAAATAAAAACATTTTTTATATAATGTACTAAATATTTATATACAATACACCATAGAATTCTTTCTTTGTATTTGTAAGTAAAAAGAAAATATTGTAAATAGATATTCTTAGACTTAGTGTTTAATGTTGACTCTGTATACTGTATATTTAAAGGATGGAGATCTCAGAAAGATGAGAGAAAAAATTAAATAATAAATTAATAAAAAAATAAATAAATTGTATTAGTTGTTTACGAACATAAATGTTATAAATTTCAAACATTATATGATATATCCACAAGATCAGTTGCCATGATTCTATGTTATTTGTTTTTAGATTCATATGTGAATATATTACAAACCAATATACAAATAATATATACAGTGATGCGTATCCTATTGTTGGATATGTGTACTTCTTTATTATGAGTAAGAGTTTGTTAATTTTTACTGTTTAATTTCGTTCGTTTCTATTTTATTATTTTTTTATATTTACAATTATTTATAATTACATGTAGGTGCCAAGTAATAAGTTCTGTTTTTTCTTTTCATTATATATTTTGTTTATTATTATTATTATTATTGTATTCTTTTTAGTACAATATATTTGAAAAGTCATGATACCAATGATTTGACCAAAGAAATAAAATAATTTAAAATTATTGTGTTTTATTTCTATATCGTTGATAGTGAGCTCATTTAGTTTAGAACCCAAAGCATTTTGTTATGTGTATTTGAAAGCTGTTTTAGAAAGGTAAGTGAATTTTTTTCTTTATTTAACAAAAATGATTAGTTACCGATTAAAAACAGTTCTCTATTCATTTTAATAACACTAGTCAACACAGTTTTCTTAGACACCAATACTTGTAGTCTATGCCTTTCGTGAAGCTGATTCTGAATGATTTAAAATTTGCTCCAACATGTCAAGATTTTGAGATATTTTCTTAAATAGTTTTTTTTTTCAAAAACGCGTTAAATTTTACCAAATTTCAGTTACTTTTATATACAAAAGATACTAAAAATATTGTTCTGTCGAACATTGACTGGATATGTCTAAACATGTCCTTGCATGTTTCTTACGCCAGATTACTTAAACCACGTCCATTTTTGCTCTGCAACCAATCGATTTAAGAAGTATATATCTGGCCTAGGTTAGAGCACTTAAACTACGCCCATTTTTCCTCTGGAACCAATCGAATTAAGAAATGGTAAATATATGGCTATACGGGTATATAAAGAGCTACACACGGCTCTTTCGATTCAATGTAAGTCGGTTTATAATAGCTTTTTATTTCATAATGTTGCGTACATGTATAAATAATCCAAACAGTTTCTGTTACGTATGCGAAAAGTCATATTTTCACTATTTTGGCTTAACCATAGAACATCAAGCAAGATAACATTTATTGCGCACGCTGTGCTGTTACTTTGCGGGGCTAGTCAAACGGTAAGAAAACCGCTATGCCATTTGCAAGACTTATGATTTGGCGTGAACAAACGGACAATTCGATTGATCTCTACTTTTGCTGCACGAGAACTTTCGGGTTTTCCAACAAAAATATGAAAAATATTAGTTATGCTAGACTGCTCTCTGCTACTCGTCCAGTACCTCATTCAGAAGCCTCACCAGTACCAAGACCCATTGGTGTTTCGAGTGAAGAATATGATGTTACAGAACCAGAAGAAGCAAGTATCAAGTTAACGACCAGCGATGATGAATATTTGCCATCTAAAGAGGATGGACCACACCTAATAAATCAATGTACACCGGTATACAGGAAAATATTTTGGATACTGTAGGTGATACTCCTTCAATAAGCACTCGAAGATTAGCCGCGCAGCTTAATACGTCAAAAACGACAATTCATGAAGTACTTAAAGAATAGTTGTTTTACCCTTATCATCTGCAAAAAGTGCATCTACTACTTCCTGAAGATTTTCCTCGTAGAATCCAGTTCGCAAACTGGCTGTTAGATCAGCAACGAACAAACCCAAACTTCATTAGCACTATTCTTTTTACCGATGAAGCAGGGTTTACCAAAAATGGTATTGTAAATTTTCATAAATCGCATGTATGGGCTGATGAAAACCCTCATGCCACTGTCGTTCATCATTATCAACATCAGTTCCAATCAATTAATATTTGGGCAGGAATAATTGGCAATTTATTGATCGGACCATGCGTATTGCCGCCACGATTGAATGGTGAACTTTATTTACAGTTCCTTCAGAACGCTTTTCTGGATTCAATAGAGCATTTGCCACTTGCAACCCGCCAAAGCATGTATTTTATGCATGATGGGGCCCCACCTCATTTTAGCGTTGCTGTACGCGAACACCTGAAAAACGTCTATCCAAACCGTTGGATAGGCAGAGGAGGTCCCATTGCCTGACCTCCACGGTCTCCCGACCTAACGCCAATGGATTTTCACCTGTGGGGTCATCTCAAAACCTTGGTGTATTCCTCTCCGGTTGATACTAGGGAGGAACTTTTACAGAGAATCACATTTCATTGTGATGTGATAAGAAACAATGCTGGGTTGTTGTGGCGAGTACAGCAGTCCTCTATTCGTCGTGTCCGCGAGTGTATCAGAGTTCACGGAGCTCATGTTGAACCCACTTATGAAGTTTTTAATTGTTATTTCTAATAAGCGTATTTAGGTTCAATCGTTGCAAGCTTTAGTGAGTACATTTCTAAACATAATTTTTGTTAAGGTGCCTTTCTGGGACAAAACTGAATTTCTAAGAATCTTTGTAGTAATTTTGTCGTATTAAATAACCTAAACTAAAACTTTTTTGTTCCTGGAATGACTTTTGTATCACACTTTGTTGCAGACAAAAAAAAAATTAAAAACATGGTTCTTTTTAATAGAAATAAAACATTAATTCTTTTATTTTTTTTTTCCTCGAAAACGGTTCATTTTATCGACAATGAACAAGAGAACCTTTTCTTTAGCTTAATGTTCAAGGTATCCAAATTTGTTTTTTTAACTCCTTATCATACAGGGTGTTAAAAATGTAAGCATTAAAATTTACAACCTAGTCCGCCCCTGGTAAACTAAATATGCTAATTTAAATTTAAGGGCAGTATTTTAAGAGGCCCTTACTACTGTTTATCATATTAAATTTTCATTAAATTATAATAAGTAGTTTAAAAGTTATTCAAGAAAAATTGATTTCCAATGGCGTCCTTTAGGAGGCCGTATCTCCGTAGGGAGGGCCGCTAGGAAAAAAATAATGGGAACTTGTCATCTTATTTAATTTAATGTTCTATCTGAATCCGAGAGATTTCCCACATTTTCCCGGACACATTGTATATTGATACATTTACTTAATACAATTTTATAGGTTATCATACACGCAAATGTCAGTTTATGTCGAAATATATTACTTTAATATGCCATATTAATTAATATAAACTAGTCAAATAATGATTTTAGAAGGTAACAGTAATTAATTTGCAAATTTCAAATTAAGTATTTTGATATTTTAGAGAATTCTTGCTGAACAATAGCACCTCTTCATGCGATAACTGGAAAAAATTATATAATCCAATTAATATGCTATTCATTCTTGTGTAATAAAGCTCATCTAATCTGTAGTAACATGTAAAAAGACAATGCAGAAATAAGAGGAAATAACTTTACAAGTAAAGGTTTTATTCATCTTATAGTGACAATAGTATCTAGTTATCGTACTAGTTTAATATATTAACATTCAACAAATTATTGTAAGAAATGGCTTAAAATAAATTTGAAATAAATAAATTGTTTGTAGAGTCCTTAGATTACAACCTTATAATAAATATCATAAATTGTAGTTGTATAAATTACCAACAATAATGACCATAATTATAAAATGTTGGAAATGTCCACCACCTTCTTCCAAGCATTTTACGCACCTCCTCCGAATGCTACTAAATACATTTTGCAGTATGGGACTATTTCTAATTTCACTAATTTTATTTATAATTCTGTCTTGGAGATGTATATAATCTTGCACTGGTACTTGATAAATTGAATTTTTTAAAAAAGGCCATAAATAGTAATCACACGGTGCAAGATCACAAGAGCTTGGAGGAAATTCATGATCGCTGTTCAAACTAATTAAACGATTTCCAAACACTTCTTGTAATAACACATTCATTGTTTCCCTCCCTGTGTGAGCTCTATCACCATCTTGTTGAAAGTATCTCAAAGCTAGTTCATCATCGCGAAGTTGATTAAAGAAAGGCAATAGTATTTCCTGTCGATATCTTTCTGCAGTCAGGGTACCATTAAAAAAAAATTGGACCAATAATCCTTCTTCTACTTATAGCGCACCAAACACCAACTTTCTGAGGATGTAAAGGAGCTTCAACATAAAAATTATTGGGCTTTGTATCACTCCACATTCTCATGTTTTGCGAGTTAACATATCCACTAACATGAAACCATGCTTCGTCTGAAAAGAAAGTTTTGTCTAGGACATCATCATTAAATTTTTAAACCATTTGCAAAATACTACTCGTCGCGGATAATCAATATTGAGGATTTCTTGCAAACAAGTTATACGATATGGGAATAACTGTAAATCTTCTTTTAAAACTTTATGGCAAGAACCAACTGACAACCCGGTTTGTTGAGCAAGAGTTCTTACTGAAGTTTTAGGGGCATCAGTCATTATTTCTCTAACATTCCCAATCACTTCTTCTGTCCGGACTTTTGGTCGCCCACACCCTCTTGGCGTCTCACACTACCAGTTTGTCGAAAAACTGGAACAATTCTGATTAGTGTACCTTGAAAAGTATTATAATCAATAGCAAGGTTGGGAAATTCATCTCGAAATTCTTCCAAACAAGCTTGAATTGAATTGATGGCCACTGGCCATCGATCTTTTGACCATTTCGAAAATATGCTTCAACCATGAATGCTTTTTGTACGTTAGTAAATACCATTTTCAAAATTAAAAAATATAAATTAGTATCTTCGATATTAGATTCTGACAATTTTTGACAGACCACAGTTGACATTTACTAATTATTACAAATCAGATACTTAAGTAAAGATATACGATTTTTTGTTCAGAGCCCACTTAGCTTCGAATGTTTCTGAACACCCGTTATAATTAATAAACAGAATACTACTTATTTTACATTGGTCTTGCTATTTTTGCTTACCATTGAATAATTCACTTCTCAGAGCGGTTCAGATTCTAAAAGGTGCAATATATATATCAAAACATCTCTTTCTAATACACTAAAAATACAAACAATGTAAATGGCCACGTTTAAATGGAATATGAAACGCGCTGAAAGTACGTTTAAATATGTGTATGATAGTAAGTAAATGTAGTAAGTAAAGATAAATGAATCAAAATGGTAGGATTTACAATTTAACAACCAACAACAATAAACTACAAATTGATACAAACCAAATGGGGATTACTATAAGTTCCTAAAAAATAGCATATCGATGCGTAAATACATCAAATATTTGTGAATACAAACATGATAAAAACATATGTGTCTGTATACGTGGATATTCGCAACGTATTTAACCAACGGTCACTTCAACATGCAGACATATGAATTTTATACCATTAGCTGACAAGAGATATCTCGTGACATCTGACGGACATGAAAAGCACACTGGTGTAAGCGCTTTCTCACGAACGGCTAAGCCGCGTCTAGGAGAGAAACAAATACATATAATTGGCTAGCCCATTAACTCGTAGTAAGATCGCACGATATACAAAAAAAAAATAGCATATCGATGTGTAAACGCACCGAGAATTTGTGAATACAAATATGTTAAAAACATATTTGTATCGGTATACATAGACTTTTGGCAATCTACATTTTTACCTTAAACGAGGAGGAAAACCCTTCTCGATTAACATGCGATAATCAAATAATTTGTCACTCAGTTATAGACATTAATAACATTTTGTAACTGGACTGATTGCCTCAAAAACTCTTGAAACCGTCAGTGATAAACGCGATGAACATTTTTATCAACATATACTACTGCTGAATCCTAAAGAGAGATACTCCAAAGACAAAATAAAGCAGAAAATCATCATACGTGACTTTTTAGATAATAATAATAATAATTCATGTCTTAGCATCTCCGGCTAGCTTAAGGTCAATTACAGAGAGCATTAAGCATGAGTTATCACCATGGAGCGAGTTAAGATGTTAAGCTGTCGGTATGCACCTTAAATGAGAAAGAAAATCACGTAACTTTCTCTAACAGTCGTGCCCCAAAGTCAATCCCGGGACCCCGACATGTTAAGTCAGTGCATTGCCACTTCGCTATCGGCCGGATGAAACTCAAATTATGTGTATATTTTCATTTAGTGTTACCTAAGCGCTAATTCTACAAACATAACGTATACCACAAAAAGACTGTCTAATCGAAAAAATCTGAAAGCATATTTGAGATCAACATGAAGAATATTGAGTTAACTAAGTTCTTGTGAAACAAAAAAGGGTTATTTTGTAGACCAGTGTCATTTACTCTTTGATAACCTCAGTAAAATACTAACCGTACATTTATTAAGGAATATACAGTTTGTCAAGATAAGTGTCTATCTATTTATCTATCTAATTCTTTGGGTTGAATGCCTGTAAGTCAAGGCACTTGAGCACAGTGCTCTTTGTCCCACCTCCAATAGATCTCCAGTCCCACTCTGTTAGTGTTGAGTCCTCGATAAAAGCCACTATTCTCCTCAGGGGAAATTTGAATACCGTCGCAGGATCTTATAGATCTCTTCCGAAATGTTTCTCTCCCTTTAGTTCCCCAAAATTGCATATTACATCAAGGCTAGTTTTCTTCCTGTTTTTCACATTTACACCAGAGGGACTAACCAAGCCAGTGGCGGCTCTTGATGACGTACGATGTGCGCTGCTGCACGGATGAGACTGCTTCGTTTAAGCTTTCATATATACAGAGAAGCAAGTAACCGTACCGAAATCTTCCGAAATAGTTCGAAGTAGTCTCATCCGTGCAGCAGCGCACATCGTACGTCATCAAGAGCCGCCACTGAACCAAGCCCATGCTATGCTACCTTAAAGGACTGCCGGTATTAGTTCGAATTTCTTTTTTGTTACTATGAGTTAGATCAACTGAAAGCCTAGCGTCCAGCTCCTGTGGTGGTGTCCTAATACGCAGTTGACCATTCGTTAGCATCCATTTCTTTTTATTCTCTCTTTCTACCCATAACCAGATTTCCCTTTTAGTGGAATCCTCGTCAAAATAAGTAATAATAATAGACAATTTATATTCATCATTGATATTTTGGGAGCATTATTCAATAATAAACTTATGACTCCAAGATAATTAAATGTTGATTTATTTAACCTGGTGTTCGGTTAAAGATTTAAGCAACTTTCATAAATGATAGGCAATAGTGCTAAAAACCCTTCATTTGATTAATATCATAAAAATGCCTTAATATCTGTAGAAAATTTCATGTCCTTATTCTTGTTAATAAGTAAACAAGCCAGTTTTTACGATATTCATATTATCGGATTTTGTTGAGTAAAGAATTTGCATAAAATCTTGTTTGTAGAATGAATTTTCTGCCACGGGCACTGTTGAAAAAAAAAGATTTCGGTGACGAATGTATATTAAGAACAAAAGTGTTTGAGTGATATTTTAATAAGGTGGAGACTTCGTTGAAGATGAAGATTGATCTTGACGACATTCAACATGAATTAAACCACGTCAAGGAAATAGAAAATCTACTAAAAATTGTCGGTTGGGAAGGAGATCTTGTAAATAGTACTGGATTTCACTCAGATAGATCCAAGCAATTTTTAAACACCATTTGGGTTTCAGACGTGTCTCGTCGCAATTGGTTCCAAAATTGCTGAATTTTTTCGAAGCAAAACGAAATGTTAACCGTCTGTACAGAAATGATCAACTACCTGTACGTCATGAAATGTATCATTGTAGATGGCGAGACAAGGATCTACCTTTATGATGAAATGGACGCTGAATTCAGTGAATATCTTCAAAGGTGAATTAAGACCGAAAGAAACACGTCAGTCATTCAAAAATGAATGTTATGTTCTTTCCTTAAGATTTCTTTTGAGGTTTCATCATAGATCACAGTAAAGTAGCCAAATTATAAATAAATATGATGTAATTTTCTTATTAAGAGCTCTTTATTTACGAACCATTAAAACAATGCACTTTCATGTACGGTTTTAAATTCAAAGGGAACTATTTACTAAATAGAAAATAGATATTATGTAACGCAGTAAATATATTGTTAGAAAATCCCCTTCAATATCCGACCGTTATTGTTGTAAGTTTGAGTTTACAAGCTACGAAATTAAAGATTGTCGAGATAGCATTTTCATCAGGCTGGAGCGAGATGTATCAGCTAGTTCTATTTAGCGAAACGAAGAAAGAAAATAGTAGGGGCGAAGTGCAATTTTTCTTATGCCGCAAATCTGAAATTGCTCTATATAATAAGGTGGGTTATGTGTAGTAAATGGACTTGCCCGAAGGGTATTAATGTTATGAGACGCCATTGAAAAGATTTTTTTAACATAAACAGACAAAATTGATTTCATTTTCGAAGTATACGAAGTAGATTAGAGAACGACCGTCTTTTGTTTACACTTCTACACCGTAATTTTATTTTTTATTGAAGTTACTTTACGATATATAAATTCGCCGACAGAAAAACCAATCAATCTACAGTTTTTATTACTGGATAGAGAAATTTCAGATGCTGATATGTTGAAGTATTAATGTTTACTTATTATTAGAGAACGGATGCAATTTCCATAAAACGCAATCGGCAATTGGAGTTGTGTATAACGTCGCACAGTACATCCCGGCGTAATTCTGAAGTATTTGTTTGACTTACTCGGCCACCTGGTCTCGCACGATAACAATGGACAACTCAGCTATTGTATTCGGAGAATATAGTGTTTTTTAAAGTGTTTTCATGAGCGTAGATAGAAGCGGGTTTTTTATAATGTATTTTATTTATTAGTTTATATCGTAAGATAAATAAAGTGCTGTGAGTAAGTTTCTTGTTTTCATAGTTTTAACTGTTAATTACATCGTAATTTTTGTGATAGATCCTGTTTAATATCGTTTTATTGAATCTATTTCTACCAATTATTTCGACGTAAGTGTGCATTGAATTTCGTTCAGTTTCAATAACTTACGCACACATTTTTAATTTTCATTTATTTAGATCTAGAGCATTGTTTAAGTTACTTTTTCAGACATGATATGGAAGAATGTCGAGAACGGCATTGTAAAACAATGGCGAGTTGGATTGACGGTCATACTGAGTGTATGTCCATTGTCAGTGATTCCGAAATTTATTACAAAATCCGTAAAATATCGTGAAAAATTCGTCACTTAGGATCGCAAACACATCTGAACTCTGTAAAACTTTTATGGCGGCTAATATTCCATTAAATAAACTTAGCAATCCCACTTTAAAAATATTTCTTCAAAAATATACTGGTCGAAATGTTCCTGATGAATCAACTTTACGCAAATATTATGTTTCTAGGTGCTATACGAGAACAGTAGAACGCATTAGATGTCATCTTTTAAATCAATACATATGGATAAGCGCCGACGAAACGGTGGATATGTTAGGACGCTGTGTGGTAAATGTTGTAGCTGGTGTACTACATCCAACTATTCCCTATAACTCATATGTAATAGCAACAAGTGTTATAAATAGAGTTGATGCGGAAACAGTTGCTGAAACCATTAAGGAGAATATGCAAAAAATGCTTCATTCGGACGCCACGTACAAAGAAAAAATACTTTTATTTGTCAGTGATAGTGCTGCGTATATGTTAAAAACAGGCAGACTATTGAAGAAAACATATCCTAATATGCTGCATATTACTTGTGTAGCACATGCTCTCCACAGAATCTGTGAATATATTAGAGACACTTTTCCGGAAGTTGATAGACTTGTATCAGCTTTTAAAAAAGTTTTCAGAAAAGCACCATTGAGAGTAGCTCTTTTCAGGGAAAAATTTCCATCTCTGTCACTGCCTCCCACTCCAGTAATAACTAGATGGGGAACATGGCTGAAAGCTACTAGTTATTATGCTGAGAATTTCGATAGTCTAAAACATTTCGTAACACTGCTAAAGTAGGATGCTAGAAGTATTGGTGAGTGCAAGGAGCTCACACAAATCCCAAATTTAAAAAATCAGTTGTACTTTCTTCACGAACACTTTGGAAAATTGCCAAAACTAATCACTTATTTTGAAAATCGAAATCTCAAATTAAATGACGGATTAACCACATTAGATGTGGCTGTTAATAATTTGAAAAGTATTCCAAGTGACTTCGGATGTGGCCTTCGGCAAAAGTTTGAAGCAATTCTTAATAGAAATCCAGATTTAATTACATTGCAGCAATTATGTATGGAGACAAGTCCACAAAATCTAACGGTTAAATATGAAGAATATGAAGAAATAAAAGAATATTTCCAGTATGCACCTATAACCAGTTGCGATGTAGAAAGGACGTTTTCTATTTATAAGAATGTACTTAATTTAAAGAGAACAAAATTGACAGAAGAAAACCTTCAGAAACTATTGCTAGTCAATATTAATAGTTCTTTACTCAACTTGAACGACAAAATGAACAAATAAAAATGTTCCAATTATAGAAATAAAATTAAAAACTTTAAAAATACAACTTTTCAACAAATACATATCGCTATGAACTTTTCCCCGAAGAAAGAAATTAAAAGAAACTATAAAAGACAATATATTTATGTGTATTTTATTCCAGAGAAATATTTGAGGATATTTTATATTTTATGTATATTTTATTATAATGTATATTTATGTCCACGCTTGTATATTTTGCGAGTTTAGTTTGATGTATGCAGTCCGGATGGAGTGGTAGTATTTTGCAAGTGCAGATCTTTTGCTTTATTTTAGGTAGGGGTATGATTTCCGTTTCCGGGAGGATGGAGCTGTAGAGATTCACCAGTCATTGAACAGATAGGTCTAGTTTTTTTTTCTGCTGAATAGAACTTATTTTTATTCAGATATTTTTAGATAAATTCGGTTTGTGCTTTAGTGGTGCTTTATTGATGTGTTTAAAGTTAATTCTCGATTTATTACGAGTCTTGTATACTTGTAATTTTGATTCAAATGACCTATCTGTAGTCTCTCTTGTAATCATTTTTTGTGAAGTGACGTTTACATTAATTAATGTACGTATAATTTTGCTATTACATTTATGTATTTAGAAATAATTTTGTAATACTATTAAGATAATTGAGCTCAGTAAAGTCTGTAATTTTAAATTTATAAAATATTTGTAATCAGATGAATATTAAGAAAAGTTATAAGATTTTTGGAAGTGATTTTTTTTTAAATAATATGTTCTAGAAGGTTAGAAATTTGGTGGGAAAATCTATTTGCTTCATGTTATTTGTGCGTATGAATTAATTTTTGTTGCGTGCGAAAACAGATAGTTTTGCTGTTTGACGTTTGATATTTGGGATAACGTAATTGATAACATCTGATAGTTTTTTCTAAATATTTAATTTATTATTTGCTCGCGGTCAATATTAGTGAGGTTTTTAGCCTAGTGTACCAGTCATATTTTTCACAAGTTTTCCTCACATGATAGATGTTTCAGTATAACTTTATACTTTATAAAGTTTAATTTTTCTTTTTTTATGAGATTAAAATTTTGAGGGGTGAATCTTTGTTTGTTTGCCTAATACCTTTTGTTTTTATTCTTGTGCTACGTACCCTATGAGGGTAAACTCTGAAGATTGAAGAGCTCCAGGAAGGCGTATCCGACTAGAGTATAGCAGGGCAAGCTACTGTGTATTGTGAACTAAAGTTAAATAAGCAATCAACATCACAATTCACTGCAATATGTATTTCGTAATTTTATAGATCACTACCCGTTCGTTTTCCAATTATATAAATAAAATTAAATATTTTAGAAATACAGCCTTTCGCCAGTACTGCACTGGGCTTTGCGTCATGTGGTAAGCGTGTCCGTTCTCTACTTATTATGTATTAATTTGTAACAACTAATATGTATTTTCGCTGCGAATATATTGGAATATAATCCTTAGTTGAACAATGAAATATACTATGTAACAAAGAAATGAATCATCCAGTAAAAGCATACGAGGTTGATTCGTAAGATAAGTTCCGTTTCTGTCTAGTGAGTCGAGGAGTGAGGGTATCGACACTATCACAACGTTGCGGTGTAGTCTGGTTCAGTGTGAGTCTGGCAATGCCACCGAGAGAATTATTCCGATATTCCTTCATGCTATTTTGGTCGTTTACAATGGCTGCTACAATTGAAAATCTCCCCTGTGAATTGCGTGCTGTTATCTGATTTCTGTGTGCAAAGAACATGAAGGCTGGTGAGATTCATCGTGAACTTTGTTCTGTTTATGGTGAAAATTTCACGAGTGATGGTATGGTTAGAATATGGTGCCGTATCTTTCGAGAAGGACGAACTAGTGTTCGTGATGAAGAACGGAGTGGAAGATCAACTGTTGTGAGGAACGAACTTGTGGGTAATGGCGAAGAAAAATTCGTGAAAATGGGCGGTTCACAATCACAGAACTTAGTGCACTTTTCCCTCAAATTTCGCGTACAGTTTTGTACGAGGTTGTTACTGAACATTTAGGTTACCACAAATTTTGTTCACGATGGATGCCAAAACTTCTTACCGAAGACTATAAAATAAAGGGAATGGGATCGGTACTAACTTTTCTGACACGTTACGTTATCGAAAGTGAATATTGCCTCAGGCATATCGTAATAGGTGATTTATTTATTTAAACATCAGACATTACAGGACATCCAATCCCAAACCATGTTTACAATTATAAACATATAAATAGCCACATATAACTTAAGATATACAGTTTAAAAGAAACTCTAATTTACATCAAAGTCCATATTATTTACATACTTAAAGAATATAGTTTTCGTGCAATGAAATACATTGACATCAAAGGGCAAGCCATTCCGTTCCCTCATAACTGAATCTATCGGATTTCTGAGTCCATATGGTGTGGTGCTACCCACAACAACACTCTAAACACGGTCGGTTAAGTATGATCTTAACAGAACATTCCCAACTATGCCGTATTTTTCTAGTTTCATTAGTGATCGAACCTGATGGAACTTGAGTCGCATATGTCAACGTTGAGACGAAATGACAATGCAGTGGGGTTGCTTTAACTCGCCTACGAGGAAACCTTTAAAGTACAGTGAAGCCTTTTCTGTGTGAAAAGTAATGGTCTTTTAGGACAAGAAATGTGTCCTTCTTGTATACTTTATGGAACAAGGAACCACAATAATCACCGAAGTCTACTGTGAAACTTTGAAGAAGCTCAGAAGAGCTATTTAGAATAAGCGACGTGGAGTATTAAATTCGGGCATCGTTTTTCTTCATGACAACGCCCGCCGCATACCGTCGCTCGGATGGTAGGCCTACTGGACAGTTTTAAGTAGGAAGTGTTTGAGCATCCTCCCTACAGCCCTGATTTGGCTCATAGCGAATAGGATCTCGTCCTTAACACGAATGGCTTGGGAGACAAGGGTTTGACAGAACTGAAGCTGCAGGACAGTGATAGAGCATTGCCTAATTTATCAGAATAATTGAAACATACATTAGTAGGTAAACCCCACCAGTTTTGTATAATACAAAGGTATTTTTAATAATATAAAATATTATTAAAAATTTGGTGTGAAGAACACAAATACAGGTTCACTATTAATATTTTTTGTGAACGTGTCCGAACATATCCCTCCCCAGAGATGTAGATACGTATTTCGCCTTTCCACAGGCTCGTCGGTACGCCCCTGCTGGAGAAAGGATATTCTCAGACACATTCACAAAAAAGAACCACATCACCGAAATTACCTCTCTGGGGAGTGATATGTTCGGACACTTTCACAAAAAATATTAATAGTGAACCTGTATTTGTGTTCTTCACACCAGATTTTTAATAATATTTTATATTATTAAAAATACCTTTGTATTATACAAAACTGGTGGGGTTTACCTACTCATGCATGTTTCAGTTATTCTGATACATTACACATGCGATTAGTCTGTAGTATGAGTGAAGACACAAACAAAATGCAGTTTCTAGAGAGATTGGCTGTGCCACCTTTGGAAGGGCGTCGTTACTTCACATTGGTTATGTGGACGGGGCGAGGTACTTCGGCTGTCTGACAACAGGCAGCGCTGAATTTATTTCTATGCCCGGTCTGGATAATTTCGGTGATGTGGTGATGTGGTTCTTTTTTGTGAATGTGTCTGAGAATATCCTTTCTCCAGCAGGGGTGTACCGACGAGCCTGTAGAAAGGCGAAATACGTATCTACGTCTCTGGGGAGGGATATGTTCGGACACGTTCACAAAAAATATTAATAGTGAACCTGTATTTGTGTTCTTCACACCAGATTTTTAAAAATATTTTATATTATTAAAAATACCTTTGCATTGCCTAATTCACAGGCGGTAGAGTTCCATAAGGAGGGCGTTAGAATCCTGGTTCGTCGTTATGATAAATGTCTGAATCTTAATGGCAACTATATAGAAAAATAGCTGAGAGTAGTAGCTTTTAGTTGTATATAATAAAAACTTCTTCATATATTGGTGTTTTTTTAATAACCTAACGGAACTTACTTTACGAATCACTCTCGTATTTTTCAATCAAATTTCGTACAGATTTTTACTGTACTGAAAATAATAAATTATTAAATTTTTATTGAAAAAATCGTACCCTTTAAAGAGAAAATTTAATAATGAGTTTCCGCTGCACGTGAACGAGTACATTTGGCCATTCGCTGGGCATGCTGTAGCGAGAGGGAAAAATATAATAAAATGATCCGAATTTCTAAGTGGTATACAAGTAAGTACACTGTATATGGAAGTTTAGTTATCAATTTCAAACAGTAAAATTTAATAATTTACTAAATAAAACACTTGGTATACCAAGTGTTTTATTTAGTAAATTATTAATCATGTTTCACCAAGAGCCAGCCGTGAATTCTACACATTATAGTAAAATCTAAAATAAAATTTAGTAATTAAATATTCTACCTACACTTGGCATACCAAGTGTTTTATTTAGTAAATTATTAATCATGTTTCACCAAGAGCCAACCGTGAATTCTATACATTATAGTAAAATTTAAAATAAAATTTAGTAATTAAATATTCTACCTATTTTGTGCTTATACTAAACCACTGATGTATCCGGCCAGCTGATCTCAAGGTTGTAGGTTGTTGTTTTCTTGAAGGTAATTTCTTTTAGAAGCGCCATTGCCTTTTGTGTTACGTGCATATCGTAGTTGATGTTATTAGACCAGAATAAAGGTAGAACTCCTGATTTTAGTATAATATATTTGACATACAATGAAGTAAGAATGCGTTGCTTTAAAAGTGTTAAATAAAAGAGTCACTAAATTTTAACAAATGCATTTAACCACTTGAATATTTATAAAAGAGTGGTTTATTATAATGTGAAAAGTAAAAAAAAGATATAGTAGCATGTATGAAACAGTAAATTTGAAATGTTTTGATGTTACTGCATTCGACACTGTTAAAATGATACAAAATTGATGAATTTCGCTTACAGATAATTTACATAAATTTAAAAGAATCCTTAATTAATGTGACGTAACAATTACTAGGTATCAGTTTAAGTAATTAAGAAAAATAAAAGAATAAAAGCAAGTTCAAAAAAATACTAAAGTTCATAAATAAACTATGCATTTCAATACGAATCAAATACAAGATCAAGTTATATGTACCAGAAACTATAGGAAATATATCATTTAAGACACAAGCATTCAGAAGCCATCCCAAGAGGTAATAGATTTTAATCACTTTACTACTAGAATGTAGTTACACGAACATTGTCACAAAGACCGAAATTTTACAGCTTTTAGAAACGTGCCCGCAACAAAATTATTTTAATTTAAAAAGCCATTTTATAAACAAACAGTAGGTCTAGTAATGGGGAACCCACTAAGCCCCTTATTAGCCGAAATTTTCATGAACAATTTAAAAATTTAAATAAGTATAGCAAGCGTCAAATAAGATGGCGAGCGGTGGAGATGCGCCGTAGTCGTTTTTAAGTCGTTTCTAAAAACGCGCACGCCCACTTACCAACTTACTTGCAACTTTATGTAAAACCAAATACAAAGTTTCCCACTATTTCTAATGGTGCGCGAACTTACTCTCACCTCGCCATTTTCTTTGGCGCTTGCTATACTCATCCTTTGTTTAGTAATTGTGTCTATTAATTTAGGTATGTTGACGGCATATTAATTTGGTTTAATGGTTCAGATAGACAATTAAAAACTTTACATAATTATATCAACACTATTTTACCCTAAAATAATATTTACAATAGAAACAGAAATAAATAAAAGCATTAATTTTCTAGACTTAACCATAACACACAAAACTAATAAACACGAGGTCGCTATATAACGGGTGTTCAGAAACATTCGAAGTCAAGTGGGCTCTGAACAAAAAATCGTATATCTTTACTTAAGTATCTGATTTGTAATAATTATTAAATGTCAACTGTTGTCTGTTAAAAATTGTCAGAATCTAATATCGAAGATACTAATTTGATAACCTGTAAAATTGTATTAAGTAAATGTATCAATCTATCTCAGACATGACTTCATATTTTCAAGGACTACTTTGACTTCGAATGTTTCTGAACACCCGTTATAATATAAATCAACACATACAGACACCACAATACACGCTAATTTATTTCATCCTATGACACAAAAATTATAATTATCAGCATATCAATCAATGGTTAATTAACGTACCTATGAGTAAAAGTAAATTGGATCTCGAACTAAACAGGATATGCACAATAGCATTAAATGGTTACTCCATAAATATGATCAGTAACATCCTCAATAGTTAATAAAAATCTAAAGCCCTTTCTTTAGTTTACCCAAAGTTAAAAAAAAACAATATAACAAATTTCTATAATTCAATAACAAACTTTCGGAAAAAAATTGGTACTTTTATTAAAAACTTAATAACGAACATATTTTATTTAAAACAGACAATAGTATACAGAACATTATTAAAAACAACAAAGATAAATTAGACAAAAAATGAAAGACAAAAAGATTGTAATAAGCTATACATAGGACAAATGGGGAAGACGTTCAAAATTAGGATGAAGGAACATGAGAATAAAGAAAAGAAAACAGATTCAACTGTCGCAAATCGTTATTTAGAAATTAATTATAGATATAATATAGATTTAAAAATTTTACATATTCAAGAAAAAAGCAAAAACTTAACTTGTTAGAAAACTTACAAATTAATAGATATAATAAGTTAGGTTTAACTTTAAATGATCAGTAAGAATTAAACAACTCCCCTCTACTAAATTTAAGATTGCAAAAATGTGTCCGACACTATTTTTCGCAATAATTTATACATAAATATTCAAACTTGTATTTGAAATATTCAGTACTTCATCCACCAGATGAAAGCATTGTATGGCGAAACGATATTGTAGTGAATTTACAGTAAAAAATTTTGAAACTAGAAGTTTAGTACTTATTTCCTATCGTTATAATTAAAGGCCGGATTATATGCAGTTTGCATAAATTTGTATATTTGCATAATATATGAATTTTGTATATTATTTGCATATTTTGTAGTAATTCAGAATTTTTACGTATTTAAAGTATCCGAGTTTTATTTATTTACTAAATAAAATTTATTATAGGCATTACTAAAAATATGTCGTGGATGTAACAAACAAACAAAAATTAAACAGCTCTCTTTAAATTAAAAATAGCATTTTATTAAGGCTAAGCGTCTCCAAGAATTTATCAATGCTCTTCCCATACATACAGACCGAGACAAAATTCCAGGAAAAGATAATACCTTAAAACTTCTAAATAAATACAAAAATACATTTTACCAGAAAATTAGGAGTATATGTGTTTCTTTGCAATGCGGAGAAATTTATTCCCATATTCGAAAGCAATTTTATTTTAAACGTCATTTTACGTTTGCTTTACGAAATGTAAACTTGTGAGTTGTGATATATAATAGCAAAAATGCCGAATATAGCGACTGTGCCTGGATGGATTGCACCTTATTCAGAATTGCGTATGAATGGAGAAAAAGAGTTTTGCGTATCATGCTGCAAGATTGTGAGTAAAATTTTAAGTTTATTTCCTCTTATTAATTAATTAAGTTTTTAATTATTCCTTTATCTTTTACTAACATTTATTTTATAAGAAAACAACCGATGATGTGATATTCTTTTTGCAGATTACAAGTGAAAGAAAGTTCCAAGTCGACCAACTCATGAAAACTCCAAAACTGCAAAACTAACAAAGATGAAATTGGCGAAGAAGAGTCAGCAAACATTACCGCAATGTTTGCCATCAACTTCCAAAAAATCGGAACAAGAATAATTTAATGAAGATTTTGAAAATAATAAAATAAAATAAAACAATAACTTTGTTATATATACCACTTTATTCACATATAATCGTGACCGCGGTTTCGACATACAATGTCATTATCAAACTGCAAAAGTTACAGGTCTACATAGAACTTATAAATGACACAAAATTATATGGGGGTGGTTTATGATGTTATTTAAAATTACTACTATATACTTAACTATTATATACAAAATTGGAAAAGAGGTGTATATATAAGATCCAACTGGTCGTTTAAAACGATATCTATTGTGTTGTTTCGGCTTTTAAAATTTCTAGGGCCTCTAAAAGATTTATTTTTGACCTTTCTCGGCCAAATGCAATATTTTACGGTGACCAAATGTATGCCTTTCTGTAATAAGATGGTTTGCGAATGTTGAATCTGTCTTCTTTAGTTTATATGACCTCATGTGTTCTTTTACCCGTATAATAAAACTTCGACCAGTCTGACCTATATATCCACTTTTACAATCATTACAATATAATTTGTACACTCCTGATTTATTATTGATATCTGTTTTAGGTTTTGCGTTAAAAATGAAATTACTTGTTTTTACATACGGTTTGTAAGCTATACTAACATTACTATTATTTTTTGAAATTATATTTCCAATTTGCTCGCTTATTTTACCGAAGTAAGTTAACGAGACAAATTGTTTCAAATTAGCACTATCTTTAGGATATACTAAACTAAGGGCCACTTGTAACTGTTTTTTCTTTAGTATACTGTCAATTACGCTACTTTTATAACTATTGTTTACCGCTATTTGTTTTATAGTATTGATTTCACGAACAAAAGATTCATTAGACAAAGGAATATTTAATGCTCTATGTATCATAGAATTAAAAAATGAATGTTTGTGTGTCTTAGGGTGTAGTGAATCTTTGGGAATAATGCAATCAGTGAAAGTAGGTTTACGATATATATCAAATTTTAAGCTCTGTTCTAATTTGTTTAATTTTAAATCCAGGAAGTTAATACTGTTATTCTCTTCTATTTCTACTGTAAATTTGATATTAGAATGGATTGAATTTATGTAGTTCAGAAATGTCAGAAAAGTCCTCTATTAGCTGAAATTTTCATGAAGCATATTACAGAAAAAATTCTTTCATCACAACTAGGTAAAAAACATATTAAATTTTGGTATCGGTATGTAGACGCCATCCTAGCTTGCTTTAAGGGTACTCATAGACAACTACAAACATTTCTGAACTACATAAATTCAATCCATTCTAATATCAATTTTACAGTAGAAATAGAAGAGAATAACAGTATTAACTTCCTGGATTTAAAATTAAACAAATTAGATCAGAGCTTAAAATTTGATATATATATATATATATATACTTTCACTGATTGCATTATTCCCAAAGATTCACTACACCCTAAGACACACAAACATTCATTTTTGAATTCTATGATACATAGAGCATTAAATATTCCTTTGTCTAATGAATCTTTTGTTCGTAAAACAAATAGCGGTAAACAATAGTTATAAAAGTAGCGTAATTGACAGTATACTAAAGAAAAAACAGTTACAAGTGGCCCTTAGTTTAGTATATCCTAAAGATAGTGCTAATTTGAAACAATTTGTCTCGTTAACTTACTTCGGTAAAATAAGCGAGCAAATTGGAAATATAATTTCAAAAAATAATAGTAATGTTAGTATAGCTTACAAACCATATGTAAAAACAAGTAATTTCATTTTTAACGCAAAACCTAAAACAGATATCAATAATAAATCAGGAGTGTACAAATTATATTGTAATGATTGTAAAAGTGTATATATAGGTCAGACTGGTCGAAGTTTTATTATACGGGTAAAAGAATACATGAGGTCATATAAACTAAAGTAGACAGATTCAACATTCGCAAACCATCTTATTACAGGAAGGCATACATTTGGTCAACGTAAAATATTGCATTTGGCCGAGAAA
Organism: Melolontha melolontha; assembly: GCA_935421215.2. Lineage (NCBI taxonomy): Eukaryota > Metazoa > Arthropoda > Insecta > Coleoptera > Scarabaeidae > Melolontha > Melolontha melolontha. Next base: position 146,021,639 of record OW285238.1, on the reverse strand, counting down.
GGTCGTAAATTAAGTCTTTTAGAGGCCCTAGAAATTTTTAAAAGCCGAAACAACACAATAGATATCGTTTTAAACGACCAGTTGGATCTTATATGTACACCTCTTTTCCAATGTTGTATATAATAGTTAAGTATATAGTAGTAATTTCAAATAACATCATAAACCACCCCCATATAATTTTGTTTCATTTATAAGTTCTATGTAGGCCTGTAACTTTTGCAGTTTGATAATGAAATTGTATGTCGAAACCGCGGTCACGATTATATGTGAATAAAGTGGTATATATAACAAAGTTATTGTTTTATTTTATTTTATTATTTTCAAAATGAATTACCACAAAGTTACGGCTACCAGTATTAATTTTCTTAATGAAGATTTGTGTCAAATGTTTGTGTCGGCAGATATTCCACTATATAAATTAAACAATTTAAATGTGAAGTTATTTTTGCAAAAGTACATCAGCAAATATAACATTCCCGACGAGACCACGTTAAGAAAAAAATATATTCGCCGTATCTATGCAGAAACATTGAATAGCATTAAGAAAGTTGTTGCAAACAATTATCTTTATATATGCGTAGATGAAACTAGTGATAGTGTAGGCCGATACATAGTTCAAATAATTATTGGTATCCTTAACGTATTGGTTCCAGCAAAATATTATTTAATTTCATGCGAACAGTTGGAAAAGGCAAATAATTTGACAACAACAAGGTTTATACACTTGGCAACTTTCTTCTTACCGGAATCGATTCCAACAGAAAAAATCTATTGTTTTTGACGGATGCTGCACCATACATGGTGAAGGCAACCTTCAACTTGAAAATCTTTGCACAACTTGCTTGGCGCACGGACTAAATCGTGTTGCAGAAGAAGTCAGAAACCATTTTCCCTTAGTAAATACTTTAATTAGTAGCGTTAAGAAAGTATTTTTAAAGGCCCCACTACGAGTTCAGTTTTACAAACATCTACCCGGTGTTCCGCTTCCTCCTCAGCCAGTAATCACAAGATGGGGAACGTGGTTGGAGGCTGCTATTTTTCATGCAAAACATATGAAGGAATAACGGCAATTATTATGGATCTTGATAGGGATGCACAAGCTATGATAGACGCCCAAAAGGTGTATTCGAGTAAAGAAATACCTCAACAGTTGGCGTTTATTAAAACAACAAGCATAAAAAATCTAAATATTTGCCACACGATTTAAATTGAAATTCCAGGAATTGTTTACATATAAAGAAGTTCCACAGATGTTATATACATATTAGTATTTTCTACACAAAAGTTTTTTATAATGTGAATAAAAAGAGAAAAACAATACTTTATATGAGAAAAATAATCCCAAATACGGAATAAAAATAATTACTTCAATATGCATTTTAAGAGAGAGAAACATTTCTTATTTAATATATAAAATCAACGTGTCACACAGTAGAACAATTCATGGCAAAAAAAAAACATCTAAAAAATCGTAAATAAAATCCATTAGCGAACACAGTTCTTGGAATTTATTCGAATGCATTCTAATGCTAGGGCATTGACCTGATTTAAGTACATGCGTACGCGAATGGCTATTGGCGTTCGCCGTTCACGTGGACTGCCGTTCTGTTGCTAAGCCATTTCCAATTCCACAATTTGACATGATAAGAGATGCATAGTCCACGTTGCTTGATCGTATGGTTCCCATGACAACCGTTAATTCGCATTAAATTTCCAAAGAAATATAAGTAAATATTAACATATTTTCTCGGTTATTTCTTATTTGAAGTTTTATATTTACAATATTTTAAATTATCCATTTTAGTATTTAGAATTACGATGCCCGAATATTCATTTTATGCATTTAGTCAACTACATTTACAATTAGATATTATCATATTAAATTTAAAATCATAGGATAATAATTTAGTAATCTGTCAGAAAATATCACTATACCTATCAAAAGCATTTGTCGAAATGCCATGAAATTTAATACTATTATATGTTTGAAATTTAGTGATTTAGTAGTTTATATATAATTAATTAAAGTTTTACATTATTGTCACAATCAAGGTTGATATATTATTTTGGTTCATTAATGTATTCAATTATGGCAATAGGTAAATATTTTTTTTTTGTTGTATTGTGATGAGTTAGCAATATAATTTTAAAACTTTTCAGATTAATTTATTAATATAGTATGAAGTATCAACATGAATGAATAATATACTTATTTTGGTGTATAAGTTTCTGAAATGGGGTCTGTAGTTTATTTCGATCCTGTAACTTTGTTATTATATTCTCTCGCCAATTAAAATCTTCTATAGCCATTTTATGTTTGGATACTAAATATGATTCTAGTGCTCAATCATTTTATAGTGTTGGAGCCATTGTGTTTTTTAAATCTTTTTTGAAAAGTGATAATAAATCATAATAATTATCTTAAATATGTTTAAAAATATTGAGCACTTTTTTTGCTTTACTTTAAATATGTAATGTACTCAAGTAGATGTCATTATTTATTCACTTTAATTAAAAATGTGTAGATAGTCGAGTAGTATTGCTCGCAAATATAATACGATTTTGTATTACCTTGTAATTATGACAGTTGTCTAATTTTTTTACTTCTGTCATTTTCCTGAACTTGACAATTTATGTTAGTGTTGGGCACTCGTTAAAAGTGAAATAGTACCATTGTTCGTAAAAAAAATTTTATACAATGAAATTATATTTATTATTTTTTTTTAATTAAGGGCACACAAAGTGTTATTATAATGGTGTTTTCAACATATTTCATCATTAATTAGCTACACTGTGTACGTATCGTGCGGACAAAGTTTTCATGTCTGGTTGCCATGGCAACTTAGCGTTTATTAAGATCTAATTACAGTTTTATTTCCAGTTCTATATTGCAGTTGGGAAAACAATTTATGTCGCTAATCGAGAGGATTGAAATAATAAACAAATTTGAAAAGTTGTTTTGATGTTAAAGGAGGAGTGGGACAGTCCGTGTATGAAAAATTTTAAGTGTAATAGGAAAAAATGAGCTGAAGAACATTGCTAAAATCTTGTGTGGTGATTCAGTAGAAAATTTTGAGTTGACAATAGATGATATTTCTAATTTGAAATATGCTCCTATAACAAGCGACGTAGAACGAACCTTTTCAATATATAAATATATGTTTTCAGATAAGCGTCACAATTTTTCTGTTGAAAACTTTGAGAAATATGTGATTGTACATTGTTTTCATAGTTAATTATGTTGTAAAATGGTCTAAATAAATTTGTAGTAAACATAATAGAATATTTTTTTCTACAGTATTCCATTTTCTAATATTCCTCCTATTTTTTTACCTGCATATTTTTCATAAGAAGTGCATATTTACGCTAAAACTTCTCCATATTCATGCGCATATTTTCAGTTTTTTTTGCATATAATCCAGTCTTTAGTTATAGGGGAAGGCGGGGTGGAATCATACGGCTAACTTCAAAGTCATGTTAAAAATATTAAAAAACAAGAAAAATTTAAATAGACCGAGTAGTCCATAGATGATGTTATACTGCGTCATAAAAAAGAACCAAAAATGGAAAGAATAGCAATAGACGAAAGTAAATTTTAGATATTTAAGGTGGGGCGGCATGAGTTTTAAAATCATTTAATAGTTGTAAATAATATAAATAGGAAGAAAAAAATATTTATCATGTTTCCTAAGTAAGTGACACATAATTTACAAACAAAATGAGTTAATAGTGGTAAATAAACAGTAATGAAAAATATTTATTACAAGATGTTCCTTTGCTAAGTGACACACAGTTCACACACAAAAACGGCTTCATCGTCGTCATTGTCTACATAGGCACAGGAGTTGTGTGCCCATTTGTGACAGGATGAACAGGATATCCATCCTTCAGTAGACTTTGAATAGGAGTCCAGACAATACAAGCATTCTGCATCCTGTTCATTATCTGTATCGGAAGAATCAGATTCTCCTCTAGATCTACACATTTTCTTTTTTTGGCAGTCCTTTCTCTTTTAATAAATTTTTTGACTTCCGTATAATGACATTCTTTTCTCTCTTCAAGGATACTTTTCTTCTAGCCCGCTCTACTTTGTTAGCCTCTTTAATATCGCGCTTTTCTTTGCTTCCTTCAATTCTTGCAAATATGGTGATGAACTGGCAATGGTCGTGTTTTCTTTTTTCTGGACGTCTTTTGCTTGTTTTATTGAACTTTTGGAACGGCCAAAACATTTTTCGGAGATGCCGTTGGAAATTATGTGCTTTCTACAGCTATATCTGGCATCCAAGAGCATTGTGGAAGATTGGACATATTTTTGTCACTTAATACAGAACTTTCATTACTTGTTACTGTTGAATGAACTATTTCAATATTTTTCTCCTAACTCGAGCTCCTGCTCATCTGTGAAGACACATTCAAATTTTCTTGCTTTCTTATCTATCTTCATGACTGGACTTTCTCGCCTTTTTTCGAGGTATCTGTCCAATGTTGATTTGGTACACTGAAATAAGATGAAGCTCTATCTAATCCCAGTTCTCTATTTATTGCCGCCGCTATTGCCTGCTCCATAGCGTTAAGAGACCAATCCTGCCGATTTGGTTTTCTAATATAATTACGAACCATCTGAAATTAACGAATATCACAATCAAAACTAGACCTAAAGGGGCAGAATGACACGTCGGAGCAGAACGAGAAATATCTCATTCTGTCCCGTCCCATTCCACCAAAGAGGCACAGTTTGTTTAAACATACAATTGTGAGGTTATGCGATGCTATTTTTTGACCACGTTTGTTTTATTCTAATGAGCGTTCATAACTTTGCATACCATCCAATTTTCAATCAACTGAAATTAAAAGAACATTACTTACCTTAAACTGAAAACACATGAAATTTATAAAATTACTCAAGAAAATAAGAAAAATGTGAGGACATAGCATACATTGTGTAAGTATGGACGACGAATAACTCGAACAAACGGGTAGTACAGACGATTTTCTCTCACCGCACGCCATTAGTTTAAGTACATAAATCTCCAAGATTTGGACACGTCTCATTCCACCTCGCCCGTCCGTTGCGCATCTCCTTCCCCTAATGAACTTTCAACAAGTATCTCCGTCGTCAATCAACGATTCAGAAAGATAGCTGTAGAAGATGCAGTTTACACCATATTATTGCAGAACGTAAAACATTACCAGGAACAGAATATACTATTGGATCTAAAATATATTTCGCTCTTATTGGAGCTGGTCAAGGTATGGTATCCTAGACCGAGCAGCCGTGCGTTCCAGGGTAGGTGTGACCTTTCACGAATTTTTAATTATGCTAACAACTAGGAAAAGGTGACGTCGCGACGTGTGCGTTCTGCATAATGGTATAAACTTAGTTTGTCAAATTATAGAAACTAACGCGACACATTAGACGGCATTTGCTTGTAGAAATAAGATTCATTAGTCATTAATTTTCATTTGCAATAAAGCAGACACTACGTTACATAACACAAACGATATTCAATGCCATATTTAAACGTCATTCATATGTCACAAATGACATTTGAAAATTGGTGCGCGTCTATTGAAAAACACTCCACATATTAAAAATCGTTCAACATTATTAAAAAAAGAAATTCGAATTTCTTTTCGTATTTTCTTCTAGAATTATTTTATCGAAGAACACTGCTCCTCACTCGTTTTCGCATATATTTATTTGGAATCTCTTACACGTATCCACGGTGCCGAACCGTCGTCGTCTATGCCGTCGTCACGACAATTCTTAAGCTCAAGTCGGCCGTGTATATGTTTGACGCGATAGTCCCATTTAAATACGAACGGTGTTCAATGGCGCGACTGCGGTGCGATTTATGCCGAAGAAACGGCTTAAATATGTATTTGTATTCAGTATCGGTGTCGTTTTAACATCGAAGATAAAGTATTTCGCGGATTTTCGGTTATATTGTAACTATACAGTCGTGCTTTATGATCGAGAAACTTTATGATAGGATGGGATTTGTGCACTTCCCTCGGAGAGGTTTATTTTGGCGTCGTTTTCGTGTCTAGCGAGAGAGAATGAGATACCGTAAATGACACGCAAACGACATCGATCAAGTGGAGAGAATATAGTAATAAGTCGGTGTATACAGTATTATTAAGTGATTATGGTGCTAAGCACTAAGCATCTATTAGGTCTGTGCATACTCATTTCATGGATATTCCTTCCGCCAAATATTGCGCAATATTTGTAATAAAAATTAAATTTGTAGAGTGAATGAGTCAGCTGGTGTTTGTATTGCGTGGCTAACACCTATTTCGTTTAAGTATTACTTCTAATTATAAAAGGAGCAAATATATGTGGCTCCTAGTGAGAAACCTTTTGTAAGTAAAAGCTTGTAAAATAAAACAGACAATTTTTAGTTTGGTGTAAAGTACAGTCGATATCATTATTGATGGAAATCAATATCATTCAAATTTACTCAATGGAGAAGCTGACAGAAATAAATCCGTCGAATGTCAATGATGACCTATAATGATGGTCTGCAAGTCGTGTAATGTTGTAGGTTTATTGGGGTGAACTAGTGGCATAACATAATCACACAGAAAGAAGTTTAGGGTCTTTAGGGTCAATAAATCTTAACGCAAGTGTCTCCATTACTGTATTTGTGTAATATACAGGGTTAGTTAAAAGTATGGAGACGGCGATTTATTGTCGTTAATATTCACTTTAGGGATTTATGTTCAATATAAAAGTTTGTTAGGATATTTTGATCTACATTTGAGAATATTTGAATTTTTTTTTTCTTCAATTGTTTTTTAGTTACGCCTGTCCGCGCATTTTTTTTTAAATGGGAACTAGTAAATTTTACTATACCATTCGATAGAGAATTTTTTTCTCTTTACAAAAATATTTTTGTTTTTTTTAAATTCATTTTAATAACTTTTTTTTATAAGAAAAAGCCGGTTCATGTGTTTAACAGATGTTCGGTACATCGCAGATAGACAGAAGCGTAGCGATAAACAAACTTGAGCGACATAATTTTATCAGTGGTTATTGTGTACGTCAAATCTTTGACAGAAATAATTCATTTGTGCCATTTGTTGCTGTTAATATTAACAAAGGCGAGTTTAAGTGAACATGAACGAATTGAAATACTTATGATGTTGGGTTATGGAGATAGACGCAGAAGTTTACAAGACGTTAGTAATTTATTTAATGATACGCATCCAAATAGAAATCCAGTTTCTAAATCCGTTGTTGGTAAAACTTTAAGACGCTTTGAACAAACGGGTAGCGTTAAAGATTTACCAAGGAGTGGTAGACCTAGAACAGCGAAAAGCAATGATAACAAACTGAATATATTATTGGCTGTATCTGAATATCCCCATTTATCAACCAATCAATTAGCGGCCAATTTCAATATTTCACAGTCATCGATCGGGTCATTTTAAAAAAGTGAAAAGTATAAACCTTATAATGTACACGTTGTACACGAGTTAACGGAAGATGATTTTGATAGGAGATTACAATTTTCTGAAGAAATGTTAAATATTTGCAATAATAATGAAAATTTTGTCAAAAATATTCTTTTCTCTGACGAAGCTACTTTTTGCCTTACCGGTGAAGTAAACAGACATAACTGCAGATACTGGTCATCGGAAAATCCCTCTTGGTTTTTGGAGCACCATACGCAGTACCCCCAAAAGGTTAATGTTTGGGTTGGCATTCTAGGCGGTCATATTATCGGTCCCTTTTTCATCAATGGCAATTTAACTTCGGCTCTGTATTTGCAGTTATTGCAAAATGATATAATACCTGCTAGTGCTACGCTCTATCCTCATGAAAACAAAGAACACCTGCCCAATGACAGTATCTGGTTCCAGCAAGATGGCGCCTCACCACATTATGGTGTAAATGTTCGTCAATATCTGGACAACGTTTTTCGCCATAGATGGATTGGAAGACGAGGAACCATTGAATGGCCAGCCCGTTCGCCAGATTTAAGTCCTTTAGATTTTTTTCTTTGGGGATACGTAAAGAACAAAGTTTACAAAGATAAGCCCGATAACGTCGAAGATTTACAAATCCGAATTACCAGAACGATACAAGAAATTCCCCGAGATTTTTTACAGAACTCTGTTCGGGGTTTTGTAAATCGATTGGTTCATTGTCAAATTACTAATGGACTACAATTTGAACACTTACTTTAATTTACTTTGTTATTAAATTGTTTAATTTTTCTTGTAAAAAAGTTATTAAAGTGAATTTAAAAAAAAAAAAAATATTTTTGTAAAGAGAAAAAAAACCTCTATCGAATGGAAGAGCAAAATTTACCAGTTCCCATTTTTAAAAAAATGCGCGAACAGGCGAACCAAAAAAAAAACAATTGAAAATAAAAATCAAATAATTTCAAATGTAGATCAAAATATCTTAACAAACTTTTATATTGGACATAATTCCCTAAAATGAATATTAACGACAATAAATCGCCGTCTCCATACTTTTAACTAACCCTGTATATATATATATGTATATATGTATATATATATATATATATATATTGAAGTGTAACTGTGAAGCTGTAAAGTACTATAGGGCTTTACAATAAATAATACACAATTTATTGATTAAATATAACGGATCTGGTATATTAAATAGCCCTTAATTGGTTCGACAAATTGTAATAGAAACAGTGTATAACAGTGAATATTCACGTACGGAGTTATAGAAGTGATTTATAGATGGCGTTAAAGTTATATTTTTACAGTTGACGTAGGTGTAACTTATATGAACTTGAATACAATAATAAACACAGTTTATACTTAACTTCTTTTCAGCCTCCTTTACGTGCTAAAGTTATTACTGAATATTTTATGGGTATCTTAATCACAATGTGGCTAGCTCAGATTATCGTGAACAAGATTAACGTTGATGCAGGTTCGGTGTATTGATAGAAAATAGTTATTCGTTTAAACTAAGTTATGCTAAGTGAATGATTTTCCAAAGTTGTTAAAAGAATAAAACAAGAGGATGAATGGTAAATATCACTAGTTTAATTGGATTCTCAAAGCATAAAGGTAAGTTAAAATACCATATAGTATTACATTTGCATGAAAAGTCACGTGATTCGATATAAAATAAAAGTAAAGTTAAATGTTATTATGAAATCTTTATAACTCAAATATTTAAATTATGTAACACAAATTCAAAGTAAGAAGAACTGTATTTTTCGGTATTAAACTGTATAGTGATCAAATGCTAACATTTTTGGAATTTAAATGAAATATAAACGATCTTTTTCGCAATGTAACTAATAAAATTTTATATTTTAGGAGATTATTAAATAAATACTCAATTTTGATGCTGGTCGTTTTTCTGTATGGATGTTAGATGTTCGAGTCTTGGTACACAGGAAAAACGGGTTCAGGTGCAGGAGAAATGCTGGCTTTGTTCCAAATTCGGGTTGGCGTCCTTTAGAAATAGGAGTTTTGGTTATCGGTGCTCAGCTGGTTCAGGTGCAGGTAACCTTCCGTAAAGACGATGCTAGTGGATCGGGAACTTATAGGATATCTTCTTGGTAAGGTTTCGCTAATTTATTTTAGGTTTATATCACTTTATTCCTTCATACACTTTTTTATAAAAATTAGACGCGTTGAACCATTTTTAATTACACAAGCTAACTCTCTATTGTTTTTGTTAATTCTCCAGGCATCTTATTCTCAATGTTGTTTATACTTATTTAATCTCGACAATAAATTACTCAAAATAAAATAAATTACTAGAACCAATCGTTTTGACATTTCATTAAAATTATTGTATTAATTTTACAATGGATAAAAGTTTATTTTAAATGTTCAATTTCCGCTAATTACCTATTTTCATTTTGGGATAATTCCCGCCTTATTTGATTTTAAAATAGGTACAGCTATGACCATAATATGTGACATATAATTCCAATCAATTAAGTTAAATATCTTTGGGAAAATAAAAATGTAAATGAAAATGACTAAATTGAATGGTTACAAGAAATACAATAATTATGTGAAACAAAATTGATAAATTAAAAACGCGGCATTAACTTTATTGATATGGCATGTGAAAAATGCAGTTCTAACAAAAACTTATTCTAAATTAACATTTTTAAATATTAATACTGTATTTTTGCTCTAGGCCCCTCATGTACATGGTTAGCCTCATCACAATATATATATATATATATATATGAAATGATGGTTTCTCGGGTTCTTGGCCGCGTGTGAGATGTGTCCTGAGAAGGATTGTTGTCTCGACGTTTCGACGGGATCGCACTCGTCATTTTCTAGAGTTGTTCTTTCACTTGACGCTGAAGAGTAACTGCCGATCGTGTCCTCGGGTGTCTGCTATTATGTTGCACTATGGGAGGTGGGGGTTGCGCTGCTGCCGTCGTGCGTACACGGCTTCGCGTGATTGGTCCGGGTGTCTGTGATTCCTGTGTGGGGGCGTGTACCTTTCTCGATGTGTTGTGTTTTGCATGAGTCTTGATTTGCATGCCGGCTAGGAGTGGCTTCCAGGTGTACGGTAAACGTTGGCCGTCGTCGCGTTTGTTTAGACTTTTGGGTCTCTTTTCTATTTCAATCGCTTCTCTAGTAATTCTAGTAGATAGACTTTCGCTCTTCGCTAGGATCTTCGTATTCTCGAAGTCAATAGTGTGCCCCGTTAGGAGGCGGTGTTGTGCTAGAGATGATGTTGTTTGTTTCTTGAAGACTGCGTTTATGTGTTCCTCTTTTCTCACGCTTATTCGCCTGTTCGTCTGGCCTACATAGGATTGTTCGCATTCTGAGCACGGCACTTTGTAAACGCCTTGGTCTTCAAGTGGAATTTTATCTTTCGCGTTGACTATTTTATCGGCTATTTTTCCCTGTGCTGTAAAGATGGTGTCTATGTTGTGTTTTCTTAGTATTCTACCGATTTTGTCTGTGGTACCCTTTATATATGGCAGAAAGGCCTTTGATGTAAATTCCTCTTTTTCCCGTTTTTCTGCTCTATTGTGTCTGGCTTTGTCTATTGTTCTTTGTGAATACCCGTTATCAAGAAGAGCGTTTCTAATATTTCTTCTTTCTTCGTTTTTTATGTTCATCGTCTGTTAGTCGTTCGGATCGTAGAACTAGGGTTTTCACTACTGAGTTCAATTGTGCCGGATGATGATGCGATTGTGCTTTTAAGTACCTATTTGTGTGTGTAGGTTTCCGGTAAACGGTGTGTCCCAATGTTTCATTTTCTTTTTTGATCACTAACACATCTAGAAAAGGTAGCTTCCCTTGTTCTTCTACCTCCATTGTAAACTTAATTTTCGGATGTTCGCAGTTTAGTTGGTGTAAAAAGTCTTGTAGTTTTTCTTTGCCATGTGTCCATATTACAAATGTATCGTCGACGTAGCGCAGCCACATTTTCGGTTTGTTCTTACAGGTGTTTAGAAAGTTTGTTTCAAAGTTCTCCATGAATAAGTTCGCTATAATCGGTGATAGCGGGGAACCCATCGGTGCGCCTTCGACTTGTCGATATTTCTGGTTGTTACTCTTCAGCGTCAAGTGAAAGAACAACTCTAGAAAATGACGAGGGCGATCCCGTCGAAACGTCGAGACAACAATCCTTCTCAGGACACATCTCACACGCGGCCAAGAACCCGAGAAACCATCATTTCATCATACAACCGCGAGAACATCAAAATTATCATATATATATATATATATATATATATATATATATATATAGTAAACTTAATAAGTCGGCGATTAAAGGTCTGGTTTATTACTTCAAAGTATATATATTTAGAACAACCCTACATGTTTCGGTAATGATGCCTTTGTCAAGGATATAAAAATTATAAATGACAGAATATAAAATAAATTTTATATTCTGTCTTAGAGAAGTAGCGTTTACTTTCGGAGTTAATAAAAGCACCGTACAAAATGTCAAAAACCGTTGGGAGCAAGAACAAACAATTAACAGAAAACAAGGAAGCGGTAGAAGAAGGATTTCTTTAGAACATCATGATACCGCTTTAGTGAATTTCTTAAGAAAACGTCCGTTTTCCTGTGCATTAGATGCTGTTGCAGCAACAAATTTCCCGGGTTCTCGCTCAACAGCCTGCAGAAGGATTCAAATGTCAGACATTAAAAATTGTATTGCAGCCAAAAAAAGTATTTTATCGGAACGCCATAAACAGGGCAGAATAATCTTTGCACTAAATTATTTGTACAAAGATATTGAATTCTGGAATAAAGTCATTTTTACTGACGAAAAGACGTTTCAATCTACTTACAATGGACACATTAAAGTGTATAGACCGAGAAATACTAGATATGAAGAATCATACGTATCTAATGCAGGTCAGTCGCAACTTTTCTCTGTTAATGTATGGGCTGCTATAACTGCTAATGTACTAGCTATCTGTTGGAGAATTGATGGTAGATTCAATGCTTTGGCATATCTAAATATTTTGGAGAATATAATACCATTATTTCGTGAACATCACCCAAATAATAATTTTATTCTCCAGCAAGATAATTGTTCAGTTCACACGGCAGGAATAATAACTCAGTGGTTACAAACTAATAACATCGAAACTTTGATTTGGCCCTCCAAATGCCCGGATGTAAACATAATTGAGAATATCTGGGGTATTATTGTAAAAAAATGTATGAGCGTCATTTTAGACCAAATAACAGAGAAGAGCTGTGGAATGCAATAATTGAAGCATGGCATGAAATAACAGAAAACGAAAATCTTATAAGAAACTTGTATTGTATCAGAATTGTATCTACGTCTCTGGGGATAGGATATATTCGGACACGTTCACAGAAAATATTAATAGTGAACCTGCATTTGTGTTCTTCACACCAGATTTTTAATAATATTTTATATTATTAAAAATACCTTTGTATGAAACTTGTATTCATCTATTCCCTTGCGATTGACCAATATATTAAATGCAGATGGTGCCACGACGAAATATTACTTTATATATATTATATGGTTTATTTGTAGATTCTTTATAATGTTATGAGTGTTAATTTTATTACAGTTAATTCATTTTATTGAAATTCGTCTCTTTACTTCAACATATAAAAGGAGTTTTACTCATATATTGGCATATAATGCTATAATTCAGGTGACATATGAGTGTACGACTTTTTTTTTGAAATGTGTCAATTGTGGTATAGGTTCACACAACTAAACACTTGTCCTACTTTTTTCTGCACACAACTGTACCTGATCTTGTAAACCTTCAAATCAGAATTGCTGAAAGAATTAACGAAGTCGACGATATGATACTACAAAACGTTTTCTCCTCTATCAGAAGAAGATTTGAGAAATATCTCGAACAAGGTGGTGGCCACTTTCAACAATTTTTATAAAATGTCACTTGTTTGTTGCAAATAAATCTTATTCAGTTAAAAATTTTAATTTTATTATTTTGACATTTGTCATGTCATTCAAATAGTTTATAACCAACAAAATTCGTATTAAGAACTTAAGTAAAAAGCAAAGAAATACATATAATTTCCATGGGCAACTTCGAGGTAAAATTTATTTGAAAGCTATTAATTTCCTTATTTGACACTTATGTCAAAATATATGTGTAAAAATGTCATAATAAGTTTTAACGAGAATAAGCTATGGAGGATCTTTCGACTGTTCTACAAAATTCTAATTTAAACAGGTTTGCGATAAAAGTATTAAAATTTCGTATATAAATTAATATGTGTTACAAAACTTTACAGGACGTTCGCGAGGCCTGATACTCTGAACACAGAGTTTATGTATTACAGTGCCGTTTTGAAAGTAGTAGCACCAGCGGTATCAACGGATGATAAAAAGAAAAAAGTAGTACCATGGATTCACAAGCTCTTCAGACCAGAGTATCATAGTACTCCGTTTCGTGAGAAGAGAAATAAGTAATTTTCGGATTAAGTATTTTACTTCTTAAATTCCTGTCGTCTCTAATGGTTTCTGCTTTTTAAAAATCAATAGAAATTTTTGTAAATGTATCAGGGCATTCTTAAAGCAAAATATTAGTTTAAGGGGTTTGTTTATCAAATTAAATATTCAAGAACTTTCCAGAACCATTTCAGACGATGAAGGATGTTTAAATCCATTCATTCGTAATTATAATTCAAAATATTTTATTAGGTACTTGCTGTATTTAACAATAACCTTGCTAAATGACGAAATTTATGGAATTTTTTCTCTGCCACCGCCAGATGGTGCTTTACCGGAATTGCATGAGATAAACGTTGCTCGCGCTACTGCGGCTGAGTGGGAAATGGACAGCACTTGGCAAGAGATTTTGCAGAATCTTCCGCAAGATTTTAAACAGCTAGAATGCTCTGTACACGAATCACAGGTAGAGTGCGACGAAGACCATCAGCTGGATCAGATACTAGATCAGGAGTTTCAGTTTCTTTTGCATTTGGCCAAGCCGTACGCTGCCATGTTGCAAGGGCGGTACGATGCTACAAGAGCTGCGACGTGGTTGCAAACTTTATGCACGATTCATGGAAATTCATGTTCTAGCATGAGAGGCATCAGGAACGATTATATAATGTCTCTCTTGGGGTGAGTATAATAATATATAGCGGGATAGGTAAGTTTCCTTCTAGGTGGCGATTCAGTGCTTATATGAACGTGTATTAATTCTATGCAATTTCTTTAATTCTTGTAGAGCTCTCGTCTAGTAAAATCGTTAAAACATAATCGCTAACGGGACATTAATAATCGTCATCACAATTTGCAAACTCTTTCGTAGGAGACTGTGGTTAAGTAAAAACTCAAAGAGGTATAAAACGCCATACCACAATTAATAATCGTATCCTAAATGCGTATTTCGACAACTAAGTTGTCATCATCAGTAGGTAAAATCCTTGATTAGTGGTTTTAGTGTCGCACATGGGGCACAGTAAAGCTAGCACATATAATAACGCAAACAACTTTACTTTGACTTTTTTTAACGAATTTAAGTGGGCAATTAATAAGGCTCTTGAAGGCGGTATATATAAATAACTACAGGTACTGTAATTATTTCATAACAGAATTATGCTGTTATGAATACTTTTGTATTCAACTTTAAGTTAATTGCCATGCTATTGGGTATATGATGATTATTTTGGTGAATGTAAATAAATCCAGTTGTCAAAACAACAGCATTAGAGCTTACTTATAGGCATGCCCGGCAGCATTTCTTACCTCAGTAACTTCAATGTGAGAAGTACTCTATCAACATTTAAATAATAGTACTGCTACTATTGATATTATATTAGTAGGCCCCTAATTTTCTTTCTACCGGTCAGATCGAGGACTTCAATAGTTTCGAACCTTCTCCGTACGACGTGTATTATTTTGCAAAAAACCGCACATAAATCGGTCCAGTAGTTTTTAGTCAATAACGGACACACAAACGAATATTGCCTTTTATATACAGGCTTAGTATAAAGTCCTGGAACGGTAGCATAACTTTGTTTTTCCAGAAGTCATTTTTTGGAAATTTATTATTGATATACATATAGTTAAAAACTACGAATTTACTCATGACATTTATATTGATATTCTATTCCCGGTTTGACCGGAAATGCTTCCGACTAATTTTTTTTTTAATGGAACAACCTGTATATTAATACAAAGGTATTTTTAATAATATAAAATATTACTAAAAATCTGGTGTGAAGAACACAAATGCAGGTTCACTATTAATATTTTCTGTGAACGTGTCCGAATATATCCTATCCCCAGAGACGTAGATACGTATTTCGCTTTTCTACAAGCTCATCGGTACGCCCACGCTGGAGAAAGGATATTTCCAGACACATTCACAGAAAAGAACCACCTCGCCCTATCACCGTAATTATCCAGACCGAGCGCAGAAGTAAATTCGGCGCTACCTGTTGTCAGACAGCCGTAGTACCTCGCATACCGTCCACATAATTAATGTGAAGTAACGACGCCCTTCCAAAGGTTAGCACAGCCAACTCTCTAGAAAACTGCATTTTGTTTGTGCCTTCACTCATACTACGGCTTAACCGCATGTGTAATGTATCAGAATAATTGAAACATACATGAGTAGGTAAACCCCACCAGTTTTGTATAATACAAAGGTATTTTTAATAACGTACCGGTACCGGCGTACCGGTATCGGTACCGGTATCAGTACCGGCGTACCGATGAGCTTGTAGAAAAGCGAAATACGTCTATCTACGTCTCTGGGGATAGGATATATTCGGACACGTTCTCAGAAAATATTAATAGTGAACCTGCATTTGTGTTCTTCACACCAGATTTTTAGTAATATTTTATATTATTAAAAATACCTTTGTATTATACAAAACTGGTGGGGTTTACCTACTCATGTATGTTTCAATTATTCTGATACCTGTATATTGCTGCAATTTCGGAAATAGAATTAAAAACTACATTCAGAAATGTAAAAAAATTCTTTATCCTAAAGAAACTAACAGAAAAATGAATAAAAAATTAGTTAACGCGAAACAAAATAGTACTAACTAGCTAATCCCGACCACGCTTCGCTGTGACTCAATCTGAAATGAAATGAATGAGAAAAGAGATAAATGTATTATAGTAAATATAAATTCACTGGGAAAACAAATCATCCAATTGCGTTGCTGTGGCTATGTGAAGTTAAAGGAAAAAAAATGTTTTTGACAAAAAAATAATTTTTTAATTGTAAAGCTGATGAATTGAATACATTTTTTGTTTAGTCCATTTAGTTATTTAACATAACTTATAAATAGAGCTGAGGATGTTTGCGGTATAACCATGGTTATATCATGTAACCATAGTAAATTACTATGGTTATATGATATAACCATGGTTATACCGCAAACATCCTCAGCTCTACTTATAAACAATGTAACCCGCTATTTTAATAATGTTCCTGTCACTTGGCTTTTGACACATTGTCGAAATTACTTCAAAAACGTCACCGTTCAAATATCTCAGTGTTATTTAAATTCTTTTAATAAAATTTGTATCGTATATGTTCTCTTTTCTTCGATCCTACCTTGAATAAATACAATAGTGAGTGTATTCTCTTAAATATTTAATCTTCCTTTCTTGTGATCCTTAATTTTTGGATTTTATATCACTTTATGTTTAACTTCTTTCTATAACAGCTTCTCTGTGCCTGTTTCCTATTACTTTTCATTCTCATTGAACTAGTTATTAAATTCCTTCTGCTAATACTATTCTTATTCCAGTTATAATTTTTCGATTGTCAACTTATTACAAACAAAATGAATATGGCCATCGCTATACTACTACATTATATTATAACATTATTTTCTTTAGATTGACATTTTTAAATTCGTTATATCTTTTGAATGGAATGTCCGATTTTAATAATTTAAAAAGTATTTTACTGGTATTGAAATGGTCTTTAATAAACAATCATTTAATAGGATACGGAATAATACAGAGGTATGGATTATATGGTTTGATTATTGTCGGCACTTTTATTAACTTTTAAAATGTAAAAAGTAGTTATAGTGGCATAACTACAGTAGTTGGACATATGATTTCGCGGACTTTTTTGTAGATATTAATACGTTCTATAATACTGTAGAACATTTTTTTGTTCTATCAACAATAGTTTCCGCAGCGTACGCGATGGCAGATTTTTTGTGACTAATTTTTTCACACCTTGGGTTACATTAATGCATTTTTATTTGGGATCCCTTTTTTTTTGAAAATGTAGTATAGACTATGTCACTCAGTGAAAACGCAGCTTTCTAATGGTGAAAGAATTTTTGAAATCGGTCTAGTAGTTTTTGTGTGAAAACATTACAAACATACATACAAAAACACAAATGTTTCCTCTTCATAATATTAGTTTAGATAAATAGATTTACAGACTACAATAAATGTTAAAATTGTGCTCCGTTAAGCAGTGATATAATCTATCAAAAAAATGTCTTAGTGAATTATGTGAAACTTGCGGTTTGATACCGTTGATTTCTTCAGTTATTCATCGCTCTAATTCTTCTAGATTTCTTGGTCTATTTTTATACACTTGACATTTCAAGTAACCTCACAAGAAGAAATCAAGTGGCGATAAGTCTGGGGAACGGGCTGGCCATGCGATTGCTCCTCTGCGTCCAGTCCAGCGTGCAGGAAATACCTCGTCCAGATAGTCACGAACATCACGCGCAAAATGTGGCGGAGCCCCATCCTGTTAGAACGAAATAGATTCGTTTGGTAGATTAAGTCTATTTGGCAATAAATTTAAATATCTATTACCATTTAAAGTTTCTCTTATGAAAAAAGGGCCTATTTTTGATTTCCCAGTATACCAGCCCATACATCCACTTTTTGTGGGTGCTGCGTATGGACTTCTTCCATTCAGTGAGGATTTTCTGTTGACCAGTAATAGCAGTTGTGCCTGTTGACCGTATCATTGAGACAAAACGTTGCTTCGTCGGAAAGGACTATTTGATTTACAAAATTTGGCTTATCTGTGATTAATGGTGTCATTATTTCGCAAAAATGTAGTCTGCGATCTGGATCATCTTCCAACAATCCATAAACGGTGTGCATTTTATACGGTTTCAGTTTCGCAGACTGTAGGATTTTTTGGGCAGATTTTTGAGAAATTTTATGAATTTGTCCAAATTCCGTTGTCGACACACGACTATTTTCTTGTATTGAAAGTAAAACATTTAAACTGGTGTGTTCATCAGTTGCTGTTCTTGGACGTCCAGTTTTTGGCAAATATTTTATGCTTCGTACTTCTGAATTTTTCGCACTCTGTACTTTTACTCATTTAGCGATTGAGATAAACAGTATTGAATAAAACACGAACTGCATCAAATGAACATTGACGATCACCATATCCACGCATTATCAAAATTTTAATTCGCTCATATTTTGTTAGTTTTAATGCCATTTTAAATATTTATAGTTAGTCAATATAACTGATGCTAATAAATTTTCACAACAATCTGATAGATTTAGAGTAAAATGCTTGCTTTCCTGCATTACATTCCTGCATTATAGTCGTACACTTTTCGAAGACGGGTACTATGCGCGCATGTTTCTATCTATCAGGAATAGTTGACGTTCTGACAGCAAGGTTAATTATTTTGGTGGGCGGCTGTGAAAGAACGCAGCAAAAATCTCTAACCACAAAACTTGGAATTTGATCATCACCAACAGTAAATTTGTTTGGAAATGTAGACATAAAACTTTCAATACTTTGCTGTGTGACAGGCTAGATGGCACCCGACTCAAATAGTGTAAAAATATCATGTTCAGTATCAATATCCGCACCCGAATACGCTACGGAGAAATGTGATGCAAAAGAATCGACGATGTCTTGCGGTGAATCACTCCAAGTTCCATTGTAAAATGATTTGCCTCGAATCCGCGAAGTACCCTGTCTTGCACGTACAAAAGACAAAATTTCGTTAGGATTTTCTTTGACAGAAGTTTCTATGACATTCAAATATTCTTTATAACTAGTGGAAATTTGTAACTTCGTTAAACTTCTCATTATTTTGGACTCACTAAGATAAAAGGGGTTCTTATTTAATCTCCATTTACGCCGGTAATATTGTTTCGTTTTTAAACTGCGCTTAAGTTCCGAAGTAAACCAATATGGATAAGATGAAGGACGAGCAGACCGTTTAGGAACAGAGGACTTAAAGGTGTTATTTAAAATGTTATAGAAACAGTTTAGAGAGTACTTATTCATAGTCATTAATATTAACAAAAATTACCAGTCAAGTTGCTGCAAATCATCATAAAGCTGATGAAAGTTCGCCTTTTTGAAATTATAAGAACTGCTCCCAGACGTAGGAAAGATTACTGTGTCAGGAGATGATTCAATTTCCATATTAATCGATAAAGCCGAATGACGTGCATCTTCCGGAACCAAAGGCAAATCATCGTGGGATATTCAAAGATTATAATTTAAGTTAGAAAAAACAAGATCCAGAAGTCGATTGTCAGTATTTAAGATTGTATTATATTTCCTCAGTTGTAGCAAGTTACAAAAATCCAAAAAAGAAGAAACTTCCGGGTAAATTAAGATTTGTATGCTCGTGAAAGTGTGATAAGTTGAAGTCTCCGTTGAATAATAGTGGTTTATTTTTGAACAAAATTGCAAAAGATTCAAGCAATAATTCAACGTCATCACTGGGCACATCAGATGGAATATATCTAACACATATACAGGGTGAGTTTTTTTGAATGTTTAGCATTGGGATCTCAGAAACTACTGGAGATAGATAAACGCTTAAATGGGGATAGATGCGCAGTTTTACGAGTTTGATTTAAAACTGCTTTTGTTTCTCCGATAAATTTCATGGCTTATTAGATATTCAAAGAAAACTCAATTTTACGATTTTCTTTAAACATGCTTAGCATCGTTAATAGTAATTTAGAGAAAAAGTGCTCAGACAAAAGTTTTAGATAATTTTACGCCAAATAAAACTATGTAGCTAATTTTTTTTTTTCGTTCACCATTATCGAGTTATGACACAAACTTTTGTTTTTTTAAATGGAAACCATAGTTGGTTTTGACATCGTTAAAAAGCTTATTGTTTGCTGATTACAATGATATAAGGTTTGATATGGTTATTTTAAAAAATAAAGAGGATATAGACATTTTTATAGTTTTCATGGAAAACAATTGAATTTCGAACTGATAAAATACAAACCAAACGCAAACTTATTTTGAAATCTTATATAGTAATAAAATGAAAACTATAAGAACTTTTATTAAGGGCACACAACATTATTAATGTTCAAAGATACCTTCATTATTATTAATACACAAATTGCATCTCTTCACAACAGAATTTGTAGCATTGCGGACTTTACGCCTATCGATGTTATTAAAAGCAACTAAGACAGCTTCTCTTAAATCGTCGATTGTTTCATATGTTCTTTTGTATACTGTGTCCTTTAGTACACCCCACAAGAAAAAATCCAAAACTGATAAATCAGGGGATCTAGCCGGCCATTCAATGGGTGCATTTCGTCCTATCCATTGATTAGGGAAGTTCAAATTTAAATAATTTCTAACATTCAGTTGATTGTGCGGAGGCGCTCCGTCATGTTGAAACCATTGCAGCATTGCTCGGGTTCTTAAATTTAAATTATCTAACATTTCCTCGAAATCTTGTTGTAAAAAATTAAGATAACGATTGCCAGTTAGTGATCCATCAAAAATAAAAGGAGGAAGAACAGTTGATCCTATAACACCACACCAAACATTAAACCCAAATTTAATTTGTGGTCTCCTATGTTCAACGTGAAGTGGATTTGTTTGAAACCATATGTGCTCATTGTGCCTATTAAACATTCCACAATTTGTGAAACGAGATTCATCAGTCCATAATATTTTCATTGAAAAGTGTGGATCGTTTTGACACTGATCTTTAAACCATCTACAAAAAGCTATTCGTCTGATGTTATCACCTTCATGTAAAGTTTGTGATACCGATAATTTGTAGGGACGAAATTTATGCTTCTTCAACACTCTGACAATAGTGCGTTGAGAGGAGCCCATTTCTGTTGAAATTTGTCGAGTCGATGTAGATGGATTCTGAGCGCCACTTGCTAATATGTTTATTTCTCTATCTTCATCCATCCCTTTTTTTGATTTTGGTTTAACGAACGAACCATAATCTGCTAAATTATCCCATAATCTCTTAGAAGTAGGTAGCGACGGCTGACGTCGATCAAAATAATTTTCAAAATAAACTTCAGCAGCTCTAGTAGAATGAATTTTTCTGGCACTGAATGTAACATTCAACATATCACGCTTTTCTACATTAGAAAATTACATAGCCAATGCAAACTTATGATTAACGGCCGTTTGCACCGCTTATAGTTAAGTTATAATTAAATTAATTAATAGTTAATAGTCAATGTTTGACAATTAACTTGACTTAAAAGTAAAAATTAACAGCTCTCACTTCTGTGACTCAACGTGAAAGCAATGTTAGTATATTTATCTCGACTGCTCCAACGAACACTATTGTAACTCAGATTTTTCGTTTTTTGAATTACAAAACACCAAACATTTTTTTTTTAAAGTTTTTATCTTATAAAGTGAACAATCATAGAAATGTCTATATCCTCTTTATTTTTTAAAATAACCATATCAAACCTTATATCATTGTAATCAGCAAACAATAAGCTTTTTAATGATGTCAAAACCAACTATGGCTTCCATTTAAAAAAAACACAAGTTTGTGTCATAACCCGATAATGGTGAACGAAAAAAAAATATTAGCTACATAATTTTATTTGGTGTAAAATTATCTAAAACTTTTGTCTGAACACTTTTTCTCTAAAATTACTATTAACGATGCTAAGCATGTTTAAAAAAAATCGTAAAATTTAGTTTTCTTTGAATATCTAATAAGCCATGAAAGTTATCGGAGAAACAAAAGCAGTTTTAAATTAAAGTCGTAAAACTGCGCCTCTTTCCCCATTTAAGCGTTTTTCTATCTCCAGTAGTTTCTGAGATCCCAATGCTAAACATTCAAAAAAACTCAGCCTGTATATAGTATAAGTGACTGAATTCTACATTTGCAGACTATTAAATCAATTAATGGAATCAATGTAACAAATTCAGAAGTATCTATAGTTTCGAATAAAATCGTATTAACCAGAGCAATAATCACACCGCCACCAGGCCTTCACACAGTAGCAAACTTACGATCACATCTAATTATATTATAATGAGCTGGGAAGAACTCTGAGTTTTTAAAGGAATCATTTAACCAAGTTTCAGTGATAAGGACAATGTCGAATGACAAATCACGACAGTTAGGAAACAATAAATGCCATTTTGAACGAAGACCTCGAGTGTTTTGATAGTATATATTAAGAGAGTACGAATTACTGCTGGGCGAAGCTAGTTTTCCGAAGTTATAATGATGAGAATGTTATTTCTATATTTGATTTTCAAGTTTCGCTCTCCAGCCCCCATACGCGCTTGCAATTGAATTTTAACGCTTTAATACAGTTCAAGTTGCATGATCACGGCGAGACCACCGATCGAAAGATCTTATCCGTACCGATTTTTTTAATACTTCGAAAACTTTAGCTTCAGGAGTAAATCTAATTCTAGTTTTTAATTCTCGTTCTGAAATTGCAACAATATACAGGATGTTCCATTTCAAAAATATAAGTGGAAGTATTTCCGGTCAAACCGGGAATAGAAAATAAAAATGAATGTCATGAGCAAATTCGTAATTTTTAACTATACAAGGTGTCCCGTATCGTTCTGTTCAAATTTTGGGAGTGTAAAGTAGACTTCATTTTAAGTAACAAAAACGCCAAACTTGTATATCCATTTTTATTTGTTACAAAGTTACAGATCTATGAATGTGATTGTCAGATCATGAAAAAAATGTAATCCTAAAGTCAACAAAAAGTTCAATTAATAATATTTTCGAAATGTCCACCTCCTTGTTGAATGCGGACTTGTGCCCGTAAGCCAACAGAAGAAGTACTTATCGGATTTTCATACTTGTTTTGTCGGATTTGCTCGGCAGCCAGGTGAATACGATCCAACAACTCTTCTCTTGTGTTCGAAACTTGCGCGTAGACTAAATTTTTCATACACCCCCATAAATAAAAGTCAAAGGGATTAAGATCGGGTGATCTGGATGGCCATGCAACAGGACCACCTCGACCAATCCATCTTGGATAATCGACGTTAAACCAATTTCGGACAGCAATTCCGAAATGTGGTGGTGTCCATGTGAACCCACATGTCTCGTCGAACATTCAGTGGGACATCCTCTAAAAGACCTGGCAGTTCATCAATAAGAAATTGAAGGTAATTGTCCGCATTTAACCTCCCAGGAAGAACAACAAGACCAATCAACAAGTCATCGATTAGGGCCGCCCAAACGTTAATAGAAAATTTATGTTGAAATTTAGATGGGCGTATAGCTTTGGGATTTTCAGATGACCACCTGTGCAGGTTTCTCAGATTTGTAACACCACTTCTCGTGAACGTAGATTTATCTCTCCAGAGGACTGTTCTGCACAAATTAAAATGCCGTGACTGTCTTAATATCCAGGTAGAATAAACTATACGAGCATAGTGGTCTGCCTCAAGCAAACCGTGTCCCCCTGCGATAGTGATATGGATATAAGCCCTCACGTTTTAAAATTCGCCAAACTGTCGTTCGTTGCACTCCTTCGACGTACACTGAGAGTTGGATCCCTTGTAACAATAGCTACTGCTTCTTCTTATAAGTCTGCTGGCAAATTTACTCCTCGGTCGAAAAGATAATCACGCAGTCCGCTTTCCCGAAAGTGTCTGTGTACTTCCAGAAACGTTCTGTAATGAGGAATGCGCTTATCGGGAAGCCGATGTCGGTATTCAATAACTGCTTGACGTGCACTACCGTTACAGTAGCCATACACAAAATGCATGTCCGCATACTCTTGAGAAGAAAATCGGTAAGGCATTTTGAATAAAGGAAACGTGTCCACTCACTAATAAGCTGTTGTATGAACTGATTACATTACGTTTAATGTAATCCTTCATTAAAAAATGCAACGTTAACAGTCATCTGAACATTTGTTTATTGTATGATATTCATGGTTCAGCACTTACGTAATAAGTAAGAACTTACTTTATCATAAATCAATTTCTAGTACTCTTTTTTTTAGATCTCCAAGAAATTACTGTATGCACTACGACACGTGTTTATTTATTTCAGGATAACACTTTATTATGCGACGCTAACAATCACAGGCCTGTTATTAAATCGTATAGCTTTTTTTTAAATAGAATCAGTTTGTATTGACTTTAGGATTACATTTTTCATGATCTGACAATCACATTCATAGATCTGTAACTTTGAAACAAATAAAAATGGATGTACAAGTTTTGCGTTTTTGTTACTTGAAATGAAGTTTACTTTACACTCCTAAAATTTAAACATAACAATACGGGACAGCTTGTATATCAATAATAAATTTCCAAAAAAATTACTTCTCAAGAAACAAAGTTACCCAACCGTTCCTGGACTTTATACTAACCCTGTATATGTATAGATGTATAGATACATAGATGATGATTAATGTAAATTTTCACAAAGCAACAGCCAACATTGATTTCTCATTGACAAGTTGTTTTCTATATTTTAATTTCAGATGACAGTTTATCCATTTACTAATGAGTCAATTTAATCAACGACCAACGCAATTGATTAATTTTTGTAGAAAACCACGCGCTATTTTTTTTATCGTCTAATTACTAAATGTGTTTATTTTTAATCAATTTGTTTTATTAATATCGCCTGTCAGAACAGTTTTTTTGTGTGCCGCCGATAATTAGATATTACCCGTTCCGTAAAAATTAAATGGGTAGCTACACTGACTGCTGGGCGACGTTCGTCGCGTAATGATCATTTTCATTAAAAAAATTAAATTAAAATAAAATTAATCAAAACTGACGCGGAATAAAATATTTATGCCCGGAATATCTATCAAAATATATCGAATTATTTTTTAATTATTTTGTTTATATTTATTGAAAAATTCAGTGCTTGAATAATGGCCTGTCATAAATATTCCAGATAATTTAATTAAAGCATATTTTATTTAGCTATATTTTTGTGATTTTATTTAATAAAAATACATAATTAATAATTTTCAATATATGAATGTAGAAAATTGTTTATTGAAAAATAAAGTTATCGCGAATTATAGAGGATAATTAGAGTTTCATGGTTTAAAAAAGGCCTTAATTTAAAAAAAAAACTAAATGTGTTTTTTGTCCTAAATTATTGGACTTTTCCCCAGTATTCTTCCAAACTTACTCGATATCTCAATGCTGATTAGATCTTCAGGACCAACTTTAGAAAGAAACTCTTCTAAAAAACTCGATTTTCCTTTGGCTTACCAGAATTAATTTTGAAGTTATTTTGGGGTTGAGGAATTTTAAGTTTGCATTAATTTACTTTTCTCTCTATTCCCTGCCATTGAGGATTCTTCAGGATTTAATTTGATTCTATCTTCATAAAATAACATATTTTTTCCAGATTTAGCGAATAGATTTAAGATTTTCATCTTAGGGAGGCGAATTTTTATGAATTTTATTTTGTTCCACCTCTTCTTTTCTTCTTGCTTTAGAACTGTGGCAAAATATTTTTGAGTTATTACTTCACGTGTTGAAGTATTTTATATTTTTGTTCTATCTTTTTCAAATTAAGATCTTACTGCATTAATTAATTTCATACATTTTTTCAATTGATTTTAAATTTTTGAGAATTTTCTTTCTATTTTCTACACACTTCGACTCTGAATCTTCATTTTATACTACAGTGGAACTGCCCTAACTCGAACCACCTAAATCGCCAAATAAATTTCGAGTTAGAGAAAATTCGAGTTATAGAAAAATTTTGAAATTCAACAATTTATTTATATTATATATTGCTATGAATAATGGTTTGAAAATTTAGCAGACCACCATCCACAACTAGTTTTCCCAACTAGGTTTCTCAGCCGGTGAATTTTCAAATATGAGACTTCTAACTTCTCGGGTTCCACTTAGGAAAAGCGTGTCTACAGAGTAAATTTAGCGCCAGTGAAATGTTCACCAAAATTTAATTACTTATATAAGTTAAGTTTAAACAGCAATATAGGCATGAGTACAATAAATCAAACGCAGGATAAAATTAAAATGAATATTTAATACAAAATTTAAAAAAAATTAAAAAAAATCTATCTTTACGAAGTATAAAGATGCTGTATTATACAAAAATACATGAGGTAAAAACATTCATTCTAAATTGACAGCTAAATGAATGGAAAACATCCTCTTTTTGAATCCGAACAAACTTATCTAAAAATAATCAAGTTTACTATTAATTTCTCCCGAGAGAACCACACTGTATAATCAGATTCTGATACACGAACAAAATTTACGCATGTGCAAAAGCAAGCACAAAAAAACCCTTAACTCCCGTCGAACAAACTTTTCAATTATAATTTTAACAACGAAATGTTAATTGTAAGCTTTATTATCTATATTTCGAATAATTAAATCTCTTAATTACAAGCTTGGATACAATAGAAATATAATTGTAGTATTTATGAATTCATAAAAATTTTATATACTTACAAAAACTATTTAATGTGGAGACGAAAAGAAGGTGTTTATTCAATTTAAACATTAAATAACATACGAGAATTTATCTCTATAACTCTCTAATACATCTATAAATCACTTACCAATTAACCGAATTAATTAAATATACATAACAAGTTTTTCTCACACGTTAAATTTTATAACATTTTCAAAATACAGACATGTTCACAAAATATGTACATTTTTAAATTATTCAAATATAAATATATTTTTTAATATATAAAAATCCATAGCAATATGTATATTTATTATATTCTATGTAATAACAATATATAAAATAAATAATTTAAAAACAAACTGAAGATACAAACTACGTTAGGATATATATAAATAATTATTTCGTGACCTTTGTATGTTATGGTAATTCATCATAATATATATTGCTGTTGTATAATTATATATCTTATGCTATTTAGATATCTGTACATTTGCTTATCATGCTGACAGTTCCGTGTTTTGATCTCTGGCTGGCTGTCCGAGTAGGTTTTCGTGGTTTTCCTTCTCGTTTAAGGCGAATGCCGACAGCTTAACATCTTAAGTCGTTCCACGGGCGCATACATAATAATAACTTATGTCTTGCTTTTCCCTGTTTTTGTTGTCTAGCTATTTTAGAATACTAAGGCATGATTTATTATTATTAACCTGGAATGTACTTTTGAATAATTTTATCCATGGCAACTACAAATGTATAAGTATGACATTAATATACTGTCATTTATATTTTATATTTCTTGAAAAAGACATCATTTGCCAAAACATGTAGAATTGCTTTAAATATATACATTTTGAAGTAAAATCATACCTTAAATCGCCAACATATTGAATTTACTATATATATATATATATATATATACAGTGGGGTCCATTTTGAAAATTTACGTTAACTGTTACAATAAATTTAAGTTCAGATGTATTTTTTTTAATTTAATTTTAATTTTGTAAAAAAATTAAATTTTCGTATTTTTTTCTAAATTTATATCATTTTTTCCAAAAAATTTTGATGCAACATACCAATTGTTTTATATCACTATTTGGTGGATATAAAGATCTACCAAAAACGAGAAAAAAATAATATGGTTGCCATTTAAAGGAAGTGTTGATAACGTCATCACTCGAAAACCAATGACGTCATAGAAAAAAATTGTATGTCAAAAGATGGCGTTTTAAAAAAGAAAATTTACCTGTCCGAGCGTTTTTCCTAAAAATGTAAAATAATGCGGTTATAAGCTTGGTTCCAAACTTGATGACCACACTGTATATATATATATATATATATATATATATATATATATATATATATGTAATTAAACAAAAATTGTCGTATGTATATACGCAGGTATTAAATATGTACTTGTACATGAGAACATAAAACAAGTGCATAATTAAATTGTTCTTTTAAAGAAATCCGTCATCAACAGTTGCCAAACATTGGCCACTCGGATGTGTTCATACGATTTTTGAATTTGATTAATGAACATAAATGTCTTATCGGATGCTTGTTCCTGGGACATAAAATAATTCATTAATGTTCCGAACGCTTGTAAAACTTGTTTGTGCGAAGGTTGTTCCACAATTCTTTCATCACTTTCTTCGGGTGTTGCTTCATCTGCAATGTTTGATACACTCCTCAAAATGTCTTCATCTGTCGGAAAGTCAGTAGTTAACGAGGTTACTATCAATTTCAAGATAAGTGTCAAGAGCTACATTCTCTACATTTAGCAACACAATATAGTTTACAAAATCTTACCTTATCTCAATAGGAAATCCTTTATCTTCTGAATTCTACAGTCGGCAAGGGGAGTTTCGTCTTCGTCCTCATCTTCATTACCAAAACCAGTCTTTTTAAAGCAGTTTTGAATGGTTTTTTGTTTAACATCCACATTCCACGTTATGGCAGCCTCTCTCACACAGTCGACAAATGATATGCTAGGAGGATCGTTATTCTCTAATGCATATAAAGTTTTTTTAAGGATTCTACCACTGTAATGATCTTTGAAACTTTTAATAATGCCTTGATCTAACGGTTGCAGTTTGGAAATTGTTTTTAGTGAGAAAAATTGTAATTTGATGGCCTTCAGCTTATGTTGTATTGCAGGATGAACAGGGCAGTTGTCTATAAACATTATTATTTTTCGATTCTCGCGTGAAAATTGTTTGTCCAGTTTAACCAACCAATTTTTAAAAATTTCAGAGGTCATCCATGCCTTGACATTGTTCTCGTAATCTACAGAAAGCCATTTTACTCCTTTAAAACATGGTGGCTTGGCACTTCTGCCAATTATAAGAGGTTTTAGTTTTTCAGTGCCACTCATATTCGTTGCTAAAAGAGATGTAACCCGCTCTTTACTATGTTTTCCACACCAAAGCATTTATCGTCTTTAATAGCTAAAGTTTTATTAGGTAGACATTCGAAGAATATCCCGGACTCGTCAGTGTTGAAAATATCATCTTCGCTATACTGCCCCGGCAATACATTTGAATACAATTACTAACTGATGATCATCCACCGCGGCACTTTAACCACAGATATTCTTATGCGATATGTCGTGTCTAAATTTAAAAAATAAAATATAAATTGCATATGTATATGTCCAACACAATCACGTAAATTTTACCTTTTTTTTTTAAATTGTGAAGTCAACCGCTACTAGCTTTAAAATTTTTTGTTCCTAAATGTTGACTGTATTCCAGTGCTTTTTCGTGTAGAAGTGGTCCTGACACCGGAATGTTTTTTTCTCTAGTAGACACAAACAACTTAAATACCACAACTGTTCACATTTTTGTTTGAAACTCGGTTTCTCTTAAAATTAGCGGGTCGTGTAAGTTTACTCACGAAACTGTGTATGTCATATTCCGCAGCTATTATTTTCTTTTTTATTTCATCATCCACTTTTTTTAATATTCCTAATTTCTGTTCTACTGTCAAACTTTTAAGTTTTCGTTGCGGGAGCATGTTGATGACAGATACTAACGAATACGAATGAATATTATAGCGCAACACGCACGTGCATAAGAATGATAAAACCCGTTGTCATTGGTACTTTCCCGAATTCCTTCAGTTTGCTGAGGAATCTATGATAGATGGATATTAACCCTTTTAGTACCGGATTTGAAATAACAATGTATGTCGCTAGGACCAGGTTTTTTTACATGCCACCAGGACACGTGTCGAATATATGCGTCAGGTGTAAAAAAATTAATGTGCAAAAATTCATTTATTTATAATAGTATTGTTATAAATAGCATATGTACGTATATTTAAAATGTGTGCTTTGTATGATACACCTCAAAACAAGGTTGTACACACAAACCAATGTTACATTTTGCACACATGTACCTAGACTCACTTCTTTTCTTTGCGTGAAGCGTGCTTTGGCTGCAAACTATACATCGTCGTACTTTATTATCAGGTACCAGGGCAGCAAAATGCCGCCCAATAAGCCGCTCAGGATTTTTGGTCATAGGTTTTACTCTGGTTTGGTTAGGCTGTAGTACATTGTATCTAAAATTGCACAAAAACTATTAAGCTAAAGTTTTCTCACTAACTAAAACTTACCGCTCAATAAGCTGTCTTATGATTTTCAGCTGAAAATTTGCTAAAGATTCTCTCGCATTTTGTGTTTGATACAATGCATGTGCGTTGAGCATGGCTAGGTCCACCATGTGGAAAAATAATTTTTTGTACCATTTCACTGTTTTTCTCACACATTCTGTAGAACTTAACATCATGTCCGACCTGTCTATAGCACCCATATTTGCATTATAATCCAGAACACACGCTGGTTTCTTGATAGGTTCCTTAGTCTTGAAATCCAACTTGTCCGACGAGATTATTTTGTCCTCATGAAAACTAGTAAGCATATGTACATCGCGACGATCTTTCCATTTAACGGCCAGTAAGTGCTCAGTAGATGTTGAGACCCTCTCGCCTTTGGTTAATTTCGTTGTCAAATTCGGCATACATTTCCTATTCGGGCGAACTGTTTCGCAGGAGTTTGTTTTGTGTTCATATAAGTACATTGATAAAGTTGGACTTGTATACCAATTATCTGTGTACAACGAATGGCCTTTCTCCAAATACGGCTTCATAAGATGTGCCACAACTGAACCGAATATACCTAGGTCTTGAAACAGTTCTACGTCTGTTGTTTTACCAGTATAAACAATTATATTTAACACGTATCCCGTTTCGCAGTCACATAAAAGAAAAAGTTTGATACCGAAGCGATGGCGTTTAGATTTGAGGTACTGTTTAAAATGTAAACGTCCTTTGAAAAGAACTAAACTCTCGTCAATCACAAGATTTGCGAACGGATAAAAACATTCAGAAAAACGGGTTGTCATTTTAGTTAACAATTCTCGTATCTTATAGAAAGAATCACCTTGTTTCTGATCAGCGTTATTTGAAAAATGTAACATGCTCAGTATCGTTAAAAAACGATTTCTGGGCATTACCTGCGAAAATATTGGTGTGTGAAGTAGTGCATCCGTAGACCAATGTTCTTTCATATTATTTTTTCTATGACGTGCAGTAAGTAACACAGCTAAAAATACATAAAATTCATCCTCATCTATTTCTTTTCTTTCCATTTTAGGTTTTTGTTCTCCTTATTTTCCGAAGCATATTTATTAGTTTCGTCTACAATTAGCTTCACTACTTCTGAATTTACAAAGAACAGAAAATAGCTAAGTGCATTTGATTTGTCTTCTAGAGATTCTTGAAAACCAGAATGTTTATCGTCGAATGTATGTATTGTGGGCTTGAACGCTGTATTACGCCAATTTAGTGATAAAACTCTTCTTTGTGCACTTTGTTCTTTAATTTCAGAATTATCATCATCAGCTGTAACATTATTATTTTGTTCCAGTTCCGTTTCATCCGAGCTGTCATCACTTGTATCGGATTCATTTCGATCAGGCTCGTATTCACTGCCGCTGTCAACGAAAGGCTCTTTGTCAGAATCTAAACTCGCTAAAATGCTTTCATATTCAGCTGTTGTCATTCCACAAATCCCTACATTGTCATTGTCACGTTTCCTTTTACATCTAGAACCACTTGTATAACTTGTAGAAGCACTCGTATTTGAAGCCATAGCGTACACTCGCCTTCTCTATACTGCAATTTACCTAATACTAAAAACATGTCCCAACTTGTACACGGATACCCCCACCTATTTCATTCACAATAACTATACTTTGTAGTGTTGCGCAAATGTGCCGTATATATGAGGCAGTCGGCCTGCAGTTACTGCTTCAGGTACCTTATTTATCCGGCATTGGGCTTACAGATGCAGCACGAAGCGACACATAAATACGGTAGTGGTCCTAGTAAAGGCGCTAAATCTAATACTGCCACATATATACGGCAATGGTCTACATAAAGTCATACAACTCTTACAACCCTGGTCGTATATATACGGCAGTGGTCCTGAGGAACCGTTCATACTTTGACTAATATATACGGCTATGGTACAGAAAGGGTTAAGATCTATCCGGTGACAGATGGCGTATCGCGTATCTTTGGCGGAAAGTTCGAGTTACAGAGATTCTTCGTCTTAAATTTGGTCAAATTTTTTTCGAGTTAAAGATAAATTCGAGTTAGAGAAATTCGAGTTAAGGAGAGTCGTACGCATATAAATTTAATAGATAAAGCACGGAATAAAAAAATATTCGGGTTAGAGAAATTTTCGAGTTAATGGAGTTCGGGTTAGGAGAGTTCCACTGTATATGTGCAAAAATTATTTAGATAAAGGATGGCCATGGTTGAGACGATCACTGTCTTTGATAGATTCAGTTTAAATTTGAAGTAGTTGTAATTATATTGGTTATGTTAGTTAATCTCTGACATTTAAATCAAGCCGAATAAAAATTAAAATCGAAACTGACATCCAACCAACATGTAGAACCTATTAAAGACAGTGATCCTCTCAACTATGGCTATCCCTTATCTAAATAATTTTTACTCATACAGAATTCGTTTTAATTGGTTCAAAATATTTCCTTTACCTATTGCCCATTGTATTTTTCCTTTCTTGAATTTCTTCTGTGTTTTCATAATATGTAGATATCCAACATTTAATTTAGTTTTCATTACTATATCTACTTCCTCTTTTCCTGTTCTTTTCTGTAGCTCCGAAATAGTTTTAGGCTACTATATTTCTAAAATATTTTCCTGGTATTAATTTCAAGTCTAAACTATCTTTATTATTGAACAAAGCGTCGACGCACGTTTTAACTGTGGCAATAAAAAATTTTAATTTTGTTCTATTTCTAAAATATTTTCCTGGTATTAATTTCAAGTCTAAACTATCTTTATTATTGAACAAAGCGTCGACGCACGTTTTAACTGTGGCAATAAAAAATTTTAATTTTGTTCTAAAATATATTTTAATGTTTCAGTTACGTACATGATCTACGACTGATTGGACCATTTGCAGAATATCCTCCTTGGAGAACTTTACCGCCTTTAGCGGAAGCGGCTAAACTGGCAGCAGAAAATCGTCCCATAACAGATCCAACAGGTCCGGAAACTAATAATTTTTTGACATCACTGCCTAGGCCTAATGACGGAGCATTTTGTTATATTGCTTTGACAGGAGATTTGGTGAAAAGCAGTTTTGGTCCAGCTCCATGATGTTGTGAAATAATTAATAAAACATTCTTGTCTATTTATATTTACATAGTTGGAACGAATAAATTTTAAGTGCATGTAATCTATGTTTTTTTATTAGCTCACCTCATTTAGTAAATACATTTCCTTTATTTACATATTTTTCATGCAACGAAAACCTCGAATTCATGAAACGAAAACGCCGATTAAAAGGGAAATTAAAAATTCACGAAAACTACGGCTTCGATTTTTTTATCGCTTATGCGGATCCATGGGTAGCACGTGAAGCATTGTATAGATTTGCCGTTTACCGTGTTTTTTTTTTAGTTTAGAAACTTAAAGGGGAAGATCTCCCTTTTCTGGCATTATTTTAGTGCGTGATACGAATCTCCAGAATAATTATAACAACCCCTGGCGAAGTAAAATCCAGACACCTGACACCTTAGTCTGCCGACGGATTCAATTCTCCAGTGTCGAATAGTGTCTGTTTTCGGCTGATTGTATGTAGATACCGACCTGTGAGCAAATTTCCAGTGACCGAGACGAAGCAACAAATGATCTCGTATGATTCTCTTAAATGCTATTATATTTGTAATTTCTAGCACTAATTTACCGTTTTGAAGTTTCAATATTCATAATTTACTTTTGATTTAATAATAAATTACCTGCTCAATTTAAAAATTTAATTAACGTTTCGAATTTAAATATTCAATCATATATGGAGGAATTGTGTAACATATATTTTTGTAAGATATTTGAAATCTATATACGATTTGGAATTTCGATTTATATTTAAATTTATATTTCAGTTTTGGTGGTTAATAATTTTAACGTAATATACCCTTTTTTACTGTATTTGAATTTATTTTAAATTTCTATTCATATTGGTACATACATATATTTTTGAGTATAACCTCTTGGCATATTAAAAACTTAACTTTTTTTCCCTTTCCAGCTGAATGTGAACATTTTGCGAGACTTCCTCAAAAAGTTGTACGTTCTTGGTCTGATGCACTTTCTAGGATCGACGTCCTAGAAATGTGCAAGCATGCCTGAATCTCATCATACGTTACATGCAATCATTCGACGTTCAGCACCGATACTTTCTGCAACAACAGATGTTACAAGACGTCCATCCCTTGCTTGATCCTGAAGCGAAGTGTCATCGTGTGCGACACTTTGATGACAACTTAGTTGTCGAAATATGTATTTAGAATACCATTATTAATTGTGGTTTTATACCTTTTTGAGTTTTTACTTAACCACAGTCTCTAAAGAATAACTTTTCATCATGACTTACCGGTCAAAAGAGTTTAATAGATTTCATAAGTTATATATTTAAGTTACGCTCATAAGTACAGATATTAATTTCTTGAAACGTTGTAACAGTAATAATGTTTTCCCTAAATTTATGAACGTAAATATAACGACAAATTGTAGAAATAACGATAAAGTCATTTCATATATGCAAAAATGAAGTGGTTGAACCTAGAAATGAAATATTTGTTTTTATTAATTAATTAGAATGATATAATTTGCATTTAAAGTTAACTAAAAGCATGAACAATAAAGAATTTGAAGTTTGATGTAATTTTTATAGGAAGATAACGGAAATTCAAGATCATAAATTGAAAAATAAATGCTTAAAACTAAATAATAAATTCAGAAAGTTATGCCCACCAAAAAAGTATATTAATACAATTCCTATAAAATTCCTATAAAAGAAACACTAACGATCAATCAATAATCTGAGAAATTTTGTAATGTAGAAATAGACGTGTTTAAACAAAGGTTTAAAATACTGTTTGCCCAGCCGTCAGATTCCTATAGAACAGGCGATGGCAAGTATCGAAACCTTGATTAAGAATTAAACAAGGGCCATGAAACTTCATTGGAGAAGTTTGTAAAACCCAAATCGATAAGAATTTACAGCAGCCCAATCCGAAGTCAGTTAATAAAGAATAAAGAAGTAAAACTCTCAGATCAAAAGACTGTTTTTACCTAAAAGCAGATAAAGGGAACAAGTTAGTAATTATGGACAAAATCGACTATTTTCAAAGAGTTAAAATTTAAATGCCGAAGGTCCGTGTGTAGGAATTAAGAGAAATGATTAATGACACTAAAGACGAGTTAAAGAAATTTCAGTAACTTCTACCCAAAAATATAAATTAAATGTTAGTAATAATTTAGAACGAAGAATGTATTGTTTGCCGAAGATACATAAGCTAGGTAACTCGATGAGACCTATCTTTTCAGGTATCAACTCACCGACTTACATGATTTCCAAATAGTTAGTGAATGAATTTAAAAATTTACCCGTGAAACCAGAAAGTTTCTCAAATAGTAATTCCTTAGAATTTATTCAATTAATTAAAAATTATGAACTGGAAGAGGGGAAAATTTTAGTTTCATTCGATGTAACGTCATTATCCATTATCCGTCCAGAAACCTTGAAATATTTAGAAGACTTGCTGCATAAGAATCACATTGAACCTTTAAAAATAAAGGAATACGTGAGAGTGACAACTCTTTGCATGTCGCAAAATTGTTTCCAAGTAGGAGAAAAATTTTATGAACAGAAACAAGGTACAACAATGGGTAATTGCCTATCTCCTTTCATAGCTAATTTATTCATGAGTCAATTTGAAGTAGAATTTAAAAATACTTTCCAAGAATTTGGATCAGGTACGTAGATGACATTTTCGCGATTTTTGATACGCGGAAATGTGAATTGCACATGTTCGTTAAACAATTAAATTTAAAATTTCCGACTATTAAATTTACAAGCGAAAAGGAAAACAATGATAGGATACCATTTTTAGATACATTAGCAATTAGAAATAAGCATAAAATAGAAATAGATATTTTCCGGAAAGAAACCAATTTCAATAGATTCATCACCGCGGATTCAAATAATAGTTTTCAACGTAAGACAGCTTCTTTTAATTTCTTAGTCAATCGGTTACTAAACTTTCCGTTAACGAAAGAGAGATATGAAATAGAATTAGATTTCATTAAAAACATCGCGAGATATAATGGCTTTGACCGAGAAATAATTAATAAATTAAAAAGAAAAACGAATTTAAAAAAGACCATTCGCGAAGCTACAAGTTTGATATCTCAAAGTAATCAGGAGAAAAAGTACATGTGTTTACCATACCACCCAATCACGAAAAACATTAATAGAGTTGTTAAAGAACGAGGTCTCCAGTTGCTTTTCGGTCTGAAAACACAATCAAAAGCCTCCTAGGTAATACCAAAGATAAGGTTAATTTGGATTTGAAATCAGGTAGGTATATACGAAATGTGACCATTGTAATTTAAAATAAATAGGTCAAACTAAACGCTCAATAATAACCCGTTATAAAGAACAATTATTGCATATCAGATTTAATAGACTA
This sequence comes from Melolontha melolontha, assembly GCA_935421215.2. Lineage (NCBI taxonomy): Eukaryota > Metazoa > Arthropoda > Insecta > Coleoptera > Scarabaeidae > Melolontha > Melolontha melolontha. Next base: position 145,984,464 of record OW285238.1, on the reverse strand, counting down.
GAAAAATCTATGGTGGCTTATCATGCTCTACACACAGATTACAACGTGTCGGTTAAAGGGGTAAGACAATAACTCAAGAGATCTGGCCGCATATGAAAGCATTCATATCGTTAAAAATAAAAGTAATACGTTGGTAATATTCCATATAGTTGTCTTTTTTCATTCTTAGAAAAGAGGCAGAAAAGGTCGAGGGCGGAGAATGGATAGTAAACATATGTGATGCCGTTTTCTTAAGAGAGGTAAGTTTGTCGTAATTTTTAGTCTGTGAATTTTATTTTAAAGTTAGTGTATACGTGAATGCCGTGTTAAGCTGTTGTGCGTTTATATGTGTTAGCATTACTGTGCCCCATGTGCGGCACTAGTAGTTTTACCTACTGACGATGACAACTTAGTTGTCGAAATACGTATTTAGGATACGATTATAAATTGTGGTAGTACCTTTTTTGAGTAGCTATTTTGTGCTATATATTTTGTCAATCGCATATCGACATATCGCATTATATCAGTGCACTTCTGTAATTTATCAAACTAAAAACCGTTGCCACTTTCCCAATTTCTCGACTGTCCCTCGTAATTTATTTCAGAGAATAATAAACAGCAAGCTTTTCCTCTTCTCTATCCACATTTACGAAAATATCTGCTTATATATACACGTCTTAGTGGAGTCTGAAGTGTTGGAGCATTTTTACTCGTTGTAACAAGATTAAGGTTGCGTTAGTAGTTTATAATAGCAGCATTAAGGGGGTAAAATCTCTAAGCTCTCCGTTGAACGATAATCTATGCACTCTTTGTTGTCGCTTCACGGCGTTGAACTCGCAGTTCTTATACGTACGGGCTGCTTAAGACACTTTTCGGGATTCCTTAAAGATTATTTAATGCGCGTTTTATCAAATTTTATTGGTAGAACTTACTTCCTCGCGCATTAGTGTCATGGCTCACTAAAATGAATGCGTTATTTAGATAACGCGACGCGTACATACATCCATTCACACCATCTAGTCGGGATCGGGCCTACGTAAATACATGCTTTAAGAGAAGGTTAAAATAAAAAAAAAAACTGAAGAAAAGAGATATAAAAAAAACAGGAGAAGAAAGAAAGAATTTACATCCGTAATGTAAACATATAAATTTGGACGGGCTAATCTTACTTAACGACACGATTAGGAATATGTGGTGGTGATACTTTTATTTACTGTATTATTTAGTTTCTAAACAAAGACGGTAACTTAAAAGAATAGTAAACTAATTCCGTGCCACTTTAAGATGCACTAAAATGTTTTAACACCTGATCACAATTCGAGATCTTTAGTACACCTGAAAAAATGTACATTTTAGTAACATCCATTAAGTCAGAGAAGTTTAGTTATACAGGCTGTCAGAGACAATGTTCGAAAAGTGGAAAAATGTAATTATACAGGGTGTCCAGAAACTCTCCTGACAAACGAAGACCGGAGTTTCCTCAGATAATTTTAAGACAATTAAACCCAAATTCACCTAGTCCGAAAATGCTTCCTAAGGGAGCTAGAGTTCTTTGAAGATGGCGCCTTGTATTTATTTTTTTTTAAATTCCTCCAGAACGCTTCTATTTAGAAAAACAAAAACTGGTATGCTTATTTATCCTCCAGAGATGAATCGATTCCATCAATTGCGAATTTCTAGTACCGGTCATAGGCGTCCGTTTTGGGTAGGTCAACGGTTATTTTAAGGCATAACTTTTTTGTCTTTAACTTTTAAGCATTTGCGATACTAGATTATTAAATTTTCAGGTATTACAGTACTAAAAGGTACTCTTACTCTAAGTCGGTAGGATACACCATTTTCTAGAAAAATCGATTTGTAAATTTTTCGTTTTTTCTTCATTAAAGTTCAATTTTTTATTTTTTGCAATAGTTAGCTCTGAACTGCCAACAGAAGTAAAACCTACGTTTTTCATTGTCAAATTGTTGTCAGTTCGCGAAGTTTATCTTTTCATTTTTTACTTTGTGTTATTCAAACACAACGATTTCAATTTAAAAAAAAATGTTTTTTACTAATGAGGAATACGCCGATATGCATTTAGTTTATGGCGAAATTAGGTGTAACACTCGAGCGGCGCAACGTAGATACGCTGAAAAATTTCCCAATCGTCAGCATCCCACTCACTCAACATTTACAGCTCTTCATCAACGATTAAGAGAAACAGGTTCAGTGGTCCCAAAAAATAATGAAACAGGGAGACATAATGATGTAACAGCAGAACATGAAGATGTTATTTTAATGGAAGTTGAGGAAAATCCAGAAATTAGCGTTCGAAGACTATCTGCCATGTACCCCACAATTTCAAAATCTTCCGTAGGAAATATCTTACACAAAGGAAATTTATCCTTTTCATTTTACAAAGGTGCAAGCACTGCTAGAAGGAGATTTTCCTGCTCGCGTAGAATTCGCTAGATGGTTACAAAATCAGAAAAATCAAGATGAAGATTTCTTCAGGAACATTTTGTTCGGTGACGAAGCTACATTCTCAAAAAATGGAATTTTTAATGTACATAATGCACATTATTATTCGTACGTTGGTGACAATCCTCACGTTGTTCAAGAATTTAAGCATCAGCATAGGTTTAGCATAAACGTCTGGATAGGAGTAGTTGACGATTATCTACTTGGACCTGTGGAATTACCTGCTCGTTTAAATGGTGCTGATTACTTACATTTCCTGCAAAATATTTTACCTGATTTGTTAGATGAGGTGCGTTTAAATATTCGGCAAAACTTATGGTTTCTACAGGACGGCTATCCGGCCCACTTTAGCAGGAATGTACGAGACTTTCTAGATAATAACTACGAACACCATTGGATTGGAAGAGGCGGTCCAGTTGCTTGGCCAGCAAGGTCGCCGGATTTGAATCCTTGCGATTATTGTGTTCGCGGATACATAAAAGCATTTGTTTATTCCGTTCCGATACAAAATCGCGCACAACTCTGGCTAAGGATACAAGATGCTTGCAACGAATTTAGAAATAACTTTAGAATTTTTGCAAGAATTCGGCGTTCTCTAAGCAAAAGGGTAAACTTATGCATAGAGACTAATGGCCATCACATCGAGCAACTTTTGTAACAATCTACCTTTGATACTTGTTCTTTTTTTGTTAGTTTCGTTCCATTGTAATAAATAATTTGTTTTTAATTTATTAAGTTAATTTTCATCCATGCCTTGATAGTCCAAGCTAACTTCATCGCTAAAAATAAGTAGGTACATAATAAATTGAACTTTAATGAAGAAAAAACGAAAAATTTACAAATCGATTTTTCTAGAAAACGGTGTATCCTACCGACTTAAAGTAAGAGTACCTTTTAGTACTGGAATACCTGAAAATTTAATAATCTAGTGTCACAAATGCTTAAAAGTTAAAGACAAAAAAGTTATGCCTTAAAATAACCGTTGACCTACCCAAAACGGACGCATATGACCGGTACTAGAAATTCGCAATTGATGGAATCGATTCATCTCTGGAGGATAAATAAGCATACCAGTTTTTGTTTTTCTAAATAGAAGCGTTCTGGAGGAATTTAAGAAAAAATAAATACAAGGCGCCATCTTCAAAGAACTCTAGCTCCCTTAGGAAGCATTTTCGGACTAGGTGAATTTGGGTTTAATTGTCTTAAAATTATCAGAGGAATCTCCGGTCTTCGTTTGTCAGGAGAGTTTCTGGACACCCTGTATATACTATATGTAGTTCCAAAATATTGTGAGTTAATTACGACGCGAACTCTCAAAATTAAAAACCCCCTGAAAATGTTATTATGTGCGCCTATACAGGCTGATTCATTTTCGATTCTCACCATGGGAAACTCGCTTATTATTGGAGATAGAGGATAAGTTTAAATTTGGCAAAGTTGCTAAATTTTGTGTTTGTTACTAACCCCAAGAGAAAATGGACCGGTGTCAAATGATGTTCGAGATTTTTTAGAAGCTCATTTTCGTCTTTTACCTCTAGGACGTTTATTTGGGATTGCAGAGGAAAACTAGAAACACATTCTCGAGGCCACTTTTGATCTATTATATAATGGTAAACTCAAAATTTCAATATGACGTTTCGGTTCTATCTGGCCATCGTCAATTTTCTTGTTTATTATGGGTACTATGTCGAATTTTGACATCGCTAGAAAGAGTTTTTTTTGTGATTTCAATCATGTATGACATGCTGACACAAGTTTTTGATATTATGCTTTAATTCACGAAGAATACATTTTAAGATTAAGTAAGGTAGCCATGAAATTTAAAACTGTCAAACATATTAATAATCATATATTACTAATAGAAAAATGTCGTACACCAACGAAGAAAAACGAGATATGTTAAGTATTTATTCATCGATTCCATCCGACATAGTGCCTGTAAGAATAAGTTGATGAAGGCTAGATAGAACTGAAACACCATATGGAAATTTCGAGTTTACCATTAGATAGTAGATCAAATGTGGCCTCGAGAATGTGTTTTTAGTTTTCAACAGGAATGTCTGCATGAAAGACCAGTACTTAACTGCCAAGAGGATTTGCAAGAACTTCTTGATGCCATTGCGGAAGCTATCTAAAGAGACGAAGGACGTGAAAATAAGCACGTCGTCCAAAATTTCATTCGAGAAGTTTGTGGAGCTTTTAAAGAAAAAAAAACTTATTTGCAATGTACTGCCAGACATTACTTCCGAGATATTTTGCTAGTTTGTATACAACAAAAATTTTAAAGGAGGATGCTTCATTTGGGTCTGGCACGAAGACCACGACCACGCCCACATTGCCCATGACTGTTCCTGGAGTGGCGGATATTGTCGATGTTTCAGAATTTCTGGATTGCCTCTCAAATGAGATTCACGTAGGCAGAGGATGTTCTTTATTTAAAAATCTCTCGAACGTCATTTGGCACAGGTCCATTTTCTCTTCGGGTTTGTGAGAAGCACAAAATTTAGCAACTTTGCCAAATTTAAACCTACTCTCCATCTCCAATAATATGCGAGATCCCCATGGTAAGGGTCGAAAATTAATCAGCTTGTATATTCAAAATATTCAGAATTTGTATAAATAATAAATAGCTCTATTGAAGCTACACACATACGCTATAGGGTATCTGTGTGTGTAAACATATTTGTTTAGAATGTCGATTTCTTGACTTAGGGCATAAACAATACCTCTTTCTTGAATTTGTTTCTTCCGTTTTTCTTTTTGTTCGGGCACTTCGAATAATTGTCGTATTTTCCTTGGAATTTGTGGACATGCTGATCCCTACTTGATGTGGATTTACAAGCTCTTTTCCCAATAGTTTGAGGAAGTTTCTTCGCTGCATCTTTGTATTAGGATTATTATTATTATAAGTTACATACACATTTAGAGCACATACAGTTATAAGATTTAAAAAAAAAGTGCAAGCGGCCGTCTCCTAGTCCTTCGACCTACATCGTAAGTGGCGCACAATTTGTCAGTCGTGTCCACTTCACCTTTGGCAAGTTATAAAATGTATTTTGGGTTTCTTTTCATTACCGCTTTCAGTGTCTATTGTGTCAACGTGATGCATCGTCAATAGCAGCAAAACAGACTTTGACTTTTTTAGTGTGTACGATGATAAAGTAGTTGTTTTCGTAAATCCAAAAGTTGTGCTTTTGACCGCTTTGCTTTTGTTGGGCAAAAATTCAAGTGGAATTTGTTTTTTATTTTTAAGTAGCGTTCCAACCATTGTCAAACTATATTCAGATAACAAACGGTTAGCAACCAGAATGCTAGTATTCCAATTACCTGTAGTTATTTTTCTTCCGGATTTATCTATAGATTTGAGCAATCGAACAACTACTTCTTCGGCAGAATTGCTGTGTTTGTAAGGTACCTCAAGTTGCATGCCCAAATAAACCTCCATATTTATTGTATAAAAGTTTCTCGCATCTTACATAGCGAGTTCTTTGATCCCATAGCGATTTGGCTTGGATGAAATGTATTGCCGAAATCTACAATGTCCCCTAGATGCCAATAACTGCTCATCAATAGTCACGTTTTCTGATGCCGAAAAAAAGTTTGAAAATTTGGAAACTAAGTTATCAAATAAATTTCGTATCGGCGTTAGCTTGTCGTTGCCAAGACTTTCTTCATGTGGTCGGATATCATCAAATCTAATACAACGTAAAAAAAATACGTAAAAACCTTTGATAGCTCATTATCTTGTAGAAAAATACTCCAGCTAAATCAGCTTCGGAAAATAAATCCTTAAAATTTAAATGTGATGAACGCATCACACCGGATACAATTAGCAGTCCAACAAAAACTTTTATTTCTTCGATTGTGACAAATTTTGCATGCCTACTTCTAGCAAAATTAGGTAGCACTTTTGACTGTATATATAAGTTTGTGTTTTCAACTAATAATTAATACACGACGTGATCAAAAAGAGGGCGAATGCTTCATGTGCTTTTTACGTTTGTCGCAACAAATTTTGTACCAGGTAAATGGGTAACAATATTATGTTTTCTGCTTCTTGCAGTTGATGGAGGCAGTTTCATCAACTTCGTAATTTTAACTTTTCCTACAAAAGCGAATAATATAGATCATATAAAAGTGATAATCAATCAATAAATTTACCAAGAAAGAAATCATTAGATCATCGCTATAATCACTATCCGTAGCTTCAATTACTGAGTTGGTATCATGACTATCGACACTTTCAGGATCCGAATCAGTAAGTAACAGTTCCGTCATTTTCGTCATAAAAAAAATCGTAAAAATGCTCATCTTCAACAATTCATTGAATTTCTTCTTCAGTGAACGGCTTTCTAATGTCCCTGTTGTACATATTGATTATTCAAAAGGTCGAAAAATACTATAGCGATTATAAGAAACACAACATGCATGCCCTCACTTGAAATCACACAGATAAATAGGGACTTCTCCTGGATTCTTTTGTAACGCAACTGCTCGCCTGGTGCCTTCGAGGCGCCATGCGCTGCGCCGTTTTGCTTATAGATTTATTTACAAGAAAATAATAATTTTCTCGTGTTTATATAGTTCACTGTGTTCAGAAATAAAGACATGACGAAAGCACAAACACATAATTACATTAATAGAAAAGATATTTCATTAAAAGTACGTGTGGAGCCTGTTAGGCGCCACGCGAGCACTAGGATAAAAATCATGACGTGGCCCTTTCTTTAGATGTGCTGGTAGATATCCCTACAGAAATATTAACTACAAGTAACTTTAGACGAGTGTTTGTTAACCATATTGAAAAAATCGCCACCTTTACCTCAGTAAAATTATCCAAACCTGAATGACTTCTACCCATGAAATATATTTAACTTTTGTCTGAGCCATTGAGACGTTTTTCAATAAACTAGTCTATTAATATTCTGTATTTTCTTATAATAACCATCTGTTTTACTTTTGTATGGATTTTTCACCTGGAAATGGGAGTATGCGTTAGGCAATAAAGGTTATTATTATTAAATATGAATTTGTTCAAATTTAGACAAGATAGGTGATGTGAATGGTGAAGCAAAGATTTCCAAAGCGAATGATGAAGTCAAAACTGGGCCAATGCAGGGGCTCTCATTACAAAAGCAAGCAACAATCTGAAATTATGTAAGACGCCAAGAATTTAATTCAGATTCATTACTGAAACTAGATAATCAGAAACAGAAGGAGATAGTAAAAGAACTTGAAAAGATTCAGGTTTGAAACGGAATATCGTAGAAGTTAAGTAAAAACTTCAACAACTCAAGTTGTCGAACTACTATTTCTAAATTTTTTATTGTATTTCTATAATACATAAAATAACCATTTACAATATGAAACTTTAAACAGCTGCTTTTTCGCTCTGCAAATATCTAAGTAATTTCCAGGTATATCTTAAATTATCTAACTAGCACAATTCATCCGCCAGCTTTATAATTATAATAAATTAGAACTGTTTAATTTAAACGATCTCGATCAACGTCTGAAGGAGGAGAAGAAGAGATTAGAATGACACCGAAATCCCCAATCAAATATGCAAAACTTCACAGTGAAGTTCTGCAATTCAGAATTCCGTTTTAGTAGTCTAAAGTAGGTTTAAAGTTAAAGGCTGCAGTTTGTGAAATAATCTTATGTAAATCTGTCGAGGCTTAAGGCGAGAATACAGAGTACAAACAGAGATGAAAAATGTAAAAGGAACGACGCACAGACGGGAGCGAAACGAAAGGAAGCGAGATGAAAGATAAGGATGGCAAGTTAACCGGAGGAGAAGATGAAGAATAGAGGCATTTAGTGAGTAAAGTTGTATTCCACCTGGTTGTTCCCAGATTATTTAAACGTTTCTTAATACAGGCCATTATTTAAGATCGCAACATGCTAATTAGAAAAGGACCGACTTCCCCTGTTTATAGAAAACGTGCACAGTCTGATATCTTAATTAAGTCTCTTAATGTATTATACAAACCTTTAGCACATTTACCTTACCTTATATACAATTTTGGCTGTCTATTTAGTTATTCGACGCTTTGTTTCTCTTTCTCGCTCGTTCCTTTTCGCAAAACAAAGGCGAATAAGGGACAACTGCCTTTCGTATTTGATTATCATTGTTATACTATTGTAAAATATAAATGCAAATATGGAAATAATTCAGGAACTTCTTGTATAGTTTTGATTATTAATTTCGTAAAAGCAAACTGTACATTTATCATTTTCTTAATGCAATGTTTTTAAAAGTTATTGCAGACGTATAGAAGTATCACTATAACTCAAACCAGGAGGGAAGTCATATATAATTTCTCTGAAGTTAATTTTTGTGGATGATTTAAAACTTTTGTCAACCATTAACTCTAAACAAAATTGTTCCATATTACAGTAAAATCTAAGCAAGATATGTGACTGGTGTGAGATGAACAGACAAAATTTAAATATTTCTAAATGTACAGCTGTCACACACAAAAGAAAAATCCAACATATTATCTTTCATTATGATATATGCGGATATCCTTTTTTAATTTCTATATTAATTATGGACTTAGTTCACTTCAGGCAAAGTCCGTCAAATGTCAGGAGTTTTTGTGGCCCCATCGTTAAACGTCACTTCATTAGCCAGACTGATGACGTCGTAAGACAGAAACACGTGTCTTTGGCTGAAGTCAACATTGGTAACATACGAAATGTATTTCCATGTGTACAGATACAGAATGTGTATGCATATATATTGGTGCACACCTTGAGAAAGAAAGAAATAATGCCGAAACGATTACTTTACAATGGATGAAAAGAAAAATATATCAACCGATTTATTTATTTATTGCTACAAAACTCGGCTATGAGACTCTAAAACTTCTTTCAATATTTCTCAAGGGCGTGTAATTCGTCCTTTGGAAAACTGGACTTTATGATTTTATTTCTGGCAATATTATTATTAATCAGGCGCGGCTCGTGATGACGTATTTGGGATTGCAAGTACAATGATGCGAGTGCCTCGTGTGTTTTCGGTGTTTACTAAGAAAACGTTACAGTTAGTACACGAGAATACACGAAGCACTCGCATCATTGTACTTGCACTCCCAAATCGTCATCACGAGCCGCGCCTGTTATTAATTTATCGGAAAAATAGAATTATCTTTCTAACTCAAGTTATTTAACCTGAAATCTATATGAAAATAGTAGGTACTTCAATGGTAAGCCAGTACTATAGTTATTTACTAGCATAGTTATTATAACCTTAACAATAAGTACGCTTGATAGAAACGACATTAAATAAATAAAACAGTACTTCTTTAAACATACAAAAATAACATTTATTATAGGGTAATTTAACATAGGAAATAGCAGGTATGGATGTAGATATGAACTTTGGATTTACTAAGATAGGTGCTATATATAAAATAACAATATTTACAATTAGTGTACTATAACTATTGCTTTTATAGAAATGGTAATCAACTTTGTCAAAAGTAATATGTCTGTTGGTCTAATTATGTATAAAATCTTATGTGAACTGATGCTCAAATCCAATTAACGTATATCCGATAAATATATCGGAGAGTAATCAACCTTTACGAAGTATACCAAATGAAACTATAGAAAAATGTACGTTTTAGTGCAGAACAGATCAATTATCTGTGAATAATAATTTTGAATAAACAATGATATGTTGATACGGAGAGTATTTGAATAGTATTTGCTTGAATCGTGCAATTACGATTAAATTATTGAAATAGATTTGAATAATTTAAATGATGAAATAACAAGTAAATAAGGTTAATTGTAGGTACCTTCTACTTAAATAAACACGATAGACGGTATAAATAGGAAGTTCTGGGAAGGAATTCTTCGGAATTGTTCGGAGATAGGGAAAAACTTCTCGGTTGACTTAAAAACTGGTCTCAATTACAGGCAGTATGTTCAGGGTTACTTAATATACTCCTTCAAGTACCAAATTTGAGGTAATCCTCTTAATAAATTTTATTTTTAACTCTAATATCAATAGTCGCCATCTTGAATTTACAAATTGAAAGTGATGCTTTATCGAAAAACTAATAAAATACGTTGTCGAAGTCGATTAAATTGATAAGAATAAATAGCTAATATTTAAGGATAACTTTTATAAATATTATTGAACACTTTTTGTCGTTAATTTTTTAATTTATCACGATTTTAAGAATTCTCGAAGTGCCTAAGATACTTCTAAATTTTGAAAAATGGCGTCCGTAACTTACGGAATATCGACAACGACTGCCGGGACGCTATTATCCAACAAAAGACGAAATTTTAAAATTATTTTACCTCCCATTTGTCAATATACCACAACGTAGGTTAATAAATATAAGTTTTTTATACGTTTCTGTACAATTACCAATTCTACAATTACAATTCTTAATTTAATTAATAAATATTTAAATTAAAAGATTAAAAAAAAACTATTCAAATACTTGCTTATATTTCCTTTTGACTTTATATTACCGAATTAAGACTTAAATTCTAAAAATATGCATATATTTTAATATTTTCAATGTTTTCAAAATTTTATTTGAAACATCTAATCACGTAAATATATTTTTGTTGTGTAATTTGCCCCACAACAAGATATATATATATATATATATATATATATATATATATATATATATATATATATACGGGGTTGGGCAAAAGTAACGCATCAGTCGAATAATTACGTAAATATAAACTTTAGAACAAAATGTTGTTAACAAAAGTTTTTTGACAAGTTATTTTGTATTGGCTTCAATCATTTGTTTTTTTAAATGGAAATAATATTATTTTTTAGACAATTCGGAATCTTTATTAAATTCTGAATATGAATGCGTACTATTTTCATGGGGTTAGATAATAAAAATTTTGAGAAAAAAATTAAATTTAATGAAAGTAAACAAACTACAAAATTAAATTAAATGCGCAAAGTGACGTCCTTCTACGACCTGACAGTGTCCTAAACGTTGCCAAAAATGACGAATTGTATTTTGTAAACTATTAGGTGGTATGGCTTGTATCTCACGAGTAATTTTTGCTCTAAAATCCTCTAGGTTTCTAGGTTTCTCCTTGTATACTTGCGACTTCAAGTGTCCCCAAAGAAAGAAATCCAATGGATTTAATCGGGAGACCTAGCGGGCCAATCAATAAAACCCCGACGCCCAATCCAACGACCGGAAAAAATTGTGTCTAAATACTGTCGAACATTAATAGCATAATGTCGTGGTGCTCCATCTTGTTGAAATTGCTCAGAAATCTAGATTACGGTTTGGCATTCTTGGTTGATTGTCGTTAGGAAATAAAATCAACAGATCTGGTAGAATATGGTTACGCAATAAATGTAAGTAACCATCACCATTTAGGTTGTGTTCCAAGAAGTACGGACCTATGATTCGTTGCCCAACAATGCCAGCCCACACATTACGTTTGTGGCGATGCTGTGTATGATTTTCTCGCATCCAATGTGGATTCTCAGTCACCCAATAACGGCAGTTATGCCTATTTACAAATCCATTTAGACAAAATGTAGCTTCGTAGAAAATAAGATGTTGTTTAAAAAATTTTGATCGTTATTGGACAATTCCATTATTGTTGCACAAAACTGTAATCTTCTGTCCGGGTCATCTTCGTTAAGTTCGTGCAGTAAGTGTATCTTATAGGGCTTGTATTTTTTCGCTTTTAATATTCATCTAATAGATCTGCTACTCATATCATTTTCTAATCCTAGTTGAGTGGTTGACGTAGTGGCATTTTCCGTTACAGCAAGTAAAACATGAAGAGATTGGTCTTCATTAGTGATTTCTTTTGGTAGGCCAGCTTTAGGTATATCTCTAACATCGCCCGTTTCTCTAAATTTAGTAACCAATCTAATTCCGAATTTTCTAAAAGAAAATATTATTTCCATTAAAAAAAAAAATTTTTTGCTGTCATATGTAATCATCATGAAAAAAAAACGCAAATGATTGAAACCAATACAAAATAACTTGTCAAAAAACTTTTGTTGACAACATTTTGTTCTAAAGTTTATATTTACGGAATTATTAGACTGATGCGTTACTTCTGCCCGACCCCGTATATATATATATATATATATATATATATATATATATATATATATCGCCTGTAACAAGGACTTAGGTATTGCATTTGACCCAAATATTTCCTTTAATAGTACGTATGATAAAAAAATACGGTGAATGATTTTTTATAGCAGCAAATACTGACGCAACATTTATATGAAATTTGAATCGTTGAGACAGTCAGTATCACGTTAGAACAAGTGGTGGATGAATGAGGTCCTCTTTACCGTATTTGTAGTGAATTATAGATTTCGAACAACGCGTTAACATTAAATTTTGTTTTAAGTTACAAAAAAAATGTCAAAGAAGCCCATGAAATGTTAAAATCAGTGTATGGCGATAGTGCGATGACAGTGAAGACTGTTTATAAGGTATGAACGATTTAAAAGCGGTAATGAGTCGGTTGAAGTAGAGCAGGGGTGCCCAACCGGTCGATCGCGATCCACCGTTGGGATATTTTGTATTAATAAATTGGCTTAAAAACACACTTTTTTTTTGACAAATTCAGTTTTATTGATACCAATGTAAAGTAGAAATATGGGAATTAATAATGGAATATGATGTCGGGCAAATGTCCACCTCTAGCACGTCGGCAGACGTCCGCTCTTTTCACAAAATTTTGAACCACATTTTGCAAGAAAGCTTCGCTATCTCGGCAATGCAGAACCGAATTTCATCTTTCAGAGCGTCAGTTGCTTGTGGTTTGTTCACATAAACCCGGTCTTTCAAATGGCCCCAGAGAAAATAATCAAGCGGCGTTAAATCACAAGAACGAGGCGGCCAATTGACATCGCCAAATCGAGAAATTACGCGACCGGGAAATTTCTCATGCAATAACTGACTGAATTGTTTGGCCGGCTGTGTGGCTTGTGGCGCCGTCTTGCTGAAACAAAAGGTCATTGATGTCAACATTAGCCAATTGTGGCCACAAAAAATCGGTTATCATGGTTTGGTATCGCAGAGAATTCACGGCTACGGCGTTTCCTTGTTGATGATGCCGCCTGACCACAAACCGCACCATACGGTTACTTTCTTTGGATGTAATGGTTTATGGAGGACTGTTTGTGGATTTTGTGAGCCCCATATGCGACAATTTTGTTTGTTTACATAACCGCCTAATTGAAAATGGGCCTCGTCACTAAAGATGATTTTAACTATTAAGATAAAATAAAACAAATTTTATGAATTTCACTTTTTAATTATCACTGTAACGAGTCGTTTCGCACCAACCTGGGCTTCGTCAGACATATAACTAACTTATTTACAAAATATTTTTTATATTAAACACAAGTAAACGGTAACAAGCAAAAACACATGTTTTATTTTAGAAATAGTCAGAGGGATGGGTGCTTTTTATTCTGGATGAATACAAAATGTACTGTTCTTAAGATAATAAAACTAGAGGTTTACATTATATTACAGGGAGGTAAGAATTCTATGGAAAAATACAAAAAATACAAAAATGTAACTGTCTGCATATCAAATAAATAGATTGAGTAAGGGTGAATTATTTGTTTCTAATTGATCATTTAAGATCTTGTCAGCTTTCTTTATTTTATTGATTTCAAGTGACTCTAATAAATTAAGTTTTTTGCCCTTATTTTCTACATGTAATATTTTAAATTCTTTGTTAAAATTGTGGTTCGTTGAATTGATATGAGACGCATATGAAGAATCACTTTTATTATTTCTAAATGAAGAAAAATGTTCTTTGACGCGTATTTCAAACGATCTGCCTGTCTGTCCGATATAAGTCATAGGGCAACTACCGCAGGTTAACTCATATACCCCTGACTTTTTATTGTTGTTTGTTAAATCCTTATTGTTTTTTATAAATTTGGATAAATTGTTATTAGTATTATACGCTGTATTAATGTCAAACTTTCTTAAATATTTACAAATTTTTGTGCTATAAACGTGATCATTTTAAATTTTTGGTTATTATTTAATATTGGGTAAACTTGTGATATGGCTTTTGTACGAAGTTTTTTATTTAAAATGTTATCTATTATATTACTTTTATATCCATTGTTGATAGCTGAATGATTTTGTTGAAAAATGCGTTGTTTTTGTTCAGTTTTTCAAACAGCCAATTCACAAACGTTCGACGCAAACAATGGTCGGCCGGCTTTAATTCTTGAACGAGTTGAACTTTATAAGCGTGAAGATGAAGATCTTTATGCAAAATGTTGCGCAAAGTGCCTCTGATGATGCCCAATTGTTGCGAACGTCGACGAGTTGATGTTCCAGGCTCATTTTCAACACTTTGCTGTACAGCGGCTATGTTTACGTCACTACGGCCACTACGAGCGTATTGTTTTGGTCTATTGTCAGCAACAGTACCGTGAGCCTCGAATTTAGCGATTAAATTACGCACAGCGGTCTCAGAAGGAGCCTGATTACAAGGAAAAGCTGCTCGAATTTCACGAAGTGATACAGTAAAATTTTCACCATTTTGATAGTAAATTTTCACAATTAAAATTCTTTGTTCAAGAGTGTAGCGTTCCATGGTTAAAATTTCCCAATTTTTTACTACATAAATGTCAAAGGATGACAGCACAATTCTTAAAATTTCATCATTTGACAGCTAAATTAATTCTTAACCTCAAATTTGCCCACCCGTATATTATAAGTAATTCCAATAAATCATTTTCATAAATCTGTTTTTTTTCGATCGCCTATCACCTAAATGTTTTATGGTAGATAGCAATCCCTAAAAGTCTGAGCACCTCTAAAGTAGAGCAATGGTCGGGATGGCCACGAAAACAGACGAAAACGTGCAAAAAAAGGTAACCAAATGGTTTATTTAAGCAGGAGATTGACTAGTAGAGAGCTTTCCAAAGAACTAAACATCTTGTACGGGTCCGCGTAAATTTTAATCAATAATTTGCAATTGACACGAGTGAGTGCGAAATTTTTTCCCAGACTTTTGACCGACGAACAAAAGGTATAACATGCGTCAAATTGCACGGTGTCTGTTATCGACGTTTTTACGTGGATATAACATAATACAAGCAGATATTATTTCATTATGCAATGGCTGTAAATACGCAGATAAAGTTAAATTGCCATAGATGAAGAAGGCACCGATAAAATGGCCTCCTAGAATTCCAACCCAAATATTAACCTTTTGGGAATACTGCGGTATAAGACTTCGAAAACCAAAAAGGTTTTCCCGATGATCAGTATTTGTAGTTATGTCTCTTTACTTCATTGTTAAGGCAAAACGTGGCTTCGCCAGAGGAATAAATAGTATTGTCAAAATGTTCATTATTACAGCAAATATTTGACATTTTTTCACAAAGTTGTAGTCTCCTATTAAAATCATCTACCATCAACTCATGTACAAGTTACAGATTTTAAGATTTATACTTTTGACTTTTGAAAATTGAAATGACCGATGACTGAAATATTGAGATTGGCCGCTAATTGATTGGCTGATGCAGCCAATAGAAGTAAGAAGGGACAGATAATCACTGGTCAACACAGTTTAGTTTTCTTATACACCACATGTAGTTTATGTGTTTCGTCATCCTGATTCTGAATTTGCTTTAAAATTTGTTCCATCACGTCAGGATTTCGAGATATCTTCTTAAATTGTTTTTTCAAAAAACGCATTAAATTTTGCAAAATTTCAAAGTTACCTTTATATAGGAAAGATACTTCTAAAATACTTCTGTCGAACATTAAGTGAACATGTCTGAATATGTTCTACCATGTTTGCTACGTCAGAGCACTTAAACCGCGCCCATTTTTGTTCTGGAACCAATCAAATTAAGCATTGGTGTTCCCACTCGTCAAGAAACCCGAATCTGGATACATGGCGATGAGGAAACCCCTACGATGGTGAAGAAACAGCGAGCAATGAAAAAAGTAATGCTACGCAGTATTTTTTAGAAGTACGGGTTTGGTGGCCGCAATTAAATTAATAGATCAGAAGACAGTTACCGCTAAATTGTATGTTGAAAATTGTTTGCCTACTGTGTTCAGTAAAGTGTCAAGAAAGGGAATTATGTTACATCATGATAACGCGTCGTCCCATACAGCAGGGATAACTGTTCAGTATTTAGCTGAAAACAAAATCAAAGTTATAGAATATCCTCCTTATTGACCGGATTTAGCGATGTGTGACTAATTTTTGAGCTCAAAAATCATTTGAGAGGGAAAAGGTTACAGTCAGAAGACGAGATTGATATGGCTGTTAAGTGTTTCTTTGATAGTACCCCTAAAGACAGCTGGCTGAACGCTTTTGAACTATGAAAGGAAAGAATGGTTAATTATATTATTGTTGATGGCAATTACTTTGAACATATTTAAAATAAAAATTCTGAAAACTTGATTCAATATTTATATTCTCAATAATTGTAGCTTGCCCCTCGTATTAGTTATACTAGTCTGCCCTCTGCTACTCGTCCAGTATCTCATTCGGAAGCCTTGTCAGTACAATCACCTATAGGTGTTTCGAGTGAAGAATATGATGAAGAAAAATAAGAAAAATGAAAATTAAACTAAACTTAAAATAAAAAAATTAAAATAATATAAAACGAAGAAGTACTTTAAAATAAAACGAAACACATAGTTTAGTTTATTTAATAAATCAAAATAGTTTTTAAAACTTTAACACTTTCTACAGAATAAAACACGCTATAATTCCCTGATTTATGGAGCTTCTGAAAGCATTCCTTTATTTGTGGCGAAAGGATGTGTACAATATCCATTACTTCTCAGTAATTTTTGTAAAATGTTGTTGACCCTACATGCAATGCATTAATTAAATCACTTACTGGTCTCCTCATTATTCATAATTTTCACGAACAATTTCACAACAAACTATTCCGAAAGTTTATATAGTTTTAAAATTTATACATGCTAGGTTAAAGTAGTTGATAATGGAGTACAAAAATTTAAAAAAAGCCGTGACTAAATGCACGCGAACGATCAAATGTGTACGACGGAGATAGGGAGAGAATGCTAAACGAAAAACGACATGCAAATATGTTATTATATTACATAGTTTTCCATTTTATATTATGAAACTAACCGTAGCAACTGAGCTAGCGAATTCGTAATGTAAACGTACAGGTCTCTCACCGTTCTGTCCCATTACGTTAAGTAAAATGCATTTCATGTATTTTTTCGCCGAATGCGGATAAATTTATATACCTTCGGTGAATGTATATCATCAATTTATTTTGTTCTGTAGTTTATTTATTACTTTGATAAAAAATGCGGTCCGAAGCGTCGAATGAAACGATCCAAATGCATCAATTAATTTTTCAGTCGGCTGAATTTTATATTAAAAACCATCACTTTATTTTAGCGGTTTTAAAAAGACTATTGTCAGAGGCGCACATTGTATTTTGTGTATTCTCGCTGAATATTTATTCTTGAAATTATGCCAAGAACTATTACTTAGATATCATTTAGGGTGTCCGCAGATTTAGCTGACATTCCTTCTTGAATATACAGAGTTAGGCAAATGTATGGATTCATTCGAATATCTTTCAATAGCACTCTGCTCTGAGAGTTCAGAAATAATAAAGTTTGACACCGTTTTGCTCAACAACGACAGAGATATTTAATTAAATCTAATAATGCAAATTTTATTGAGAACAAGAAAAATTAACACTTTCATTAGCTTTCACAAGCTTTCATTAATTAGTTTAAATATTTTTTAACTTTTTGAACGTATTTCCTCCAACTATTAACAGGTTAACTGCCGTAGAGGTCATAATGACCGCTTGATACACATCCCATATTGCCCTGGCGGTCATAATGACCGCAGTGATGTAGCTAAATGGTTTTGCTTACCTAGCAGGTGGGACCGTTATTCACGTCTAAAGTATACATAAAGTATGACTGCCCGGTATGGGCGAACATGTGAATAGCAGTAATAATTTGATTTAAGCATTTATGGTTACAAAATTTGGAAAAATATAAAAATACCTTTTTCAGCTTTTATTGTAAAGTAATTCGTGACAAAATGAGCAACTACAGAGGTTAAAGGCTATTACAATTTGTTACAAATAATAAAAACATAAACATATAGTTAGTTACAGAATTGACTTATTTTTCTTCTGTATTTACAACACAAGCACTTGCACTCTTAACTTCAACCCTCACTACAATAAACTAATAAGTAGAGCTGAGGATGTTTGCGGTACGGCAGGACCGTATGTAGTGCATCCCCACATTTAACTATTTATCTAAATATTGAACTTGAACTAGGTGAATGAAGTTAGAAGTTATAACTTATAACTTCTAACTTCATTCACCTAGTTCAAGTAGGTAGTATATATAAAATATATGCAAAATATGTGCTGCCAGGCTTTGAAAGGCTGTGTGACAAGATTTTAATAAATCGAGGTTTCTTTTGTTTTCGTAGCTTTTATTGCATTTGGTTATAAAAATAATATAATAAATAGTAATAAACACAGCTTCCAATCTAGTAATATATTATCAGAATGTGTTTTTCTGGATTTTAGTTAAATTTACACCTTGTTTTAGAATATTGTGAATAAACACTTTACAATTGACTACTTACAACATGGAAATTCAATGAAACTAAAACTTCAACACTAATAAAAGGCCTTTGTTGTTTATAATAATAGTTCTTAACGACAGTAATAAAATTTTCTAAGAATAGGGGCTTTACTTCAGCTCCAAAATGTCCATTTTCGATCAATTATGGAAGTTATTCGTAGAGTTGCACACTTTGTCTCGAATGCATGTATTGTAAGGACGGCTTGTCGTTAAAATATTACGATTCGTTTTAAGTTTAAATTGAATTCACAACCAAATACAAATACATGCGTATTATTATTTATGATCCATAAATACAAATGGCTATTATGATTTTGTATAATAACAATATCCAGTGCATACTAAAATATCACTCTATTAATTTATGAGATCCGGCAAATCATTTCAGAGAATATTTAGATAAATAGTTAAATGTGGGGATGCACTACATACGGTCCTGCCGTACGGCAAACATCCTCAGCTCTACTAATAAGTCAACCGATAATTTCAAAGGCGCGTATCTTATGCAAGTCTAAACTTGCGCTAGTACGTGACCGCTTGACGATTGCGGCTTATTAACGCCCGATACACCGTGGCGTTTATTAAAGTTATTATTTTTCTTGCTAAATCTTGGCGAGAAAAATTGAAAGTTTCAAATATAAATGCTAAACATCTTTATGTGCATGCAAAGGAACATGTTTTTAAGTTCAGCGTTTTAGGCAAAATTTAAAAAAAATGGTTTGGCAGTTAACCTCTTAACAAATTTATAATATGGCATTCTTTCGTTGATAGTAAATTAAAAATTAAATCCACTTGTTAAATTGTTATTGTTTATACATTTATACATGTATTTATGAATATTTTGGCAGTGCCATATATACAGGCAGCCCTTGAAATAAAGAGACAACCTATGAAAAATGAAAAAATGCAAATATATAGAATATTAATCTGAAAAATTGTGAGCCACTTACGACGCTAACCCCAAAATTAAAAGCCTTTGAAAATAAAATTATATGTCGCCTATGGATCAGAACGTCTATAAAAAATACCTCGATTGAATTTAAATGTAAACATACGCTGCAATGTTCATAATTGTTTATAAAAATTCCAAAAGATAACATTGTTAAGACGACTGTCGATGTTATAAAAACTCTACAATGGACAGACAGTCCTTGAAATAATGAGACAACGTATGAAAAATGAAAAAATGTAAATATATAGAACATTAATCTGAAAAATAGTGAGCCACTTACGACGCTAACCTCAAAATTGAAAACCTTTGAAAATAAAATTATATGACGCCTACGGATCAAAACGTCTATAAAAAATACCTCGATTGAATTTAAACGCAAACATACGCTGCAATTTTCATAATTGTTTATAAAAACTCTAAAAAATTACATTGTTAAGACGGCTGTCGATGTTATAAAAACACTACAATGGAGTAGCTTTGTTACTTTGGGTTCAGTAACCTCAATACGATTACGTACAAATATATCAGCTTGAATCATTTGTGAACGAAAACTTTTAGAACTGACCTAAATCAGCTTCATTTCTTGTGTATTACGTAAATGTATTTTTTTGTTACGAGGAGTAACAAATATAAAACATTAATATGGATTCAAAACGCCGCTATTGAATTTACACGCAAACACACGCTGTAATGTTTATGTTTAAATAGCTTTGTATGCCAAGGGTTCAATAACCTGGTACGAAAAGTCATATGTTAAAAATTAAAGCGAGACCGACAATAACAAAATTAGTCTTTTTGTTACTGTCGGTCAGCTTTAAGATATCGTCTCTGATATTTTTATGTTTGGAAACACAAAGTTTGTTTTTAAAAAGCAATTTTTGTTACTATTCAAAACAAAGGTTATATCTCTTCATTGAGATAAGGCATATACGCTATTCTTAGTACTGCGTCGTATGATGTCCATATTACTGATACTCTTTATGACATAGTCAATCGCACAGTGGCGTGACAAATATTTTTGTCATTTTTTCTCGCTTATGAGAGGGAATTTTGGAAAAATATTTTGGATTTATATTTTATATAACTACATTTTTCACAAGTTATCTCTTTATTTCAAGGATACCTTTATATTTGGCGTGCAGCCGATATTAGATTCGAAGTAAATTAAATATATCGTCGTGTAGACTTAAATTAGTTTACTTAACTTAACACACTTAAGTGTGAGCTGGGCGGGAAGCTATGCGAGAGGTGTCACTTAGAATATATATTTCTTAATAACATGATTTCAGTTATGTTTATTACAAATATAACTTACTTCTTACACTATCGCAAACCTATTTCCTACTTATCTGCACACACTATTACTATTAAACTGATTTTTCGTTAGCGTCTCTGCTGTTTGCCTAACTTCCTTTCACATTAGCAAAGCTGACTATTGGGAATATCAACCGATCACTTCCTTTTTATTTAGAAACTTGTGTATAATGACAATATTTTAATATTAAAATTTTCTTCAGAGTTTGGCGAGTGTGATAAAAGATTACATAATTAGAAGGAATCTTCTTCTTCTATAGCACGACATCTCTATGTTGAGTCTTGGCCTCCTTTAGTTTTTTCCCAACCCTGTTTGCCCAAGGTTGGTGTCGTCCAACTACGGATGCCCTAGGCTTATGATTCTTCGGTCACAGTGTTTTCGCATTGCTTCGATGTTGTTCAATAGGCCTCCTGTCATACATTCTTCTGTCCTGTACCTTCTTTAGCAGTCTGTTATTGTCCATTTAGGCCAATTAGTAAGATTGGAAGATATATCATGAGTCATGAAGAAAGATTACACCACCACGTGAATATAGGTATTCGAACTCATTGACTACACAGATATACAGCGCCGATTCAAGAAAACCAAGCCATTTAAGCTAGTTAAGTGAATAGTTCCAGTGCAAAAGCAGTGTAGATGCATATATGCAGAAGGCCAGTACACAGCCAGAATATAAGAAACACTAATGGGTGAAGTCTTATAATTTTATTATATAAGTGTATTACATAGTTTAAGCTAAATTAAAATTGTTTGTTAGTCCAAGTAGAGAGTAGTTTCAATAGTCTAAGCATTCGTTTATTAAACGAAAAAAAAATAAAATTTGGAAAATTTAATTAAATATAATAGGACCGAGGATCATTGTCCATCCAACTCTCAGTAGATCAGACCACTAGGCCACGAAGTATTATTCTAATTTAATATTAAATAAAAATATATAAATATTGTATTTATAATTCGATATTTTTGAACCGTTTTAATCTCGCCTCTGAATGTCGGGCTTGGCATCGCTAATACTCACTTTCAATAATACATATTTTTGCTTTTTATGACAAATACTTCCTTTATTGGAATTGAATTAAATATTTAGGGGCGGTAAGTGCTAGATCGGGTCATCGCTTATTATGAAAGTGTCCGATCCAAACCGTCAATCAGAATCGGTCTGTGCCGGTTGTCACTCCTACGAGTCCCGTTAACGACCACTAAAGTCCCCTACCTCATACACTCACACACGGCAATTCATTGCTCCCAATATTCTATTCTGACCTGTTTAGGTGTTTAGGTGTTTCCTGTTCTATCTCATGTAATTTTAAACGTCAATGCATATACGAGGGATGGTTTTTAAGTTCACGTAATGGGGGATTGGATGGTAGTGGAAGAGCTCTTTCATATCGTAACATGTTCAGTGACTCATCATTAGTATAAATACAAGGTTTTGTCATAATTGCGCGTGTAGTGTTTGAACTATCGTCGACCAAGCGACTCAATCGGGAAGAAAATGCGAAATATGGAGATATCGAGTATCGCGCCGTTATAAAATTCCTTACAACGCTAGGAGAATCTGTTTAAGCCATACTGAAAGAGATATCATGGGTTTACTGGGATTGCCTGAGAAAACTGCGGTCTATAAGTGGAACAGTCTCTTTAAGCAAGGTAGGGAATCACTTCAAGACGCCCCACGGCCTTTACGCCGTTACGCCTTTATTTCCATTCTAATTTTTTTTTAATAGTTTTCATTATTTATTGACGAGTCCCGGTAACTTATTTTGCTTGCGTATCATTTAATACGTATGAGTGCTGATATCGCTATCTGTGGTTGAATTGGTAACTATCATCCCTCTTCTGCGAGCGTCTGCTGGTACGCGGAAGACAGAGGTTGCCGGCAGCCTTTTGTGGTGTAAGGTCGTTTAAAAAGTTACAAAAAGTACATCTTCGTAACTGAAGTTAAGTCACGTTTCTTCGACTTATAGAATTTCAACGTTTAATTACGGATCAGGTCAATAGTTAGTGAATATTTTAGAACAGCCAATTTTGCCGCTTGCGACTCAAGAAGGTTGGAGAAAATTATCAACCGACTTTGGGTTTTTCCTGCTTGGCATTCTACTTCGACTTCGTTTTCGGAAAAGAAATAATTAACTTTCCGCGAAAGACACCACGCACACTACCGCTTCTCCACCCAGGACAGGTCATGGTCATCTAATCCACCGAACAGTGATACACCAGAAGAAATTAATTAATTTCTTCGCCTTCACAGACGAAAGGATACGAGTAACTCGTATTGTTAAACTTTCCTTTGTGTAATTTATATATATATATATATATATATATATATATATATATGGTAAACTTAATAAGTAGGCGATTAAAGGTCTGGTTTATTACTTCAAAGTATATATATTTAAAACAACCCTACATGTTTCGGCAATGATGCCTTTGTCAAGGAAATAAAAGATATTTTTTATTTCCTTGACAAAGGCATCATTGCCGAAGCATGTAGGGTTGTTTTAAGTATATATACTTTGAAGTAATAAACCAGATCTTTTATCGCCGACTTATTAAGTTTACCATATCATACCAAGGTCACGAAAATATTATATTTATATATATATATAGTAAATTCAATCAGTCGGCGATTAAAGATCTGGTTTACTTCAAAGAATATATATTTAAAACAACCCTACATGTTTCGGCAATGATGCCTTTATCAAGGATATAATATATAAAATTTTATATTTTATATCCTTGATAAAGGCATCATTGCCGAAACATGTAGGGTTGTTTTAAATATATATACTTTGAAGTAAACCAGACCTTTAATCGCCGACGGATTGAATTTACCATATCATACCAAGGTCACGAAAATATTATATTTATATATATATATAAATATAATATCTTCGTGACCTTGGTATGATAAGGTAAACTTAATAAGTCGGCGATTAAAGGTCTGGTTTATTTCTTCAAAGTATATATATTTAAAATAACTCTACATGTTTCAGCAATGATGCCTTTGTCAAGAGAATACAAAATATAAATTTATATTTTGTACCAAAAGTTAATTATGCAACAAAAGACAACTAAATTCAAAATAAAGGTAACATTTATTATTAAACATAATTAAGGAAAATTATTGAGATTTCTTTATTTTCGGAGAAATGATAAAGTATTCAAAGTTTGATCGTGTAAATTTGACCTGATTTTTTAAGTACCCGGCGGCAGAAAACGCGTGCTCGGCTTCGACGCTTATTGGAGGAATGGACTTTACGTAGATATAAGCAGCCTCTAAATATTTTTCTCTGTTGAGTGTCATCTTATGTTTTATTATAAGGTCTAGATCAGAGATGCACAGACTTATAGGGAACAGGGACCACTCGGGAAAATTATAAGCCAAGGACGGGCCACTACAAAGAATACTTATCATGAGCTTGTATTAAAATATCAATTTTTTCAACATAAGCGAAATTGACATCAGTTTTATTGAATTTCTCCATAATTTTTTTGTAGTTCGGAAAATGGCTGTAATTGGCTGAATTGATTTGTGTCCTGAAAAGACTCACTTTGCATTGAAAGGGCGGAACATGTGAGTATAACTGCGAAATCAATTAATCTTTGCCTTGGAGTCGCGTATTTAAGACATTCAAGTGATTTGTGATGTCTACAAGAAACGCTAAGTCACACAGCCAATCAGGGTTGTCGAGTTCGGAGACGTCCTTTTTCTTTCCCGCCAGAAATATTTTGATTTCTTCAATCAAGTTAAGAAACCGCTCTAGTGACAACCCACGACTTAGCCACCTTACTTCAGTGTAAAACAGGAGATCACCATATTCGCTTTCAATATCCTCGAGAAATTGTGTGAATTGTTGGTGTTGAGACTTTCATCACATTTTCAAATCCCAATAATGTTGAACAGTGGGCCTCTTGATGTATAATGCAATGAAACTGCATTAATTCCTTGGTATCTATGTTTTTAGTTTGTAAATACTCTTTTAACATAGTTATTATCCCAGATTTACTTCCAACCATTGAAGGTGCTCCGTCAGTCGTAATTCCAGATAATTTCGTATCCAAATCCATTATAGAACATTTTTCCAGAACAGCTTTGAGCGTGTCACTCCCCTTGGTTTAACTTGTCAAAGAACTCATACCAATCAGTTCTTCACTCACTTCAAAATGTTGCGTTACACCTCGTAAAAATATTAAGGGTTGAGCAGTGGAACTTATATCTGCAGATTCGTCGAATGCTATAAAAAAATACTCAAAACTTTTCGATTTCGTAGCTAATTGCTCTTCTATATTAGCTGCTAATGTGGTAAGTCTTCTTTGAACAGTCATCCGATTTAGTTGAATTTTCTCAAACCTCTTTGCATCTCCCGGACACATTTTTTTTGCGGCGATATCTAAACACTTCTTAACAAACTCACCATCTTTAAAAGGCCGACAAGTTTTCGCTATTATTCGAGATATTTCAAAGCTAACTTCAGTAGCTGTTTCACCATCTTGAATTGGTTTTGCAAACATAGCGTGCTGGCCTATTAGTTCCCTTTGTAAAGTGGAAATTTTTTCCGTTCGATTTTCGCCGGTTAATTTGGTAAAACTATGATGCTGGGTTTCATAATGCCTTTTCACATTATATGCCTTCGGAATAGAAACACTACTCTTGGATATTAAACAGACACTTTTGTTATGCGATGAAATAAAAAAGTATTTTTCGGTCCAAATATCTTGAAACCGTCGATTTTCATCTTCAACCTTACGACTACGTTTTTTACTGGGGCCTGGTTTATCCATATCAAAATTGATATTATATTGTTATGTAGGTAGATGCCAAGTTCGAACGACGAAATATTTATTCTTCACAGATTACAATTCAAACAATATAACGTTCGCTTGTCCGTAGTTAAAACTTAACTGCCCCGATAGCGGGCGATGCGTTGTATTTATACGAGTTACCTAACATCGAGAACCTACTACATTGTTCGAGGATAATACCGACGTGTTTCGCGAATCTTTGAGTTATCTAGTTGGTTCGACAGATTTCTAGTCTCGTAACAATATGCTTGGAACGACGAGGAGCATACCTGTCCTACGTAGTAAACCTGAACAAGAAAGTAGTAGGTACTTAAAGATACATATCTTACTAACAATTACAAAAGTTAGAATAAAATAAAAAGTTAAGAAATATTGATTTGAATGAATTTTTACCTACGTTCGTAGATTTTCGAACAATTTTTAAAATTCGTTGGCGGGCCGCATAAATATCGACAGTGGGCCGCGGTATGTGCATGGCTGGTCTAGATATAGAGAGCTTATTTGGATGGATACAGAAGCAGATGAAATCTCTGCTACCCATTCAGTGTGTTCTTTTTAATCAATAAGGACTTTGGATATGCAATTTTAACCTTGTTGAACTTCGTTATCAATGCTGCTAAACTGCTCCACCCTGCTCTATAGTCGCGTATTAACTGCAACTCTCTGTCAAATTCTGCTTTTATATAATTTTGTAACGGTTCGTTTTTCATTGGAGATTTTGAGCTAAACAGTTTGACTACTTTCCGGAATTTTTGAATTAGTTGCTTGAAACAATGGATTAGCTGTGATTAAAACGATTGTAAAATTAAAAAAAAACTTTTATATTATATTTTACTAATAATATGATTATTTGTAACAAGATTTATAATTTTTTTGGCCTTTTTATATGTTTCAGTTTTATGTCTATCTAAATATATATTATATTTAATTATTTACATGTATTTCGATGATATCTCTACTTCCGGAAACTCTGCTTCTACAGAAAAATCACCTTGATCGTCTTCATCACCTTCGCTGTCACTGTTAACAGGGGAATTCACTTCAGCAGTATCTAGTACATCGTCTTCTGCTTCTGTTTCCGAGCTAATGTTTTTATATAGTACGTCAACTACTGCTAGTTACACCCCATGAGCATAGCATAACTGATGATGTGCCGATAACAGTCTGCTAAATTTCTTCATGATTACAGAACCATTTGTTGTTACTGCGACAATATCTCGTTACAAGTTAATATGATATTCCTTCAACTTTTTTTATCAAGAGCAGTCACACAAGATTCGGCAGCAAAACTACCAGAAATTATTACTAATCCCAGGTTCCAAATGTTTACAGCTCCAGCGGTACACATGTGAAGATTTATATTTAAATATCGACGATTTCTTAACGATGACCATTCATCGAATATTAATGTGAGACTTTGAGACTTTTTCAGTGCTTCAAGTTCGTCGATCGTTTTTTTTAAATGGATGTCCCGTATGCCATCACCATAGTTTGAATCTAACTGCCAGAAGAAGGCCACTTGTACCCTCCTAGTAAATGGTATACCATCCTTAGCTACCATTCGAGATACCCTTTCTACCATTAAAAACCATTTTCTCACTTGGGAAAAAATCTGTAATTTTCTTCTTTTTCGGTAACACTTTCACTCAAGCTTTCGGGAAATGCGAGTGAATGATACACTTGGACTTGTTGTTCCTTGTGCTAAATTCTCGACAGTATTGCTGCCGCTCCGAGCTTCAGTTCAGTTATGCTTTGTTCGCAAATGAGTGTGAAGGCCTTTAGTTGACCGAGTAGAGATTTGTATGATAGCGGGGCATAATTTACATTTGGCTGAAAATCCATCTTCTGCCTTTAAAAATTTTTCCGAACGAAACTTGAGCTTTTATTCTCTTTGTAAATGACAGATATACTCATTTTGCATTATCACTAATCGAAAGAGAAGAAATTATTTATAAAGTAACTAACTAAAATACAATCTCGACTCGACCTACATATGCACGAAACGAAACAAAATCACTTTGTTTGTTCTCAGTCGCGTCTCGAGTAGCAAGGGAAATCCCCGCCATCTTGCAGGGAAATCGCCTGTCCATAGTTGGTATCGGTCATATTCGGATACACTAACAAATAGACACACGTTTGTTTTTCAAATTCAGATACGCTAACAAATTGGCATACATATTTTTTCAAATTTGGATTATTTTATTCAGTCCCGCAAGTCTCGCGGACCCCGCATGTGTAGTCCTATATTACTGATCCCGCGTTGGCGCGATTGGATTTCCTAGTTATGATAGACTCATATTATTTTTTAAACGCAAGCACAAAAGTTAATATAAATGTTAAAATTATTCTTTCTACAATATAGCTTTTAATCCTAGATACTTATTTTGACAACTACGTTGCCATAACTAAGCAGTAGAAAAAGTATTGGCTTGCCGCACATTGCACGCAGTAGAACAGAGTAGACGATGTCAGAAGTCTCCCATTCCCGTCTGGCCACACGGAAGTAGGAGAATACTTACACTTCTCTGTTGGTCACAGGTGTTCTTTCATGTAATGGGAGTGTTGATTGAGTTAGTATTTCAACAATAAAGTATCATACGATACAATATATATAAGACAACATAATTTGAAACATACTTGAGTGGGTAAAACCTCACTACATTTGTATAATACCAAAGTATTTTTAATAATATAAAAAATATTATTAAAAATGGGGTGTGAAGAACACAATACAAGTTCATTTATGTATTTTTGAATGTATCTTCTCCAAAGACGTAGATACGTATTTCACATTTCTACATGATTCTCAATACGCCCCTGTTGGAGAAGACACATTCAAACAAACATAACTACGTTACTATCTAGCCGAAATTATTCAGACAGAGCGTGAAGGAATATTCAGCGCTGTCTACACAACAACAGCCCAAGCAGACGTGTTTTCTATAGTCGGTAACCACCGTATCTATACAAAACTGTATTCTCGTGTCTTCACTATTTATCGGCGTGAGCCGAATATGTATATGACAACATAATTTGAAACATACTTGAGTGGGTAAAACCTCACTACATTTGTATAATACCAAAGTATTTTTAATAATATAAAAAATATTATTAAAAATGGGGTGTGAAGAACACAATACAAGTTCATTTATGTATTTTTGAATGTATCTTCTCCAAAGACGTAGATACGTATTTCACATTTCTACATGATTCTCAATACGCCCCTGTTGGAGAAGACACATTCAAACAAACATAACTACGTTACTATCTAGCCGAAATTATTCAGACAGAGCGTGAAGGAATATTCAGCGCTGTCTACACAACAACAGCCGAAGCAGACGTGTTTTCTATAGTCGGTAACCACCGTATCTATACAAAACTGTATTCTCGTGTCTTCACTATTTATCGGCGTGAGCCGAATATGTATATGACAACATAATTTGAAACATACTTGAGTGGGTAAAACCTCACTACATTTGTATAATACCAAAGTATTTTTAATAATATAAAAAATATTATTAAAAATGGGGTGTGAAGATAGTAACGTAGTTATGTTTGTTTGAATGTGTCCTCTCCAACAGGGGCGTATTGAGAATCATGTAGAAATGTGAAATACGTATCTACGTCTTTGGAGAAGATACATTCAAAAATACATAAATGAACTTGTATTGTGTTCTTCACACCCCATTTTTAATAATATTTTTTATATTATTAAAAATACTTTGGTACAATATATATAAGTTATATGTGTAGGGATTATAAAATTAAAAAATATCAATATACCGTCTGGAAACGTAGTAAGTTAACGACACTGCTGCGTGGTAAGTTAACGACATGTCGCCGCCGTTAACTTACCACGTTTCCAGACGGTATTATATCAAACGATATTTGAAACGAAAAGATTATCGTCATTATCGATGTTATCTCTTAGCAACACATAACACATATTAGTAAACCTAGAAAAACGAAAGGATATACGATACGACATTATTGGGTCTGGCTTATGTACATGTAGAAATATGATACGTTACAAATGAAACAGATATGCATTACATACATCTGTGTCTGTACACATGGACATACACCTTGTATTTTCTAGATGCTAGATGGTAGCAAATATACCAAAAAAATTTGAGTACATCAATACGTTAAACACGCATTACGCATTTGTTACAAATGAAGCAGATATGCATTACACACATCTGTATCTGTACACATGAACATACACCTTGTATTTTCCAACATTTACTTCTGCCCGAGACACGTGTTTCTGTCGCGCAATAGACTTCGAGTAAGTCCACTTTACTTCGCTAGCCAAACTGACGAAGTCTATTGCGTGACAGAAACACGTGCCAGAAGTCAATGTTGGAAAATACAAGGTGTATATCCATGTGTACAGATACAGTTGAGTGTAATGCATATCTGTTTCATTTGTAACAAATGCGTAATGCGTGCTTAACGTATTGATGTACTCAAATTACTTTTGATAAATATATGCGTTTATGTAGAAAATGTATTCTGCAATTCTAATAAAACCGCTATTACCTCGGAAACAATTGATTTGCAAACCAATGTGTATTAAAACTTTTAACCTTATTTTCGACCGTACTACATGCCCTTAAGATTTTGAAACATAGTTCGATAACACTCTGTATAGTACACACGATGGTATATAATTTTTTTTGTTACAAAGTTTCGAGCCAGTGTATATAACATGTTCGTGAATAATAATCGGTTGAAAAACAGGAAAATAATATGCGTATGTTTTTAAGTACGTACGGTAAAATGTCGGTTGTTATCAATGTCATCTAGAGGCACGTAACAAGAAAAATGAAAATAGAATTAACTGAAATTAAACGGGAATAATTACATTTCGAAAACACGACGCTTGAATGCTCATAAATAACAGGGTCGTTATAACATGTATTAATTACATATTAGTGGTATTTAGTAGACGGGAAAAAAAGAACTTAAAAAGATCTTGTTGTTCAGATTATCGATCAAGTGCAAAAAATAGAAAAAAATACGAAAAACATTTTTATGTCAAACTACGTATTGGCTATACAGGCTGATTCATTTTCGGCCCTCACCATGGGGATCTCTCTTATTATTGGAGATAGAGTATAGGTTTAAATTTGGCAAAGTTATTAAATTTTGTGTTTGTTATAAATCCGTAAAGAAAATAGACCTGTAACAAATGACCTTCGTTATTTAAAAAAAAAACGCGAAAACCCCATTTTCTTCTTTTACCTGTAGCACCGACATTTGGCCTTGTAGAGAAAAAATAAAAACACATCCTTGCGGCCATTTCTAAACCTCCATCCAGTGGTGTACTCTAAATTTTTATAGGACGTTTCGTTTCTTTCTGGCCATCATCAACTATCTAATTTCTTATAGCCGCCATATTGGATTTAGACATCTTCAGAAATAATTTTTTTTTCTGATTTCAACCATATACCACATGCTGACTATAGTTTTTGACATTAGGTTTTATTTGCAAGAATAAATTATAAGATTAAATAAGGTAGCCTTTGGAATTTCAATCTGTCAAACATTTCATTTATTTCATTTAGTTGAGCTCAAAGGAGATTGTTGAGAAATAAAATGTCTTTTTTACCGAGAAATCTGTCTTTCATTCAAAAGGACACGGACATAATGATCCAGCCTCGTAAGAGGGAAGCGCTCTATGTTCTTGACTTGACAGACTTAAACATATGCAAATGCCGTCTTTTACTTCTGAGTCTTTAGGTTGGTTTCCAATAAGTCCAGGCACTTGAGCACAATATTCTTTGTACCATCCCTAATAGATCTTTGAATTCCTGTCTGTTAGTCCTATGTCCTTAATAATAGTCCCCAGAAGAAATTTTAGTGTCCTCGTAGGATCTAATAGAAGATCATTACTGAAATGTTTCTGTATGAGTCCCTTCAGTTTCTCACAAATGCATATTACATGAAGGCTATATTCCTCTAGTGATCCACATCTTCTACACCAGGGTTCGCTAACCGAACCCAAGCAATTCAAAATATTTTGTTCTATTGAATAGAAATTTGATCGAAGATCGAAAATTTTTCTAAAATAAAATAAATAGATCATATCGTTGCTTTTATTCTTTAGTGTACGAGGATTGTTCGGAAAGTACGTGGCTTAACACAGAGATGGTGCGAAATCGCAGGAATCTTCTTTACCATTCTGCACAATAATTCTTTAATAGGTTAAATATGACAGTATAGAGCGATCTGTCAATTAGTCTGTTTTTACAATACGTGAAAGTGAACGTCTCGCGTGAGTTTTTAATAATGGAAAAACTGAGTTGAGAGCAGTGATAAAGTACTTTCATTTGAAAGGCTTAACACCAACCGAAATCAAGCAAAGCTGGATTCAACACTATTAGAATCCACTTGTTCATTTTCATTGATTAAAAACTGGGTAGCCGAATTTAAGCGTGGTGTGGTCGTATTAGCACAAATGATGAACCCCGTAGTGGGTGTCCAAAAACTGTTACTGTTCCAGATATTGTTGAAAAAGTCCATCGTATCGTCTTGGAGGACCGTCGAATAAAAGTGCGCCAGTTAGCAGACATTGTAGGTATCTCAAATGACAGTGTGCACATAATTTTAACTGAAGAATTGGAAATGAAAGAATTTTCGGCGCGTTCAGTGCCGCGGTTACTCACACCAGAGTAAAAATTGAATCGCTTGAGAGTTTCTCACGAGCTTTTTGCTCGTTTTCGCCGCAATCAGAAGGAACTTGTACGCCGTTTGATTACCGTCGATGAAACCTGGGTTCACCATTACATTTCCGAAACCAAAGAACAATCCAAATAATGGACAAAAAAGATTCTTCTACACCAAAGAAGCCAAAAACGATTTTGTCCACAGGAAAGGTTATGGTAACTGTTTTTTGGAGATTTACATGGAATTATCTTGGTCGCTTACTTAGAAAAATGACACGTATTTCTACATATTCATTGTAATACTTATTTAGCGCAACACATCTTCTTACTGCATCTTCGCATTCTAGTTTAAATATTTAACTAGGTTAGCATAACATTAATTAAATAAGTAGGTTATTAACTAAGTAGAGATGATATATATATACTGAAGACAGAGGAGAATGAGTCAGTCTTGTAAATCTGATCTTATCGATATTATTCTTATGAACATCGTAACTTGTAATGTTATTGTTATCTATTTATTAAATGTTATTTTATATTGTTCTCCAATGTATTATTTATTTTACCAATTAAATCGGCCTTTAATAAGTCCGTTTCGGATACGAAGTTATAACGTGGACCAGTGGACATCACATAGCGATCCTGATACAAGCTAGCTGAACCAACATCACATGGCGATCCTTCCAGCCACTTCTGACATCACAGGGGAAAGTATTTTGGAGGGTATTATGCCAATTTTTTTCAATAATTAAGTTACATAATCAAACGGAAACGGCCTCATTTGGCAAAAAAGAAAGTGCTTTTCCATCAGGATAACGCACCTGTCCACAAGACTGCGAATGCAATGGCAAAAATTCATGAATTTGAATTAGTACCTTATTCGCCAGATTTGACTCTCAGCGATTATCATCTCTTTCCAAACCTGAAAAAATGGCTTGGCGGTAAGAAGAGATTTTCGTCCAATTCCGAGTTAATAGCTGCTGTGAATAGCTATTTCGAGGACTTTGATTCATCGACCTACAATAAAGGCGTTACTAATTTGGAATATCGTTGGAATAAGTGTGTTGAGTGAGCATGAGATTATATTAGAAAATAAGAAGTTTTTTGACAAAAAAAACATGTGTTTTCTTTCTTAAGCCACGTAGTTTCCGAACCACTTTCGTATGTTAAAGTAAGTGCTATATGTAACGTAAATAAATAAGTTTATAAGTTTTCTTAAATCAATTATTCCAAAAAACGCCATATTTTTGCTCTATCACGTAAATTTTTTTTATAGCGCTCTATATCTTAAAAATGTTAATATTAATGTACATACCTATGACAAGAACATGTTTGTTCCATGTTAGGCATTATTTTTAAATGAATTGATTTTTATGAAATTAAATGTGATTTGGCAACATTGGTTAATATTAGATTGCTCAGCAAAGCAACAGAGTCGGCGCAGAAGCGTCAAAAACGTCAATAATGTTGAAACCTGCTTATGTGCAGTTTGGTTGTGTTAGTCGTCGTGCTACTGTGTCCGCGCGCTTATTGTCTTCGTTGTTGCGTATTTTAAGTGTTCTAGAACGTATAAATATGGAAAGAAGACATTGTGTGAACAATCCGAATAACTTTTGTTATATCTGTGGTAGTTATGTCGTAGTAAAGCAGAGGCAAACTATAACTTCGTTTGTGAAAAATGTATACCACGCTTATTTTGGTGTAAAAATTGGCGACCAAGACAAGTCCTGGGCTCCTCATACTGTTTGTTCCGTTTGCGTTGAAGCATTAAGAAACTGGCAGAAAGGTAGGAAGAAATGTTTAAGCTTTGGTGTGCCTATGGTATGGCGAGAGCCTAGAAATCACAGTGATGATTGTTATTTTTGTTCGTGTAATGGTCAAGGATTCAACAGAAAAAATAAGAAACAAATTGTGTATCCCAATCTTGACTCTGCTATTCGACCAGTTCCTCATGGACCAGATTTACCGATACCTACCGCCCCAAAAGCACTAGAAAACGTCATATCGTCAGAATCAGAGGAATGTAATTGCGACCCAGATGACTCAGATTTCACACCAGATTTCAGAGAGCCCGAAGTGTTTAACCAGAGCCAACTAAATGATTTAATTAGAGATTTGGACCTTCCAAAGGATGCATCCGAATTGTTAGCCTCCCGACTTCGTGAGAAACATTTACTGGCACCTGGCGTAACATCAAGCTTTTACCGGGATCGCGAAAAAGAGTTATGTCAATATTTTACTCAAGACGGACCGCTAGTGTATTGCAACAATATTTCTGACTTAATTTCAAAATTAGGAAATGTGCCGTATGTAAAAGAAGAATGGCGCCTGTTTATTGACTCAAGTAAGCGTAGTTTAAAAGGCGTTTTATTGCACAATGGTAACGAGCTGGCCTCGGTTCCCGTTGCCCATTCGGTACATTTAATGGAAACGTATGAAAATTTTGAACTTCTTTTAAAGAAAATAAACTACCAAGAACATCAGTGGATGCTTTGCGGCGACCTTAAAGTGCTGTGCATGCTACTAGGACAACAAGGAGGTTATACAAAATTTCCATGCTTTATTTGTGAGTGGGATAGTCGAGCAAGGGATAGACATTGGACTCAAATCGAATGGCCCTCTAGAACAAGCCTTACACACCTGGTAGCAAAAATGTATTAAGAGATAGCTTGGTTGACCCCAAAAATGTTTTACTGCCTCCTCTCCATATCAAACTTGGCTT
Source organism: Melolontha melolontha (assembly GCA_935421215.2). Lineage (NCBI taxonomy): Eukaryota > Metazoa > Arthropoda > Insecta > Coleoptera > Scarabaeidae > Melolontha > Melolontha melolontha. The sequence goes on along the minus strand of OW285238.1, from coordinate 145,948,910 downwards.
GATGAAGCAGTTTGTTAAAGCCCTAGACAAAAATGGACAGTGTTTTAAATATTTGTGCGAGACATTTCCAGCCTTATCCGATGCCAAGTTAAAAGAAGGTATTTTTGTTGGGCCGCAGATAAGAACATTATGCAAAGACAAGGATTTTCAAAACACAATGACCAATGTCGAGAATAACGCCTGGGTTTCATTTCAAGAAGTAATTGATAAGTTTCTTGGGAACTCTAAGGACGAAAACTACGAAAATATTGTTCAAAATATGTTACAACACTTTCATCGTCTAGGTTGTAATATGAGTTTGAAAGTGCATTTCCTGTTTTCACACTTGAACTATTTTCCTGAAAATCTTGGAGCAGTTAGCGAAGATCAGGGAGAGAGGTTTCACCAAGACATTAAGGACATTAAGATGGAGCATAACGATGATGGCGGACTACTGCTGGATGTTAAAACGGGATATGCCCTTAAAGACATACAACCGAACGTCCGGACAACGCAGCTTTCTGGCAAAAAGACAAAGATTTCACTTAAAAAAGACTGAGTAAAGTATTTTTTTCCACTTTTATAACTTGTATTCCACCTTTTTACTCAATAAACAAATAAATTTTTTTAGAAATATCGTTTTTTTTTCATTTAATATTTGCAAAAAAACCTTACGTGATACAAATAAATGCATAGAATTTTTGAAATCAGCCTACCAAAATTATATAAAATCAGTTTTCAAAATAAAAACATGTGTCAAAAAGTTTAATTTTGTAGACCTGTGTTATTAACTGTCATCGACGTGTGAAAAAATCAATTGTGATCAATTGACATCAGTCCATGGTGAAGCAAGAAACACGCTTCAGCTATTCAACCCTCAAGAGCCACGACAATTGGTCCTCCGCGTTTCTCCAACCCCGACATAATATATTAGGCTAAATATTAGTAGAATACTTCACGCATATTATAAATTACGACTAATTATGACTATCTAATCAATATGTCAGTCACTATTAAGAAACAAGATTTTCAAGAAATGATATTCTCTACGAAAATTTTATCCATTTATCCGATTCGTGTTTATGTAAATATTATAAGAACATAAACTAGTCTTTATTATACATTTGTAATTAATGCACCATATAAATGATTTATTTTTACCTAAAAGCATATAATATTCAAGAGACTGAAAAGGGGTCGAACAACGACCGAAGACTCCGAAAAGTAAATCGCTCAGTATTACTTATATGTATGTTTGAGTTTTGTGCCCCGGAATTCATGTAGTAAGTGGCTTACTTCTTCGAAGAATGCTTTTGAATATTTATTAGAAGTGGAATTGTGGTTTATATTTCTTTTTCTGCATGACTGAAGTCGAGAAACTTTTCCATTTGTTATAAATTATGTATAATACCGTCCAACTAGAATTTATTTTCATATTTTATTTGATTCGATGTGAGTTTCTTTTTTTTTCTTTATTTCCGTGTTTTTTCTTGTTGTTGCCCTTTCCATCCGACTCTTTTTTTCGTGATTACTCAGTCCAAAACTACGATTCAATTTATCCTTCAAATATTGACTCATAAATATTAAATCTATTTACGCCGTCTTTCACCATACATGTTTTGTTTATCTTATACTTTTAAATGAAGTATATTTTCCTTAAATTCCATCATTGTGTTCATATTTTAAAATAATAAGTTTAACGAAGGGAATAATTTAATAAGGGAAGAAGCATTTGTTAATGAATATTACTACTACTACTAATAATAATAATAATAATAGCAATAATGTGAAGGTTGTGTACTTGTTTCGCTAATACACAATCTTCGACAACACTTTCACGACAAAGACGATAACCTACACATCGCAATAACAAAAGCAAATCAAAACTACATACCGTTAAACCTTGCACTAAAAAAACACACACGATTCATACATTTAACGTACATTCAAATGAAGAAAATATATAATGAAGAGAAAAAAAACCCCTAGAAAACAATATCAAGTAATATGTACAAGAAAATATAATTTCAATGTTACTTGTTCCGAAGTAACTGATATCACGCGTCTCGTCTGTTATCGTGAAAGACCTATAGGCATATTGCCTAGTTTATTTATAACGCTAAGAAATAAGTAATTAAACTTTTAGTTTCAAAAATTCTTTTATTGTAAATTCACTACAATATTGTTTCGCCATACAATGGCTTCATCAAGTGGATGAAATACTGAATATGTACAATACAAGATTGAATACACTGATGGAAAAAAGTGACGAGCACAGCCTGTATAATCAGAACGTGTCAAGATAAATGCGTAGATTTAGCGGAACATTAAGGTTTCCTCTAGACGAGTTTGCGCAGCGTGTTTTGACTTCTTCTACCGCTGCATTTTTTACTGAGTACCGCCGACAGCTGCAATATGTTGTCTCCATGGAGACCGATGCGGGGAGAGAGAAACCGGTTATTGTTAGTGTGGTAGAAGCGGGTAGTTGTAGTCGTACTTTGTGCGTTTCGGAAGGCCGTTCGCGTTATCTGAGTGAGTTTGAGCGAGAAATGGTTGTGGGGATGCACATGACAGGAGTATCCTTGCGTGATATGGAGCGCCGTCTCGAGCCGTCATTATCGGTAGTGCAGCGGGCATGGTTAGAATGAATAGAGCAAGGATGTACGCGCCTTCAGCTGCGAGCGGGACGGCTCCGCACGAGCACAGCACGCGAGTATCGCGCCCTTGTGCACAGCGCTTTAGCGTCGCGTACCTCTTCCTCAAGGCAACTTGGAGCCGTTTGGCTATCAGGAAGGGAAGGCACACTCACTACGCGAACTGTACAGGAGCGTTTGCTAGAAAGTGGACTGCGAGCGCGCTGTATGTTGCAGCGGATTTCACTGACTCGCGAGCACCGCCGTACACGGCGCCAGAAGTGTAGGCTAGACATCAGTGGGTTGTCGAGTGGAGGCACATTTTGTTTTCCGACGAATCAAGTTTCGAATTGAGCACCGGTGACGCGCGAATTTTGGTTCATCGGAGACGTGGTGACCGTCACCTTGAGGAGTGCATCCAACCACGCCCTATCCACTGCCAGCAGGGCATTATGATATGGCGTGCTATTACACATGATGGACGTACACTTCTGCTGCGTATACAGCATACGATGACGGCCCGCCGCTACGTAGATGAGGTGTTGCGGCTCGTTGTGTGTCCCTACGTTCGACGGCGCCCACGTCTTCTATACATGCACGACAACGCCCGACCGCACACTGCACGTGTTGCCCAGACCTTTGTGGAAGAGAACCATATACGGATGCTTTCATGGCCGGCACGTTCTCCGGATCTCAATCCGATCGAACATGTCTGGGATATAATCGGTCGGAGACTTCAACGTAATCTGGCTCCCCCGGGTAACGTTGAGGAGCTATGGAGGCGAGTTGAAGCAGCATGGTTGGACATCCCTCCCGCTACTATACAACGACTTATTGACTCCATTCCTCGTCGTGTAGGAATGGTACGTCGCTCGCGGGGGATACTCCCGCTATTAATTCATCCCTTCGCAGCAGGGCTGCGCCGCTCTCCAGGTGAGGGTAAGTTGCTGCTACGTTAGTACTACTTCCATACCAAATTTCATGAACCTCTTCTTCAGATTATACAGGGTGTGCTCGTCACTTTTTTCGAACAGTGTACTTATGCATGTAAAAATTATTGAGAAAAATGGTGGTGGAAAAATTTTACAATGTTAAACTTAGTAGAGGTGAGCTGTTTATATCTAGTTGGTCATTTAAAGCTAATCCTAAACTATTGTATCTATTAATTTCTAAGTTTTCTAGCAAGCTGAGTTTCTTAATTTTATCTTGAAATTTTGAAATCTATATTAAATCTATGATTGATACCTATACAATAATTTGCGAAAGTTGAATCTGTTTTCTTTTCTTTATGACTTCTCTCGTGTTCTTTCATCCTAATTTTGATTGTCTTCCCCGTTAGTCCTATGTATACCTTATTACAATTTTCACAGTTAACTTATATACGCCAGAGTTTGATTCTTTGTCTATTTTATCTTTGTTGTTTTTAATAATGTATTGTATTAATATTGTCTGTTTTAAATGATATATGTTCGTTAAGTTTTTTAACGAAATTACCAATTTTTTTCCAAAATTTTTCCTAGGTAAGTGATTGAATTGTAGGAATTAATTATCTTGTATTTTAATTTTGGGTAAACTAAGGAAAGGGTTTTAGATTTTTGTTGGCTATTCAGGATGTTATTGATAATATTTATAGAGTAACCATTGTTTAATGCTATTGTGTATATCCTATTTAGTTCGAGGTCGAAATTATTTTTACTCATAGGTATATTAATTAATCTATACACCATTGATTGGTATGCTGTAATTTATACCCTGAAACCATAGACCATATCACTGCAGATGTAAAATATTCGCAGGAACAGAATATGCTAGTAGACATAATAACGCAACTAAAATACTACACCATACAATAGCACAAAAATATAATCTCATTAATGATATATCTACACTATAACTAATAAAACCAAAAACTTCAAAAATTCTAGAAAATGAGTGATACAAATTTTATTCGGATATTATAATACATTTAGACATACAAATTTCAGCAAACAAACCAGACATCGTATTTTAAGATAAGGTGGAACACATACAGACCACTGAAGACGGAACTTCAGCGTATCTGGAAACAGAAAAACGCATATACAGGCTGGGAAAAAGTACTGTATATCGCTTGCCACTTTCGAATGAGCAATATAATTCAAAAATTTCTTATACAAAAGATGGTTCATATAATATTTACCATCACTTGTTAGCATTTGTTTTTTTTTTGAGTTCACTATTTTAATGGAAAGCCAACTAATTTTTGTTTCTTAAATAGCGATACGAATTTTTTTTTTTCATATTTCAAAGACATTTTTCTCGTGAATATAATTATATGCAATTTATAGGGGATTACATATTTTAATAAAATGAACAAAAAAAAACAATTGTTAAAATGAAGTGTAATTGTAATGTACAAACAAAAACGGTGAGTAAATTAAAAACTAAAAAAAAAAGAACTTAACAGAATTAATAATTTGAATGCTCAAAATAGGTACCATTTACTGCCATACAGTGATCTTGTCGGTCTTTAAACCCCCGCAAAACATTTTGCAGTGCAATTGGTGAAATCCTATTGACTTCAGTCTGAATTTTAAGCTGTAAATTCTCGAGATTATAGAGTCGATTTCGGTAGGCTTCAGTTATTAAATGGCCCCACATAAAAAAATCAAAAGGATTTAAATCTGGAGACCTAGCAGGCCATTCGATAGGACCTCTTCTACCAATGCACCTACCAAGAAACATCTCATTTTAGTACTCTCTAACTACTGCTCCATAGCGAGGTGGAGTACCATCCTGTTGAAGCCATATGTGCTCAGGAATGCCATTGTGTATAAGAAATAAGGTTGCACAAGCAGACAGCATACCTTTCAGAGGTTTTAATTTTCTTCTATGAAGAACGAGCCAATAATATTGATGCGGGGCCAATTATGCCGAGCCATGTATTTATTTTCTGGGATCGTTGTGTATGGACTTCTTCTACCCATTGCGGATTTTCTGCCGCCTCCAAATTTGGATTTGTTGAGCCATTTAAATGAAATATAGCCTAATCAGAAAATAAAATATTGTGAAAATACTGAGAATTATATTCCCTTTTTAACATAACTTCAAAGAATTGATTTCTTCTATCGAAATCATCTTCATTCAGTTCATGTAGGAGATGTATTTTAAAAGGTTTAAATTTTTGGTTTTTTAGAATTTTCCGAATTCATTTTGGGAGCATATCATTATTTAAAGCTAGAGTTCGGGTGGAAATTTTGGGATTTGGGGAATAATACGTTCAGAGCCTTATCTCCGTCAGTTACTGTCCCTGGTCTGCCGGTTTTTGGAGCATGTTTCACGGTACCCGTCGTATTAAATCGTTTTACAATACGACTTACAGTTGTTTTGTTAATCGACATCCGCTCAGGTTACTTATTATTAAATAAATCACATATCTCAGCTTGTGTACTTTTCCTATTGTCGTAACCAACCGTAATCAAAACTTTAATTCATTATTTTTCTGATAATGTTTCCATTTTCTTACATAAATTAACCTTTTACACCCGAATAAATGTCAAATTTTATCAAATGACGCGTGATTGTCAAGTTTTTTCATATTATGTCATGTTGACATTTAGAACTAGAATAATTTATTAAGCTAAGACAACTGAGCTATCACTCGGAATCATAAAGGTTTTTGACCGTTTTCTTGAAAATTTTCTTATACAACTTCCTATAAATTGCATACAATTATATTCACGAAACAAATTTCTTAAATATATAAAAAAAAATATATGACGCTCTTTAACCCTTTATCAGTTTTGGTTACCATATGGTAACATACTTTTTTTTACCCCTTATCGGTCAAGGCTATAAATTTCTCTTTAAAATTACTATATTAATACGTTGTGAATAAAATATATTCCTGATACTATTTTTAGTAAATTTATATTCATAGTTGCATAAAAAAACAAATTCAGAAGTCGTTACCGTATGGTCACACGGGCCATTAAAACCACCCCAACTTCGAATAAGAATTTATATTTATTTTCAAAATTTATAAGAAATAAATTGAATATCTGGAAGAATTTTCGTTTTTCTTTGTAGGAGGTTCATCCCGGCTAGTTTCCATATCCTTTGACACTAGAAAAGAGTTATAATTATAATAATAAATTATAAAAAACATACTCTATTAGTTTTTTACCTGAAGGTTGAACTGTCGTAAGTAATAATTTATCCTGCAACCTTTTCAGCGGCATATTATATTCATCGTCTCCGTCATCCGATTCGTCGTTCTCTGGAAGTACATGGTTTTTGTAAAGTTTGTTTTACTTGAGATTTTTCGAAATTGTACCATAAGTGTGGGTTCTAGATTTCCTTTGAGGCAATGCCAAATTTTCCTCATCGTCGGAATAGTCTGATCCATCCGAGACCTGAGGAGGAGGTGGCAGTCTATCTTTCTTCTTGCCGTAAAATAAATTAGGAGATATTGTATCAAACAGTCCCGATTCGTCCATATTTGTAGTGAGAAATAGTATACTGCAATGGGCAATGTAACCATATAGTTACACACAATCAAAGTCAAAAATAATGGTATATGGATACACATTCATTTAGAACAGAAACAAACTATCTTACCTTATATATCCAATTTTTCGAAATTGTACCATAAGTGTGGGTTCTAGATTTCCTTTGAGGCAATGCCAAATTTTCCTCATCGTCGGAATAGTCTGATCCATCCGAGACCTGAGATTGAGGTGGCAGTCTATCTTTCTTCTTGCCGTAAAATAAATTAGGAGATATTGTATCAAACAGTCCCGATTCGTCCATATTTGTAGTGAGAAATAGTATACTGCAATGGGCAATGTAACCATATAGTTACACACAATCAAAGTCAAAAATAATGGTATATGGATACACATTCATTTAGAACAGAAACAAACTATCTTACCTTATATATCCAAGAAACCAACATCAAAATTTCTAGCACAATCACACAAATCCACAATATAAACTGTCAATAATGGTACCGGTACTTATCACAAACTTAATAATAACACGCACGTGGCCTAAACAGTAACCATAAAAATGAACTGCAGCGAACTTTCGACTAGGTCCGCATTTCCCCCACCTAGGCATATTTGTAACCATATGGTATTGCCACCCAAGGATTGTCAACATATAGAGTATCTGAGAAAAAGACTTTAGAATACTTTGTAACCATATGGTTACATGGTTCATAAATTGACACATAGTTTGATATAGTGCGAAGTGATAAAGGGTTAAGAAAAAAAAAATTAGTTGGCCTTGCATTAAATAGTGAAGTCAAAAAAAAACGAATGCTACGATGCCAAATATTATATTAACCATCTTTTGTATATGAAATTTTTTAATTAAATTGATTATTCAAAAGTTGTGAGCGATATACAGTACTTTTTCCCCGCCCTGTATAATACCCACCGTTATATCAGTGGAATTGCACGCCATCAGTTCTCTAAAGCTTTAAAATCATTAGAATTACCATCGAAAGTCCACGAATTAATGCAGGGATCAACTCATGTATTATACTCCGTAAATTTTTACAAATTGAATAAATTCGAATGGCTGATTAAAAACCCAGATATAGACTTCCATAATCTCAAGAATCATGGAAATAATAGGTACCGAAGGAAATAATGACGTTACGTCGAATGAAACTAAGCTTCTTTTAATTAACAGAATAATTGAGACATACATGAGTGGGTAAAACCCCACCAATTTTGTATAACACAAAGGTATTTTTAATAATATAAAAAATTATTACAAATCTGATGTGAAGAACTCAAATACAGGTTCAATATTAATATTTTTGTGAACGTGTCCGAACATATCCCTCCCCAGAGACGCAGATACGTATTTCACCTTTCTACAGGTTCATCAGTACGCTCCCGCTATATTTATGTTCTTCACACCTGTTTTTAATAATATTTTATATTATTAAAAATACCTTTATGTTCTTTTAATTTCTTAGTCAATCGGTTGCTAAATTTTCCGTTAACAAAGGAGATATGAAATAGAACTAGATTCCATTAAAAGTATCGCCAAGTATAATAATAATAATAATAATAAATTAATTAGTGAAACGAAATTAAAAAAGACAATCGGCGAATCCACAAGTTCGGTATCTCAAAGTATTCAGGAGAAAAAGTACATGTTGGTAAACCATCCCATCAAGAAAAACATTAATAGAGTTGTTAAAGAAGTTGGCAAGTTGCCTTTCGGTCCGTAAATACCGTTAAAAGTCTCCTAGGGAATACTAAAGATAAAGTTAATTTGAATTTAAAATCGGGTATATACGAAATTAATTGCGATCACTAATAACTAGGTTTAAAGAACACATATCACATATTAAATTCAATAGACCAGAAAAATCTAACGTTGCCAATCATTCTTTAAATACACAACACAATATGTCGATTAAAGGGTTAAAACTTGTCAAAGCCATTAATAATTCTCGAGATCTTGACGCATATGAAAGCATTCATATCGTTAAAAGAAATCATCATTAATGTAGTGTAATAACCTAGTTGCGTAACGTATTGTACTACTTCTTAGTCAAGGTGCGGCCCCGGTCTCGTTTGTATTGTATTTAAAAACATGACCTCGGTCCATCCGATTTACAATACACAAGCGTTCTCAATACACGTTATACTCTTTCACCACTTGTTGATATTAAACTAAGGACAATAGTCAAAAGGGGCACACTCTAATGTATATAAGATGATCCATCACATCATAAGAGATAGTCACAGATAGTCCGACAGCCAGAGACAGTCAGGCATAGTTAGATATACAGTATGCCATAGCGAGCGTGAGATAGAAGCCTCCTTTCGACTACTGTCTATATTATTAATTATGCATATAGTCATTGTTATATTGTTGTAAGTGTTACCTAAATTATACGATGTTATACCAACGTTACGTGCCTATTATTTAATGCATCAACGCATCTGCGTACCGACGCAGCGGTGTGGCCCCTCAGGACCGGGTCAGTACACAGTAGATAAGGGTCCGATTCCATATAGTTGTCTCTTTTTAGTCGTAGAAATGAGGTAGAAAGGTTGTAGACGTGCAGAGAGAGAATAAATACACGTCGTTGCCGTTTCTTTAAGAGAGGTAATTTTTTCGTAATTTTTAGTCGATATATTTGTATTTTTAAGTCAGTGTACACGTAGTCGCCGTGTAAAGTTGTTGAGCGATCAGATGTGCTAGCTTTACTGTGCCCCATGTGCGACACTTTGATTAGTGGTTTTTACCTACTGATGATGACAACTTAGTTGTCGAAATACGTATTTAGGATACGATTAGTAATTGTTGTAAGGGGTTATATACCTTTTTTTTTAAGTTGATCACCTTTAGGGCGAAAAATTGTTTCACAAGTTCCTTGGAACGTGTGCAAAAACTTTGGTCTCAAAGGCGAATACTTTGGAAAATAATAAATTCATTTACTAGATTTTGTAGGTGTTTTTTTGTATTGTTTCCTGAAATAAATCAATTTCTTAATGTGATAGTACCTATATAAAGAATAAGCATTATATTATTAATAGATTGAAGTACACCTCATGTTTATAAACGCGGTATAAGGAAGAACGCATCGCATATATGTGTAGGGAGGGGAAAAATGCGTCCCATTTAAATGAAACGTGAAAAGTTCAATGCGACATAAACAATAGCCGGGGAGAAAGTCAATGGTGCCGACCAACCGACTCTAACCACCACGAAAACAGTCGTTTCAGTATTCGGCAGTGTGGCAGAGAGAGCGCATATAACGGGCCCATTGCCGTCACAATATTTCTACAGCAGGATCGAGAGAGAGACTCCGTATCCAAAATAATAGTGTATATACCCACACTCTCCATGCAGCGGTGGTCCGTGTGCAAATCTGCCGTCAAGCCGATTCAATTACGATCTTATCTACAAAATAGATGACAGTTATTTCCATGAAAGGGCAATACCCATAAGGATCACCGTACGACCAACAATCGGTGACGTTACTGGGGAATTTCACCCTTAACGTCGGTCATGCGACGGAACATGTCAACCTAAGACGTTTTTCATTTTATTTAATTTCGTATGTAACCAGAAGATGACACTGCGGTCGTCGCGCTGGTCGTTTTGTGTTTTTGTTTGCGCTTGTAATGGATATTCTTCTTTACGCTGCGCGGGTGTACGACAGCAATCGAGGGTAGAGGAGCACGATAGACGAGGGGGCCCCGCTTTTATAATCAATGGTTAAATGAGTTTGCGTTTCGAAATAGCCTCGGCTATCGGCTTAATCTCTACTCACATATTTCACTGTAAATATATGTATTTTTCAGTTTTTCTCTGTGCTTTTTTTGTTCCTTTATTTTTACATTTCGCCATTGGAAGGCCCGACGCCTCTGCATTCAATGGTACAGTAACAGGCATCTTTATGAGACTAAGATTATGTAAAATTCATATAATATACATGGTATGTTGGATACAGATTCTTAGTCGTCTAAATTAAATGAAGATATTCGAAAATTCCTTCCAGGATATCCTGACATTTACTTTTTAAACCCCTCTTATTTGAAATTTCTTTTTCTTTTTGCACAAATCTAGCCATAAATACTATCAGTACTTTAATGGCGAATAAAAAACAAATCTATTTTACAAAACTAAAGTACATATATCGGAAAAGTAGAGAAAATAACTAGTCAAACGCTTTATTATTTATGAAAATGCAGAGTTAGAAACAACCGGGAAATTTGTTTATTGATTTACGCACTGTTTCTAACGATATTTTACTGATACTTCGTTTCAGGGGCAAGTTTGGATAATATTTTTTACAAGCCATACCTTCTAGAATATTTCATAATTGATAGATAGTCAATAGGATTCAGGCTAGGTGCGCCTATTAACGGGTTCAGCCATTTTGAGGTTGTTTTGTTTTGTAAGTGGTTGCCGAATCCTATTCAAACACCCATTTTTTTACCCTAAACTAGGAGACTGTCAGATTTCTTCATAATTTATTGGTACAGTCGAACCCATGTTTTTACCAATTTCGCAAAAAAATAGAAGACACCATCGTTAGAGACACCCACAAAATCATTACTGAGGCCAGATGGCGAGCATGCTGAATTGATGGCACGAATTTCCAGGCATCTAGAAAATTTCTGTCAGTTAAATTTTTCGCCAATGATAAAGATTTTCTTGTCTGAGGATAAGGTTTTGAGATTTGCCATAGAGACTTAACAACTTCTTCTCTCTTTCGGTTTTATGCCTTTTATGTTAAGATAGAAATAAAACTACAGTTCCAATCTTCACTTTTAGTGATAATAGTGAAGATTAGAACCGTAGTTTTATTTCTATTTTAAATTATGGATCCTCATCAAGTAAATGCCGAATCAATTCAGTTATTTTATTTTAAGGCTGGTGTTAAAATTGGTTTTTGTTCCTTCTGTAAGCCTTCATTCCTAAATCGTCCCCAATGACCCCGTTTTGTACAAGGCAAAAATAGTGATGCCGTTGTGGTATTCGGCATAAACTGTGTTCATTTAAACGCCTTTTTGGTAAACCATTTTTGTATATTGGACTATACCGGGTGCGGCAATAGTGTGTCGGCGGAGCTTAGCATGAAAACTAATAAAGTTGTAACAATGAAATTTTACGTACACATGTAGTATGCTACAGTGCATTTTCTAATTTTATTTATATATTTACAGGGTGTACCAAATTTCCGCAACAACTTTCAATTTTCTTTTTTTAAATAGATTGCTATACTTTCTTGTTATCATGATGATAGCCACCCAAATTATCTTTGCAATGATATATGACAATGTGCACTTACAACTGTTAGTTTTGGTTTTATTGCAAATTTTGTTAAAATCTTGACAGTTGCAGCGTCTAACATTTTAAATCTTAGCCTGAAAATGGGTGCAGTGCCTCACGTAACTTTTTTGTTACCAATTTATGGACTAACACGTTATATGTTTTGAGGGTGAACAACGTGACAACATATACAGAGTGCTAAATATGTCGTGCCAAAGTTATCGAAGTTTAAAGGCTATTTTCTCTTTTTTTTTAAATTGAACCTATAATTTTTTTATTAGTCAGCAAATTCCTTGTAAAATTGCCGTTAAAATGGTACCAATAACACAGTACTTATTTCTAGTATTTTCGAAGTTATAACCCTTTAATGGGATATACCTATGTTTATAATATTCAATATGCGGTGCTGCATCTAATAGTTGGATGGTTGGCCATGAAATGATATTAAGCAAAAATTGCTGTGTAACCAAACGTCAAATATCTACTTAAAATTTCCATATAAAGTGTTTTTCAATAGTTTCTCTTTACTGTAATCGCGTTTAATTGTTATAATTTAAGTTCGGCTAGTTAATTATCAATTTCCGTTTGTTCGTTATTAGTTGTTATCTTGTTGTCAGTTATATCGTTTTGTTGTCATTATTTTTTATTTCCATGCCGTAATAGTTTATAGTTGTGTTTCTTTAGAATGAATTTTTCGAAGGAGGAGCTAATAGACATGGTATTTGTTCTTGGCGCTAGTTATAGAAATCCACTTTTAGCATCAAGAACATATGCTATGGAGTATCCTCGCCGAAGAGCACCAGATATTAAGACTTTTGAAAATTTGTTGACAAGGTTTCTTCGGACGGGTTCAGTAAATTATGTCAAACATGAAAGAACTAAGTCTATGGTTACAGAAGATAATGAAGTGACAGTCGTCCAGTCCGTTGTGGAAAATCCGCGCGTAACTACAAGGATAATTTCGAAAGAACACGGGATAGAAGTCACTGCTGTAAGAAGGATTTTAAAAAAACATAAATTTCACCCTTACAAAATTCAAAATCATCAAGGCTTATTACAAACGGATTTTGAAAGGAGACTTGTTTACTGTGAATGGCTACTTTTCCAATTACGACAAGATCTAACTTTTCTAGATCATGTGCTTTTCACAGATGAAGTAACATTTGCTAATTGTGGAATAACAAACAGAAAAAATTCTCATTATTATGACACTAGAAACCCTCATTTTGTGCAACCCATTTTATACCAACAAAAATGGAGTGTTAACACCTGGGGAGGCATCATAGGAAACACTATTGTAGGTCCATTCTTTTTTAATAATACTTTAAATTTTGAAATCTACACAAATTTCCTACAAAATAATTTACCATTGCTGTTAGAAGACCTACCAGATAACGTCATAAGGAGATTGTGGTACCAACATGATGGTGCACCTGCACATTACGGTGCTGCTGCAAGAACACATTTAGATAGGATATTCACCAATAGGTGGATTGGGAGAGGAAGCTTTATAAGCTGGCCACCCCTGTCACCAGATCTAACCCCTTGTGATTTTTTTCTGTGGCCTACTGTAAAAAATATAGTTTACGAAACACCTCCTACAACGGCAGAGAACAGCAGCAACGAATCAGAAACGCTTTTCTTCAAGTAAGTGAAAACAACATGGCTCAAAATGTAAGTCTGTCGATGCAGAGGTGATTAAGAGCATGTGTAGAGCAGAATGGAAATATATTTGAACAAATTTCAAATTAATTTTGTTTTATTATTGAAAAATTACAAAATGTAATTCTAAAACTAATAATAAAGAATTAAGAAACAGGTGTTAGTAAAAGTTACTTTGTTTGATATCATTTCATGGCCAACCAGCTATTAGATGCACCGCATATTGAATATTATAAACACAGGTATATCCCATTAAAGGGTTATAACTTCGAAAATACTAGAAATAAGTACTATGTTATTGGTACCATTTTAACGGCAATTTTACAAGGAATTTGCTGACTAATAAAAAAATTATAGGTTCAATTTAAAAAAAAAGAGAAAATAGCCTTTAAACTTCGTTAACTTTGGCACGACATATTTAACACTCTGTATATGTTGTCACGTTGTTCACCCTCAAAACATATAACGTGTTAGTCCATAAATTGGTAACAAAAAAGTTACGTGAGGCACTGCACCCATTTTCAGGCTAAGACTTAAAATGTTAGACGCTGCAACTGTCAAGATTTTAACAAAATTTGCAATAAAACCAAAACTAACAGTTGTAAGTGCACATTGTCATATATCATTGCAAAGATAATTTGGGTGGCTATCATTATAATAACAAGAAAGTATAGCGATCTATTTAAAAAAAAAAATTGAAAGTGGTTGCGGAAATTTGGAACACCCTGTAAATATATAAATAAAATTAGAAAATGCACTGTGGCATACTACATGTGTACGTAAAATTTCATTGTTACAACTTTATTAGTTTTCATGCTAAGCTCCGCCGACACACTATTGCCGCACCCGGTATAACAAACGAAGAAGATCCCCAAGCCAATCTTGTCGGTTAAGCAGCCCTACGATGAAAATCGTTTTCGGTTGGTGTTGTGAAAATATTTGAAAGTGTGAAAGCGACCTTGAAATTGATCAATTTTTGTAAATTGTATTCCATAAACGGTCATATGCTTTCGAGAGTTACTTCCGTGAAGGATCTTGGAATGGATCTTTTGATCATTGCTTAAGCTTTAGTATTTACGTGCAAAACATGTGCCTTTCAGCGAGTAAGACATTAGGTTTTATCATACGATCCAAAAAATTTTCAACAACGTCAATCTCCTCAAAACTTTATATTTTGCCTTTGCTGTAAGTAGGCTTGAGTATGGACCTGTTATTTGGTATCCCGTTTACGTCGTTTAGAAGGTTGGTGTGTAGAGAATTCAGCGTGGGTGTTTGAAATATCTTTGTTTTAAGATATCAAGCATTTATTAGAATCGTGGAATTGACTATTCTCTTTTGCTGGAATAGCATGGCGTCCAGTCATTATCGGATCGTAGGAAGCTGCATTGTGCACATTTTTTATATAAACTTATCAGTGGTCGGATTGACTGTTTGGACTTGCTGTCTGGCGTTAACTTTCGTATTCCACGCATTATTTTCAGTCGATGATCCACATTTACAAATCGCACTCCAAACACTAACATCTTTTGGAAAGCCTCATTAACTCATATGGTGCAGAATGCTGAGACAATATTCGTCGACATATTTACTGGGAGTCGGCGTTGAAGATGCGTTAAAGATGAAGACCTCAGTTGTTGCTTTTGTTTCGAACCTGCATTTAAGTTATTCTTTTTACTATTACTTCATTATTATTATTATTATTATTATTATTATTATTATTATTATTATTATTATTATTATTATTATTATTATTATTACATATTTATAAAAATAGCAAAGACGTAAATGTAAATAAATTTTAAAATGTCTATTTACGTTATTGCTGTTTTTAACTCTGGGTTCTCATCTCCTGAGGAGACAACGAATTTGTTACGAAATATAGAGAGATTGAAAATAAATGCGTATTAAGTGACAGACTGCTTGTTCGTTTTGAATTTATTATTTATTAATATAGCCATGTAGCCTTTCATGACAGTTATTTAAATCGTAAGTGTTAAAATCGATACTGGAGTATCACATCCCATCTTCACCAGTACATCAAATGAGATAGATAATTCATTCTTTTCATGCGATATTCTATTACATAAAAAACATTTAAAACCCCTTAAAACGTTGCTCCTGAACATAGAAACGTTCAACTGGATAGATAGGTTCGTCGAAGAGTTTCACAGCCTAAAAGCTTTGCAACTCATGCATGGAATAAATTATATTCCTTATTCTCTCAAAAAATAAACAATATTTACAATCTTCTTCGCTCCTATATGTCAGGGGCAATAGAAGATATTTTTAGAAGAGTTAAACTATTTAATTATTTAATGAAAAATAAAATAATACACCTTGGACATCTAATAAAAGTACATTTTATGCATATAGAACGGACAGCGAGGAAGTAAGTATCGTCAGCATTATCAGTAACAAAGACAAATTACAATAGTAAACATTGTGGTTTATATTAAAATATTGGCTTTTATAATAGGTATACGCAAATAAAATCTGAAACCTTTGCGCGAACAGTTCCAAGGACTATATTTTAATTATATTTTTCCAGCAATGCGAGTCGATATCGAACAACTATATAAAAAAAATGTCTATTAAATGCTTTAAAAACCTGAAACCTATGCACTTCTAAAGGCTGAATCAAGCCCATAGACTTCCTCAGACTTCTTTATTTGCAGGTACGTATTGTTTTGAACCCCTTTTCGAACTCAAAATTAACTTAAAATTAACTTCCAAATATGCCATATTTGGATAGCGCACATAAAAGACTACATGTCTATATTAATCAATATTCCTTTCTGCGACGATTAAGGTGCACCTAATAAGAAACCAAAAGTAGGCCGAACTTCAAGTCGTCTTTCGCTCCTTAAAATGCTTTTATCGTATCAACCAAAAAATATTCCTTACATAATTCTAGGTAATTGGCGAATAGCATCTTTATTAAACAATATAGTTTGCGGCAGGCTTTTCCAAATAATAACAGAAGAGAGCAAGAGTAAAATCAGTCATCTTAATAATGGATTACCTCAAGGATCAGTACTTGCACCTATCCTGTTTAATCTGTATATTTCTAACATGCCACAAACATAGTTAAAAAACTTTGGATATGTCTATGATCTGGTTCTTGCCTGGCGGAGTAAAACCGTAGAGGGAACTAATAATATACTTTTAGAAGACCTATCCGGGCTTGAAAAATACTTCGCCGATTGGGATATGAATAAAACCGAATTGTCGTGCTTTCACTTTAATAGCCGCAAGTGAATTTCAATACCAGCTTGCTATGTTATAATCCTTACCCAAAATATCTAGAATGGAATGACCGCTCTCATATAAGAAACATCTAGAAAACACCGCAGCTAAAATGAACACTAGAAATAACATAATCCACAAGTTCTACAATACTGCTTGGAGTACGAACGCATCCATCCTTAAAACGTCAGCTCTTAGCCTTATTTACTCGGTAGTTGAATACTGAACTTCAGTCTGGCTAAACAGCTGCCACGCAAAGAAGATCGATATTAAACTCAATGATACCATGAGAATTATTATCGGCTGTTTAAAAAAGTACACCTTTACTCTGGCTTCCTATGCTAGAATACATTGCACCTCCCACTACCTGGAAACAGGAAAACCTGATAAGAGAATATAATAAATAATATCGAGCCTCTATTTCCTATACGCAGTGACCTGTCTGATGCCGGCCTGTCAAGCCTGAAGTCTAGATCTTCTGCACTACTGCTAGCAGAACAACTTGTGGCAGAAAATTTTAACACAAATGATAGATGGAGAGAGTATTCGGAAGCCTTGAAACCCGCTCAAGCGGCCCATATCATCGATCCTACCACACCCTTACCAGGAATGGTGCTGCCACGCCACGAATGGAAGACACTCAATATAATAAGAATATCCCGCGACATTTGTCGTGACTCATTCTATAAATAGCGACTGACTGAGACACCGACTTGCAAATGCGGAGATTTTGAGAAATTTCTTAACATTTTGCCAAGAAAATGAATGAAAATAGATGCTTATTATATGATTTATTACAGTCAGTGTAAGTAATTGATTCGAGCATTAATCAAGAAAGAGAAGGTCAGATATATATGTGTGTAATTCTTGTGAATTAATATTTAATTCTTTGTTTGACTGATGTGCCAACATGGAAAAAATGGATAAAATTCGTTAAAGTTTGTTATCCTAAGTGAGCCGATGTACCATATATTACTATATATTAATAAGTAATAATAATAATACCCTTGGTACCCGAGCAGGCTTTGAAGGTGTTTGCAATAGGGCGGATCCGTTGCCACTTCAGCCGTCCGATACATTGGAATAGAGCCTTGATTAGCACTGCTTATGAACTGCCTTTTATCAAAATGTTCCACAGCATTTGTCGTGGCTCATTTTCTAAATGGGGACTGACTGAGACACTGATTTGCAAATATGGAGAACCTCGTCAGATTACACTGGCCTGCATTTTTCAACTCTTTGAATGTTGATTTAAAAATTTTAACTGTTTTCTAGTAATTGGGTAGCGCTGATTTCAAACCTGCTTTTATTTTTTTTTGTATCACGTAAGGTTATTTTTCAAACAAGTAAAATAAAAAAATATAGGAAAAACACAATTTAATTCATTTATAAGCTAGTTTTATATTATATTTAAAAAAATACAAAAATATACACATAGAAACTATTAGAAATAGTTATTTATTCTTTATGCTTCTTAAAAAAAGTTTTCGTTTTTCAGAAAAGCTTCGTTTGGTTGTCTTTCTGTCATATTCAGCTAAAGGAAGATCTGAAGGTAGTTTCTGGGGCAAGCAAATTTTTTTGTTTCAACCTAGACCCCAGTACTTCAGAAAGATCCCAAATCTCTTACTAAATCATTCAGTTCGGCTTGTGAAAATAGCTGAGGTTGGTTTTGACCTGAGGTTGATGGTTCAAAGTCACTATCCATCTGTACGGAGCCGGAAGTTGAAGAGGTTTTAATATCTTCTTGTAGTACTTCGGGGGGTGTAGGTATAGGTACATGATCACTGTGAGGAACTGGTCTGATAGCTGATTTAATATTGTTTGGGTACAAAATATGTTTCAAAGTTTTTCTATTATGCCCCTTAATATCACAAAGACAAAAGTAGCAATCTTCATGATGATTTTGCGGTTCTCTCCAAACCATCGGTATTCCAAAAGGAAGGCTTTTTCTATTCCCTTTGGTCCAATGTCTTAAACCTTCTTCACATACCTTACAAACAACGTGCGGTGCCCAATCTTTATCTTGATCTCCTAATTTGATTTTGAAATAAGCATAATATGCATTTTTCACAAATTCACCAATTGGTCTCTTAAACTTTTTCAAGACGAAATATCCACAAATATAACAGAAATCATCTGGTTTGTTTTTGCAACACCGGCTAGACATATTTTGAAGCAATGTCTATTTATCAAATACCACGCACAACACTAAAGAGAAATTAATTTTACTTGTTTACTGATCGACACTCAGAGCTATAATGAAGTAAATGACATTAAAATATACATTTTGTTTGGAGTGATAAACTTGAAATCCTTCTTCGCAGTACTAATAAAGTGAAAGCATAATAAATAGGATTTAGCAGGCAAAAATTCCCGGAAATCTTGTCCAAAATTAATACATGTAATAAAAGATTTACATCAGGTAATGAGAGCCTATTTAACAAATTTCTTTAAAACCACAACAGAAAATCATTTTTGGGTTAATACCTAGAATTTGAAGTAGTACATTCATTTTAAAATGTATTAAAACGCCTACTATAAGATTTTTTTTATATTTTTTTCTTTTTCTTTTGTGCAAAAAAAATCTGTGGGTGGTAGAGACCAACTGTATTTTAATTGGTTATTGCTATATAAAAACTGAGCTTAACAAACAAAAATCACGTCATCACAAATTTTATGCAGGCCTGTGTTATTCACCATATTACAGCTGGGTGTTGGACTGGTAGTTGGTCTGTGTAGATGCATATTTTTAATCAATGTTAGCCATACGTTAAAGAAATAAATTATAACTGTCAAGCTTGATTCAAATCGATGTCTTCCTATTGAGAAACCTTTCCTTGTAAGTTATTTTAGAAAAAAAAATGTTTATTGTCATTTTAGACAGATTATGTGAATAACTGCTATCGAGAAAAAAAATAATATTGAGGTTATGTACGGGATAATATTGTCAATCTCAAGTAAATTTTCTATTAGGAAAATTATAAGACAAACGATGATTGAGGTTGAATGAAAATGATTAAGAAAACTCATTTATCAAATCACTTTCCCAATAACGATAATGATTTTCCCTTTCTGGAAATACTATTATTTGATAAAGGCAAACACTCACTTAATTCCATTCGCCGACGTACATTTAATTCAAAGTCGAAAGTCCATATTTTATCAAGACGATTTATCTAGAATGCATTTATATGTATACGTGTAATATACAGAGACGCATAGCGCGTGTGACTGCGAAACGGTAAGTGATGGCAATATATATGGGGTGAAGTGAGCGCACCGTGTTATAATGGGGTAAACCGCGTTGTTATGCGCTGATTTCACGCCGTTATCTGATAACGAACCCTCTTCGATCTCTGTCCCGTTCTGTATCTATTTCGCTCTCGTCTGTGGTGTTACGTTAAAGTTACGAACCTAGTTTATAGTACGCGATTTGGTCGGGCCACTTAACTGCCATCGCATTATTATATTCTATTATGTTTTGCTTTTAGTTATAGGTACATTGTGGCCCTCGGAAGTAATGGAATTGATTTATTCAAATGAACGTGCGGCAATTCTGAATTATAATTTTGTGATTGTGTTGAATAAATTGTTGCAGAAAATATCTCGAAAAGTTAGAATTCGTCATGAAATATTTGATCTTAAATTCCTTACACATTACCCTTACCCATTTAAGTAAATAGTAGTAGGTTCCTATTAAAATAAGTAAATAATTTCATATATTTTGCTGCGTTACTGTTTTAAATTGATAATAAAGTATCATAAGCAGGTAGAATATTAAATTTTTGGTAAGTTTTTAAGCCTAAGCCTAATGTCGATGTTTTGTAGACAGCTGGTGTTCGTATTGCTATAAGTCTTATTTGGTATAGTTGAAGTATATAATTGTTGTGTGGACTGCCACTCATGCATATATCTCTCCATACTTGTGTCTAAGGGTCATTATTGTGCTCTAAGGAACTAGGTCTAGCATCCAGCGTGAATTTAAAGAAATAATTCATGTTAACCGTTAAAATTCTTTTATTGTATATTATCTTAAATATTTAAGTCTTCTCAAATTCAGTCAAATTCTAAGTCTATAAGTGTATTCTAAGTCTTAATGTATTTCGTGGTTTCACTTAATGCTTATTACCATTATAAAATAATCACAGGAATTGTATATAGAACATATACAAGTGCCCCGTATCGTTATGTTCAAATTTTAGGAGTGTAAAGTAGACTTCATTTCAAGTAACAAAAACGACAAAGACGCAAAACTTGTATATTCATTTTTATTTATTTCAAAGTTACAGATCTATGAATGTGATTGTCAGATCATGAAAAAAAATGTAATCTCAAAGTCAATAAAAACTGATTTTATTTAAAAAGTTCAATTAATAATATTTTCGAAATGTTCACCTCCTTGTTGAATGCAGGCTTGTGCCCGTAAGCCAACAGAAGGAGTACTTTTCCGAATTTCTAGTTTGGTCGGATTTGCTCGACAGCCGGGTGAATACGATCCAACAACTCTTCTCTTGTGTTCGAAACTTGCGCGTAGACTAAATTTTTCATGTACCCCCATAAATAAAAGTCAAGAGGGTTAAGATCGGGTTATCTGGGTGGCCATGCAACAGGACCACCTCGACCAATCCATCTTGGATAATTGATGTTAACCCAATTTCGGACAGTAATTCCGAAATGTGGTGGTGCCCCATCCATGTGAAACCACATATCTCGTCGTACATTCAGTGGGACATCCTCTAAAAGACCTGGCAGTTCGTCAATAAGAAATTGAAGGTAATTGTCCGCATTTAACCTCCTAAGAAGAACGACAAGACCAATCAACAAGTCATCGATTAGGGGCACCCAAACGTTAATAGAAAATTCATGTTGAAATTTAGATGGGCGTATAGCTTTGGGATTTTCTGATGACCACCTGTGCAGGTTTCTCAGATTTGTAACACCACTTCTCATGAACGTAGATTCATCAGAGGACTGTTCTGCAAAAATTAAAATGAAGCTGTGACTGTCTTAATATTCAGGTAGAATAAACTAGACGAGCATAGTGGTCTGCCTCAAGCAAACCGTGTCCCCTGCGATAGTGATATGGATATAAGCTCTCACGATTTAAAATTCGCCAAACTGTCCTTCATGGTACTCCTAGTTGTCTAGCGATTCGACGTACACTGAGAGTTGGATACCTTGTCACAATAGCTACTGCTTCTTCCTCTAAGTCTGCTGGCAAATTTACTCCTCGGTCGAAAAGATAATCACGCAGTCCACATTCCCGAAATTGTCTGTGTACTTCCAGAAACGTTCTGTAATGAGGAATGCGCCTATCGAGAAACCGATGTCGGTATTCAATAACTGCTTGACGTGCACAGCCGTTACAGTAGCCAATAGCCATACACAAAATGCATGTCCGCATACTCTTGAGAAGAAAATCGGTAAGGCATTTTGAATAAAGAAAACGTGTCCACTTACTAATAAGCTGTTGTATGAACTGAAACGTAATGTAATCCTTTATTAAAAAATGCAACGTTAATAGTTATCTGAACATTTGTTTATTGTATGATATTCATGGTTCAGCACTTACGAAATAAGTAAGAACCTTCTTAATCATAAATCAATTTCCAATACTCTATTTTTGTAGATCTCCAAGAAATTATTGTATGCACTACGACACGTGTTTATTTATTTTATTATGCGACGTTAACAATCACAGGCCTGTTATTGAATCATATAACTTTTTTTAAATAAAATCAGTTTGTATTGACTTTAGGATTACATTTTTTTTCATGATCTGACAATCACATTCATAGATCTGTAACTTTGAAACAAACAAAAATGGATATACAAGTTTTGCGTTTTTGTTACTTGAAATGAAGTGTACTTTACATTCCTCAAATTTTAACATAACGATACGGGACACCTTGTATAGCATTGAAGTCTTTCTTAGATTCTGATAGAATCTCTTTAAATACCACACTTGAGTGTCTCACCTAGACTAGGGAATCTTAACCCTCCAAACGCGAAGTAATAATTCAAGGTGTTTAGTTTCACTCTTGTATCTATAAATTCAAATATGGATATTCTTGATTCTACTGGTATGTTTATTATAAGTGTTGTGTATGATTTAACGTTTATTTTGCGGAAAGCTTAGTCCCTACGCAACACAATATATATCTCCACACTGTACATATATTATTTATTCAATCGCTGTTCTCTGAATATTTGATTATAAATTCAATTATGTACATTCTCTGAGGTCCTTTGCGGAAAACGAATCACTACGTAGTTACACAGATATTTTATGTAAATGTTTTATTTCAATGTTAAATTTCTAGTTAATTAATTCGAACTAATTAATTATCCATATATGTATGTGTCAAAATGTTTGATTTGAATTTTATAGACTTTAAACTGTTAGGAGCCGTTTTACTTACGCTAACCCTTGCCTGCCTGATGCTTGTTATTCCTGATTTAATTATTGAAATTTTATTCAAAAACAATAAAGAAAATAAAGAAAAATATAATAGGATGGATTCTATACAAATCAAAATTAAAAATAGTCGAATATTATAAGCAGATATAAAATATAATGCTTAAATTTTTAAATTATTTATTTTGCCTAGTGAAGACTGTATCTCTGTCACAGACATCAATATAAATATTATGAAAACATAGACCTACTATAATATAAAAATGCATTATAAGCTTCCTTTTGAACTCTTTAATAACATGAGGTGATACACCAGTGACCACCCGCAACAAATATTATATGTCCTTGATATGAACTACATCTACGTACATTAAAATAACATTTTGAGAACCACTGGAATTAAGTTGTAAATAGAATTTGCATATATACTGTCATGTTTGTTAAATAAATCATGTTCTGTTTTTTAATAAATATTCACGTCTAATTGATCAGTAATTCTGTTTACCGATTAATTATATTGTTTTATAGGTATTTGTCAGTACCACCACAAATTTAAAGATAAAAAATTGTAAATAATTTCATGCAAACAATTAAAAACGAACTATCTATCCACACGTTACATCATGCTTTTTGTATTATGACATTTATGACGATTTTTGTTTGATTATAAGCATAATAATTTTACTTTTAAAAGAGTCTAACGTTCAAACTATTTCTTTTAATCATATTTTATTTAATCCGGCATAGATTTGTCGACAAATTCGATAAAGGTTAGTACTGACAGGGGCCGTTCAAGTATTACGTAAGCACCAAAGCGGGGGTGGGGGTCTTTGATTTGCTTATTTTTTATGACATCGAGGTCGGGGGGGGGGGGTTCTGAATGGTGATTACGTCATCAATATTTATTTATTTACAGTCATAGATTCAAGTGTCTTGAACTGAGGACGATTAATTTGAGTTTACCAAATTTTTAAATAGAACAAAAATAAATGGATATCGTTTATATGTTAATAATATAATATTTAAATATGATGTTAATGATTTGCTTAAATAAATATTAAATGTGCAGTAAATTCCTCTATAGTTTATAAATTGCTTATTCCATTGTGATAGACTTAATAACTATAATAGATAGTTACCTAACAAATCGGAGACTGTGGCTTTTAAGTGAATAAAATAAAATTAAAAAACCTTTACCACAATAGAATTCAATGATTCTAAATATGTATTTCTACAACCACGTTGTCATCTTCAGTAGAAAAAACAGTGTAACACTTGAACGCACAAAAACACTCACAGAAGGATTGTTCTGAACGTCTTCTAGTTTAACACTAAATTCTTCAATCTTAAATGCTACAAAAATTACCTACATTTTGGTAAACCCCACCTATTCATGCAAGAGCATTAACCCATTATTTGTAAATTCTATAGAAACACCGTTTAAAAATATTATAAAAGCCGTAATTTAACATACATTAAGAATACAATTATGAAACTAATCCTTAAATTATGTTGAAATATAAACTTGGAAAATAATGTTGAGTCAGAATATTTTAATGGCAAATATTGTAATGAAACGAATTTAAAAATAAATTCCATGAATTCGAATATTTTTTAATGGTTTTCCTATTTTTCTTGCTTTAATAACATCTAACTGTCAATTAACTCAAATAAAGAAGAACTTGGTATAGGACCCAAATCTGCGTTAATTAATTCCTATTTTTAAAGATAAAAATGCTCTCAAAACTATCTAATTCGCGGGGGCGTGTGACGTTTTTTATTAATCTCAGACAGTCAGATGTTACGTTGTGATCTGATTCAAGAATATGTCGGGCAACACTTGATTTTTCCGGTCTATTGAATCTAATATGCGAAACATGTTCTTTATAACGAGTTAAAATCGAACGTTTTGTTTGGCCGACATATTTTTTATCACAATCCTTACAATTTATTTCATAGATTCCAGATTTGTTAAATTCGTTTCTGACTCAACATTATTTTCCAAATTTATATTTCAACATAATTTAAGGATTAGTTTCATAATTGGATTCATAATGTATGTTAAATTACGGCTTTTATAATATTTTTAAACGGTTTTTCTATAGAATTTACAAATAGTGGGTTAATGCTCTTGCATGAATAGGTGGGGTTTACCAAAATGTAGCTAATTTTTGTAGCATTTAAGATTGAAGAATTTAGTGTTAAACTAGAAGACGTTCAGAACAATCCTTCTGTGAGTGTTTTTGTGCGTTCAAGTGTTACGCTGTTTTTTCTACTGAAGATGACAACGTGGTTGTAGAAATACGTATTTAGAATCATTAAATTCTATTGTGGTAAGGGTTTTTTAATTTTATTTTATAATAGATAGTTGTTCATGAATAACAATAAAGAAACTTGAACAGATTTTGTAAAAATTATATAAGCATAGGAGGGGGGTAAAAGCTTTGCTTACTTTTGCTGACAAGGGGGAGTGGGAATTCAAAATTACTAAAATTCTGCTTACGTAATACTTGAACGGCACCATAACCACAAGAAACAGATAAATTTTATTCATGGCTATAGGTGCGGCTGAGTATGTTTTGCTAACATTCACTATCTACGAATAGGACCGTATTGTTAAAAATATAGTCGGAGATCTTATCGATTTATTTTTACAGATCGATGAACTTCAATTACAGCTGTATTTCGGTAAATATAGAATAAACAAAGATACGAACCGACTTTAACTACATTTTGGCCCTAAAAATTTCGAAATTTTTGATGAATTATAAATAATTTTTTTTTTATTTTCACTTAGACATATTCTTCAGATTTACATAGCTTGGGCTCTATTCAGCAGTAAGCCTGTAGATATAGTAAACATGTAAACAATATAGTAAATTACAAATTAATCATTCTCGAAAATACCAATGTACAATAAAATATGTATATTAGAAAATTATGCGCCTACTAATTGGATTCTCGAATTTTATGAGGACCATTGCCAATAATTATTTCACAGCTGTGGGGCGTGTACGTATTAGTGCTATTACTACCTACTGGGGAAATTAATGCCCGCTCTAAACTTCATTCTAATTCGTTTTAATGCCTCTCCGATCTCTGCTCGGTACGTCCAAAATCTCCGTAAGATCTTACCTAAAACCCTTTAATCAAAACTAATTTCCTGGGTGACCAACAGTGGCCCGCTTAGCAATTAAACTAAGGACATTATTTTGCTAATTTCATTGCTATTCCATTAGAGGGCTGCGTGATGCAGATAACCTGAGCGCTGCTGCAGGCCACTATTAATGGTCTGTGTCGCTAGAATGCCGTTTATTGCTGTACTTTACACACATTATATATATGTACGTATATATAAATTTATGCATGTGACGCTACCTTAAAATTTTCAATTATATCCTCTTTCGTACTCTGAGATAATTGCCAAAATAAATTTAAAAAATAGGAAAATACGCAAATACTATCAGAAAATACGTCAAATTTTTAATATAGAATAACTTCTACTTTGTTTGACACCCTTCTTCTGTTGTTTTTTTTATTATTTCAAAATTATTTTGAAATCTTACTATAAATCATAAATGTTGAGGATAACATATTGCTATAGATTTTTCCCCGCAACATTTTTGAAAAATATTATTTTTGTATTGTACTATTTTCAATTACAGTGTATGATTATATTTTATAAACGTTGATTTTATTTTGACTTGTTTTTGATTTTTGTGGTAGTTTGTCGCTTTGCCACGATTCTTCAGCCACGTCTAGATGCTCAAGTAAGAGTGTAGTATATTTGAAGATAAGACTTTTTTATCTTTATTTCAATTAATTTTGGTTTTTGTTGTTTATATTAATTGTGTTTGATTGCTTTTCTCATTAACGAATTTATACGAGTGTGTATACTTCGTATTTTGAATTAATTACTCTCTTATTTGCACGTGTTTGTTATATGAGATAAAAAACCTACGTAAGTTTTATTTCACATTTATAATATTATTTCTTTTCTGTATGCAATTTTTGTATTTTCATTGTATGAATTTATATATACCTTTATGGTAATTAAGACATAGATGACAAAGATAGTTTTTTGGTTCTTGTAAATTTTTTTTAACGTTTAAATTCTAGAACGTTTGATTTTCAAGGTTGGTTTTTATATCTGTAATATCGCGCAGATCTTTGTAAGATTTCGGTTTGACAGATTTATTCTGTTTATATGTGAGTTTATTCTGGTGAGATAGAGAAAAATATCTTTGGAATTTATTAGTATTTAATTTTGTTCGCGAGTCATCAGAGGATGTTTAAATTTACTTAGCTGTCACTTCCAACAAATTAAGTTTACCTCTATGTGTAATTGTAATACACAGGTCTTTATACTTCATAAAGATTCATTTTCTTAATTTTTTTTTAATAAACTATAATTTGGAAACTGTGACTTTATTATTACCTTTGTGTGAACTATTGATTTTGGCGCCCAGTATTTTTGTAGAATAGAAGTACCACTTTTTTCTATTGGAAACCCGGAGATTAAAGCTGTCTCATAAAAGTAAATTAACCGATTGAGCATTAAAGTTGGACGGTGTTGTGGTGAATAGTGGTTCAGTCAACTACGAACTCACTATTCATAGCAATATGTCACGATACGTCAAAATCTATGGTTGAGGTTTTGGAGAATATTTAAGCGAAGTATACATATACGAGGTGGTACCCAGAAATTCCAGGAATGGGGAAAAAAACACAATAAAATATTCACTTACATCCCCTTCAATGTACTCTCATTCCGCAAGAATACGCCGATTCCAGCGACTTGTCCATGACTGGAAACAGTGCTGCTGGAAGTCTCCGCGTGCTAACATGTTCAACACTGCCTGCGATTCGGTCTAGATCTGTTCAATCATCTCAAAACAACGCCCCTTAAGTTTTAGTTTCAACTTTGGAAATAGGAAGAAGTCACAAGTCGATCTGGAGAGTAGGGGCGGATGAGGCTAAAAATTAACGCATAACAAGTGACGGGTGGGTTGGTGCATTGTTCCACGAATACGAATTGTAGCGCCACTTGATAGGCCGCTTGCGTCAAATGTTTTCTCTTAGTCACCGAAACAACAATACAATAAAATCGTCTATTGACTGTTTCACCTGGTGGGAGAAATTCTTTGAGCACGATGCCATCAGCGTCAAAGAAGCGAATCAACATTTACTTGACGTTGCTTCGACCTTGCCGCACTTTCTTCCGTCGTGGTAACGATAGCATCTTACACCCAATTCGTCGCCAATGATCCTGGTACTGATGTTCGAATCCCTTTCGACAGTTTTATTCAGCTCTCTGCACACATGAACACGATGCCGTTTTTGTTCAATTCTGATTAACTTTGGCACAAGCTTCGCAACAATACGCCACATGTTGAGTTCGTCGGGCAGAATACGCTGCAATACGCTAGCATTACGTACTTTTGCCACATTTGGTAGCATGGTTTCCGTCGATCGAAGACCGGAACGTTCATCATCATCAACCGACACACATCTATTTTTAAGACGGTTGTCCCTCATATGTTTGAATCTGGCCTCAAGCGTCCTCATAAAATGTTTTGTTTAAACATTTTCAGAGTTTCCAATGAAAATGCTGAAAATAATCACTAACTCTAAAACTATGAGAGATAGGCCTAGGGAAACCTGTATGTGTACGATGCAAAATGTTTATCTACTTACTATGTCGTGGTCAAAAAACACCTGTAAGTGATTTATTAATATTATTTGACATTACTCAGAATCATATACCTTTCGCTACTTGCAGTATAAATTTGACGTATTTCAGTTTAAATAACCTTAGAAATGTGGTTTTAAAAAGTGCATTAAAAAGACAAAAATCAAAATAATTAAAAAATCAACCAAACAGTTAATTTTTTCTCTGAAAAATCGGAGACTGTGGCTTTTAAGTGAATAAAAAATTAAAAACCCTTACCACAATAGAATTTTTTTTATTCAGTTAATTTTTTATAAAATAAACCTGAATAATAAATATTATAGCATTTTACTAAAAAAGCAATAAAAAATATAACATTCCATTTAAAATATCAAAGTTGGCTATGACTTCCGGTATAACTGAAAGTGGTTCATGACTGTAAATATTTTATTTTAACACACCAAGTATTATGATTAGGTACGTACCAGAGTTTTCTAAGGTGTTATCATAGAAAACTTCTACCGAACGAGTTACGTGAAAACCCCTGCAAAATTAGACTACGAAATAAGAAATTCTTCCAAATTGTAGGGTTCGAGATCCATTAAAAATTTATAAAGCAACGTTTTAAAGATATTCGCGTATCTGCTTTGGTGCTACAAGCAAGTTGTTATATAACCTCAGGCTAGCATAATGTAAACCCCTATCAGTCAGCAGTAGGATGGTGTAAATACCGAATACAGTTAGAATATTATTAGATCTAAACAAACCTCTGCATGATTGGTTATAACCAAGTTGTAGCATAAGTTTCAAAAATTTTTTGTAAAATAAAAACGGTGTCCAGGGTGGAGTGAAAATGAAAAAAAAAAATTTAATTTTGAAAACTCCTGTATTGTTAATTGATGACCCTATTAGAAAGCACTATTTATGCAAAATAACAAGACTCTGCGACTTTATTTCGAGGTGGCGCATGAAGGGTGAAGTTTGAAAAATAACCTAATTTACATAAAGGCAGAAAAGTACAATTTAAAAATCTTTTTTATTTACCATTAAATAAAACTCTTGGCAACACTTAAGTTTATTGCTCAAAAACAAAGTTAGGGGATTCCCATGCATAAAATAAAGTATCATTTTAAAAAGATTCTTTCAGTTTCTTCATAGTATTTAGACGTGCAACGTGTTAAAAAAGTTTATAAAACTTAATCAAACGTAAAATTTTCGTTACCAAAAGTTAAAACGTCATTGCTGAGGAAAGATTTAAAATGCCTAAAACTAGGAAAGATTTGTGTTGCTCTGTATTTGGAAAACCAATTACATTAAGTGCTAATGTGTTGCCTACGCATTGTGATATTATTAGATATTACCGGTGGCTAAAAAATGATATGCTTGAATTGAACAACCGAAAAGATCCTTCAATTAAGTGCATATGTGAAATAATTGCTACTGATATTGAACAAATATGGAAAAAGGCATCGATTCCTATAATAAGTCATCAACAAGTCTTAGCAAGATTGATTTCCTATTACAACAAATACAAAAATATGAAGAAACTGCGAAGTGTTTTAAAAAATAGTTTAGTTAGTTTCTTTTGATCATCTGTCCAAGGGATTAAGGTTCTTTTTCTAACAGTGACGACAGAGTTAACTGAGGCTGTAGCTGGCACCTCTTGGTTTAAGTCACTAATTTCTTCTATCTTTTTTTCATCGTTGCTATCACTATTTTCTTCACATTCTTCAACACTTTCGTCGTCCAAATTTATTTCTATCTCTTCAACCTTTTTCCATAAGCATTAGAATTTTAGATATCTTAGCCGTTTGATACACATGATCAGGTAGACGATAAACTTGTTTATGAACATTATGTCAAAACATGTTGAAGTAAAAAAACAAAATTTCTTAAAGGAATCTCAAAAACAATTATTTGACATCGCAACATGTATGTGACAAAAATACCTCCAGCAGAGGAAAAGTTTTTAAAGGGCCAACGAAATGAGCGTAGAATGTATATTGGCTGTGTGGATAGGTTGACAACAAAATCTATACGACGCAATGAAGTTCGAAAGAGAAAATATGATTAATTCGTTCAAAAAAACATGACTTCAAGTACTTCTTCGTCTATGTCAGAATTACATCGGTCATGCAGTAGCACTTCCAGTGAAACATCAGAATCAGAGCAAGATGATTTTTGCTTTAATGAAGGAAAAAGAAAAGTTCACAAAAGAGAAAATCAAAAGGGAAATAAGCAGATGAGACAAAAGTTGCAAACCCTTGCTACAGCTTGTGACAGGACTGGAGTTTCAGATCGATTTGCAGCATTTGTTGTAAACGCAGTAATGGTTGATTTAAACATTATAGATGCGGAAAACTCATCAAGCGTAATAGATCGTAGTAAAATACGTCGAGAAAGGAAAAAAGTTCCAAAGCAGTTGAGCTCTATTAGCAATGAAAAACTCTGACTTCTATTTATTTTGATGGTCGTAAAGACAAAACTTTAATTATAACTTCAAAAGAAAATAAGTCACAGCGTAAGACTATTACCGAAGAACGTATTTCAATAGTATCTGAGCCAAATTCTGAATATTTTGGACATTTCACAATAGATTCAGGAAAAGCAGCTAATATTATGAGGAATATTGTCGCCTTATTAGATAAAAAGTATAAATGTAATTCATCTTTGGTGGCAATCGGATGTGATGGAACGGCTGTCAACACAGGGTATAAAAATGGAGTCGTTGCCTTATTGGAAACACATTTAAAAAGACCATTGCAATGGTTTGTGTGCTTATTACACGCAAATGAATTGCCACTGCGCCATTTGTTTTTAAGTCTTGATGGAACCACAGCAGGTCCTAATAGCTTTTCTGGAGCTATAGGTAAAAACCTCCTCAAGTGCCTTGATTTTAGGTTACAAGCTTTTGAAGCGATTCCTGCAGAATTGCCGGATATTGATATAAAGTTGCTAAGCACTGATCAAAAA
Source organism: Melolontha melolontha (assembly GCA_935421215.2). Taxonomy (NCBI): domain Eukaryota; kingdom Metazoa; phylum Arthropoda; class Insecta; order Coleoptera; family Scarabaeidae; genus Melolontha; species Melolontha melolontha. The sequence continues at coordinate 145,916,536 of OW285238.1, read as the reverse complement.
TATCTCTATGAGATTTGTTCTTCCATTTCGTCTGGTTTAGTTTCACCAAGTTTAGCTGAAAGAGACCCTGGGAAATTAGCACACTCTCGCTGGCTAACTTGCGCCAATAGGATTCTTCGCTTATACATTGGAATGGCTACACCACCAGAATACCTTAAGCAACTAGCACTTTTCATTATGAAAGTATACGCGCCAACATGGTTTGACATAAAGTCAAAGCCATCTTGTAACCATGGTCCAGTTCATGTTTTCAACATGGTCAAGAGAAGTTTATATTTAAGAGATGACCTTAAGAGTATTGTTTTAAAAACTATAAACAGAAATTCATTCTTCGCACACCCAGAAAATATGCTGTTGGCCACGCTTCAAGATGATACTTCAAAAATTAGAGAATTGGCTCTCCGAAGAGTATTAGAAGTAAGAAAAGAAAATGTGTGTATTAAAAGCAAGAAAGTTCGCGAGTTCCGCCTTCCACAACTTCAAGTAAATGCGACGAATTACTATGAGTTAATAAATTGGTCGAATGTAAGAATAACTGAACCACCAATGACTATGAAATATTCTAATACAGAAATTTCAAACCTGATTCGTTCGGGAAATAATTTCAGTCAATTTGGGGTGTTTCCTTGTCATTCCCAAGCAGTAGAGAAGTGTGTCAAGCTCGTCACTGAAGCTTCAATATCTGTTTGTGGATCAGAAGCAAGAGACGGTTTCATTCGCTCTAGAATTAAAGCAAGGCAAGACTATACCACTGTTTGAGTCGAAATCTCAATTTTTTCTACAACGAGTTCCTTTACAATTTGCTAACGAATGATTTTTGTTTTTGTATTAAATATTCTTTATGTGAGTAAATAAAAGACTGTAACTGTTTGAATTTATTGAATAAAAACAAATTTAAACCACACTGTTTACTTTTTTAGAAATAATAATGTTCCACAAATTAAAGTCTTGTGCGCCACCTCAAGACGTTGACCTAGGAAGATAAGATTTTTTCTCTGCACTTTTAAGTACTTAGAGCATCGATGCTTAATACAGGAAAAACTAAATTAAAAAAAAAAAATTTTCGCTCCACCCTAGTGTCCAACTCATTACTGCCAGCCCAAAAAATAATACCGAATTCTAGGATACCCAAATATGTTACGCGTAACACCTCATTCCTAACTATCTCGAGGAGTCTCCGAGCACAAAAACATAAATAACTCATCTTTCTGCATACTTTATACTCTGCATATACTTTATCGATATGATTACTCCACTTGAGATACCCGTCGGTGGGTAATACTTGTACACCCAGAAGAGTGACAGAATTTTGCATACAGTAATAAGATAAAGCAGCAGTGACATGAACTTCTTTAGTTTTAAATAAAATTACATTTGTTTTATTATGATTTATGCTTCACTTGATAATATTTAGCCACCGTTCAATACTTGAGATGTGTCTAGAACCAACATCGACGACCATCTCAAGTGTATCATTACCAACCGTAAAAGATGTATCATCAGAAAAATTCACTGTTAAGAAATTATTTTCAGTTGAAGAACCTTGGGCAGCATAGATACTACTAAATTAGAACACAAACAAAAGTGGTCTCAAAACACTCACTGCCTTGCGGTATGCCACAATTATAACAGTTTCATTTGAGTATGCTCAAATACCGTTAAAGACGATATTCATAGTTTGTTGTCTACAGCACAAGTAAGTTGAAAACTACTCTAAAGCTATGCCTTGAACCCCGTAGAGTTCTAATTTACAAATTAATTTGGAATGATCTGCATTATCAAATGCCTTCGATGGATCAAGGAACACACTTTAAGGAATATATTTAATTTCAAGTGCGTTAGTAATAAAATTTAGAACATCAAATAATGCTGTTTCACTAAGAAAACAATGCTGATGATGTCCTATTGTAGAGGGACATACAGATACTACAGGAACTGGTGGAGCAGTGTAAACAGATCCTCAATAGACTGGCATAATACTGTCATTTACATACAATATTGTACATACCTATATAGTACATTTCGATAAACTAAATTTACATACATATAAAGTGAGATTTAATACTCATTAGTTCTCATTTGAAGTAAGTTCAATATATAAACTATATATACGCGAAGCATAGAAGTGGAAGTCATGTCTGTCTCCAGGATACTGTGTGTTGACAAGCTCCAATAAGAGGGAAACGAATCCACACATTCCGAGATAAATGTGACTTTTCACGAATTTTTCATTATCCTAACAATCAGGAAGGTGGTGTCGCGAAGTGTAGTGTTCTACATACTGGTACAAACTCAGTTTGTCGAAAGGTAAAAATTAGCGCAACATATTAGGCGGCATTTACATGTAGAGTAAGATTTAATACTTATTAGTTTCCATTTGTTGTAAGTTCAATATATTAACTAAACAGACCGGCAAAAAAAACCGCCCACCCGTCTAATATGTTTTCTGTTTACACTTGCTTAGTTTATCCGATTACATTTCATTAATAAATGCTTCATATTATTTATTTCATTATAAAACGCGATGGATTTTATTTTTTGGTGATGAAATTCCCAACTAGACAATATTAACTGATTTTAATAATGCACAAAATTTTTAGGACATATCCTTAAAATGAAAAATTGCAAGTAGGCTTAGTTCGTTACTATCTAAAATCAATGTCAAATTTGACAGTTAATACACAAGTTTTGTAACAATAGAAATGCCGTTAACGGTGGTAGACGTTTCTCAAATTGTTGCATTAATTGAAGATGGACGTAGTCAACGTTATGTGTCCCAACATTTGGGAATACCACGCACTACCGTTCGGGATGCTTGGAATAGATTTTTAGAGACTGGCACATTTGTTAGACGAGTAGGTTCCGGAAGAAGAAGAGCAACAACTAGAGTTGATGATCGCTTTATTGTCCTCAACACGCTAAGGGACCGTAGGTCAACTGCGGTTCAACTTCAACATCGTTTGCTAGCTGTAAGAGGAGTTGATATAAGTGAAAGAACGGTAAGACGAAGACTTAGAGAGAGTGGCCTGAATTCACGGAGACCGGCAACTGGAACGCAGTTGTTACTCAGGCATCGAAGAGCGCGCCTTCAGTTCGCGCTTTTGCATGCGAATTGGAATGTTCAACAATGGAGTGAAGTTCTGTTCACAGATGAGTCGCGCTTCTGTTTACGATCTCCAGATGGCAGAGAAAGAGTGTGGAGAAGACAGAACGAACGCTATGCAAACTGTACCATTTCGGAACGGGTGCCTTTCCGGGGAGGTTCTGTTATGGTATGGGCTGGTATTTCTACAGAATCACGTACCGACCTTATATTCATAGAAAATGGTGCTTTAAATGCGCATAGATATGTGGAAGAAGTAATTCCATTTTCCCATTTTATTGGAGAAGGCTTCATTTTAATGCATGATAACGCAAGGCCTCATATTGCACGAATCGTAACCGAGTATTTAAACGAGGTCAGCATTCGCACATTCAACTGGCCTGCATGCAGCCCAGATCTCAATCCTATTGAGCATCTTTGGGATCAACTACAGAGGCGTATTCGCCGACGCGCAGTCGTACCACATACTTTGCAAGAGCTGAAATTTGCGCTTCAAGAAGAATTTGAAGCAATTCCACAAGAATACATAAGAAATTTAATTAATTCAATGCCGCGACGATTACGCGATGTAATTGATAGTCGTGGAGGACATACACGCTATTGATGAGGTTCTGGATTAGAATTAACAACATTATTTTTAGAAGTTAAGAGAAAATTTCGTTTAAACTGTTATTATTTTCTAAAATTAAATTTACTTATTACTGCCTTACCTGCCTTATTACTTAAAGGAAATTTGCATATGTTGCACATACAATGTTAGTTCTTGGATTCAATTTCAATAGAAACTGATAAAATGATTGGAGCGTTCATTGTGCTAAAAATTTAAGGTGGGCGGTTTTTTTTGCCGGTCAGTTTATATTCCAGGATACTGTGTGTTGACAAGCTCGAATAAGAGGGAAATGCATTCACATATTCCGATATAGATGTGAGTTTTCACGAATTTTTTATTATCCTAAGAAGATGGTGATGATTATTTATAAGATTATGTTCGATAAAAAAAATATACAAACAATCATAAATTATATTATTTCTCTATTATTTTTTAAATCATTTGCATTTCCCTTTTTACACAAGGGAGTAGGGGTTGGAAATCAAACACAATAATTTACTTTCACATATAGAAAAAAATATAACGAATATGGATTTTGAGGTATGATATATGAGTAACATTGATTTGGGAGTAAAATTTTCACTATTTGATAGTGAAAATTTTATTGCTAAACGTTCGAGGTCGTCCAGGGAGCCAATAAACATACAATAAAAGATGCAATAATGGGCATTTTGCCTATTAAGTACAATTAATATCAAAATAGATGTATTATGACCTGAGTTATTCTTTTTTACGCCCATTAATATTTATGGATATATTGTGTATTGTAGTTAATTATAACAAGTTATTCTTGCAATACTATGCCAAACTTTACAATAATACAGAACGTTGAACTTTACGTTGCTTGTAAGACATATAATGTTAGCACACATCACAATGCACACGTAACCATAAATAGAGAATAATAATTAGCTTTGTTAAATAAAATATAAACGTGTATTTTAAATGTAACAAAGCACCGGACTCAGAAGTGGGATTATTTATACTACTTTTTAGCCGGAAGGAAGACAGGTAGGTACAAACAATACACCGCACAGGAAAGAAGTTTCGTGCCTTATTTATGTACGCTTTCCAAGTTTTATTTGCATAAGAGGATCTTAAAAGCTGAAATAATTTCAGATTAAATATTTCGCGTGAGTGAGGAGTTTTTGTTGTTTTCTTAATTACCGCGAGCATCGCAAAAAGCTCCCGGCAAGTATTTAGGTAGATATAAGTTTACAACACTCGTCGGAAAGTTTTAATGTTTATGAGTATTATAACTGTTCATCCGGATTTCTTATTATCTATCGCTATTAGTACTCTATTTCTTGTATTGTTCGTTGCTTCCTTGTTTTTCGGTACGTAATATGATGTCTGCTAAGTTTGTATTGTTTAGTTCGGAAAGGAAGGTGTGTTGAATGTATAGAGCCTACGTTCTTTAGTTCTGAGGACGGCAAAATATTAGAAATGTTTAATAGACTTTATGAAAGTTTACATTATAAATTTCACTACCTAGCAGATTGCCTTAACAACACCATATGGTAAAATCAACACATCAACACATAAATGAAGTCAAGAATATACAGGGTGTCCGGTAAAATGTGGGAAATCTCTCGGGTGCAGATAGAACATGAAAAAATAAGATGACAAGTGCCTATAAATTTTTTTCCTACAGGCGCTTCCTACAGAGATATGCGTTCCTGAAGGACGCCACTGGAAATAGGTTTTAAAGTACTTAATATAATTTAATAAAAATTTAATGTGATGGAGACTAGTAAGGACGTCCTAAAATAGTGTTCTTGAAACATATTTAGCTTTTTTAGTTTACCAGGGTCAGTCTAATCTTGAATGCCTAAATTCTTAACACGCTGTATTATAAAGACTTCAAAAAATCACTGGGTAGCTTGAACCTTAGATTTAAAAAAGGTACTCATGTTTATTGTCGATAAATGAACTGTTTACGAGAAAAACGTCGATCTGTATTCGTAAAAAAGTTCGTTTTAGTTTTTATCAGCACCAAAAAAACTTATTGCTGTCGCAAACATTACTTTGGTACGAAATAAATAAAGTATCCGGCATTTTAGAATTTGTCATCTTTCACATCGCTGACACATTGATCCTTTATTCAATATTAATCTACTGAGTTTTTAATTTCGTGGGGAATTAATTGTGAATTTATTCGAAGTATGGAATACACGTTTATTGAGTATGCAGATATGTATCTGATGTACGATCTTACGTGTTGCAACGCTTTAGAAGCCAGAAGATTATATCACGAAATATTTCCTAATTGTGCTCTACCAAACCAGAAGACATTTCAACGAGTTGACCAACGTCTAATGGAGAATCGTGGGCGATTCCAGTTAATAATGTTGATTTTCTTCATAAGTTTAGGAAAGTTTCGAAAAAATAGTAATGATGCTGGTGTGAGAAGAATCGTACGTACGCCGCGATTAGAGGAACATATTTTAAATACTGTAGATGACAATTCATCAACGAGGACTCGCCAATTATCAGTGTAATACTTCGAAAACAGTAGTACATGAAGTTCTTCGTGAACAGCTGTTATATCCATATCATTTGTAAAAAATACATTAACTGATTCCTGAAAATTATCCTCCTAGTATCCATTTTGTAAACTGGGTATTGCATCAGTAACGAAATAACGTTAACTTGATGAGCATTTTTCTTTTCACAGATGAAGCAAGCTTTATCAAAAATGGTATTACCTGATGAAAATCCTCATTCCACTATTGTTTCGCATCATCAACATCAGTTCCAATCAATTCATATTTGGAAAGGAATCATTGACAATTTTTTGATTGGACCATTCATATTGCCAGAACGATCGAATGGACAATTGGAGTTCCTTCAGAACGCTTTTCAAGATTTAATCACTTGCCACTTGAAACCCGTCGAAACATGTACTTCATGCATGATGGCGCACCACTGCATTTCAACGTTCGTGTGCGGGAGCACCTGAATAACGTTTATCTAAATCGTTGGATAGGTAGAGCCCTATTGCCTGGCCTCCTCGATCTCCCGACCTAATACTGTTGGATGTTGAATGGTGTGTTCCACTCCGGTCGACACTAAGGGGGAATTTCTGCAAAGAATCACGTTTCATTGTGATGTGATAAGGAACACGGCTGGGTTATTGTTGCGGGTACAACAGTACTTAATTCGTCGTGCCCGCGAGAATATGTTGAACCCTCTTATGAAATTTTTCACTAATTTCGTTAAGGTGCCTCCTGTGACACAGCTGCATTTATATGAAATATTTTTTTAAAATATTCAAGAAAAACTGATTTCCAGCGCCGTCCTTCAGGGACGCATATCTCCGTAGGAAGGGCCTGTAGGAAAAAAATGTATAGGAACTTGTGATATTATTTTTTCATGTTCTATTTGCATCCGAAAGATTTCCCATATTTTTTCTGACACCCTGTATAAAGCCAGTATAAGCCATATAAGACCAGTGATGACGTACGCATCGGAAGCAAGACCTGATACCCCTAAAACCCAGAAGATACTCGAGACGGCAGAAATAAGAATTCAAAGAAGAATTGCAAGTAATACATTAAGAATACATTAAGGAGGGATGAAATCAGAAACAAATGTGGTGTGCGAGGAATAAACGAGTGGACATTGGATAGAAAGTGGAAATGGAATCGATCATATAAGCAAAATAGAGGACACAAGACTAGTCAAGGTAGCAAAGGATAAATCATCAAGTGGCAGAAGGAGCATCGGCTGACCATTACCCCTTTAGTGAACAAGCAAAATGCTTAAAGAAAGAAAGAAGAAGAAAGAAGAATGACCTACTATTAGTATAATTTTGGTTTTATCGAAAATATTGGACTTTACTTTTTCGTGTTCGAATTCTCTTCAAATTTTATCAGCCCAGTATCGGGGCATATCCAAAGCATTATCTGTTACAAACCATAAATCTTCCGTGGAGCAGTAGTTTGGACAGTTCCTACACATTTCGCTAGGCGCGTCTTTGCGGAGGGACTCCCATTCTGAGGCAGTTGATAGGTTTCTAACTTTTCCTATCTAAATGGTAGCGCGGCGGAAGCTCTTTGCACAGAGGATAGATGTCCGGTGGCTTCACAGGGACTGCGCGCAAGCAATCCTTCCGTGATTTTAGTTGCCTTATTGACTCCAGTGCATTATAAAGGGAGTGGCGGTTGTCGAAAATAAATCCCCATAAATCGGCAGTAATTTTGTTGTTTGGGAAAGCGAGAGATGTAACAAAATTGACAGAACAGATTCGGTTATTAAAGCCTAAATCTTTATATAGATAAGCATTTCCGTTCAAGAAACAAAATAACGATTTGCAGACATCTTCTCTTCCTTTTGATTCTTTAGTCTTGGACAGCAGTAAGTCCAGGCAATTGAACACAATGCTCTTTATACCATCTCCAATGGATCTCAAAACTTCACTTAGTTAGTATTGTGTCCTCGATAAAGACCACTATCCTCCTCAGGGGAAATTTGAGTACCCTCGTAGGATACAATAGATCTTTCCAAAATGTTTCTGTATCAGTCCTTTCAGTTCCTCACAAGTACATATTACATTAAGGTTAATTTTCTCCTGTTTTTCACATCCCCGACACCAGGGCTCGCTAACCAAGTCCATGTTGTATAGATGCTTTCTTAAAGCACAAGTCCAGTTACGTGTGATAAACGTGTGATAAACGTGTGATAGTTTTAATTTCCTTTTTGTTACTTCTAATTAGGTTGGCTGAAGATCTAGCATCGAGCTCTTCTAGTGGTGTCTTAGTATAGAGTTGATCTCTCGTTACACTTCATTTCTTTTTATGTTAACTTTCTAATCATAACCAAATTTACTTTCTAGTGGAATCTTTAGCGATTTCACATAGAGATTCTAATCTTGTAAAGTTCCCCTTTGAAGTCACCTTGGCCAATTCATCGCTCATTACCTCATTGCCGAATTTCCTCATGTCCTTGCACCCATATCAGTGATACAGTATTGTCTTGTGCTAGTCTATTGAGGACTTGCTTGCACTGTTTAACCAGTTTCAACCTGATAATTGGGTTTGTAATGCCATTTAACTGTCATAATCTTGATCTTTCTGTTCAGTCCGCTTCCCCAAATTTCTTTGGCGCAGGCTGCGACTGCAAAGAACTCAACCCGAAGAACCGTCATATATTTTTCTAGACAAAGTGATCTCTTCCTACTAGGGCACATTACATATATATTTGCACCTGTGCCATGATTGAATTGCAAATCCATTCGTGAACCAGGTACATTGGAGATATTGGAGACATCGTAACCCGTGCCAGTATCGAGAATAAACGGAAGCACAAAATGCACTTACCGTGCTTCTTCATAATAATGCATGACCCCATGTAAATCAAACTTTTAAAATCTCCTTACTCGTATGCGTTTAGAAGTCTTAAAATATCCACTTTACAGTACTAACTTGCATCGATGCAATTTTCATGTGCTTGGACCAATTGTATAGTCTCTAATCTATGCTACATAATCGCAAATTAGAGACAATTCAGTGAATTTCTTTGTTATTATTAATATCTTATATATTGTTTAAAAGTCAATAAATTAATTAATTCTTTATTTTATAAAAAATTGCGCATTTCATTTACGTATTGCTATGTATTCTTTGTGCATGTGATATATATTTTTTAAACAGTCTACTGATTACAATCCAGGCTTCCGTATGCAAATACTATAGTGACACCCACTCTTTAATCTTTGGCCTTTCCAGACCATGAAAGATTTACTACTGTACTCTTCATTTCTGTGTAAAATATGTAATTTTCCATTGAGTATGATAAGAGAGTTAACAATGAAACCACGTGAGCTTTGAACTATGTACATTTTCGAGTGGTAATTTTCTACAGTTGCCACGAGAGAAAGTAACGTAATTGGTCTGTACTTCCTTCGCTCACCATTATAAACGACATTTTGTGACTGTCTCTGTGACTGGTTTTAATGGATATGAATCTAAACCATATATGGTTTCAACAACAAGGTGCGATAGAATTACTTCATGTTAAGCCGTAAAAATCCACAACAAATTCATGAAAATCCAACGCATTCTAAACGTGCCACTAAATTTTAATTTAAATAAAAAAAGACCATTATGGCTGCATATCTTATATAATTGTTCAGGTCACCCGTCTTCGGTTCATTTAAAATTTCTACTTGAGTTAGTAAGGGATATGTCCTTTAATAAGAGGGTATACTGTGCGTCGAAACCCAGACAGTATAACCTACCAATCTCGTCGTCGGCACAGGTAGATCACATACGTACATATCGAACGTGGTAGCAACGGCGTTAATATAAACAGAGAGATACCGGAAGCCGCGGACCTCGGATAAATCACGGAGTGTGCTCCGCTCCGCGCTCTCCGGTCATTAGTTCTACCCGCACACATTATCTAGTTACTCCGGAACCGCTGTCCACCAATATCACGCGTGATTTAGGACTGTTTATTTACATCTCTCGTGTTAAAGCTCAGTGCCGTTTAAATTAATATATGGGTCTATCTAGGATTGGATGTGTATCTCTGTAAGACATTAGCAAGTTTATGTTTAGATATATTCCTTTTTGTTCTTTTTTCTTATGTACAATGGCAATGAAGATAATATTTTTCTTGTATATAACAGTGCATCTTCCGCTTCGAAATTAATTTCGAAAAACGTTTACGTAACGCAGTTAATATACAAACTATTTTTGGATTTTATCTAATGTGAAACACCGTAGGTGGTAGAAGGCTCAGGCTAAGGAATTGAGATTTACCGCTGACCTTTTTAACATTTACAACAAATTGATGATTTTAATCTTTTTAGCATTTTTTAAATGTTAAATGATTCATGCAACAGAATTAGAAAAGTAAGAATTTATTATTTCATCTAAACACTTCATTATTTGGAAACAATAGCCTAAATGAATGTACCTTTTTAAATAATATTGATAATAATTTGAAACATACTAGAGTAGGTAAATCTTTACCATATCTTAATACATAAAACAAAGTCGGGTTAATTACACCATTTATAACTCAAAAACGGCTGGACCGATTTTAATGATCTCTGATTTGTTGGATTCGTCTCCGCCCCAAATATCAGAATAACTATTAAAATATCGGAAAAATTCACGAAAAGAAAATTATACAGAAATTATACAGAAAATTAATTTTTAAATAAATTAGGTTAGGAACTCTTCCGCAATTGGCAGCTTACGTCACGCACGCTTATAGCTTATTTGTAATAATGTCCATTCAAATCAGTTACATAAATGGTATTTTCTTTCTTGTTTCATGTTGTCTGTTGTTTGTAACAAACGAAGACGAAGCTACCAACTATCAAACTGAATTTTTAAACTCCTTGGATGTGCCTGGCTTACCACCGCATAATTTACAACTGAAGGTTGGCTCGGTAGTCATCAAGCTTCGACATCTAAACCAACCTAAACTATACAATGGAACGCATTTGGTGATAAGAAAGCTGAAGATCAATTTGATTCACGCGACGATACTCAAAGGAAAATTCAAAAGTTTGGAAGTTCTCATTCCGAGAATTCCGATGATCCTAACCGATATGCCCTTTGAGTTTAAACTAATTTATTTCCGATTCGTCTTGCATTCGCCATGACGATTAACAAATCACAAGGCCAATCCTTGAGTGTTTGTTGTCTGAATCTAGAAAATGCATGTTTTTCTCATGGTCAATTGTACTCGGCAAATCTTTCACTTTATTTGTTCTTGCGTCTGATAACAAAACGAAAAATGTCGTATATCACAAGATCCTTCACTGAAGAGAATCAACCCGAGTGCAACCCATGCAGCAAAATACATAGCTTCAATAAAGTGAATATCTCGCCGACACGCCATTGAAATACTTGATTTTTGTACTTTTATTGAATTTTTATTTTCTTTATATATATATATTATCCTAATAAACAATTGAACTTAATAATTTTGTTTGTATTCATTTTATTACGTTAATAAAATCCTAAATTAAGTTTAGCTAAAAGTTAGCACGACATTTATTGACTGTTAGGCGGTACGAAGTTCGCCGGGTCAGCTAGTTTTGTATAAAACAAAAGACATTTTTAATAATCTAAAAATATTATTAAAAATCGGACGTGGAGAACATAATACAACGAAAATGTATTTCGAGACATGCAGACACGTATTTCATCTTGCTATAGAATCATCAGGATATCCTGATGGAAAGGTACTATAAATATTACCCTTACTACATCACAAAAGTCACACTACAAAAGTCGGATTACTCGCGAAGAACATTCGGCGCTGCTCATTGATTAATGTCAACATGATGAACGCCAAGACAATCGTCGCTGTCTTCATGACAAGTGTAAGACTTGGCCAGAGGTGTCAATCTGATGTACACAACCCCAACCTGTGGAATTTTCCTTGCTGTATTTCATTTGCATTTTCATCCAGCACTGCACTGCTATAAAAAGTTTCAGTCTGTTTTTTCACAAACAGACTGAATTTATAGTAAAGTTTTTGGAGACTTCTGCCATGACAAAATATCGAGTAACTATAAATCTTTATTTAAAAGTTTTCATATTTCAAAAATAGCAGTAGTGAATCTTGTTGTTCTGGAAGGCGTAAGGAATGAAGAAAGCAACAACTTTTACACTTCAGTCTTCTAAGATTTAAAATAATTAATACTTTAATCCAAGCGAAATTATAGTAAACTTGTTTAAAATAGAAGATTTTCTAAAAATAATTTAATTCCTCTTTAACATCAATACATTTTTGCATTCGATGAAACCATTCCTTAAAAAACACAGTCAATGATCTCATTCTTCCTAAGACATTTCAGAAACCAGGCTTTTATAATGTTCCACTGCTTCATCTGATGACGTAAAAGTGATTCCACGCATTTTATCATTAATTTTTGGAAACAAAAAGAAAACACAAGATGCTAGATCAGGGCCGTCTGGTGCATGGTGTTAACGTTTAGGGGACCCTGATACTCAGTTGTTAGTTTTGATTTATGCAACGATGTGTTATCATGGTGTAAAATTATTTTTATTTTTAGGCATTTATTTTGCTTGGTGGGAGTTGTATTAAAATTCAGGTGTGTTTTTTGAGTATGTTATTTATTTAACAAAAAAAAAAAACACTCAAACCTAATTTATTAAAATAAATCTCGCAAATGTAGCACTTTAATTCTAAAGCTTTAATTCTTTACTGTTTTATGAGACTGTACGTCTCTTGTTGTTAATACGATACTGTTTTGTTTTGTACTGTTAAGACTGTGTGTCTTGTACTGCAGTTGAGTCTCTTATTGCTGGTGTAAGACTCTTATTGATACTGTTTTACAAATAGGTAAGAATATACCAATACTTCTAACTATTATATAATTAAAATGTGCGTATTTGTTGAACATTATCTTGTTTGGCGTCATAGCGGAGAATTTTAGACGAATGGTCTAATGTAAAAAGTAATAAAAATAAATTTGCAAATATAATTAAAGGATGCCGCCTCTTAGCTAAAAAAAAGTTTTACAATTTAAATATGCTAATAAAAGCATGCTATACAGTGGTTTGAACTTGTAAATGCACGATGAATATTTATAAAATAGAAATATCCAACATATACAGGGTTAGTTAAAAGTATGGAGACGGCGATTTATTGTCGCTAATATTCATTTTAGGGAATTATGTTCAATATAAAAGTTTGTTAAGATATTTTGATCTACATTTGAGAAAATTTGATTTTTTTTTCTTCAATTGTTTTTTTAGATACGCCTGTCCGCGCATTTTTTTTTAAATGGGAACTGGTAAATTTTGCTCTACCATTCGACAGAGAATTTTTTTCTCATTACAATAATAATTTTGTGTATTTAAAATTCATTTTAATAACTTTTTTACAAGAAAAATTAAACAAATTAATAGCAAAGTAAATTAAAGTAAGTGTTCAAATTGTCGTCCATTAGTAATTTGACAAAGACCCAATCGATTCACAGAACCCCGAACAGAGTTCTGTAGAAAATCTCGGGGAATTTCTTGTATCGTTCTGGTAATTCGGATTTGTAAATCTTCGACGTTATCGGGCTTATCTTTGTAAACTTTGTTTTTTACGTATCCCCAAATAAAAAAACTTAAATCTGGCGAACGGGCTGGCCATTCAATGGTTCCTCGTCTTACAATCCATATGTGGGGAAAAGCGTTGTCCAGATATTGATGAACATTTACACCATATTGTGATGGGGCGCCATCTTGCTGGAACCAGATACTGTCATTGGGCAGGTGTTCATTGTTTTCATGAGGATAGAGCGGTGCACAAGCAGGTATTATTTCATTTTGCAATAACTGCAAATACAGAGCCGAAGTTAAATTGCCATCGATGAAAAAGGGACCGATAATATGACCGCCTAGAATGCCAACCCAAACATTAACCTTTTGGGGGTACTGCGCATGGTGCTCCAAAAACCAAGAGGGATTTTCCGATGACCAGTATCTGCAGTTATGTCTGTTTACTTCACCGGTAAGGCAAAAAGTAGCTTCGTCAGAGAAAAGAATATTGTTGACAAAATTTTCATTATTATTGAAAATATTTAACATTTCTTCAGAAAATTGTAATCTCCTATCAAAATCATCTTCCTGGTGTACAAGGTGTACCTTATAAGGTTTATACTTTTCACTTTTTAAAAATGACACGATCGATGACTGTGAAATATTGAAATTGGCCGCTAATTGATTGGTTGATAAATGGGGATATTCAGATACAGCCAATAAAATATCCAGTTTGTTATCATCGCTTTTTGCTGTTCTAGGTTCACCACTCCTGGGCAAATCTTTAACGCTACCCGTTTGTTCAAAGCGTCTTAATGTTTTACCAACAACGGATTTAGAAATTGGATTTCTATTTGGATGGGCATCATTAAATAAATTACAAACGTCTTGTAAACTTCTGCGTCTATCTCCATAACCAAACATCATAAGTATTTCAATTCTTTCATGTTCACCTAAACTCGCCATTGTAAATATTAACAGCAACAAATTGCACAAACGAATTATTTCTGTCAAAGATTTGACGTACACAATAACCACTGATAAAATTATGTCGCTCAAGTTTATTTATCGCTACGCTTCTGTCTATCTGCGATGTACCGAACATCTGTTAAACACATGAACCGGCCTTTTCTTATAAAAAAGTTATTAAAATGAATTTTAAAAAAACAAAAATATTATTGTAAAGAGACAAAAATTCTCTATCGAATGGTAGAGTAAAATTTACTAGTTCCCATTTAAAAAAACTGCGCGGACAGGCGTAACTAAAAAACAATTGAAGAAAAAAAAATCTAATATCCTCAAATGTAGTTCAAAATATCCTAACAAACTTTTATATTGAACATAATTCCCTAAAATGAATATTAACGACAATAAATCGCCGTCTCCATACTTTTAACTAACCCTGTATAAACATATAGGGGAGGATGGAGTTGTAGACAAATGTCTACAATTACCCCGGAAATATAAATAATTCAGTGTCATTAAAGTACAGTGACGTTTAAGAAACCAAATATTTGCAAGAATCTTATACATTGATAGCGCTATTATATAGTGCGATTACTTTTTGCCCAAGTTTAAGATCCACAAAAATATAAAATATAGTTTTGTAAAACTTTGCAAGTGTCGTCACTTACTTCGGTTCTTGGGGTAAATGTAGACACATCGGAATTCGGCACTTCTCTTAGTATTAAAATAGCTGGGGCTATTGAAGACACAAAAAGAAACATATTTAAAATGATAAATATGTTTGTAAATTTTTCTCGCCGAAAATTTGTTGTTGTAAATAAAACAAAACATTAGAAAAGTACATTTATTTTCAGCTAACAATATTTAAGTACCTAGTTTGGTTGTTTTGTCTAACTAACTCTATATGAGGTATTGCAGAGCCAGTAAGCCAGGAATAAAATATAGGTTCTTCCTTGTAACCATTTCCTGAGGTAGCATATGTAGTACCAGCATACTCCTTTTCAAGATTGGTCTAAAGTACTTGTACGGTACGTTTTGCATTAAAAATGATTAGGGGGAGCCATACATCACCCAACGACGCAACAGTGAACCGTAATATTTTCTCATTCCGCACCGCCTACTCGTCGATAAAATGACTTTTTCCCTTTTCCCACAATAGCCTTAACTTTCCTTGGATCTATGGCAAAACCAGTCTCATCGCAGTTGAAAATTAACCCTGCAATTTTCAAGACTCTCTTTGAATTACTCTTTCCGTTTTTTGATAAAAATCGTCAATAAAAACGGATCAGCTGCCTCCGCCCTCTTTTGCTGCAACTGCTCCGGTCGTTTAAGGCTCAAGGTGCCCCTTCTCTTCATAAATCCCAAGTACCAGTCTTCACCAGGCCTGTTATCCTTGAAAGGGGTCTTGATATTATTAACAGTAACATACTCCATTACTAAATCCAGAAGTTTCTTTCTATCTACTAGGTATTCCCACTCAGCACGAGTCAATATGCATTGAGTCAGTTGATCCTCAATTTCTTGAGATAATGCTGGTCCTCTACCACCACCAATTTTATTCATACTTGTTATCCTGACCATGTCTTTTTATGGTGTTTTTGCGCCTGCCGGTGGGTCATTCTTCTAGAACGAACTTCACAAGCTTTCTCAATTTGTTGAACGGTATAGTGATATGCGGGTATTCTTGCATTTGTTGTTGCGGGACATTTTTCCAAACACTTTTCAAACTTCGTTCTTTAGATTTGAAACAACAATATAATAAATTTCGTTTTAAGACGAAACGATCTTATTACCAGTACCGCAAATTCGTCGGACTTTTGTAGGCTTAGGTTCTATTCGAAAGACCCATTAAGCCATTCTTCTAGAAGTAACTGCACAAGCTTCCTCAATTTGTTGAACGGTGTAGTGATATGGGGGTATTCTTGCATTTGTTGTTGCGGGGCATTTTTCCAAACAGCTTTCAAACTTCGTTCTTTAGATTTGCAACAACAATATAACAAATTTCGTTTTACGACGAAACGATCTTATTACCAGCACTGCGAATTTGTCGGACTCTTGTAGGCTTAGGTTCTGTTGGCAAGACCCGTTGAGCCTATTGACTTTTCTTATAAGGATCATAACAATAAACCCATGATTCATCACGAGTAGCGATATTCTAAACCGAATTTGAAGAGCCGCCTTGCTATTTGACAGTTGTTCTGCACCATTCAATGCGCTGTTCTTTTTGATAGGGTGTCATTTGATGTGGAATCCATCGGCAACAAAGTTTTCTGACGTCTAAATGTTGATGTAAAATGTTTTGTGTTTGACTCATACCAATGCCCAATGTCGTGCGAATAAATTCGTATGATGTCCATCAATCATCCCCAATCATTCCTCGAGCAGCGGAAATATTCTTATCGATAACAGCAATTCTTCGGCGTCCTTCATGAAATTAATATAAATTATTGCCTTAGATTGGACTTCTTCGTCAAATGCATTTCTAACTCGATCTTCACATTGTTTAGGCGTGAATGACGATTTAGAATCGTAAAAAAATTATATCCCGAAAATGCTCTTATTAGACCAAATCGAACAAACTACACGGAAATCAACTCGTAAAATATTAATAAGTAGCTGTCAATTAAAAACCAATTTTTTTTTTAAACACAGAAACATGGCCATTCTAGATTTTTTCCAGAATTAAAGTGCTACATTTGCGAGATTTATCTTAATAAATTAGGTTTAAGTGTTTTTTTTTGTTAAATAAATAAAATACTCAAAAAACACACCTGAACTTTAATACAACTGCCACCAAACAAAATAAATAACCAGCTTTTACGGAAGTTACGCCTCGTATCAAAAATCACGCGAATGTTAAATAACAAAAATTGAATATTAAAAACAATAAATCCAAATCTTCAAAAATTAATAAATCAGGGGTATATAAGTTAAAATGTAGTAGTAATTGTGACAAAATTTATGTTGGTATAACTTTCAGAAATTTCAAAACTAGAATTTCAAAACATAAACGTAGTTATGATAACAAAAAACTAGATTCTAATTACTCAAATCACTTATTATCTGAAAACCATTCATTCGATCCGGAGTTTGAAATCTTACATGTACAAAATAAGTCGCATAAATTAGACCTCTTAGAAGCCCTGGAAATAAATAAAAATAAAAAGTCTGGGAATTTACTGAATGATCAACTAGATATAAATAGTTCTCCTTTACTAAATGTATTTATTTAATTAGGGTTTTTTCATGTGATTATTGTGTTTGAATGCCTAATCTCTTCCTTTCTTCATTTCCTTTGTTAACAGCTTATCGTTTCGTTCTTTATATACCTGTAATTACCAAATTTATGTACATACACTCATTTAATTTGTAGAATAATCATTATACCATCGTCGTTTGATAAAGCTACAGTGTTAGCGAAATGCGTCAAGTTTTTGTAAACGTTTAGTGAATATACGTTTTATATAGTGAAGATTAAACAAAATTAATTGTTTTGATTTATTTTACATCGTATTAAATAACAAAAGCTAAGATTTAAAGTTTATACTCACACACACACGATTAAAAGTAGAAACTGGCGAAACTAGAATTTTCCTTTATAATTTAAATATTATTGTATTTTCCTTTTTTTTTATTTTGCCGGGAACGCACGAATATCACGCAATTTCTCTGCTTCTGGAACGATCGTTAACACACTACTTCGAGTTAATTAATCGGCAGAGGAAAGAATGTAAATGCGGGCGTTAGAGATCCTAAAAACGGGATTCTTACTAATTTCGGTGCTGTTATTCTCATCAACTCAATTACCGGCGAGACCGTGGACCGCTGCTGTTGCTATTATCTGCCCCTTAACTACTATTACAGGGAGATAGAATGTGTATGTTGGCGCATTTAAGTCGCTCCTATAGAAAGCCTATTACCCTGGGTCTCTGCGTCTATATGAAGATACCCTTAGGATTCTGTGAATTTGGAACATTACACCACCTATCCACTGGTTATGTAAATAGACACATTGTATTAAAGTGAAATGCCGACTATAAACAAGGCAATAATATAAAATCTTATATCCTACAAGGAATATCAATAAAAGTTATCCTTTTTTCCTAAAATTAACACTAAATATACATTTTACGTTTGTTCAAACTATACCTTATGATATAAATTATAATAAAACTATAATAATTTTTGAATTATTCTGAATATCTGAAAATAATATTTTATATCAATATACGAGGTAAATATAGAAAGTAAGTTGCGTTTGGTAATGAAAAGAAATCAAGTAGAAATACAGAAAAACTATTTATTGAAAAACAATCTACAAACCCTAAGCTGTTTTTCTGCATAGTTGCTACCATTTTGTAGGCTTTTGTTATAGAGTGGTACAAGTATTTGTAAGCCTTCTTCATAAAAGTTAGCCGCCAGTGTTGGCAACCATGTGGTAACATGTTCTTTGAGCTAATTTTTCGAGGTGTCAAGATTTGCTTCGCTTTAGTCCTTGCTGACGAAAAAGTGTGCCTCCATTTCGTCGATTGTTGTTTAATTTCAAGGGTGCCATAAGCAATTCAAGTCTCATTCCTGATCATTATCTGCTTCAGAAAGTCCTCACCGCCATTGTTGTAACGTGTGAAAAAGTCAAGTGCATTGCTCAGACGTTGGTTTTTGTGTTGGTTTGTAAGCGTTTTTGATACCTAACGAGTACAAAGTTTTCGAAAACCCAGTTTTACAGTAACAACTTCTTAGTGAGTTGAGTAGATTATCTTGAAATTTGCGGAAAGCACATAGAAAGGGCAGAAATTGTATACTTACGGTTTTCCTTAATCATTCATTACATTTTTTCCATAAACCTTGCACATTTGTCGATAAATATCGACTGATTTAATATTCCTTGCATTTAGAAAACGAATTACAGATCTAATTTCACAAGCGGCGAAATTTTCAATCAACGCCGCCATTCAAAACAAGCACTTCAAAGCGTACACAATAAATAGCGATCTCAAAATGGGATCACCTTCTTCCCTTTGACACAGAGTAACTGCTGCGCATAAAAAGAACTGCGATCGCAGCGCTCCCGCGGCGAAAAATACAAACGGAAACTTACTTTCTGGATTTGCCTCGTATTAATACAGATTTCAGTGTTTCTTGTGGTCCCTCGTATCATAATATCTACAAGAAGGACGCTTTTCTTGTCCCAAAAGACATGGCTTTTCTCGCAGAAAGCTTGACAGCACTTCAAAGGTTTCCTCGTAGGCGAGTTAGAGTGACTCCGCTGTATTGACTGTCTTTTCGTCCCAACGTTGACATAGACGATCCAAGTTTCATCACCTGTTACGATATGCCTGATGAAATTTTCATCTTTAGCATCGTAACGTGTCAGCAAAGTCAGTGCTGATCCCATTCTCTTCGGTTTATGGTCTTCGGTAAGAAATTTTGTCACCCATCGTGAACAAAATTTGTGGCAACCTAGATGTTCAGTAACAACCTCGTACAAAACTTTACGTGAAATTTGAGGGAAAAAGGCAATTGTGAATCGCCGATTTTCACGAATTTTTTCTTCAACATAACCCACAAGTTCGTTCGTCACAACAACAATTGGTCTTCCACTCCGTTCTTAATCATGGACATTAATTCGTACTTCTCGAAAGATACGGCACCATCTTCTAACAATACAATCACTGATGACATTTTCACCATAAACAGAATAAAGTTCACGATGAATATCAGCAGCCTTCATGTTCTTTTGGCACACAGAAATCGGATAATAACACGCAATTCACAGTCGGCGGGGTTTTCAATTACAATTTTAAACAACCAAAATAGCACGAAAGGATGTCCAAACGATTCTCTCACTAGCACTGTCAGACTCACACTGAACCAGGCTACATCTCAGAGCTGCAATCGCCCTGATGTCCCTACTCCTCTGCTCACTAGGCAAAAACGGAACTTACTTTACGAATCGCCTCCGTATATTGTTATTTTAAATACTTTATTTGTTAATTTTATTTATTTAAATTTACTTAAAAAAAGAGAGATATAAGCATTTTATTTTCAAAGAAGTGATTAGAATATTACAACAAGAACAAAAACTATAAAAGTTAATTTGAAAAGCTTTAGGAACAATATAGCTTAAAATGCTGGATACATATTTAGAAAGTAAGTTGTCATCATTATTAATGTAATCCAGTATTAATACTAATTTCTATAATAATAAAAGTAGATTAACCCTATTTGTATATACTTACAATTTCTCTGGAAACTCCCGAATCTCCTTGGAGCTAATATTCCACCGCCCTCCAGGGGCGAAATAAAAAATATAATTTCGTCTCGTCAATTAAAGAAGGATAACTTGGTCTGATGAGATTCCTGCGGCTGTTCGTCGTATCGGCTCTGGACGTCACGACTGGAGTCGTAAATACTGTGGTCTCGTTCTCATATTTTCCCTCGATTCGGAAGGGGGCTGCGGCGGTTAATATTCCTAAATCATCTAAGAATCTATGGTTTCCCCAGAACTATCGACCTATTAGTCTTCTTTCCCGTCTCTCCAAAATAATTGAATCTATCGTCTTGGAAACACGAAAAGAGATCTGCTGGCTACAAAACCTCAAAAATCTCCAGGCATACAAGTTGTCTGAGGTAGAAAATAATTTAGTTAGTAAGGAGACATAGGAGCTGTATTTTTCGGAATGGCTGCAGCGCTTGGATTCTGTTTGGCACGACAGCATTTGCCGTTACGGGATTCAATTCATTTTAAACCAGATTAATTTAATTACGTGTCCACTAGCGTTCTTTGTTAGAATCAACGAGAGCAGGTCAACAGTCAGACCGATTCAGGTTGGTATTCTGCAGGGCTCTCTTTTTGGCTCGGAGTTCTTCATTATATATATTTAGCAGCCCAAAGACTCAGGGCGCTCGGCTCGTCATACACGCAGACGACATTGCAATGCTTGTGACCTACCGGAAAAAGGAAATTATCTTCAGGCGCTTGCAGACTGCGAGTGATGCCTTCTACGGCTGGGCATTACGGTGAAGATTTTCTATCAACAAGGACAACGAGGCTCTCAGAATTATAGATCGGGGCCCTCCTCCAAATGATGTCATCGCGGTGGAAAACGTGACTGTCCTTTGCGAAATCTCTCGGTATAGTTTTCGATTCTAAGCCGCCCTTCAGAGCAAACGTTAAAAAAAAGGAGTAATTTGCAAAGGATTTGTCGTACAAAATCTGCTACAAATGAATATTAATGGGCAAGGTTTCACCATATCCGTAGAGGAATATCCCCATTTATCTACAAACGAGCTGGCGCAAAGGCTTGATATTAGTCGTGCGTTCAGTAGGAAGAATTCTATAAAAAAAGAAAAATACCATCCTTATTAAATTCGCCTCGTTCAAGAATTCTCTGAACATTATTTCGACAGAAGGCAACAATTTTATGAAACACTGATGAAAATTTGTAATAGCCATAACAATTTTGTAAATAATGTATTATTTTCGGATGAAGCAACTTTTTATTTGAACGGTACTATTCATAGACATAACTGTTGGTATTGGGCACAAAGTAATCCTCACTGGATACAAGAGGCGTGTACGTATCACCCTAGAAAGCTCAACGTTTGGACTGGTATTTGTAGAAACAGAATAATTATACCTTTTTTTTATACGAGAAACTCTAAATGGTCAAAGATATTTAGAACTTTTAAATAACTAGATAATCCCTGCATTTTAGGAAAATGGCTAACTTTCACAAAACATATGGTTTCAACAGAATGGGGCACCCCTCACTATTCAGTTATAGTTCGAGATCGATTACATCGAACGTTAGCCCACAGATGGATTGGAAGAAGAGCCGAAATTAAATGGCCTGCACGTTCTCCAGATCTCAATCCGCTGGATTACTTCTTGTGGGTGTTATCTAAACAGAAAGTGTAACTTACCTGACCTAGAAATTTATAAGATTTGGCTGAAAGAACTAATGAGGAGATACGAAGCGTTTCACCAGATATCATAGCCAGGGTTATAAGAGAATTTACAGACAAATTGGCTTACTGTCAGGAAATAGGTGGCGACCATTTTGAAAATATATTAATTAAGTATTTGTATGACCAGTTTATTTTCTTTTCCTTACCAATTAATAAATAAAAAATAGTTTAGACTGCAAGTGTTATATAGTTTGTAGAAATCATATTATCGAGAAGAATCCAGAATGTAAAAAAATACCCCGGTTGAGTTAAAAAAAAGTATAACTTTAGTAGGTACGTTACATTTTTTTTAACACTACTTCATGTGATGGCTCTTCATCCCTAATTTTCGTGCTTAAAATTTTATTATTATATTTTGTTTTAATTTAACCAATATTTTTATAATTCCACACATTTACCCATCACAGTATGTGTGTGTATTATACTGTTTATATTCTGTGTGATTTTTTTACTTAATATACTCTTGCCTTTATGTGTGGTAAGCTATAAATAAAATATTAATTTTGTTATTATACTCTTGTTACGTGTATCTTGTTTATATAAATATTAGAAAACACCAGTGTATATATATCACTTCTTTAAATCTCGCCATTTAACAATTTAATATCGCGCTCGTCGGCCAGAACTGACGCAAAAGTGAGAAAGTATCCACTTCAGCGCTACTATCTGGCCGTATCGATGCCAAAATTCATTAATTTGTGTTAGACCCCGTTCACTGAACAAACCCTAATAAGTCCACTGGCTGGAAATTAACATCCACTAGACTATATGATAATTTATTTGCGGATTTCGGTCTATATTTTCGGTCGTTGGAAACGCCACTAAAAAATTATAATAGATTTACCACATTTCGGAAAATATATAGTTGTTAAAGCTTACGAAAATGAATAGTTATATAGGGGTGTACCACCAAAATCGCTCGCTAGGACTTTATAAATTTTCAGTAATACGAGGGAAGTTTACGAATTGTAGTCCCTAATGCAGAAGAAAACAACTAGGATAGGACATTTAAAACTATTTTATAATAGCATCGTATATGTAAGCTCCAGATGTGAACATGTCTCTTACATACGTTTTTATTATATGACAAAATGCATTATTTCGTTCCTTACCTTTCATTTTTCGGGCAAAATGTATAGCATATTCGTGAGGGCAATTTAAATTTAACCTCCCTTTTTTTTCTGAACATAATTGAAGTAGTACTGCAAAACGATTTTATATTCATCGAAGAAGGCATGTTAGCTAACGCTATGAACAACTGGAACTTGATAACACGAATATTTCTGTTGTAACAGAATAATTGAAACATTTACAGGCTGATTCATTTTCGGCCCTTACCATGGGGATCTCTCTTATTATTGGAGATAGAGTATAGGTTTAAATTTGGCAAAGTTGTTAAATTTTGTGTTTGTTATAAATCCGTAAAGAAAATAGACCTGTGACAAATGACCTTCGTTATTTAAAAAAAGAAACGGGAAAACCCCATTTTCTTCTATTACCTGTAGCACCGATATTTGGCCTTGTAGAGAAAAAATAAAAAGATATCCTTGTGGCCATTTCTAAACCTCTATCCAGTGGTGTACTCTAAATTTTTATACGACGTTTCGTTTCTTTCTAGCCATCATCAACGATCGAATTTCTTATAGGCGCCATATTGGATTTAGACATCTTCAGAAAGAGTTTTTTTTTCTGATTTCAACCATGTACCATATGCTGACTATAGTTTTTGACATTAGGTTTTATTTGAAAGAATAAATTATAAGATTAAATAAGGTAGCCTTTGGAATTTCAATCTGTCAAACATTTCATTTATTGTTAATTAATAATACAAAAATGTCATACACTAACGAAGAGAAACGAGATATGATAAGTATTTCTTATTCTTCGA
The DNA here is from genome assembly GCA_935421215.2 of Melolontha melolontha. Classification (NCBI taxonomy): domain Eukaryota; kingdom Metazoa; phylum Arthropoda; class Insecta; order Coleoptera; family Scarabaeidae; genus Melolontha; species Melolontha melolontha. The sequence goes on along the minus strand of OW285238.1, from coordinate 145,891,976 downwards.
AACGAAATTCAACAGTAGCGAGTACAAGATAACAAAAACATTAATAAAAATACATAGAAAAGTAAACAATAAACAATTACAGTAAATGTTCAATTATCTGGCCATCTTCGGTAATGCACAATTGGGAACACCTTATGGCATTTTGAACTGCCCTTTGTATAGTTCTTCTGCATCGAAGGCATTCTGAAGTCTGTCTCGTAATTCTTCAATGTTTTGTGGCGCATCTACTTTATAAATATTATGTTTAACATATCCCCTTAAAAAAATCTAGCGGACTTAAATCAGGTGATCTCGCAGGCCATTCAACAACTCCCCTATTTCCAATCCAACGGTTTGCAAACTCTTGATTTAAGAAATTTCTAACAACAGCTGCATTGAGTGCTGGTGCGCCATCTTGTTGCCACCATAAATATTGTAATTGATTTAATGGGATATTGTCGTCAAAACAGTCAGATACGTATGTACGTAAAATGTTTAAATATCCTTCTCCATTTAAATGTTCTTCATACATAACTGGTCCTAAGAGACGATTTGCCAAAATACCCATCCAAACGTTTATTCCAAAACGATGTTGTGGTCTTCTAGCCCTGTTTTGTCGGGGATTTTGTACTGCCCAATAGTGCTCCGTATTTCTGTTGAACATTCCAGAATTTGTAAATTTTGTTTCATCTGACCAGAAGATTTTGCTTAAAAAATTTTCGTTATTTTCTATCCTTCCCATTAACCAATTACAATATTCTAGCCTTCTCAAATTATCTCCAGGCAGTAAAGAGTGACTAACATGGATACTGTATGGTTTAAACTTACTTTTATGTAAAGTTTTGGAGAACTCTGGACTGGCACAAATTTAATTCTGACGCTACTTCGCGTGTAGAAATTGATGGATTATTATTTATCTATAAAAATACAAGATTAACATGAAATTTGAAAACACGCTTTTAATTTACCATTTGTAAAATATCTTGTCGATTTTCATTTAAATTCCTGTTGTCTTGACCATTACGCGGCTTAGTAAACGATCCATTCTCGACCAAATTTCTGTCGAGATCTAGAAAAATGGTACGATGAGGCTGTTGTCGTTCTGGATATAATTGTAGATATCTTGTACTCGCTACTGTTGAATTTCGGTTCGAAAAATAAAAAATACTTATCATATCCCGTTTCTCTTCGTTAGTGTATGACATTTTTGTATTATTAATGAACAATAAATGAAATGTTTGACAGATTGATTCCAAGGTTACCTTATTTAATCTTATAATTTATTCTTTCAAATAAAACCTAATGTCAAAAACTCTAGTCAGCATGTGGTACATGGTTGAAATAAGAAAAAAAACTCTGAAGATGTCTAAATCCAATATGGCGCCTATAAGAAATTAGATAGTTGATGATGGCCAGAAAGAAACGAAACGTCGTATAAAAATTTAGAGTACACCACTGGATAGAGGTTTAGAAATGGCCACAAGGATGTGTTTTTATATTTTCTCTACAAGGCCAAATGTCGGTGCTACAGGTAAAGGAAGAAAATGGGGTTTTCGCGTTTTTTTTTTAATAACGAAGGTCATTTGTCACAGGTCTATTTTCTTTACGGATTTATATCAAACACAAAATTTAACAACTTTGCCAAATTTAAACCTATACTCTATCTCTAATAATAAGCGAGATCCCCATGGTGAGGGCCGAAAATGAATCAGCCTGTATATACAATATAAAATATTATTAAAAATACTTTTGTATTATACAAAAATGGTGGGGTTTTACCCACTCATGTATGTTTCAATTATTCTGTTACATTCCACATGCGGTTATTCCGTAAGTACGCGTTAAGACACAAACAAAATACAGTTTCTAGAGATAAGGCAGTGCCACCTCTGGAAACACTTCGTTAGTTCTGCATTGGTTATGTAGACAAAGCGAGTAATTCGGCCGTCTGACAATATGCAGCGCTGTATTTAGTTCTACGCTCGTTCTTAATAATTTCTGTGAGATGGCGAAGTCGTTCTTTCTTTGTGAATGTGTCTGAAAATATCCTTTCTCCAGCAGGGCCGTATTGATGAATCTGTAGAAAGATAAAATACGTATCAGCGTCTGTTACGTGCTCGTAGCTACGTCCTCGTTTTAGTCGCGAATTCGCGTCTTCTTCTATTTTATTCCGTTACGTTTATTTTGAACCAAACTGTAGTACTATCACTTGGGTATGTATATCTTCACATACAGTAATTACGTATTAGTTTTTCTTCATGGTCTTCCTCCCCTCTCGATTCTCGAGTGGCGATGACTTCTAGCGGAAGAGACTGAGATCGCTATCGATAGAGAGAAGGTCGATGGTTGTCATTCGTCATTGTTTCGTAACGGCTTATTGAAGGGCTTTATTGCTTTAAGTAGTGTTCTGTTTTTTTTTGGCAGCCCTCTTGTTTGAGCGAGGTTATAATTAAGTCGCTACAATTTTAATTGTAACTACAACTACCCGACAGGGGATTTCTTTGTAACGATAAGAGCCGCATGATTCCTTCTCAACGATATACTATATTGCGTTGTTAACCATCAGACATTATGCTGATGTATTTTTTTTCCTCTCTACCGACGCAAACGTCGCACACAGGAACCAAGCCGACGACGCTCACGAACATCCCTGCTTGCTGGAAAGAGACGGACACACAGCTAAGACTTTAAAATATTTCTTTATTAATTTAACTTGTGATGTTTTGCAATTAGTTTTCTTTGTTGAAATTTTTTAGATTTTATTTTTCTTTGTTAGTTATTTAACTTGGTAATTGAGTCGTTACAGACATCATTTTCAATTTTAAATAGTCAATTTAATTACCTTTTTAACTAGTATATCTCATTTAAAATTGCTATACGTTTTTTTTTGTTTTTTTAAATTTATTTCAACAGAGTTTTATTTAAATTACACATCTGTTCCTCATGGGGACAAAACCTTATTTTTGCTTCTAAAATATCGAAAGAGTTGTTTTTTTGGCTGCGCTTTCTTTAGCGTAGAAATCGTGTGTATTATTTTGTGTGTATTAGAATAAAACTTGTTTTCTAGATTTGTAAATCTGTACATTAAAATTTTGTATTGCATATTCCTCATTAATTTTGCTCATTTTAATTTTAAGCTTTCATTATTTTTTTTTCTCTAATTATATCTAACCGCTAACTTTAATTAATTATTTCCTCAGACCACAACTCTGCAAATTTGCACCAATTTATTACTTATAAATATTTGCATGTATCAAAATCTCTCTATATGTACCGGGTGTGTTCAAAAGATCGGACTTTCCATTTTTGGTTTTAAATTAACTTTGAACCAACGGAATACGTATTTTGATGGTGTGTGAACTATATGTGCAAACGGTCTGTGGATAATTAACGTACTTAATTTGTCTTTTTTTGTAACTAGCAAATTTGACTCATTTTTATTATTATTATTTTAATTTTTGGTTTCGAAAATAAAGTCTGATTACATCTGGCTGAAATCCGCCTTTTTTTATTTTTTTTTACGTTTCGGACGGCCTGGTTGCGTCCCCTACCGACTGCGCGTCTTGCCTACCTTTGATGATCAGAGTTTACGAATTTTGCGACGTATAGCGGTTCTAAATTCGGTGGCGCCCTATACCACCTTAATTCGTGTCCTGAAGTACCTTTAGGTCTCCCCGCCCTTGGGCTGACGCTGTCTCTAAAGCCGGGTGGGCCGCTAGCCGTTGGCAGGGGCGGGTAGGTGTGGCAATTCCGTCGCCCGAAACTTGAGTTCCTCTCTTTTCTATTGTCTCGATATACAGACCGTAGCACGTCTCTGGGGAGAGATATGTTCGGACACGTTCACAAAAAATATTAATATTGAATTTGTATTTGTGTTCTTCGCAACAGATTTTTAATAATATTTTATATTATTAAAAATACTTTTGTATTGTCAGTTGCATTCAAAATGTGTCAAATTCTGTTGCACAACGTATAATTATTAAATTTCTTTTCAATGAAGGTGCAAAAGTGACTTCATAAACAGTTTGGGGAAGAGTGTTTATCAATCAGACCAGATTTCGAGTGATCCTTCCAGGATGGTCGTGAACGCGTGTCGAACTTGTCGCATGCTGCCCGTCAACCATCTGCTATGAATCATGGGATTATGTGAAAAGTTGACTTGCTGATCCGGAGCAATAAGCGAATATCTGTGAAGGAAATTGCTAGTATTGTAAGCACTAATGTTGCTAGTGTTTACACTATTGCCCACGAGAGTTTAAATATAATAACAGAGAACTTCGGCTTCGCCAAGAGTATGAAGGCGAAGCCGTTTTGTCACGTATCATAGCAACTAGTAAGACCTGGATACACCATTGTATCCCAGAAAGTTAGAATGTTAGCATGGAACGGCATTACTCGAGGTCACCTCCGCCAAAAAATCAGAACGCAACCATCGGCTGGGCCAAGTGATTGCAACTATATTCTGAGACTATCATATCTTTAGACTCAGAGAGTTCTTGTGACGAAAGCAATTTGCCGCTAATGAGGAATTGATGGAAGCGGTGCAATATTGGCTACGTCGTCAACCGAGAGAATTTTTTCGACGGGAATACAAGAAGCTACCGTAGCGATGGAGTAAGAATATTTTAAATTAACTGAAAGCGAACGTATTGAAATTCTGATGACGATTGGTTTTGGTGACCGCGTCAGAATATGTGAAGAAGTATGCAATTTATTTAACAATTTGCATCAAGATCGGCATCCAATGTTGGTATAACTTTGAGAAGGTATAACTTGACCGGAAACGTTAGAAATTTATCGAAAAGCGGACGACCAAAAGTCGCAACTAATAAAGTTATTGCTCAAGATATTGCTATGGCATTAGAAGAATTACCACAAACTTTTACTATATCCCTTGCACTAAATCAGTAGCCAGAATATTGAAGCACGGAAAATGTCATCCGTATAAACCACATTCCGTGCAAGAATTATTGGCCGGGAATTATGATCGTAGAATTGAATTTTGCCAAAGAGTGATGGATTTGCAATTAACTGTTTTCCGACGAAACTACGTTTTGTTTGAATTCTGAGAAAACAGAAATTAGAACACTACAATCACAGGCAATACACTAAAAGATAGAATACGTAATAATGAAATCAATGAAACATGCACAGTGCAAGGTGTTGATCGCTGGTCTTGGCAAAGAAGAGAGAATGGAACCAACATGTAAACCGAATGAACGAAGAAAGAATAGCAAAAATAGCAAGAGATGCAAATCCACCAGGAAGACGACCAGTAGGAAGACCTCCAAAAAGAATAGGTGGAAATCGACGTCCCAAAATGCACTGTAATAACAGGCCACTGGCTAACATAAGCATAAGAAGAAGGAGAAGATTATGGTTCCTCTCTTAATAGGTTATTGATATAACGAGCGATCATTTGTACCGTCCATCATCTATTGAGTCATTCATAAATTTGAGTCCGTATGTCTTTTCCGATTGTAACCGTTGCATAGTTATATATTCGACTGACATTTTACTTGACGTTTGTAATATAAGTGCAGTTCAAGTAACGACATACGATTTCGGATTCATAAACGACTCGATTATATTATCTTGATCGCTCGTTATTAGAACTCTATAAACGACTTTCGTCGTCAAATGAAATGAAATTTTGTATTGTACATCTGCACGATTGAAGGCTTAATCTTCTTTCGTAACTTGATATGATTTGAAAAAGAGAGAAGAACGAATATTTGAATGATTTATCCGCTTAATTCCGTCACTGATTACACATAAAACAAATAACAAACGATGAAGGAAGAGGTTAAACGACAAGGGAATGAACTGAGAGTCTTAAACCGCAGGAGGTCATAAAGACATCAAACTTGTGTTTAGAACGCGATCTTATTCCACCGTACACCACACACACCCACCCCACTTTCCTTTCGCCCTCCGAACGCAGCAGAAACATCTCCGACCGACCCTCGAGCGCAGACTTTGATGGGGCCGTAATCGTAGATAATTGTGAAAGAGAATTAGCTCAACAACAATGTTAGCTCTTTTTATGTAGACGGTTGTTCGGCTTGTAAAAACACATCTAGAACAAAACGGAAACTAACTTCGACGGATTCGGAGAGGGTGACTTCGTCTTCTTTCTACACCCGGAGTTGAACCATCGCGACCGGAAAAGTCCAGTGGTTGTAACCATTGTTTATTCCTCTCGTTCTAACCCCATTAAGAAAATGATGACGTGCATTTCAGATCGACATAAAACTCGTTACAGCTGACGTGACAGTGTATTATATGGTATAATGGTGGTGGGAGAGTTTTTTTATTGCCATCTCCAAAAAGGACAACTGTTTTTATACGTCAAACTTTTGACGGATCCATTTTATGTCCATCCGATTCGGTTTTTAAAAGGACGGCTAGGCGAGGGAGCTTTATTATTTGTTTTGCGAATTCGAATTATTGTTCGCAACAGTGCGCCTTTTCTAGGACATTAGACTTTTGTCTAGTTCGGTGCGTGAGTGGTAGTTAATTTTATACTTTCTCGATATATCTACATTTGAAGGTTTAAGCCTTATCGCGTGTACTTAATGTCTGATTCTTTTTATTACTTTGTAAGTGCAATCGTTAAATTGCTAATTAAATAGAATAATTTTGAAAGTCCTATACAATATACGAGGTATGTCTCAGAAGTAATGCCAATAATTTATTTTATCTAATTTTGACACATAAAGTGACACTTTTCAAAACTGTATGACGTTAGGAAACGGTTTGCTTTTCGTAACTAGTTACGAAAAGTAAAATATTTCGTAACTAGTGTTGAAAAGTTCATTTCATCACTAGTTACGAAATATTTTGAAAAAATCATTTCATCTAAAGTTAATAAAGGGGAACGTTAAATGACACAAACTGGTTAAATTTTTATTTTATGCATTATAAACATTTATGACACAATGTGAACAATTGGTGAGGTTAATTCCTGCACACGTAGAATTCATGGCAAGTACTCTGATGCTATGATGCAAAACGGAATGTGCATTTGAGCTTGATTCACCAAGAATATCATTGGCAATCCTTTTCTTATTTTCTATAGAATTCTCTTGGGCATCTTTTGTTAATAACAATAATACCCTTGATTTTTTTAGCACTCTATAAAAATACATTACGGACTGTATCAAAAAGTTTTGCGCGGTTTTTGTATCTCTGAAAAAGCATGTAGGAAATTTATTTCGATCTTCTGAAAATGGGTGAAACTAGGGCTGGCTCTAGAGATAGGCATTCTGAGCAGCCGCCCATAGTGCCAAAAGTAATTACAGCACTTAACTGTGCATCTTATTTAAAAGTTGCACTCAGAAACTAAGCAATAACCATTGGTAGTGGTGAGAGAAGTTTTTTGAAACACAAGGTAATAAAAGTTGACCTTGCAACTGTAGTAATAAAACATTGACTTTAATAGCAAACTAGATGTATCTGAAATAATTAAGAAATTTTGTGAAGTTAAAGGGAGTAATTAAGTAAGTGACTATGGGAAATTTCCAACGAGGGTGCATAGTACTAATAAAAATACATTAGGACTAATAATTAGGATTAATAAGACTATTGAAAATATTAGTTTTATCTAATTTTGACACATAAAGTGACACTTTTCAAAACTGTATGACGTTAGGAAACGGTTTGCTTTTCGTAACTAGTTACGAAAAGTAAAATATTTCGTAACTAGTGTTGAAAAGTTCATTTCATCACTAATTACGAAATATTTTGAAAAAATCATTTCATCTCAAGTTAATAAAGGGGAACGTTAAATGACACAAACTGGCTAAATTTTTATTTTATGCATTATAAACATTTATGACACAATGTGAACAATTGGTGAGGTTAATTCCTGCACACGTAGAATTCATGGCAGGTACTCGATGTTATGATGCAAAACGGAATGTGCATTTGAGCTTGATTCACCAAGAATATCATTGGCAATCCTTTTCTTATTTTCTATAGAATTCTCTACATAGCCCTCAGCTACAGTATTGGACTTCCAGCCTCCATGTCGTTTAACCTTAAAAATATCCGCACCAGAATCTGTCAAAAAGGTAGCCGATGACCTTCTGAAGCAAGGATTTGGTAGTTTCAAAAACTGAGCAATTCTTTTCGGTAGATTACCGATTGTATTAATGCCAACTGGCTGTGCCCCGCATTTACTATTATTATATTTGACGAAAAACCTATCGTGATTAATGTTTTGTGGACGCAAAGAAATATATTTTCTAATAAGATCAAGAAAATTTTGCCCTTCAATATTTCCTTCTGTGATCACAAACTCGCGCGTTACTTTTGTCTTTGTATTAGGGATTTTTCTTACAAAATGAGAAAACTCGTCTAAAAAATCCCCCACACGTAGAAAAGTTAGCTCACTTTTTCGACAAGCACCAGCTATTCCAACGGTCAATGCGACCTTTGTCATTAAATATGTTTTATCCTCAGCTTCTGTCATAAACCGGGAGACGTTTTCCTTTGACAAAATATTAGACTTTTTTGCATGGTATCCCTCTGACTGCCTCTTTAGAAATGCATGTAAACTGGCATATTTTTGCAATATCAATATTCTTCTTCAAAGACAATTCATTTCGTAACATGCAATAAAGAGTCAAGAGTGTTGAAGCTTTTTGATTCTTTCTTCCCTCGAAATAGGCTAATAAAACCTTCTCATTAACACATTTAATTTTTTTGTCTTTAAGCCACTTCCCAAATTTTTCATAAGCCAAATCGTACTGGGCTTTCGACTTTTGTGGAATCACAGTCGATAATGCACTTTGTGCAGCCTCTTCTATATCGCTTGGTAGTCCACCTGAATCTGAATCCGACATTTTTACTCGTACAATGCACCGAAATATTTAGCTAATAAAAGTAAATACTTATACTTAAATTAACAAACACCTGTCAAGTCAAATGAATTATTATCAATAGCATGAAAACTGTCACTAATTATTTAATACGACTTATGACGTTTAATGTCAGATCAACTGGAAAATTATAAATCTATGTTTTGGTCAAAATTAGATAAAATCCTGTATGAAACACGTTATGAAATGTTATTTTGTGTAACTCATGTCATTTTGCAGGATCTCGCTCGCTACGCTCGCTCGTCCTGCAAACATTCCATTTCGTTACACAAAATATCCCATTTCATAACTGGTTACATAAATAGCTATTAAAGCTTTTTATTGAATGTATTTATAATGTAACTTTGTTCCCTTCAATGTATCCTCCATGGGAATGCACACAGCATCTTGAGCGATCTTGCCATTCCTAATACCAATTCTGGAAGTCTTTTTCCTTTAGGCCATCGTTTCTCAACCAAGGGGTCGCGACCTCCAAGTTGAGATGCAAGACGTGCACATGTAAAGAAAATAAATTCATGTGATGGTTGCATTTGTTTTTCATTTAAAAGTTTCACCATACGTGGATCTAGATTAGAAATACATAAAAGTAAATAACAAGTGTTCATTTTAAAAGTCAATCAATTTGTATGCAGTACTCTTACCTGTTGAAGCCTCTCTGGTTTGAGAAGCATTTCGCTATGCACAGTTTTCAGAATAAAACTCGTTTGTGAACTAAAACATTTTATTCTACTATGTACATAACTATTAATTATTTGATAAAACATCCTTCTTATTTATTTGAAGTTTATTTTGAATGTCTGACCGAATGCCGAGTCTAGCTCGATGCATTATGAGTTCTTGCTAGATATTTTCTCGGTGAATTCTTCGTCGATACTAGTCTTGATTGGTGTTTTGTGCCAGATAAATTATGGGGTCGTATCCACAATTATTCTGACAAGGTAATAAAGTTAAACTAAATCTTATTGTAAGAAATCTGGAATATTACTGAAAAAACCCTTAATTAACAAGATAGAAAGGGCTATAGACTATAAACGCAAAACCCATAATAGACCTTTACATTCAAATACACCTTTGCATATTTAACAGAAATAACAAGCACGTAACGGGCCACAGAATAACATATATTATAGAGCTGTATTAAATTAATTAGAAAATTTCAATAATCTTCTAGTATTTCGTATGGATTACAATCGTAATTAACATTAAATGGTATCATCCAAATGCAAGATCTTGAAGTATACTATATACATTCATGCATATGAATTTAAAGAAAGTAATTAGTTAAATATATGTAATATGATAAACTAAATCTATGTAAAACAAAAAACAAAAAAATTATAAATGGTTTTTGCATTGAATATATGCATATAACGTGTGTTCATTTGAAAAGTCAATCTAGGTTACTTTGAAATTTTGATAGAATAAGACGCAAATATATTAGTATGTGTTTGTTGTTCCGTAAACGTAAATCCAAATGACATTTGATAATGTCAATCACAAATATCAGTTAGTGCATAAAATAATCGTGCGTCGATTCTGGTTTACATAAATTACTTCTCAGTTTTAAAATGGCTTTCACTTTAGAACATAAATTTTTTTTAGTCCGGGCTTATTTTCGAAGTGGTAATAAAATTGATGGTTTATGGGTTTATTCAGTTCAAGATTGCATGGTAGAATTTCAAGTTGAGTTTCCACATTTTGTAATAGATTATATACTATTTAAGGATACTTTGGATAGAACTTTAAAACTTTTTTCTGAAACTGGTAGTCTCTTAAGAAAATCAGGCAGCGGAGCAGTTAGGAAACGTACACCTCAAGTTGTCAATCGTGTTGAAGAAATAATGGAAAATGAACCAACCACAAGCATCTGTTCGACATTTAAGTCAACAAATAAACCTTTCTGTTGGTACAACTCACAAGTTATTAAAAAAAGATATGCAACTTTATCCATACCGTGTCACAGCAGTACAAAAATTGTTAGAAATTGATTACCCACGTAGACTACAGTTTTGTAATTGGTTTTCTAAATATGAACAATAATGGAGAACTTTCGCAAGGAGTCATCTTTACTGATGAAGCATGGTTTTATAAAACGGGATACCTAAATTCACAAAATACAAGAATTTGGAGTAGTGAAAATCCACATGTAATTAATGAAGAATCGCTACATCCAGACAAAATTGGTGTTTGGGCAGCGATAAGCCAAAGGCGAATCATAGGACCCATAATTTTATCAGGGAACGTTAACTGCTCAAAGGTACCGTACGGAAATTTTACAACCATTTGTCAATCAGTTGCGTGATGATGAACTTCAAAATGCATATTTCCAACAAGACGGAGCACCTTGTCACTGTACTGCAGAATCTTTGGATTATTTAAGAGAATTTTTTGATGATCGTATAATTAGTCGAAATACTGAAATTGCCTGGCCTGCACGTTCATGCGATTTAACACCTTGCGACTACTTTTTGTGGCCTTATCTAAAAAAATAACATATTTCGAACACATATATTGAATTTGAATGATATGCTACAGAGAATCGAACGGAAATGCATGGAAATTAATAACAATCCAGTAATGTTGCAGAATATCATCAGAAATTTTGAACGGAGGATTTTAAAGTGCATTGATCTTGAAGGACAACATTTTCAACATTTGTTATAGTTTTCAATAAATACCTATTATTTGTTATTTATTTGTATGTATGAAACTGTCAAAATATACGACTTCGTAGGTTAAGTAGTAAATTTCAATTTACGACATACTTCAAAATGTTCTCAGTAAATCACATGCTACTAGATTGACTTTTCAAATGAACACTTGTTAGTTTTCGAGTTATAACACAAGATTCCTATGTCCAGTTTTTTGCGCAACCATAGACGAAAACCTTTTCCACGGAGATACGACGTGGCCAAAGGGATTAATATTTTCAATGCTTCTATGACTAAATTTCGATATTCATTTTGACGAGCAAGCGAAAATGTATTTCAGTCTTCAGATGTAAATTCCAGTTGTACTGTTTTGTCGGCAGACATTTCGATGAGGCGGTCGTGAATCTCAACTGGTAACCTAGTAGCGGCAACAATGTCTTCAGTAAACAGATTCGGTACCCATCTCTTCGAGAAATCATTTTTATCTTCCGAGAAATACTCCGCCAACTGAGTTTATAGCTCACGCAAATGCATCTTCATGCAATCTAAATTGTGTTGAAAAAAGGAGTCCTGTTCATTCAATTTTTTCTAAATATAATAATATAAGTGTTTGGGAACATATCCAAATTTTTACTTTAAAGGTTTTTAAAGGTTCTTAATGAAAGCATCAACTTTGTCTGTCACTAATAAAATGTTTTATCACGCCCTTGTAAATTCACAATAAAGTCGTTTAAATGCGAAAATACATCAGCTAAGTAAGCCAACAACAACATACACTCATTATTCTGTAAAAACAATGACAATTGCGTTTGTTTATCTTAGAAAAATATTATTAATTTATTTCTCAATTACAATACCCTGGTTAACACTTCATTATTTATTGGCGAGTCCCGGTATTTTATATTAAATACGTTCATTCGGATACTTGTTTCGCTGTGGGTAACTTTGGTAACTATATCACCCCTTACGCTTACACGCAGGTGAGATTCGAGGATTAGCAAACAGCTATTGGTAGTGTAAAGTCGTTTAAAAAAATTACGAGTGTACATCTTCTTAATGGAAGTTTATTCACGCATCTTTGACCTTTAGTTAATTCATCGTTCATAAACGTATCATGTCAAAGGTGAATTTTAATTTTTGTAACAGCCAATTTGCCGTTTGCGACTTACGTAGGTTTGAGGAAAATACAACTCAACCTTGGTTTTTGCGTGGCATTCCATTTCGTCTTCGTAAACGGAAAAAAATAAATTCCTGCTGAAGAGTTCACGAGCACTGCAGCCTATACTTCAAGGACAATTTATGGTCATCAAATATCCCGAACAGCGATAGACCTGAGGAATTAATTACCATCTTCGACGGACAAGGACAGGATATCAAGTAATTCGTATTATTAAAGTTTTTGTGTAATTTAAATTCCGTCTGATAATTTTTATATATATTGCTTTCATATTTTGCCGTAATTAATTTAACTTGTTTTAGTATAACTTAATTCATTTTTGTAATATTAATATAGTTATTAGCATTCTTAATGGAATATTAATCAATTTGCATAGCGAACTCATTTAAAATTTAATATATCTTGTATAGTAAAACTTAAAATAATTCATTCTTGTCAATTAAAGAATTTTTCTTACATGCATTTAAGGCCAAATTATTCTTTCGTATTTTCGAAATTAAAACCTAAATTTTGTAGCATATTCCGATATCGACGTATTTTGTAGGAATTTCTTCTGCGGTCACAATTGTTTTTGCCGTGTCGTACGTGACCACAGATGTTCTTTTTTTGCATACATGCAAGTGTCAATAAATGACGACGCATTTTTTAATTTCTTAATTATTAATTTAGAATTTAAATCATTTGTATTTGTGAGTAAGATATTTTGACTATCGCTATTTCTGTTTAGAAAATTATTGTGAATTTATCTGTAATGGTACCTTTAGAAAAAAATCTGCGGAAATAAACTATGTAATTAACTTAAGTAATTATTTTCCATTTTCTATTAACAGTATTATTACGTTCAACTTTTGAGATATTATGTTCACCGTATTGTGTTCACCTTTCTGCGATGTCTAGTTTTGAATTTTGTATAGAGTTATATATATTTTTTTTATTTACCTTAACATACAGTCGGTATAATTATACAGGGTGAAGATTTCAATTGATTAATATTTCTTTATTTGATTTTAATCCAAGCTTAAATATAAGACACCCATTTACTTAATTATATTATAATCATTTATTTTCTTTGATGGTGAATATACGAATTATTTGTTCATAAGTTTTTTTATTTGCCTTGGCACTCCCCGTAGCAATTTCCTTTTCAAGTATCTTGGGTAGCAAGTTTGGAGTAGTACGGAGGTACTTAGTATGTCTAGATATATAGCGTGAGTTTGAGTAGTTTGTATGTGCATGCGCCGAAGATCGCACAATCTCTTTTCTCAGTTTTTAGTTTGAACTTCCGTAAGAAAAACTGAGTGGTGTTACCTTCTAACTTTTATTTTAGTCACACACACCCGTCTCCATTATACCGTGTGTCCCAATTTCGATGCTCACCATTGGTATCTCGGTTATTAGAAGATATAGAACAACGGTTAAATGGGGAATGTTTTGCAGAATTCAATACTCGCGGCAAATCTCATTTCAAATTTGCTCTAACTTTTCAAATTTTTTAAATATTTTGAAAAATCAAAAATTTGCCGATTTCGTTATTCCTCAATAACTCGATAACGCTTAGTCTGACCTCTTTTAAGGTTTTACATTGTTCAGACACTTTTTTAAAACAAATTATTTGATACAAACAGAAACCCCCGATTGTCATTTGTTTTTAAGTTATTACCACTATCTTTTGTTTTCCATATGGTGGCCATATTGGATTTTGGGTTTGTTAGGTAGTCCTCAAAATGTGCTTTTCAACGATGTATAACATGCCTGAAAAATGTTTATTTATAAGGAAAATATTAATAAAAATGTAAATTAATCTTTAATATGAAATTAGTAGGCTGAAAAATTAAACACCAATGTCAAATGAAAGTGAAAAGATATTCTAAGTATAGCAAACGCTAATTAAGTTGGCGCGAGGAGGGGTAAGTTCGCGCAGGATTAAAAGTAGCGGGGAGATTTGTATTTGGTTTTACATCAAATGTCAGATAATTCTAACCTCTGAGCGTGTATCACTAGCAAAGACATTATGTTCCGTCAAACGTCAATGACAAATGTATTCTGACAATGAAACAAAACGATAACCTGTCAAAGTACAATTAGTGCTGCAGAGATAAGTTAATTAAAACTACTTGTAGTTAGTGATAAGTAATTATTGTCAAGTATTAAGATTTATAAGTATTGATAATGCCACATACATATTCAAACGAAGAAAAAGTTGATATGTTGGAAGTGTATTTCAAAACAAATAGAAACACTAAAAATGCGTGCACGAGTTATGCAGAGCGTTTTCCAGAAAAACAACAGCCACACAGGACAATTTTTAGAAGACTAGTTAGCAAATTAAAAAACTTTGGAAGCTTCGAACAAAAACGAGGTAACTATGAAGTTAATGATGCTGATACACATCTAAATAATATTTTGCAGAACGTTAGGAACAATCCCAGCACATCAGTTCGTCGTGTGACACGAGAAACAGGGATTTCAAAATCTACTGTTCACAGAACCTTGACGAAAAACAAGTATCACCCTTACAAACCAACAATTGTACAAGGTTTAAGTGATAATGACAATCTCCGACGATTACAGTTTAGCAGGTGGTACCTTCAAAAATGTGAATATGACGCTAATTTTCCTAAGAAAATACTATGGACAGATGAAACAAGATATACCAATTGTGGAGTGTTCAATAGGAATAACTATCATCATTGGTTTACTGAAAATCCACATTTGGTAAATCAAAGAAGATTTCAAGTTCGATTTGGTTTTAATGTCTGGTGCGGTTTAATTGGTATGACATTTTGTTTACATTTTCTTTGTTTTTTAAACTCTCTTTTTCGATTTAGATAATCAGTTAATAGGTCCTTTCATCTTTGATTACAATTTAACTGGTAACAGATATTTGGAGTTACTAACAAACGAGATAATGCCTGCTTTGAGGCAAATTATTAATCCCGAGAACATGCAAAACATCTGGTTCCAGCAAGATGGTTGCCCGGCCCATAACACTCGTAACGTGCAACATTTTTTGAGAGAAAACTTTAATGAGAGAGTGATTTCAAATAATGGACCCGTGCAATGGCCTGCGAGATCACCCTACCTTACCCCGCTTGACTTTTATTTATGGGGTACCACTAAAAACGAAGTATTTGATTTTGAACCGCCAGAAACTCGGGAAATTTTAGAACAAAGAGTACTAGATGTGCTACGATCAGTAAACGGAAACACGCTACGTAGAGTTTGTAACTCTACTCGAACAAGGTGTCAAAATTGTGTGGAACAGAATGGTCGTCAAATTGAACAATTTCTTTAAGTGAATGTGAACTTTGTTCTGCATCTTTACTTTTTATTTCTATAATTTTTTTATCGTTTTTCGTTTGTTTACAGTATTACTTAGAATATCTTTTCACTTTCATTTGACATTGGTGTTTAATTTTTCAGCCTACTAATTTCATATTAAAGATTAATTTACGTTTTTATTAATATTTTCCTTATAAATAAAAAATTTTCAGGCGTGTTATACATCGTTGAAAAGCACATTTTGAGGACTACCTAACAAACCCAAAATCCAATATGGCCGCCATATGAAAAACAAAAGATAGTGGTAATAACTTAAAAACAAATGACAATCGGGGGTTTCTGTTTGTATCAAATAATTTGTTTTAAAAGAGTGTCTCAACAATGTAAAACTTTAAAAGAGGTCAGACTAAGCGTTATCGAGTTATTGAGGAATAACGAAATCGGCAAATTTTTGATTTTTCAAAATATTTTAAAAATTTAAAAAGTTAGGTCAAATTTGAAATGAGATTTGCCGCGAGTATTGAATTCTGCAAAACATTCCCCATTTAACCGTTGTTCTATATCTTCTAATAACCGAGATACCAATGGTGAGCATCGAAATTGGGACACACGGTATATGACTAAGGGTATATATAATAAATAGAAGCTCCCATACTTTGTGCGATACAACTACCGTTTTTTTTTATCTCGACCATCTTCAGACGCTTTCGCTGCCCCAGCTTCGCGAGTAGGTAGCAATACAATCCCATTCATGGCCCCCAAATTTTATAATTTTAAGTTCATTCGTTTCAAAAAAATTACCTTGTTGCCAGACTTTTTCACTTCTCGCTATATCAGTTCCTATATTGACTCAAATGATCCAGTCGATGTTGTTTATACCGATTTCGCGAAGGCCTTCGACACTATTGACCATACCATATTATCGTACAAACTAATTCATTTGGCTTTACATTGGCATCCCTAACAGGCCTGATAGCTTCCTATCTTTATAATCGCTCATGTTATGTCCGCTTTTATTCCTCCACTTTAACTGCTTCTTCCGGTGTTCTTCAGGGCTCGAAAATTGGTCCGCTATTGTTTAATGTTTATATTAATGATATTCTATTGTTGCTCAACTCTCGCGTCCTTGCCTACGCGGGCGACCTAACATCTTCAGGAAAATATCTTCTACCTCTGATTGCGAAGCTCTGCAAAATAATTTAAGCACTACCTAAATAGTGTAACGAGAACAAGATAGAGATCAGTATAAATAAATGCGTTGTCATCACATTCACTAGAAGGACGAACCCTATAATGTAATATACACCTACTCACTTGACCACTACAATATTTCACTACAATCACAAATTAAAGACTTGGTTGTATTGTTTGATCAGCGCTTGCCGTTCACTGACCTCATTCTATCTGTTTGCAAACTGCACTTCACGCATTCTTAGTTTTGTTATTCTATCCTGCTGAAAATTTGAAAATCCAAATACCTCCAAGACGGTCTATTTTACACGCCTTAAACTCGCATAAGCATCAATTATTTGGTATCCTTATTGTGTCTACCGGAATTTACTGATCGAGAATGTGCAGCAAAGATTCTTGAAATATTTAACATACAAATTACACGACTCTACAAAAAAATTTTCTTTCTTTGTCCTAAAGTTTATTTTATGATTTTTCGGTTAATTATGCACAAAAACGAAAAGAAAATAGCTTTTTTTGGTATAAAGTTTGCTTTTGTGATAGTTATAGTAATAATACTCATTTTTGATTTTTTTGTATAAATTTTAATTAATTTTAATACATTCAAAAATACCGCGCGATCAGAGTGGGGTTTTTACGTTCACATAGTGCCGCTAGATGGCACTCGAGTGATAAACAACGATCAGGTGTTTTGTACAAGTCTAGAAAAACTTAAAATGTCGTCGCGAAAGTGTAAATATGATGCTGATGCATTTTGTTATACATGTGGTCAATTTATTAAAGTTCGAGACGTAAAATACGAACTAAAGACATCTGACATTCTCTGTGAAGCCTACGAAGCATATTTTGACTGTCCTGTTCGGCATCAAGACAAGCCATGGGCTCCACATGTTGCTTGTAGTTATTGTAAAAGATGTTTGGAAGATAAGCAATTTTTAATTAAGCGGTGAATAAAATATAATAGACATATTAATTTTTATTCCTACATTTTAGGTTGGTATCGAGGTGAGAAGAGGTCCATGAAATTTGCAATACCAAGGATCTGGCGACAACCAAAAGACCACGTCAATGACTACTACTTTTGCATTGTGAATTCGAGTAAAAGATGTAGAGGTAAAAATGCAAAACCTATCGAATATCCTGACCTTGAATCTTCTTCTGCTCCAATTGCACACGACCTGACACGACCAGTACCTGAGCCACGGAAAAAATTATTGCAGAAAAGTAGCTCATCTCTTAGTTCTGATAAAAGTAATTCCGATAAGGAGTTTTCACATACACCAGAACAACCAAAACACCATCTTATTACTACAGAAGATTTTAACGACTTGATAAGAGATTTAAATTTGCCAAAAAATAAAGCAGAGCTTTTAGGCTCTCGCTTAAAACAGTGGAATTTGCTTGATGATGTTAATATCACGGATCAGCGGACTAGGCATGAAACATTCTCAACGTTTTTCACAAAAGAAGATGGACTTTGTTTTTGCAATGACATAAAAGGTATGTTCGAAGAAATTGGGATACCTTGTGTTCCTAGTGAATGGCGTTTATTCATTGACAGCTCTACAAAAAGCTTAAAAGCTGTTTTATTACACAACGGAAATAAATTCGCATTTCTTCCAATCGCTCACTCAGTACATCTTAAAGAAAATTATGACAGTGTTAAAATCTTGCTTGAATCTGTAAAGTATCGCGAGTATAACTGGCAGCTGATTGCAGATTTTAAAATGGTGGAATTTTTAATACTACAGAACGGATATACAAAGTATCCGTGTTATCTGTGCTTATGGGATAGCAGAGCGGATGCTAAGCACTATATTCAACGGTCATGGCCTGTAAGAACAGAACTTTGTGTCGGAAAACAAAAAGTAACATTTGAGCCGATTGTTGAAGCGGAAAAAGTGTTAATGCCACCTCTGCACACTAAGAGGAGGGTTGATGAAACAATTTGTTAAAAAACTGGATGAAACTTCAGAAGCTTTTGGATACTTGAAAAAGTTTTTTCCGAAGTTATCAGAAGCAAAGGTTAAAGCTGGGGTTTTTGTTGATCCGCAAATTAGACAGATTTTCGCCGATGAAAAATTTCCAACGTTGCTGAATTGTACTCAAAAAGCGAGTTGGAACAGTTTTAAAGCAGTAGTTTCTGGATTTTTAGGAAATAACAGAGCTGAAAACTACGAAAAGTTAGTTGCGGATATGCTAAAAAATTTTAAGGCCATGGGCTGCAGGATATCATTAAAAGTACATATGCTGCATGCTCATTTAGATAAATTTAAAAACAACATGGAAGCTTATTCAGAAGAGCAAGGAGAACGTTTTTATTAGGACATTATGAGCTTCGAACAACGTTATCAAGGCCAATACAATGAAAACATGTTGGGGGACTATATTTGGGGTTTATTGAGAGAAAGTACTTATGAACATAAAAGAAAAAGTAAAAGCGTGCACTTTTAAATTATTTTCCACTTTTTTGTAAGTTATTGTGATAGTAAAACTTAATAAAAATAATAAACATATTTATTTGAATGGTTTCATCTTCAATTAAAAATTAAAACCATAGATTTTGAAAAATATCGTTCAATCGGTCTCCTAAATACAAAAGCAAACTTTTTCATGTCATATAATTTTTTTCGTCTAATTACGACCTAAAATATCGAAATTTTATGTTTTAAAGTCAAAGTCAAATTTTGTGTTGACCCGTGTTATCTGGCATTTATCCTGCTACGGAAGTTGACTATTAAGAATTACTGCGTGAACACAATTTCACCTCACTTTTTGATTACAGAGAGATAGCAAGTGGTCAGTTTTTGATTAAGCTAGTCTGCAATGGTATCAACGCATCGAATTTCTGCTCCTTACCGTTGACTTTATGGTGCAAAAATATATAATGAGATCAAATAAAATATTTTCGGAAGCCAGAGCTAGAACTAACGTCTTTGCTAAAGCACCAATTACATATATCACTAGAAATGCTAACAGAATTTTCCCTAATCCTTTTTACCTTTCCGCTACAATTTAACATAGATTCAGTAAATTACCCACGTTTGCGTCTCTTGACAATTCAAAAACCCGGTTAGTATTTATTTTGGGTTCGTTTATTTTAATTGTAGTTTTTCTTATGGATTATAAGTTAGTTTAATTTTTGACAGTGTACTTTATTATTGCATTGTCTTCTTAATGGAGAGATCTGTTGGACAATAAAGAAAATTATTATTATTATTGATTACTCCTTCAACAATTCGCGCCTTATACACCCTACAGTTGTAGTGTCGAAGCAGAGTTTTCTGAGAAAATTTATTGGTTAATTGACGAAGGAGATACTTGTTGAAACTTCATTATAACGCTAAGAAATAAGTAATTAAACTTCTAGTTTCAAAAATTCTTTTATTGTAAATACCACTACAATATTTTTTCGCCATACAATGGCTTCATCAGGTAGTATTTCATCCACCTGATGAAGCCATTGTATGGCGAAACAATATTGTAGTGGTATTTACAATAAAAGAATTTTTGAAACTAGAAGTTTAATTACTTATTTCTTAGTGAAATTTATTGGGTCTCTTTCCGCGTATAGCCGTGTTCAAGCTCTTAATTGTGTCTGCGTAAACATTTCCCGTTATTATAGTACCTTTTAGCATATACTCAATTAAGAGTATCCCCTCGGCGTACCAGAAAAATGTGGCCATCTCTTTTCGCGCGGCAAATTTCGTTTTTGCCTTCTTGGGCAGTGGAGAACCATTATGAATCAATTGCCTGGGCTCTTGTATCATGAGAGAATCCAAGTAGTGTACTCAAGTTTCATCCCCAATTACAATTCTATTTAATAAGTCTTCATCTACAGATAAAACAGTCGAATTCTCTTAACAAATTTGTCGTCTACACAATTTTTATTCGGGAATGAGCCGCCAGGGAATCCATTGTGTCGATACTTTGCTCATTGCCAAATCTTCATGTAGAATTTGGAAAACATTTCTGATATTCCTATTTCTCTAGCAATAACTGAAACTTTTACTCGGCGGTCGGTGAACACCAAATCTTCAACTTTGTTGATGATTTCTTTAGTTCGTGCTTCCAAAAGTCTTCTAAACTTTTGGTCAACATGAATGGATTCTCTGCTCCATTTGAACTACTTACACCAAAATTTGACTTGGAAACAGCACGGGCTATTTTCTACATACACTGCCACCATTCTCTCATGAATGTTCTTTGGACTACTGCCGTCTTTTGATGTAAATTTCACGACGCTTCTGTGCTCAAGTTTCAAATCACTCATTTTCTTTAAACGAATGTAAAAGTAACAAATGTTAAGCAATCCGAACCAAATCTTGAGATAACACTATAAAATGTCAGAAAAACTTGACGTAAGAAAATTGTCACCATAGCATATTGTTTTCATAGCTAGGTAGATAACAGAAAACACCTCTCTTGTATTTTCGAGAATAAATCTTCTATAAATAAACTCAATGACGGTGTTCAATTTCAAGCTTAATTTTGACAAATTCTTCTTCTGCATTATCTAAGGAGATTTGATTTTCAATACATCTAAGATATGTAAAATTATTTCTATAAAAAAAAATATATGGGGATGACTAGCAGCAAAGAAAAGAACTCAATTACGCTTACACGTTTGGAATAAATGTATATATGTATGTGTGCGTGTATATGTATGTGCGCGTGTCCTTATTTCCTTTACACTTCCACCAGCGAGATGTGCAAGTAATCTGACGAGGAGTCTGTTAATGTTTCCCCTGGTGGTCGTTACGCGGCGCTCTTATCGCCGGCTGAGCCACTGATTGCTTCATTTCAGACAATTGCCTGTTTATATTCGGCGGACCGCAACCAGTCCTTATCCTGATAAAACAAGGACCTGTTCCTCGTCGTCGTAGTAGTAGTAGTAGTCGTCCTCCTTCTGTACAACTCTAACAGCGGTAACAACAGTTGTTTTGCTCGACTGTTTTGTATTGCACGCGTCTGTCTCTCTACTTACATATACATCCAACTTACAATTCCACATTTTGCCGTTCGTTGTTACTGTTCACTGGTTGGCTCTAAACACCTAGCAAGAACGCGGATAATCTTCGGGATAATGGTAATCGTTTCTGTGTTTACTATTGTCACTTCTGGTCTTTTCGGGATTTCTCTTATTCGCTGCGGTTTCCTTCATCCCTTAGAGTTTGTTTTAAAAGAGAACTCTCTTTATTGTGATGATTTCGTCTTTTAGTATATGCGCCAAATCATTCAAAATGGAACGCGTTATATAAGCTGGATCGCATGATTATACATATCTAATTGTTAAAGTCTATATTTATTTTTAAAATTTTATTTTCATTTATTTTAACAATCTTCAATGCATATCTTTGCTTTTATAAATATCTATAATAAAAGAATGACCATTAACAAAGCTTATCATTTAAAACCCATCACAACATATACATATATATATATATATATATATATATATATATATATATATATATTGTTATAAAGGAAAGCTCTGTATATATTTTAATGTATGTCAATATAGTAATATAGCAATGTAAAATGCCGAATGAATAAGTACTTTAATTAAATATGTATAACTAGCTCAATTTTGTAAACTTTGAATATGCTAATATTTGAACAAGAGCGCTTCTTAATCTCAAGGTTATTTGGTCGGTTCTTAGATACCATACAGTTCAACAAGCATACATAAAATAAAAACAATTTCATAAATTAATAAATAAATATATTCAAGACAATTATTGATTTCTGATACAAGATATAAACATGCACTTAATATACTATCTCAAAACATCAAAGAAATAGGTTGCTCAGTTAACCCCTTTTACTAATAATATAAATAGTTGTCTATACTATGTTCACATGACTATTGAAAACTAGTCGAATAAAAAATGGAGGTTACATTAGAAATGATTATACTAACAATGAAATTCTATGAATATATAATGCTTAAAAATGGTATTTTGCCCCAAGATAACGTGACCTTAATGATATACTAAATAATATGCTATAACAAATGAAGTTTCTTTTTGAAATTATGCATGTATAGTTCCACCTGGGAATACCTGTTGTTAATGGAGAGTATGAAGTTTTCAAGACTAATATACATAAGATTCATAGGTATTCAGGAAATAACAGGCTGGTTCTGTAAAGGTTGGTCGTTTGTGATATTCTTTACGTAGGACAGGAAGGTTTCCTTTACGAAGGGCCACTTTCTGAATAAATTCTTGAATAAATGAACCAGGTTTAATTAATTTAGCACTTTTAAATGGTTCTTGGATTTCTAAATATGGTTTATTTAATTCTTTTTAGCCAATGCTTCCAAAATTAACTGGCTTTGAAACAGGAAAATTCTTGATATATATTATTATTGAAAATACATCACTTTTTCTTTCGGAGACAGTCTTCAATTAAGGTAATTACATTTACTATATTTTTAAAACGACATTTATGATTAAATTAGGCTTATAGGTATATTGTGATTTTATGAATTTTAAAAATGATGCTTCGAAAAAACGTCGTTTCTATTACAAGTCGTGCAAAAATCTTCTCTAAACAACATTTGTTTTTTTGTCACAACTACCACAAGAATCTAGTGATAATTAATTATATTTTTGTAAAATTTTGCTATAAATCCAAATAATATAAATAAAGTAATTTTATCCATCTTAATAAATTATTTTTCATGGTGCATATACATGCTGAGCCGAAGATATAAAGGAAACGTCCCATACGATAGACTTCAGCAATACCAAATTATTGGCGAACATAGAACATATGAAAACCAGAATTATCAGAGAAGCTATCGAAATTGAGAAACGTCCGGACAATTTGAATTCGCGAGATGATACCCAGAGGCTACCAACAGCATGGAAACCAGTTTTAAGCAAAGAAATTGTCAACAAGAAACAACAAACAAAAACACCTACACCGCAACCAAGCCAAACACTCCAGCCACAGGCCCAACGACACGGAGCCGCGCACACACTCAAACAAGTGTAACCAACCAGAACGCTAAGTCACCATCCTAAACTCGACTACGTAAGTTTACGAGTAACCAGAAGCAGAAGCAGACAGTTATCGCAGACCTGAAGATGGCAAATGTGATTTTGCCGAAACGTCGTCCAGAAACCAGCACCGGTCTTTACAAAGACCAAACAGTGGAAACGCGGAAGTAAATCCGGAATCCAGTTACAATGTATATATATATATATATATATATATATATATATATATAATTGAAAAGAAATGATCGACCGTGATATATTATCAAAAATTTATTTAAATTCGTGTAAGCGGTCAATTAAAAAACTCCTTTATTAAATTACCCTATATTTCGCAACACTTTGTCGCTTCTTCTGGGGTAACTACAAGATTAATGAGAAAAATAACAAAAAATAAATAAGAGTATAAAACAGTAGTAAAAATACTTACAAAATGTAGAGTTAAAAAATAATAAAATTGACGTACAAAATATAAAAATGATTAGATATAAAAAATAAAATAACTATAGAAACAAGCCTAAAGAACTTTTAAAAAAACATATATATGAAAAGTTAAAACATGAAAAATAAAAAAAAATATAATGCAATATAAATTAAAACAGCATATGGACCAAATAACAAAACGATTTAAGATCGTCAACTAACAGTCAAACCCAGTATATTAAAATAAATTATACTAAGACCATTAGTATCAGATCTATAATTTATGTTATTTGTCTCCCTGTTGATGTGGACCATTTCTAAAAAAGTTCTTTTTTTATGGTTATTTTCAACGTCTAAGATTTTAACGTCAACAAAATTGAAAGTATGGTCACGATCAAGTGCATGGTCCACCAATGCACAAGATCTCTTAGCAATAAGGACATCACTTTTATGTTGAGTAACGCGCTGTTTTAGCCACTGTGATGTCTGACCTATATAAACGCCACAACAATCAGAACATGCTATCCTGTAGACAACGTGACTATTTAATAACATTAAAATTGCTAAATACAACACCCATACCTTGAAGAAGTTGTATAGTAAGATAAAAGACATAACACCTTTCTTTCTAAATAGTCACGTTGTCTACAGGATAGCATGTTCTGATTGTTGTGGCGTTTATATAGGTCAGACATCACAGTGGCTAAAACAGCGCGTTACTCAACATAAAAGTGATGTCCGTATTGCTAAGAGATCTTGTGCATTGGTGGACCATGCACTTGATCGTGACCATACTTTCAATTTTGTTGACGTTAAAATCTTAGACGTTGAAAATAACCATAAAAAAAGAACCTTTTTAGAAATGGTCCACATCAACAGGGAGACAAATAACATAAATTATAGATCTGATACTAATGGTCTTAGTATAATTTATTTTAATATACTGGGTTTGACTGTTAGTTGACGATCTTAAATCGTTTTGTTATTTGGTCCATATGCTGTTTTAATTTATATTGCATTATTTTTTTTTTTTATTTTTCATGTTTTAACTTTTCATATATATGTTTTTTTAAAAGTTCTTTAGGCTTGTTTCTATAGTTACTTTATTTTTTATATCTAATCATTTTTATATTTTGTACGTCAATTTTA
Source organism: Melolontha melolontha (assembly GCA_935421215.2). NCBI lineage: Eukaryota > Metazoa > Arthropoda > Insecta > Coleoptera > Scarabaeidae > Melolontha > Melolontha melolontha. The sequence goes on along the minus strand of OW285238.1, from coordinate 145,866,235 downwards.
TTATTTTTTAACTCTACATTTTGTAAGTATTTTTACTACTGTTTTATACTCTTATTTATTTTTTGTTATTTTTCTCATTAATCTTGTAGTTACCCCAGAAGAAGCGACAAAGTGTTGCGAAATATAGGGTAATTTAATAAAGGAGTTTTTTAATTGACCGCTTACCCGAATTTAAATAAATTTTTGATATATATATATATATATATATATATATATATATAATAACTTCGTGACCTTGGTATGATATGGTAAACCTAATCAGTAGGCGATTAAAGGTCTGTATATTACTTCAAAATATATGTATTTAAAAAACTCTACATGTTTCGGCTATATACGCCTTTTTCAAGAGAATACAAAATATGAATGACAGGATATAAATGTCAAGTAATTAAGTTGCTATGGTTTAAATTATTCAAAGATACATTCTAGTAATAATAATAAATCATGCCTTAGTATTCCAAAAAATAGATAACAAGGTGTGAAAATATGTGTTGTTCGCTGCTAGCAATTTGTGTCTCCTTCTGGGTATGAACTTGTGTGTTGGTTGCTGCTGGCAGCTTGCGTCTCTCTATGGGTGTGTGGTTTTGTGTGAGAGCGTAAGTGTAGGGTTTTGTATGTCGGTGCGTTCGTGCGTGTGTTTAGTGATCGGTCGCATGAATTTAGAGAGGTCGGATAACCAGCCGTTGCGTAGGGCCGCCAACCCTTTCCCGACAACTTCTTTACAATTCCGTGCAGTACTTCGACGGTCTGACCCCCGCCCCAACGAGGCAAGGCGCAGACAGGCGAAGCGCACCCTGTACGGGGTTGCTCATCGCAACTAAGGGAACACTCTTAGTGGCTACCTCGGTCGACGATGGTCACACTTATGCCATCTTAACGTTTTCCGCCGAAGCGGGGGCATAGCACACACGTCGAACGTGTGTGTGCTGTTAACGGCAGCCTAGCCAGGTTGTCGCCCAGGACCGGTCCTAGTGGTGTGTGCATTGCGCGGCGACGAGATACCGCCGCGTAGCATGGTTCCTCACTCTTGCTGGAAAGGCGGAATGGCACCTGACTGCCCAACGGGCAGACCCCCCTAGAGTTTTGTAGCGCATATGCTAGGCTGCAACCCAGTAGAGGACCACATCAGCAAAAAACAGAAAACAGGGATAGGCAGGGAAAAGCAAGACATGAGTTATTATTACGTATGCGCCCGTGGAGCGACTTAAGATACAAAGTTGTCGGCATTCGCTCAAAACGAGAAGGAAAACCACGAAAACCTGCTCGGACAACTAGACAGGAATCAAAACACGGAACAGTCATCATGATAAGCAAAAGTATATGATATTTAAATGATATTTAAATAACATAAGGTATATAACAAAAAAAAAAAAAAAATATAATATGATGGTAAATTGTAGATCGTTACAAAATTAAAATATCCCTGTTTTCTGTTTTTTGCTGATGTGGTCCTCTACTGGGTTGCAGCCTAGCATATGCGCTACAAAACTCTAGGGGGGTCTGCCCGTTGGGCAGTCAGGTGCCATTCCGCCTTTCCAGCAAGAGTGAGGAACCATGCTACGCGGCGGTATCTCGTCGCCGCGCAATGCACACACCACTAGGACCGGTCCTGGGCGACAACCTGGCTAGGCTGCCGTTAACAGCACACACACGTTCGACGTGTGTGCTATGCCCCCGCTTCGGCGGAAAACGTTAAGATGGCATAAGTGTGACCATCGTCGACCGAGGTAGCCACTAAGAGTGTTCCCTTAGTTGCGATGAGCAACCCCGTACAGGGTGCGCTTCGCCTGTCTGCGCCTTGCCTCGTTGGGGCGGGGGTCAGACCGTCGAAGTACTGCACGGAATTGTAAAGAAGTTGTCGGGAAAGGGTTGGCGGCCCTACGCAACGGCTGGTTATCCGACCTCTCTAAATTCATGCGACCTATCACTAAACACACGCACGAACGCACCGACATACAAAACCCTACACTTACGCTCTCACACAAAACCACACACCCATAGAGAGACGCAAGCTGCCAGCAGCAACCAACACACAAGTTCATACCCAGAAGGAGACACAAATTGCTAGCAGCGAACAACACATATTTTCACACCTTGTTATCTATTTTTTGGAATACTAAGGCATGATTTATTATTATTACTAGAATGTATCTTTGAATAATTTAAACCATAGCAACTTAATTACTTGACATTTATATCCTGTCATTCATATTTTGTATTCTCTTGAAAAAGGCGTATATAGCCGAAACATGTAGAGTTTTTTAAATACATATATTTTGAAGTAATATACAGACCTTTAATCGCCTACTGATTAGGTTTACTATATATATATATATATATATTTATATCAAAATTAAATGAACGGGTAAGCGGTCTGTCAAATAAAAAAACTCATTTATTTCACTCTATATTTCATAACGATTTGCTACTTCTTCAGGAGTTCAATTACAGAGTTAAAATTTAGCAAAGACGCCACTAAACATACTAAAATTAATAGTCTACATTAAAACATTAAATTAACAAGATGTTGGTTACTCGTCAACCTTTTAAAAACTTTTTTAAAAAATTAATTTTAACATGTCTAGATATTCGAATGAATCCATACATTTGCCTAAGCCTGTATATAATATATTTCATTTAGAAATTATATCCAATTGACTTCTCTTTTCATACGTAACACCTACGTAATTTACGGTAATATTATTATCTGGCTTTACCATTGCTTTTCTCATTAATTCGAAGTCGTTTTGGGTTATATTTAGAACATTACTAAATTACAGTGTTACACCCATTTAGAAATCTAAGTTTATATTTTTGAGTCAACCGCCTTAATATGTACTCGTTTATATATTCTTTTAGCACACGATTACCTCAACAAAGTGAATAAAAATCTAAATCTGGGTCTTTCGGCCCCAATATATTCAATCATGGCTACATAGAGGCCGAGATTGCCATGTTAAAACCGTAATGAAAGTTCGTTATGTGGCAGATAAATAATAATGGCATGCACCTAAATGAACGCTGAACTATTGGAATAGCGGCAGGTGGGGGTAGACAGTCTAATCGCCAGGGTGTGCATGTGTACCACTCTGTGCTGAATATTTCATGGCCTAAATGCTGCTGTTATGAAATAATGGGCTTTAAAATGCCGGTACACCGTTCTCCTGCTATTTACGTATTTGTTATTTTGTCAACTCTCTGTCCGTTCACGCATTCGTGTGTGAGCGTGTGTTAAAGCAACATTTTAACCGGTTAAAACACAACGGTACGACAAATTATTATTTGTTCAGAACACATTATACAAATTAACTTTTTAGCAAACAAAATATCTCTGCAGAACTATTAAAATGTACGTTATCTAAAAATCTCAGTCGTACATATTAAAATATAACATGTGCACATGTTTTACGTTTGTAAATATACATTCATACACACATGCATACATATGTAGAAATGTACCTGTATACCATACGTTATAGTGATGAGGTGGTAATTTATTCAATGTGCACAAGAGCCCATAAATCTTTTTCCACGGAATTTATGAATGTACATTATTTTTAGATGGCAGTCGTATTTAATTTATTTCCACTTTCATTACCGATGAAATGATTCGGAATAATAGATAATGAAGATTATTATACAAACCTGTTCTTACATTTCGATAATGCGAGGGACGTCTCTTTAGTGCTACATATGGCCTCATAGAGGACACCAGTAATAAAACGTCAGGTAACGAAATAAAAAAACACTTTTTTCACAAAAATAGTTTTAATAAACTAAATGTACGTTTCGTGTGCTCAGCACACATCATCAGTAGTACTGTTTAAACATAATATCTACGAGACAATATATATAATATGAAAATACATTATATACAGAAAAACTCGAGGTAGGATGAAAACAAATTAATGAAATATTACAATTAATCTTAAAACTAATACAATTTCTGAGAATGAGTTCATGAGGAAATACCAAATATCTATGAAACAAAGGGGGCATTAGGTTGGACTAACGGCAAAAGGATTAGGGATTACAATACAAAATATTAATGTGAATGAAGAATTTAGTACCTGTTCACAAGATGTCTTAAGTATTTAATGACGTCGGTATACATGCTAACAGTTTATTATTCAGGGGTGAAATATCATTATTTAGAAGATAATTTTTCCGTTGTCCAAATATCTAAACTTAATTTCTGGTCCAAAGAAATCAACCATGTCGCTAATACATTAATTTAATAACAACTATTCCAAGCACGATATCCAACGTACCATAAATAAACACCTTAACTTATCTTATGTACAAGCCGGTATTCAGCAAGTGGACTATATATATATATATATATATATATATATATATATATGTATATATTGAGGCATTGCAAGAAGGGCTCTTTCTCTGAAAAAATACAAAGGATACATGCAACTGTAATGTTTGTATTTACTATGTAATTTAATACCAAGAAGGGGAAAGATTGATTCAAAGTATAAATACTTTATTATGACGACAAATTTGCCTTGAAATAATTAACTTATTTTTCTATTTTTTATTGTAATGTTTATATTCAAGTCTATTTCAAAATTATATAACGCGATTTTATTCAAACAAATTTAACGTATTTATATTTAAATGTATTTGAACAATTAAGCCCCGCCCACAATTTTAACGGTGCAATAACCCGCAAAGAAACAGATGTTGACAGAGTGATTGTAAACACATCAACATATGTTACCTAACTAAAGTTATTTTATAAATCAAAATGTAATTTTTTTAACTGTTTTACACTGTAAAAATGTTTAATTTAATAATATTCAAAAAGATAATGCAAGTAAAGAATGGAGCGATTTGCGGCAAGTTATGCAATTAAAAACAAATGAAAAGATTGGCGTCGGTAATTAGTAGTTGCAACGAGAGGTCTCGTTTTTTTGTGCTCCGGCTTAATTAAAATAATTTGGCGGAAATATTAAGTGCTCGAGATTTTTAAGTCTACCAAACGTTTCAACTACCTACGAACTACCTGTAGACCAAATTTAACATCTTCCGACCAAACAGTTCAAGAGTTAAGAATTTTTATAGTTTTCGATACGAAAACTACCCGCCCAAAATTTCACCGTACATCGAACACCATCTTTGAACGCTCGAGATCGGCCATCCGTTCAAGCCGCCGTCGGACTTGGAGATTTGGAACAGTTCACATCATCCCGAGGGATAGTAGCAGAAATATTCTCCAGTTTCCCGCTGTGAAGACTTCTCCAGAACACAGGCGCAGGAATCAACAGAGGTTATATCCGAAGATTCAGGTTTTTGCTATTTTTACAAATATTATACGCGCCATTTTTAACTTGCTTATGAACACTTCTAGAACCTTTTTTGTTTATTCTATAAATAATTATTTGCATTGCTTTCACCGATATTCAACCACTGTAATTTTTATTCAACATTATTTAAAACTTAGTATTCACTATTTCCAATATTAAACTTGATTCGATTTCACTTTTTAAAATATTTTAATAAAGCAACAATTATTTGCACTTGTCTTACACCAAATTTGCATTTGTACTGTAAGAATACCAACTGCTAAGTGTGTCTCCCTTATGATATATGTGTGTCACGAAACTGTTTATTTAAATTCTGAAATTTTTCAAGATGTTTTCTTATTAATAAAGTTAATTGTCAATATTTTACTTTGTTTTTTTTTGTTGTAAAGTACTTGAGATATTGTTCCATTTCCAATTAAATAAGCTACGTAAATAAATTCAAAGTGGAGAGAAGTGAACCTACCTTAACCCTGAGAGAGAAATAAGCTAGCCGATAAAAAACAGATAAGTATTGAATAAGCCCGATTTAAATAAATTTTTATATACAATCTACGTTCACAGAAATATAACTTTTGTCATCCCAACTTTTGGGGCAATATAATTCACATGTCAATAGCAATATTACTTTATATTAATCTATAATAAACATTTTTTATATATTAACGTCATTGTAATATGCATGTTTGGAGCCAAACTTTTTGGGGCATTTATAACATTCATTCATTTACCTAGTACTAGAAACGTAACAATATATATATATAAGGAGTATCAGCAAAATCCTCATCAAACATAACATCAAAACCATCTTCAAATCCCACACCATATAATCGGCACCCTTTTTTGTTAAGCATAGAAATCATTTGAAAACCTCCATCTACAGAATTCCATGCTTGTGTTGTTTAGAGCGCTGCTATAGTTGAACATAGGTTGGCTACTGGATACCATATTAAACATTAATCTGCTCAGATTCTATTAGGCTACCCTTATTACTTTAATTGCAAAATACGTGAATCCATAGAGATCCTAAAGCATTCCAAGAATATCAAGTGATGACGGATACCCTCTACACCACACCTGGCAAACTCCTCTTTCTCAAAAACTCAACCGTAACTGTGACTCTCCACTGAGAGTTTCTATATAATCCCGTCCCAAACTAACAAACTTTTTCATTTTCAGTACAGTAATAGTAGTAGCAGCAGATGTTCCTTGTAACAGTTGGCGAAACGTCGGCCTCTAGTAAGCAGTGCCAAAGACGCGCTTACAGTCCGGAATCCAAGAAGCAATCATGGATATGCCATTTTCTACACAGTTTACTGTGGCGAAAATTAAGTTCGTAATTGTAAATACGCCTATAACGTTATGTTTACATTAATTGGATAATAACGAAAGTTATCTATTTGTATTCTGAAGGTATAAATTATACAAACTGTTTTGGATGTAATAAAAGCATAAAAAAGATTAAATTCTTACACTAATATAAAGTAAATATGTGCAAAACTACTTCGTCGTTAAATCTAAACCATAACATTCGGATTATAGTGGAAGTGCTTATTCATTACCTATCGTGATAATAAAAAATCGTTTATACGCGAATAAACAACTCCTACTAATCCCTACTTCAAGTCGTTGAACATGCACTAGAATGCATTTTAGTGTATGTACATTCATTTACAAAATTTCTCGTATAAATAAAATTTTTACTACGATTAATACATATAAGATAATAAATACAATATCTATCCAATAAATAAGATAAATAATATTTGATTTTTCAATAGAAAAGCGAATGTAGTTTTCTTTTCGCATCATAGAATTCGTCCAAGAGATAATATCCTATTAGACAACAATCTTATAACCATTAAAAAAGCTGTCAAATACGATATGCGGCAAAATAAACTGTACTGAAATGCGCATGTGTCAAATTTGTATGCGTCATGCGCGGAAACGTACCGAGTGGTTTCCAAACGTGGTTACAACGTATGTGAATATCTTTTTAATGCTAGTTGCTTCAGGATGGTTCTCACTGTTGCAGAAAAAGTTTTTATCGCGGTGCACTATTTTCGGTAGTACGGGAAGTGTGCTTTTCCAACGTAAAGGTAACGTGGGTCGCCCAGTGACAGTCACAACCAATACGAATCAACGGGGTATTTTGAATCAGGTGCTGCAATCGCCGAAGCGAAGCCTCCGAAGATCATCATTAAAATTGAATATCAGTGATCGATCGCTCCGTCGAAAAGAATATTGGTGGGTTTGAATACAAAATACAGACCGGACAGCATCTGACTGCAGCTGTTAAGCGTGTAAGAGCCGAATACTGTGCATGTGTGTTGGCTATGGATTATGAGGACGCGTCGTTCTTGTCGAATGTTTGATTTTCCGATGAAAGCCATATTCATTTAAACGGATATGTTAACAAGCAGACAACACGGTTTCTTGGATTCGAACGCCCCGACATAATCGTTGAGCAACCTCTTCATAGTGACCGTGTTACCATTTGGTGTGCTGTGTCCACACATGGCATGTTGGGCCCGTATTTCATTGAAGCAGACTATGGAACGCCGTTAACTGTGAATCAGGAGCGCTACAGAGAACAGGTTATCACACCATTTCTGTATGATCTTCAGCGATTTTGTTGTGCCAAGAACCTACCACGTAATCAGCAATGGTTTCAACAGGACGGGGCAACCTGTCACACGGCTAGGGAGTCTCGTCGAATGCTGCGTAATCATTTTGGGGATCGCCTTGTTTCGCGTGGCACTGATTTCCCATACCCATCGCACTCACCAGACCTAACACCACCTGATGCGTACATGTGGGGAATGCTGAAGGGGGCTGTTTTCCGTACCGATCCACCGTCTGACATTCCGGAATTGCGGATTAAAATTCAAGGTTTTTTTCGTGCCATGCACACAGACATGTTTGTGAACCTTCGCGAACGCTGCGAATACTGCTTGAAACTGAACGGAGGGCATCTTGAACATCTGTTTTATAGGGAACGTCGTCGTGAATAATGTTTGGAACGCTATATAATGTTAAAGTATCGCTATATAATGCAAAGTAAATACATAAATAATATATAACAAACGTTTCATAATTTCAGTACTGTTTATTTTGCCGCATACTGTATTTAGAACCTATTATCGATAGTAAATTGTGTTGGCCTTACCACATTAATCAAGGCGTGGTTAAATGTGAAAGGTATATTGTGTTGAGGAATTTTGTTAAAGTTAGGGGTGCTGATATTTTTGTGCCCAAATTGTTTTATTATACCTTAGGTCGCATCTGGATTTCTTCGCTAATGCTAGCAAAAAAAAAATGGATAGGTTGAAGGTAGTTCAAAACGAGGCTTTTCGAATTTGTGTGAGTGCAATGAGGTCAACTCTATAGGAAGCATTGTATGCTGAAGCACAGGTCGCCAGTTACGCCAGCAATAGTTGACGTCTAAGTATATAACAAAATTAAAAAGCAAAGATATCAGTTCCTTGATTGGCAATATTCGTTGTCCATCAGTCTTAGATCTGTTAAGTCCATACTGGAAAAAGAAAAAATCTGCCTTACTTGCTGTAGCTTATCTACATTGAAAATCTGGATGTCAGAATTGGTCGACCGAGGCTGCCAACAATTCAATTGATTTCGAGCAATATATTTTCGTCATTCAGATCTTCCAACCTAATTATTCTGGTAGCTGCGAAACGATAAAGCACTGGATTATGAGATCGTAGATAGATTTCTCAACTCAACTGTTACTTACACAGATGCTTCTAAATCTAACAATGCCTGAAGTTGTGCGTTTTAATAGTAGAATTGGTAGATCATGTAGATTAAGTGGTATGTTGAATATTTTCTACGGAGGCTAGGGTATTTGTCGAAGCACTGAAATATATCAAGGAAGTGGATTTCACCAACACTATAATCATGTCGGACTCTCACAGGGTTCTTAATGCTCTGAAACAGAAGAAATGGTTTTCGCAAGAACATCCGCTTCTTCTTCTTCTGTTTTGGGTTGGACGCCAGAACGTGCAGGCACTTGAGCACATTGCTCTTTGTACTATCCCCAATAGATCTCTCAGTCCCCACTCTGTTAGTCTTGTGTCCTAGATAAAAGCCACTATCCTCCTCAGGGGAAGTTTGAGTACACTTGAAGGATCCAATAGATCTCTTCCGAAATATTTCTGTCTGAGTTCCTTCAGTTCCTGACACGTGCATATTACATGAAGGCTAGTTTTCTCCTGTTTTTAACATCTCCTATACCTGGGCTCGCTAACCAAGCCCATGCTGTACAGATACTTCCTTAAAGGTCAATGTCCGATTATTAACCCGGTAATTACATCTGCTTTTGCTTGATATAGTTATAAGATGGGCAGACCTAAGATCTCCCGTATTAATGTGAAACTGTTTTGAGTGAAGGGCCTCGTAGGAATTCTTTCCAAGGAAAAAGTAGATGCATTGGCATCAGTAACCAATGAAGAAATAGTGGATCACATTATATTATATACGAATCAGAAATTGCATCACATCTTAAAAGACACTTCTTAAGAGAGAAATGGGAAAATAGATTGTCAAGCGTCTTGTATTCAACAAAAGACTCAGTATGCTTGTGTTCATCCTTCTATCTATCACACACGTTAGCACACTGGCATTAAGGTCTCACGATTTGCGTATTCTACTATATCGAGTATGAAATTCGCTCTTTGATACAGAATGAAAATTGTTAATTCATCTTCCCGTACATGTGGTTACGAAGTTGCAGATTTAAATCACCTGATTTTACATGCCATTACTTTGAGCAACAAAACTATTAACTATTCAGCAAGTTCGTGGAACTTGGAGTACCATTACCAACATCTGTGGTACTATTTCTCATGTGCAATGGTGCAAGGGCATACAGACCACTTATCGTTTCTATTAAAAAATGTGATATTGAAGTTTGATGCCACTTACAGAGGGCATTAGTATGTCATGAGTTAGTATTACGCCCGCATCCGTGGAGCAACTTAAGATGTCTAGCTGTTGGCATTTACATTAAATAAGAAGGAAAACCATGAAAACCTTCTCGAACTGTCCAGCCATGTATCCGATGATACCGGGACCCCAGCATAATAAGCTAGAGTGTTACCACTAAACTATCAGCCGTTTAATTAAAGGTTTCAGTTTTATTCTTCACTAGCTAATGTGTTAAAAGAATTTATTAAAAGCATATTTGGGTATCAGTCGTGTATCGATGCTTTGTATGTGAATCGGAAGTAAAATTTTATTATTCTACCAATATATGCGTTTGTTTGATTAAAACAAAAATTAGTAAGCAGTAGAATACCAAAGAAGTAAACCCTGGACATCACTTTTTGAAACTTTAAGGTTCTTTAATGTTGTTTTGCATTTACAAGAAGAAACTAACCAATGCTAAAGCTTCTGCTTTAATGCTTTTAAGGAAATTTTATTTTTTATTATTAAACTGTTTAAATCAATTCTACCCATGTGGGTGTCGTCAGGCAACATCTGTGCAATCTATCTTGTTTTGGTATGACAAAATGTGTTAAAAGAACTCAAAACCAAAAAATTCAAACATATGAGATCTTCCAATAGAGGTGATTTGTTTTGAAAATGACATTGCAGCCATATTTGAAATGTTAATGTTGCCTGCCGTTGTTCAATGCGTTTAGAAAGTCTGCAATTTCATTATGGAAAGATGTACGTTTCGGCAACGTTTGGAAATTATTCTATTTTTCTATTAAAATAATCGTTCATTTCTTGCATCATATCGTGTACTTCTTCCAATTGATGGTCATAATAAGCAACCTAAAATGTGCTTATCATATGTCAAACTGTTAAAAATTTCGAGCCTAATTTTTCTTTATATAATGCTCGTGTTCCAGTGAAATAAGGAAATGGCTGAGAATATTGCTACAATTCAAGTCAGTATTGATGAAATTAATTCCATGAAGTTCACAACAATTGCGGACATCTGGAATGTCTATTACGTAAGGATTTAGGCCTACATCCTTACAAAATGTTGTGGCGCATAAACTGAAGCCTTTGAGCCATCGTAAACGTCGTGCTCTTTGCTGATTTCGCTTTAAATCAACTTGAAAGGTATAGTGATTTTGGTATGAAGATCATAATATGATATTCTGATATGTAGTTCACCTCTCTAAAGCGGTGAAGAAGAAAAATTGCCGTTGTTGGATTGCAAATAATTCACGATAGACCTCTACATTCTGCAAAAGTGAGCATTTGGTGTCGTTTGTGGCACGCTGACATTATCGGTCTTTATTTCTTCGAAAATAAAAATGGAGATTGCATTACCGTCAATGAGGAGCAGTACAGATCATTGATATAGCTTTTCATAGCCTGAACTGAACGATATTGATTTAACTAACATCTGGATAACAACACGCTTGATAACACGCTTTACGCAGCGTGAAACAATTGGTTTATTGCGTCGAAAGTTTGGTGACTTAATTATTTCCAGAAATAGACCTATCAAATGGCCTCCAAGAAGCTGTGATCTAAAACTTTTAGACTTCTTCTTGTGGAGTTATTTAAAGCTTATTGTTTATGAGAATAGCCTAGAGACAATTGGTATATTAAAATTGAATATTTGTGACATAGGGTCTAATTTATTGAAGGGAGTTCTTGAAACTTGGGTTCATCGACTTCAGTCTTATTTTCAAAGTTTATTGCATCGATGACACTTCAAAATAAAATAAGATTTTCTAATATATTTCTATTTGTTGTTGATACATTTCAATTTTAAATCATATAAATAACCTTTTTAATATGTGAAAGATACTTGCAGATAACCAATGAAGCTTCTAATAATTCCATAGAGTTTATAAATACTTTTGTGGCTGACTGTAGCTACGTATATGTTTCAGTTTATGTTAGCCCTGATCACCATCAATGATGGCGTTACCGTTAGTATGTTGTTTCGCGTACTGTCCGCTTTCTCGCTCTCCGATCAGTTATTGGCGATGGATAAAAGTGCCCTAACTTTTAATTCCGTTCCGGCCGCAAATGACACGTAAACCGTGCGCTGCGGTCGTCGGTTTAACGAGATACTACCGCATAACGCTTCTGAATAGCTATTAGCGCCATTATGGCCAATATAGCGTGGATTTAAACTACGTCCAAAACAGAATTTAACAGAATTTATTTATCTGAGAATTAAGCGCTCGCCGCGATCGATATGACCGACCGTATCAAATACACATACAGTATACACGCACGACGGGTAAACCCCCGAAATATATATTGTAATTGATTCTGACCGTCGCACCTCCGAAACTGGTTCATGATTTACACCATTAATGGCTTTCGGCGGTCAGCTTGATACACATGCAGCATCATAAAGAAAATAGTGCATGCATATGAGTGCATACCGTTGTATTTGGGAAATTGCTTTTGAAAATTTGGAAAGGAAATAATGAAATTGCTTTTTTTCTACATTAGCTTCGTTCCACTAAATGAACTATCGTGCCTTCAAAAAAAAAACTGCTTCTAGTTAGCCTTGATTTGGTTGTGAAGTGAAACGATATGCCTGAACTTAGAGTAATAAATTGGCCGTCTGTAATGTCATTGTATTTAGATGCCATTTGCATATTTAGTGTCTGTCATTTTATTTTACCTCTTTATTTATACCTCGAATATTAATTGAAAGTTCTTAAAACAAACATTTTGGTAGTTTGAGGAGCTCCAATCTGCATCCGATTTTTTACAAAAATAATTATTAAGGCATTTATAAGACCTTTGGGGAATTAATTTATCCTAATAAATTTTTTGGCGTAAAGGCACCGTTAATCTAAAAAAAAATAAAATACGTTCGTTACGGTTTCGTTCAAATACAGATAAAACATCTATTTGACTATTGTATGGGTATTCTTGATTTATACTAATGCCATTGACGATTATATTTCCCGTAAATTCGTTCTAATTAATAGTAAATTTTGCAAATAAACAAAAGGAACGATCTGTCAACAATAATTTGCTTCACATCTGCCAACTTTCGCGGAAGAAAAAATTGCTGTTGGTATATATTTCAATGTAATTCAATGTAAAAATTCGCCCTCAAGTAGGAATCGAACCCACGACCTCTGGCTTGCCGGACCATTGCTCGACCACTGAGCTGTTGAGGCGCAAATTAGAAACTTTTATGGGGATGCTTTGAGTTACATCAAAGGAAATAGATAAATATATCTTGCCCGTAGTACGGCAGTTGTGCAAATTAATTTCAATGTTTTCATGTCATTTTTTTAACAGAAATTTATATATGTAAATATTGCTTTCTACATTTTACGTCGGTAATTACTCGAATTTTTTAATTGCAAAAATTCGCCTTTAAGCAGGATCCGAACCCACGTCCATAGTGTCCATAGGTTGCTGGACTATTGCCCTGCCACTAAGCTATTAAGGACTGTGGTTCCGAATACATCGGGATGCCTTAAGTTACATTAAGGAAATATATACAGGGTTAGTTAAAAGTATGGAGACGGCGATTTATTGCCGTTAATATTCATTTTAGGGAATTATGTTCAATATAAAAGTTTGTTAGGATATTTTGATCTACATTTGAGAATATTTTAATTTTTTTTTCTTCAATTGTTTTTTAGTTACGCCTGTCCGCGCAGTTTTTTTTTAAATGGGAACTAGTAAATTTTACTCTACCATTCGACAGAGAATTTTTTTCTTTTTACAATAATATTTTTGTTTTTTTAAAATTCATTTCAATAACTTTTTTATAAGAAAAGGCCGGTTCATGTGTTTAACAGATGTTCGGTACATCGCAGATAGACAGAAGCGTAGCGATAAACAAACTTGAGCGACATAATTTTATCAGTGGTTATTGTGTACGTCAAATCTTTGACAGAAATAATTCATTTGTGCAATTTGTTGCTGTTAATATTAACAATGGCGAGTCTAAATGAACATGAACGAATTGAAATACTTATGATGTTGGGTTATGGAGATAGACGCAGAAGTTTACAAGACGTTTGTAATTTATTTAATGATACGCATCCAAATAGAAATCTAATTTCTAAATCAGTTCCTGGTAAAACTTTAAGACGCTTTGAACAAACGGGTAGCGTTAAAGATTTGCCAAGGAGTGGTAGACCTAGAACAGCAAAAAGCGATGATAACAAACTGGATATTTTATTGGCTGTATCTGAATATCCCCATTTATCAACCAATCAATTTGCGGCCAATTTCAATATTCAGTCATCGATCGTGTCATTTTTAAAAAGTGAAAAGTATAAACTTTATAAGGTACACCTTGTACACGAGTTAACGGAAGATGATTTTGTTAGGAGATTACAATTTTCTGAAGAAATGTTAAATATTTGCAATAATAATGAAAATTTTGTCAACAATATTATTTTCTCTGATGAAGCTACTTTTTGCCTTACCGGTGAAGTAAAGAGACATAACTGCAGATACTGGTCATCGGAAAATCCCTCTTGGTTTTTGGAGCACCATACGCAGTACCCCCAAAAAGTTAATGTTTGGGTTGGCATTCTAGGAGGTCATATTATCGGTCCCTTTTTCATCAATGGCTATTTAACTTCGGCTCTGTATTTGCAGTTATTGCAAAATGAAATAATACCTGCTTGTGCTACGCTCTGTCCTCATGAAAACAATGAAGACCTGCCCAATGACAGTATCTGGTTCCAGCAAGATGGCGCCCCACCACATTATGGTGTAAATGTTCGTCAATATCTGGACAACGTTTTTCCCCACAGATGGATTGGAAGACGAGGAACCATTGAATGGCCAGCCCGTTCGCCAGATTTAAGTCCATTAGATTTTTTTCTTTGGGGATACGTAAAAAACAAAGTTTACAAAGATAAGCCCGATAACGTCGAAGATTTACAAATCCGAATTACCAGAACGATACAAGAAATTCCCCGAGATTTTTTACAGAACTCTGTTCGGGGTTTTGTAAATCGATTGGGTCATTGTCAAATTACTAATGGACGACAATTTGAATACTTACTTTAATTTACTTTGTTAATAATTTGTTTAATTTTTCTTGTAAACAGTTATTAAAATGAATTTTAAAAATACAGAAATATTATTGTAAAGAGAAAAAAATTATCTATCGAATGGTAGAGCAAAATTTACCAGTTCCCATTTAAAAAAAATGCGCGGACAGGCGTATCTAAAAAAACAATTGAAGAAAAAATTTCAAATATTCTCAAATGTAGATCAAAATATCTTAACAAACTTTTATATTGAACATAATTCCCTAAAATGAATATTAACGACAATAAATCGCCGCCTCCATACTTTTAACTAACCCTGTATAACCCCTTACCACAATTACTATTCGTACCCTAAATACGTATTTCGACAACCAAGTTGTCATCATCAGTAGGTAAAACCACTAATCAAAGTGTCGTACATGGGGCACAGTAAATCTAGTACATCTGATCACACAACAACTTTACACGGCGTGCACTGACTTAAAATTAAAAATATATTGACTAAAATTACGACAAAATTACCTCTCTCAAAGAAAGGCACCCACATGTTTGTTCTCTCTGTACGCGTCTTCAACCTTTCTACCTGTTTTTTAAGAATGAAAAGAGTCAACTATATGGAATCGGACCCTTATCTACATTAATGATGTTTCCTTTATTTCTAACGATATAAATGCTTTTATATGCGTCAAGATCTCGAGGATTATTAATGGCTTTGACAAGTTTTAACCCTTTAATCGACATATTGTGTTGTGTATTTAAAGAATGATTGGCAACGTTAGATTTTTCTGGTCTATTGAATTTAATATGTGATACGTGTTCTTTAAACCTAGTTATTATTGATCTTTTCGTTTGGCCTATATATTTCAAATTACAATCGTGGTAATTAATTTCCTATATACGTGATTTCAAACTCAAATTAACGACGACTTTTAATGGTATTTTCGGAGCGAAAGGCAACTTGGGGACTTCGTTTATTAACAACTCTATTAATGTTTTTCGTGTTAGGATTGTATGGTAAACACATGTATTTTTTCTCCTGGTGACTTTGAGATACCAAACTTGTGGATTTTCGGATTGTCTTTTTTAATTAAATTAAGAGTTTTCAACATAACAGTTTTCAACATAAGATTCTTTTAGTCAATAGGTTACTAAATTTTCCGTTAACAAAAGAGAGATATGAAATAGAACTAGCTTTCATTAAAAACATCGCGAAGTATAATGGCTTTGACATAGAAATAATCTTTAAATTAATTAGAAAAACGAAATTAGAAAAGGCAATACGCGAATCCACAAGTTTGGTATCTCGAAGTAACCAGGAGAAAAAGTAAATGTGTTTACCATACCGTCCTATCGCGAAAAACATTAATAGAGTTGTTAACGAACGAGGTCTCCAAGTTGCCTTTCGTTCCGAAAATACCATCAAAAGTATCCTATAGAATACCAAAGATAAAGTTAATTTGAATTTGAAATCAGGTATATACGAAATTATTTGCGACGACTGTAATTTGAAATATATAGGCCAAACGAAACTATCAATAATAAATAGATTTAAAGAACACGTATCACATATTAAAACTTGTCAAAGGCATTAATAATCCTCGAGATCTCGACGCATATGAAAGCATTCACATTGTTAAAAATAAAGGAAACAACATTAATGTAGATAAGGGTCCGATTCCATATAGTTGTCTCTTTTCATTCTTAGAAAACAGGTAGAAAGGTTGAAGACGTGCACAGAGAGAATAAACATGTTGTTGCCGTTTCCTTAAGAGTGGTAATTTTGTCGTAATTTTTTGTCGATATATTTTTATTTTTAAGTCAGTGTATACGTGGATGCCGTGTAAAGTTGTTGTGTGATCAGATGTGCTAGCTTTACTGTCCCCCATGTGCGACACATAGATTAATGGTTTTACCTACGGATGATGACAACTTGGTTGTCGAAATACGTATTTAGGATACGAATAGTAATTGTAGTAAGGCGTTATATACCTTTTTTTAAGTTTTTATATTAGTTAAAATTAAAAAATTAATTTCGTATTGAATGATGATTTATGTTATAAATGAATTGGCCCAACCAATTTTGTAATTTCGCAGGGAAATCCAGATGATGGTTACAATATAGATATTGAAAATGTTGATGCTGTTAATTAATAATTAATATGATATAGAAAATAATGAATGCACTTGCAGAAGCAGCTGGAGAGTAAAATAGAAATAATATCGTTATAATGTGTAATCAATTATAATTAAATATTTATGTAATTGTTACTTTTAAATTAATACAAGCTTTTCATTAATACTTGTTTTATTCAAAACTATTTATATAATTAAAAAAAAATAAAATAAATAGGATTTACAAATATTTTGTTTATGTATTGAATATTATGTATAATTTGTCCATTAACCTTGATCAGACTCAGTGTTGGTTAAATCGCTGATTTGCTTTGTTACATGCGCCATTTTTATTTTGATCAACTTGTTCTGAAACGGAGCGAAGTTCAACTAATAATATTTTCGAAATGTCCACCTCCAGTACTTATCCGAATTTCATACTTGTTTTGTCGGATTTGCTCGGCAGCCAGGTGAATACGATCCAACAACTCTTCGCTTGTGTTCGAAACTTGCGCGTAGACTAAATTTTTCATGTACCCCCATAAATAAAAGTCAAGGGGATTAAGATCGGGTGATCTGGGTAGCCCTGCAACAGGACCACCCCGATCAATCCATCTTGGATAATTGACTTAACCCAATTTCGGACAGCAATTCCGAAATGTGGTGGTGCGCCATCCATGTGAAACCACATGTCTCGTCGAACATTCAGTGGGACATCCTCTAAAAGACCTGGCAGTTCGTCAATAAGAAATTGAAGGTAATTGCTCGCATTTAACCTCCCAGGAAGAACGGCAGGACCAATCAACAAGTGATCGATTAGGGCCGCCCAAACGTTAATAGAAAATTCATGTTGAAATTTAGATGGGCGTATAGCTTTGGGATTTTCTGATGACCACCTGTGCAGGTTTCTCAGATTTGTAACACCACTTCTCGTGAACGTAGATTCATCTGTTTAGAGGACTGTTCTACAGAAACTAAAATGAAGCCGTCACTGTCTTAATATCCAGGTAGAATAAACTAGACGAGCATAGTGGTCTGCGTCAAGCAAACCGTGTTCCCTGATAGTGATATGGATATAAGCCCTTACGTTTTAAAATTGGCCAAACTGTCGTTCGTGGTACTCCTAGTTGTCTAGCGATTCGACGTACACTGAGAGTTGGATTCCTTGTAACAATAGCTACTGCTTCTTCCTCTAAGTCTGCTGGCAAATTTACTCCTCGGTCGAAAAGATAATCACGCAGTCCGCATTCCCGAAATTGTCTGTGTACTTCCAGAAACGTTCTATAATGAGGAATGCGCCTATCGGGAAACCGATGTCGGTATTGAATAACCGCTTGACGTGCACTGCCGTTACAGTAGCCATACACAAAATGCATGTCCGCATACTCTTGAGAAGAAAATCGGTAAGGAATTTTGAATAAAGAAAACGTGTCCACTCACTAATAAGCTGTTGTATGAACTGAAACGTAATGTAATCCTTTATTAAAAAATGCAACGTTAACAGTCATCTGAACATTTGTTTATTGTATGATATTCATGGTTCAGCACTTACGAAATAAGTAAGAACCTTCTTTATCATAAATCAATTTTCAGTGCTCTTTTTTGTAGATCTCCAAGAAATTACTGTATGCACTACAACATGTGTTTATTTATTTTAGGATAACATTTTATTATGCGACGTTAACAATCGCAGGCCCGTTATTGAATCGTATAACTTTTTTTAAATGAAATCAGTTTGTATTGACTTTAGGATTACATTTTCTTTTCATGATCTGACAATCACATTCATAGATCTGTAACTTTGAAACAAATAAAAATGGATATACAAGTTTTGCGTTTTTGTTACTTGAAATGAAGTCTGCTTTACACTCCTAATATTTGAGCATAACGATACGGGACACTTGTATAAGCTAAATTGAAAAGACGGCTCGGATTGAATTTTAATTTAGATTATAATAAATAATATACATTCAAAAATTACAAATTCCCTAAATTATAACTCTTACGAGTACGCATTGCGCAAAAAGTAATTACAGTACTCCAATAAATATTTTTTTAATTTCCGATCCTAATTCTTAATTAAAGCTCGCTTTTAGGGGAATGGGTTCGTTTCTCTTTGCACTCATAATACGTGACTATATACGTAAACGTGTATATATATATATTTGTACATATACGTACATCTACATAGACGGAGAAGTGAGATTAAATATCGTAAAACAAGCAATAAGCAGAAGCGGCGTGAGGGGTCGCGGACAATATCGCAACCCTTTATTGGATGGGTTAAATTAGAAAAGCCAATTCCAGGAGTAATTCCCGGCATACCGACCCCCAATTGTAAAATACACAATCATGAATTCACGTTTTATAGGACTTTTGAGTCGCGTTTGCGGTGATTATTAGTTGGCAAGAATCGCAGTCGTCGTAAAACGGTCCTCCATAGTATATTCCGCAAGAAACAGTGCAAGAACAGCAAAACTAAAGACGAAGTGAATAAGATTCGAAACGCGATGGCGGTAGGTAATAACGAACGGGAACAACCTTTCGTTGAGGAGTTATAGAAAGAGGAAGAAGAATATAATGGCGAAAACAACGTAACAACTACACCGCAAGGTGCCGTACATTAAAGTCTTCGCCTCGAAGTTAAAGAATTTAATTAATTATTTAATCATTGTTGTTCGCGAGTAATTTATTTTTGGGCGCATCAGGCAGCAGCCGCCGAGGACTTCTTTGTTTTCGTTCTACCACGGCGATATTAATTTCTATATAAAATACCCTCTTTGATATGAAAATTAATTCGCTTTTTACAACTTTCAGGTACAAATTAAATACTTTCAATCGTTTCGTCTTTGTCTAATTGCCATTTCTCTTTTATTTGTGTTCAGAGGGCATTCTCGCTAGCAAGCGAACTCTTCCAAAATTACATGCCATAAAGACGGTCGAAATTAAGCTTTTAATCGATGTTTTCGCCTGTATTGTAAGGAGAATGTTCTCCCTGGTGGAATAAGTGTTAGATAATTTTCATTTAAAGTCATATTAAGAAATATTTCTTTAAGAGGATCATTAAATTAGTCCAACTGTTTTTTGTATATGGATGATTTAAACCTGTACACATCTATAAAAGTCTCCCTTTAGAGACTGTGGTTAAATACAAGATTCAAAATAAACCAAATATACTATTGGATATAATAAAACAGCTAGAATACTACACGAAGCAATAGCAAAAAATACAACCTTATTAATGATATAACTACACCCTACTACAAACATGCACCTACAACAATTCTTGAAAACCAAAGATACAAACTCTATCCCAATAGAATTTCCAGGGATTTCTGAATTGTCTAGGAAATTGTTGGAAATAGAGTTTGCCAAAAATTTGGATAACTTGAAAATACCTACATTAAAGAAAACACACGATATTAATGAAATTCCATGGAATGACTGCGTGCGTATACATTGGCCAAACAACACAATATCTACAAGAACGTTTAAATGGACATAAATTTTCAAACAATAGTACAGCACTTAAAAAACATATCAAACAAACAAGACAGACTTTCGATTTTGATAAAACCGCTATAATTACACCTGAAAAAATAACAAAGCAAGAAATATACTAGAAAGCATCCACATACAAAAAAATACAAATACAATTAATGACCGATTTAAATAACTTGTCAGCAATATACCTACCCATCATATAAACACTCCCAGCATAATAACAATATAAACATCACAAAAATAAAATGAAAAAACACATGTCCGAAACAGTTAAACATACGACAAAGTCAACATTCTTTCCACTCGTCCCAAAAAAAGTTATATTTTATTTGTTATATTTACTAAACATGAACTTTAATTGTTATATTCCTTCGATTATAAAATCACTTACATAGTTTCGAAACGTTACGTAACAATAAATCGTTTTATTTGTCACATTGACCCAAATTCTGTTTTTATTAACTCAAAGGAATTTTACCTACTATATATATATATATATATATATATATATATATATATATATATATATATATATATATATATAGTAGATTCAATTAGTTGGTGATTTAAGGTCTGGTTTTACTTCAAAATATATATTTGTATTTAAAACAATCATCTTACATGTTTCGGTATATAATGCCTTTTTCAAAGAATTTAAAATATATTTTTTATTTGTATTTTAAATTCTTTGAAAAAGGCATCATATGCCGAAACATGTAAGATTCTTTTAAATATATACATTTTGAAGTAAAACCAGACCTTAAATCGCCAACTAATTGAATCTACCATAACATACAAAGACAACGAAATAATTATCTATATATATATATATATATATATATATATATATATATATATATATATTTCGTCGAATATTTTCGAGGTCGTTTGTTGAAGCGTTGTTCTTCGGGATATTTCCCCGTGTTTGGATGATTTCGTCCTGAGAAGGACAACTTTCTTCCTGACGTTTCGGTGACATCACCTTCACCTTTTTCTAGAGGATCTTCTCGTTGCAATGGTAACTTCAAGAGTTACCATTCACATTTATATTTTATATCCTTGATAAAGGCATCATTGCCGAAACATGTAGGGTTGTTTTAAATATATATACTTTGAAGTAAACCAGATATATATATTGAAACAAACTTTGAAGTCAAACGTTTACTAAAGAGTGTTTTTAAAGACAAAATATTAAACTTTAAAGCAGAAAATGAATTTTAAAATTCTAATTTTTACCCCCGCATTCTGATTCACTTCTGCGCAGGTGCAATGAATATAAATGTTTGTTGTTAATAATCATGAACATGTACAACATTAAAGAAAGTTTGAAATTTAATGTAATTTGAAAGGAAAAAAAAACAACGAACAAGAGTTCTCTATTATCTCCAGGGTCGTGAAGATTCTGTCTGACAAAGAACTTAAAAGGTATGTTAGCTCAGTATTAATATGATAAACTAATAGAATTCAAACGGCTTGTTTTGGTTCTTAAATTCCGTTTATTAAAAAGAAAATCTTATCTTGATAAGTGAATATGTACTTAATTAGGTACATTTAACAAAACATTCGGAATAAGCATTAGATTAACAATTTATTTTATTGAAAATTAAAATTATAAAATTTATTGGTTATGTGGACTTTCTTATAGGTTAAAAAATTAAATTTACGAAAATGAAACACATACTAGGTACATAAACAAATAGATGCTGTTAAATCAATTGCTGAATAAATGAATTTGTATATAACCTCCCTACTTACAATGTTTTAAACAAAATGGTCATTAAAGGGATCTTTATCTACCTTCGGTAAGTAAATGTATCTTTTTACTTAAAATAAAAATGCAAATAATTAAAACTTAGCTCACTATTCTATCACAATTATCCGTCTAGTCACTGGAATTAAGTCTTTCTTCCCTGACGTACGGCTGGTATATTTTAACTTCAGGAACAACGGTCACAATACTGGCAGATCTCGAAAGTTAGGATCACCGGTCCCAATCCTGGTAATATAAGGCCTTGTAATGTTTCCCAATATTTTCTAAAGCTGGTACACGTCTTTTGTGGCTCATTAATTGTTAGCAGAGTGTAAAATGAGAACAGTTCAAATCTTGGTATGTAATATAAATTATACTTGTTTTTATATTTTTAAAAAGAAATTCGTTTAATCCAAAACACGTTCCATTAATTCAAGTGCAAAAATTCTTCTCTCCAATTGTTTCAATAACTCACTATGGAAACCCAACAGCTTTTTCTGTTCTTGAAGTTCATTGGTCGCTTAGTTATACATAATTTTCCAAAATATTTGACATATACTATAATTTTGATTCTTAATTAATATTATTAACTTATTGGTTTACAATTAAATTTTCCTTCACACATAACCTTTGAAGTACACAAAATTAACTAGATTTACATAGTTCTATAATTTTAGTAAATGTAAGAAAGTCATATACTTTTGAAATTTAATTATAGATTTGACACTCTAAATTAAAAAAAAAACAATACAAATATAATAGACTTCCAACCTTCTAAGAAATTCCAATAACAGAAATGTAACGAATTAAAGCTAGTGTCTTCAATAAATATTTAATTAATATTTTTATTATAATATATATATATATATATATATATATATATATATATATATATATATATATATATATATATAATACCCTTTACTAAATTAGATAGCGCAATTACACCCCACAAGTTCCTTGGGAACATGAGAATCTGTTATTAACAATAAATTACATCATAGAACTTGTAGTAAATACTCTTCTATAATGTATATCAACACCGCAAGATCATCCGCGTACCACCGAACTCATACCCACAGATATGTGGGTAGAGTAAAATGTTTCCCGGCTAGAAACTGAGCAAGTGCGATTTAGCTCTACACCATAATAATAATAATAATATTTATTAGTACACCAACTTTAGTAAATACTAAAACAAGTGACCAACAGATGAAAAATTATCCACAACAAAGTTATTGTGCATAATATATAAAAAAAATCTAATTCAAAAAACTAATAACCAGAGAGCAGACTCGAGCGATTGGTGATTCATAGGTCATATGCGTCTGCCTTGTATTCGCAATTGGTTTATTTCTGCGACCGTGAGTTTCGAACAATTTGATACGAGTGGCTAGCTGCATTAGTGGCACATACCTACATTTGCAGTTAATATGTATCTGTTAATGCACAACAGAACGAATGTAATAAATGGTTTAGTAACCGGCAGCAACTACTGTTGAAACAAAAGTAATGCTGACAAGCGAATTGCGTATCGAATTTCGAATAAAAATAATTTACAAAGAACAAAACTCAAAACTATGTATTTTCTGTAAAACATTGAAACTGTAAAACATTACTATGAACTAAAATTTGTTCAAGGTGTTTCTGTGTTAAATTAGTTCTTTTAGATGTTAAAACGTCTTTAAAAATATAAAATGTTCGTTCCATATCACAACTGATGATGGATGCGTGACTAAAATGTTTCAAAAGTGCACCATACTTCGAATGTATAAATTTCTCAATCGGCTCTATGCAGAATTGATATAATATATTCAAATCTGGATTTCTGCTAAATATGGCAACAACTTCTTGTCTCAGCTTTGAGAAATATCTTTTTAAATGTTGAAATTAACTTGTCAACATTTGGAAAATGACTCTTGATGTATTCAAATACTATATAGTGCATGTGCTGCACAGGTAACATGTAGCATATTGGGATAAGATTGGACAACAAAGCGAATGTAATAAACGGTTTGGTAACCGGCAGCAACTACTGCTGAAACAAAAGTAATGCTGACAAGCGAATTGCGTATCCAATTTTGAACAAAAATAATTTACAAAGAACAAAACTCAAAACTAAGTATTTTCTGTGTGTAAAATATTACTATTGGTGGTCCTGTGTTAAATTAGTTCTTTTAAATGTGAAAACATCTTTAAAAATAGAAAATGTCCGTTCCCCATCACAACTGGTGATGGATGCGTGACTAAAATGATGCAAAAGTGCGCCGTACTTCGAATGTATAGATTTTTCAATAGGCTCTGTGCAGAATTGGTATAATACATTCAAATCTAGATTTCTGCTAAATATCGCATCAGCTTTTTGTCTCAGCTTTGAGAAATATCTTTTTAAATGATGAAACTAACTTATCAACATTTGGAAAATGAACCCTGATGTATTCGCATACTCTGTGTAGTTCATGTGCTGCACAGGTAACGTGTAGCATATTGGGATAAAATTGCTTTAATAGCTTCCCTGTTTTTACGTATAAGCTGCCGCATCAGTCAAAAATAATAGCATCTTGTCTTTATAGTTGTTATTCGATGACAAAATATTATGAATACATTGATCAAATACTTCTGCAACTATTTTACCATTTACAACTGGCAATACTTTAATTGCAATTAAGTATGGTTGATATGAAGTTGTCGGATTAAGAATACCAACAATTACATTTAACACATATCGTCCCAATACATCCTTTGTTTCGTCTGCACTTACCCAAAGATAATGACCAAAGAGGTTGGTTCGTATCTTTTAAATGGTTCTAAAATAACATTTTGGTAAGTGGTATTTACGTAAAGTAGATTTATCTGGTATATGACGATCAGTATATTTTGTAAGAAACCTCTTGAGGACTGAATTTTTAAGCTTGTTGAATGGGATATTGGCCGCCATGAAAGCTTCACACAGTTTTTCGTTAAAAGTGTCAGATGACATATGCAGAAGGCAGAAGGGCATATGCTATCTAGATGAGTTTTCGAAGAAACATGTCTCTGCACATTACACTTTTGTGGACACCTTAAACTTAATGAACAGGCACTGCAGTATATCTCGGTATCAATACGAATATGTAACCAATCTGTATTGCCTCTAATCCATCCTACCATGGTTGCCCTACGAGAATTCTCCATAGTTAATGAAAATAAAGAGAAATACTAAGAACAGAAACAAATTTACTAAAAAGAAGAAACGAAAACTACTCCCTAAATAAAGTAGTAAATTAAACTTAAAATTTATTAAAAAAATTATAGGATAAATATACAATACAACTATATAACTATATAAAACGCATTTTTTAAAATACTAAAAGTCGTACCCAAATAGCACTGAAAGAAACGAAACCAGAAACACGCTACTGTAAAATAGAATTTTATGAATGAATAGACACAACAACGACGGAAATAACAACATCTGCTAGACGAATGCAATCGAGCAAGCAAGTAGCGGGCCTGTTATAACATGAATACCATACACGATACCGGCACAACGCTTTATCAGGGCAATTGGTTATTCAATCGCTTCAATCCTCTCTCTGCTAATAAATAATAAAGAAATATGTAACGTGAGATCAAAATGAATTGAGGTAGCAAGAGGCTGCTGTACGTAGAACGTATTTATTTATCCAGGGTATCTCGCATATTGTCATGGATTACGGTAATGGACATGCCTTTCTTTTAAAGATACTTAATCACTGCGCAATGTTAAAAATTATTCATTTACACTCAATTAGTAGGGTAAAATTAAAAAAATTGTCTACGAAACACGCTTTGTCATAAATTTATCAAACACTAACAGTAAACTGAAAAGTTGCTAAAATGTTTTTTTTTAATTTCACGGCCTACTCTAGGTGATTGTGCTAATAGTCAACCCGTCCTCGTATATCGGAATCCAAACCATAGATGCGTATTCAAGTTTCTGAGAATGAAGTCAATAATTATACAATTGAAACAGACATGTAATATACATATCTGTAACTGTACACATGGACAATACACCTCGTATTTTCAGCATTTACTTCTGCTTAAGACACGTGTTTCTGCCATTACTATTAGGCGTCATCAGTTCGGCAAAGTCTCTTTCGTCCGTCAGATGTCACTTATTAAATAAGTGCCACCTTACAGGATGAAATTTGCTTTATCTTGTAGGCGATTTCGGCTTAATGTTATATGCAGATACAAATCTATTCATAAAGATTTGTATCATTTGTATTGCATTGCTTCACTAGCTTAACTGATGACGCCTAATAGTAATAGCAGAAACACGTGTCTTAAGCAGAAGTAAATGCTGAAAATACGAGGTGTATTGTCCATGTGTACAGTTCCAGATATGTATATTACAAGTCTGTTTCAATTGTAACAAAAGCGTTATACGTGCATAAACGTATAGATATACTTAAAACTTTTTTGTATATTTACTGCCATCTGGCTCGTTGTTAATGGACTACCCGTATTTTTTTCGTTCTTCGAACCAGCATAGCTGGTCGAACGAAAATGTCGTCTTTTTCGGCAAAGTCTCTTTCGTCCGTCAGATGTCACTTATTAAATAAGTGCCACCTTACAGGATGAAATTTGCTTTATCTTGTAGGCGATTTCGGCTTAATGTTATATGCAGATACAAATCTATTCATAAAGATTTGTATTACATTGCTTCACTAGCTTAACTGATGACGCCTAATAGTAATGGCAGAAACACGTGCCTTAAGCAGAAGTAAATGCTGAAAATACGAGGTGTATTGTCCATGTGTACAGTTACAGATATGTATATTACATGTCTGTTTCAATTGTAACAGAAGCGTTATACGTGCATAAACGTATAGATATACTTAAAACTTTTTTGTATATTTACTGCCATCTGGCTCGTTGTTAATGGACTACCCGTATTTTTTTCGTTCTTCGAACCAGCATAGCTGGTCGAACGAAAATGTCGTCTTTTTCGGCAAAGTCTCTTTCGTCCGTCAGATGTCACTTATTAAATAAGTGCCACCTTACAGGATGAAATTTGCTTTATCTTGTAGGCGATTTCGGCTTAATGTTATATGCAGATACAAATCTATTCATAAAGATTTGTATTACATTGCTTCACTAGCTTAACTGATGACGCCTAATAGTAATGGCAGAAACACGTGTCTTAAGCAGAAGTAAATGCTGAAAATACGAGGTGTATTGTCCATGTGTACAGTTCCAGATATGTATATTACAAGTCTGTTTCAATTGTAACAAAAGCGTTATACGTGCATAAACGTATAGATATACTTAAAACCTTTTTGTATATCAATAATTATAGCTTAGTAGTTTAGTTGTCATTTGAATTAAAAGAAATAGAAATTCTAAAAATACAGAAAAGAATATTGTGGTGTTTTATTGATTAAAATAACAATAGCAGTAGAGAAAAAGAATCTTACGTGTACTGTTAAGCAACTGAGGTAAGCACAAGAAGGAAATAAATTATAATAAAAATATGGTCTTCCATTCATTTTATTAATGTAAATATAATTTTAGGGGAGCTTATATAATCCTATTTTTATATGCTTGAAAGCGTGACAAGTACATTTGTATATATTCAGTTTTGGTGCGCGTGACAATCGCTGTCATTATCAGATATGCTTGCATCCAGTCGACTTTTTTGCAGTGCTAAAACGTGAGAAGAGGGACCGAAGACAAGCGGCAAGAACACTAACAGCGGCAGTAGGGAAATCCAACAGTATATACACAGGATCCCAGGCTTTAGTCAGTCTCGGACCGCGGAGTCGGCTCGTCCCAAATATGACGCACGTATACATATATCCCGTTTATCTCGAGTTTGCACACCGACTGGCCGTCTGTTGCGTGAAATTGAGACTAAACAAGTTCACTGCTGCGTACTAATTGATGTCTATTGCTACATTGTTTCTATATACACGCTGTTTCTGAATTAAATCGCTTCTCCCTTCACTTCCCTTGATGTCTCCCCGCCTTGCTTCAAATTAATTAAATAGTATTGTCGTACCACCCATTGTTTTTTAGTATCACAACATTTATTTCAATTGTTCCACATTTTCTTTCAGTACACCCCCATCTAATTTTCAGAGAATGCAACGTTACGAAACGGTTCTATTATTGAAAGAAATACTGAAGAATTTTACTCTTGCTCTTGTAACGATGAATCTTTTCAAATCTATACGTCTATGAAACAGCATCGTCATTGTTTATTGTAATCTGTTGAAACTTTGGGAAAGCTATGGAATACTATTTGAATTTATTAACATTTTGCGTAATATGATTGATGGTATTACTTTTATACAATAGGTATTAACAAAAATAATGCTGGAATAATGTCTTTAAAGATTAAGAAATTTTTTAATTAAAATTGATAGGTTATTATAGGAAGACATGGGAAGGAAACCTTAAATATTAAAAAAATACGTCTAGGATAGCGGTAATGGTTCAAACGGAACATACAGGATGTTACAAAAATAAAAGCGTTAACTAAAAAGCAAAGAAACGAACTTTTGTTTTTTATATATTTCTGTTGGAGCCGAACTACGGTCACGAAGGACCAAGTATAGCGATTCTTCTTTCTTGTATTCGGTCCAGTTACGAACCACCATTTGTTAATACGAGGGTCACCTTTTATATTTTTACAAAATCTGGGAAGAAAACAAAATTTTTGGGAACAATATTCGTCTTTATGGTCTAGACTTTTGCTTCGACTGCTTCTTGAGTTGTTGAAAATCGCTGTCCACGCATTTTTTGTTTCACAGTTGGGAACAAAAAGAAATCATTCAGCGACAAGTCAGGTGAATATGGACAATGAGACATTATTTCAACACTTTTCTCCTTCAAATAGTCAACTGTTAGACGTACTGCATGAGAACTCGCATTGTCGTGTTGAAGAATAATGCGTTTTCGGTTGTTCTTCCTGATTTCGTCTATAACCTTTGGCAAAGAAATTACTGTATAACATTCAACGTAAAAAGTTTTTCGGTTTTCTAAAAGAATTTTTGCGATGTGCCATGTACAGGCGAAGAAACAAGCGATCATTTTCTTGGAAGTGCTCTTTGCACGAACAACTTTTGTGGGGTTCGGTTCGTCTTCGAACACCCATACAGTAGATTGTTGCTTGGTTTCCGGCTCATACGCATATATCCATGTTTCGTCATCTGTTACGATGTTGTATACGGATTTTGGGGTCCCTACGTCGAATTTTTTGCGGATCTCTTTACACCAATTGAAACGAGCTGCTCTCTGTGCTTCGGTCAAGTTATGTGGAATCCATCTGGAACGTTTTTTTTTACAAATAAATGCTCATGTAAAATCGAATGAATTGCAGTCTGGGATATGCCAAGAGATGCCTCTACCTCACTGTAAGTCACATGTCGATCGTGTTCTATCATTTTCCGCACAGCATCGATGTTTTTTTTGAATCACAACAGTTTTTGGTCGACCTTTACGTGATTCATCACTCACTGAGACACGACCATGACGAAATTCTGCAAACCAATTGTAGACTGTATTCTCTGATGGTGCTTCATTACCAAAAGTTGACCGAAGTGATATAATGCATTCCTGTGGAGTTAGGCCTTTTTTATAATCGTAAAAAATCATCAACGAAATCTTTCACGAGTAATCTCCATTATTTTACAAACTCACTGTCTTGAAACTGTTATTGTCAACAAACTACTGACTCAACTTCTAAGCTATCGCGGATTTCTCATTGACAAATGTCAAACTTTAAGAATATAGTGTTTACATATGTCAAAATCACCATCTAGTGGTCGATTGTAAAAATATAAAAGGTGTTCCTCTTATAATCTGATGGAATCAGACGTCTATGAATCTAATAATTGTGGTTCTTGTGGGTGGAATTGCTGAACCCCGTTTGTTGCTTCACCGCGCATGCTTATTTTGCTACTCGTCGGTAACAGTTAGTAAATGATAAATGTAATATAATATAAACTTAATTATTTACACCATATATAGGGTTATTCGGAATAAGTGTCATTAATTTAATTATTAGTTTATACTACTACTCACTACTACTCACGATTCTAAAACTTGCACGTCATCAATGATGTCAAAACGATGTTGCGAAATCATTTGCAAGATCCACTTACTTACATTTTAGGTTAGGGTATTAAACACTTACGTCAAACTTGCAATATTTGAGAAAATTAATACTGGTAGCCGTAACTTTGTGGTAATTCATTTTGAAAATAAAATAAAATAAAACAATAACTTTGTCATATATACCACTTTATTCACATATAATCGTGACCGCGGTTTCGACATACAATGTCATTATCAAACTGCAAAAGTTACAGGCCTACATAGAACTTATAAATGACACGAAAACATATGGGGGTGGTTTATGATGTTATTTAAAATTACTACTATATACTTAACTATTATATACAACATTGGAAAAGAGGTGTATATATAAGGTCCAACTTTTCGTTTAAAACGATATCTATTGTGTTGTGTCGGCTTTCAAAAATCCCTAGGGCCTCTAAAATATTTAATTTACGACCTTTCTCGGCCAAATGCAATATTTTACGGTCACCAAATGTATGCCTTTCTGTAATAAGATGGTTTGCGAATGTTGAATCTGTCTTCTTTAGTTTATATGACCTCCTGTGTTCTTTTTCCCGTATAATAAAACTTCGACCAGTCTGACCTATATATACACTTTTACAATCGTTATAATATAATTTGTACACTCCTGATTTATTATTAATATCTGTTTTAGGTTTTGCGTTAAAAATGAAATTACTTGTTTTTACATATGGTTTGTAGGCTATACTAACATTACTATTATTTTTTGAAATTATATTTCCAATTTGCTCGCTTATTTTACCGAAGTAAGTTAACGAGACAAATTGTTTCAATCTTTAGGACTATCTTTACCAATATGTAAAGAATATTAGTAAAGAAAAATACAAACCCGGTTGTTATACACGAAATCATATCTCTAACGGAGTTAGTCACCAACCAAAGTTACTTTACATTTAACAACAAATTCTACAAACAAACAGAAGGTCTGGCAATGGGCTCACCTCTAAGTCCTCTATTAGCTGAAATTTTCATGAAGCATATTACAGAAAAAATTCTTTCATCACAACTAGGTAAAAAAACATATTAAATTTTGGTATCGGTATGTAGACGACATCCTAGCTTGTTTTAAGGGTACTCATAGACAACTACAAACATTTCTGAACTACATAAATTCAGTTCATTCTAATATCAATTTTACAGTAGAAATAGAAGAGAATAACAGTATTAACTTCCTGTATTTAAAATTAAACAAATTAGATCAAAATTTGATATATATCGTAAACATACTTTCACTGATTGCGTTATTCCCAAAGATTCACTACACCCTAAGACACACAAACATTCATTTTTTAATTCTATTATACATAGAGCATTAAATATTCCTTTGTCTAATGAATCTTTTGTTCGTGAAATCAATACTATAAAACAAATAGCGGTAAACAATAGTTATAAAAGTAGCGTAATTGACAGTATACTAAAGAAAAAACAGTTACAAGTGGCCCTTAGTTTAGTATATCCTATAGATAGTGCTAATTTGAAACAATTTGTCTCGTTAACTTACTTCGGTAAAATAAGCGAGCAAATTGGAAATATAATTTCAAAAAATAATAGTAATGTTAGTATAGCTTACAAACCATATGTAAAAACAAGTAATTTCATTTTTAACGCAAAACCTAAAACAGATATTAATAATAAATCAGGAGTGTACAAATTATATTGTAACGATTGTAAAAGTGTATATAGGTCAGACTGGTCGAAGTTTTATTATACGGGAAAAAGAACACAGGAGGTCATATAAACTAAAGAAGATAGATTCAACATTAGCAAACCATCTTATTACAGAAAGGCATACATTTGGTGACCGTAAAATATTGCATTTGGCCGAGAAAGGTCGTAAATTAAATATTTTAGAGGCCCTAGAGATTTTTAAAAGCCGACACAACACAATAGATATCGTTTTAAACGAACAGTTGGACCTTATATATACACCTCTTTTCCAATGTTGTATATAATATTTAAGTATATAGTAGTAATTTTAAATAACATCATAAACCACCCCCATATATTTTTGTGTCATTTATAAGTTCTATGTAGGCCTGTAACTTTTGCAGTTTGATAATGACATTGTATGTCGAAACCGCGGTCACGATTATATGTGAATAAAGTGGTATATATAACAATGTTATTGTTTTATTTTATTTTATTTGCAATATTTGGGTTATAATTTATAAATAGCCAAATTTATTAATTCTCTTACAGAGTAATCAAACAATAAAAACAGGTGAAAACTTTATAGGTATTTAATAATAAATAGAATACTAAAAAGACATTTGTGTTACATCAGTATATATGTTGAAAGAAAATGAAAGATACCAGGTATTATAAAAACAACAACAACTTAAAACACAAGTTACTCGTTTTAGAGTAATATGTGGTAATTTCTCTAAAGCTCTTTTTGGATCATCCTTTTTATAATGGAACCCAATGTTCCTTCACACTTTCCATAAAGATGTTTTACCACCCATAAAAATATCCCTTTCAACGAGTATAGTATTTAAAGATGTTAGGGTAATATGTTGTTCTATAATTATACCACAATTATATTATAATAGTTAATTTTTTCAAACATCTTACTATTTCTTTGCATCTTCTTTCTTTCTTTTTGTCATGTTTCCGTTTGGCGATGCAAATTGCGTGTCCTTTTGTATTTTCGAGGAAATTTTGCTGACAGATATCACGCTTACTCCTAAAACTTTCGCTGCACGCTACAAAAAAAAGTGCAATATGTAATATGAAATTATACCAAAATGCAAATACGATTTTACTTCTCTCACTAATAAAGGCATCAACGGTCCATCATTATCACGTTCTACTTCACAGTTTGCGATCGCGAATGCAACAAGTCGCTTACGTTGGCTGCAAAACGCTTTCCGCATTTCAAACCAAGAGTAAACAGCACACGTAAAATATGACAGAACGGTATGTGTTAACACTGGACATTCGCACCAATATGCATTCGCAATGATGTTGATATATAAATATTATACTTCGTTTATTGTTTTTGTGATGGTGATGCCGAAAATACTGTTGATAACGTGCACGTCTTCGAATCGTGAATGACGTATAAAATATATGCCAATTGTGTTAGTTTTAATTTAAAAAATGCAAAAAGAAATTAAAAAGATTAATTCTGAGTACCGCTGTCCATCGTGATTCACTCCGTATATTCTGTGTCGCTTGCAGATATGGAGCCGTATTTGTTTATATACAGTTTCTTTACAATGATTGGGTTTATACATAAGTATGTTACGCTTATGCGATATCTACTATTTACTAAGGTTCATTGAACTCTCGATACAACAGCTGACTATTTTCGTGTGGTTCCAAAACGGTTTTATAAAATAATTTAAAATTTAAATTTAAATTATTTGACACTAATTCCGAATAATACTGTATACATTTATTCTGGCGTACACTCCCAATGAATATAATGGATATATTGGATATAAATTATTTCGATATACTTGTAATAAGGCGAACTATTTTAATATGATGCTTTGGTTATAACTAAGGTTGTCAAAACATTCACCAGAGTAACTCTGCTTTAATATCTGAATAGTTCTCAAATAACGATACGATAACATCAAAATAATGCCCTTGCCAATTCAGTTGTAATTTAGGAACAAATACAATCCACAATTCCAGTTACCAAGTTGCACCACATTATGGAACCATATGCTAACTCTACGCAACTACATTATAGAGAAGATTACATATACAATATAAAATAGACGAATGTGTTGACGAGATGACAGATTCTCTTGTCAACATTATAGTACGTGTCCTAGACCGTCGGCAATCGACATTTCCTTTGCTACTAGCTAACAAAAGAAACACTGAGTGTACTGGCAATGCAACAAGTTAAATATTGTTGTTTGTGAACGATATACACTTAAGATTTTTAAAGATTGTTCAATAACACCCTGTATATTCTAACATATTTATTTCTAACTATAAAAATGGGACTTATCTTTGTATAAAATTTCCTTTTTAAATGTCCTTGCTTCAGTAAATAATTCACATATTGTCTTCATATATTTTTTTATATATATTTTATGCATTTGTATTTTTTCTTCTGTTAATTCAATACTTTCAATTTAATGTCCGACATCGATCCTTTATTAGTTCAAGTTAACTTCTTAATATTTGCTTGATTGATTGAAGATTATTAACAACCCCTTATCCTATAATTCCCGCAAACTATTTTATATTATGTAATTTAATAACTAAAACAACAGAAACAAGCTGCATTTCATGGCCACTTTTCACCAATTAAAAAGCTTTTACTACATCTATCGTAAAAGGTTTCTGATATTTCCTGTAGTATAATACTTAAGTGCCAAGCTTCATGGAAATTAGTGTTTCTGGGTCGAAACAGTTTCCTTGTCAGTATCGTTACATATATAAAAAAGATAATGTATGACCGAAGATGCATTTTTACTGCGTCACATAATTTTCTATTTATTTATTTAATGTGCCTGTCAACCTCTGTTGACAGACTCTCTTTTGCTAGAGATATTAAAACAGAAATTAAGAATACTTTTTCTGGTCTCCCTCAGAATTCGCAATGGTCATCTCCTGTCTTTCCTGAACTCATGAAAAATCCTGAAATGGATGCCTAAGAATGTCTGAGAAACTTTTATAACAATACCTTAGATACTCCTAGACATTCCTAACATTACCCGGAAAGAATAAATTGTAGCTATATCAAAAACCTGGTAAGTCACCAGAAGATCCTGGAAGCTGCAAACAAATAACTCTCTTATATGTTTGCTATAATCCTCTAGAACGACTTATCTACAATAGCGCCCACCATCGACGAGATTATTAATAAGGATCAAGCCGGTTTCAGAACGGGAAAGAATTGTTGTGATTTATTTTGCTGTTCGTTAATAACACACTTTGAAATAGGTTTTCAGAAAGGCCTGAAAACATCAACTGCTTTTGCCGGTCATTCCAGTAGTTGTAACACAGTCTGGAAGAATGAAATTATTTTTAAATTCCAAGAAACCCTCCCGTGCTAAATTAAAGAAATTTATCCAGAATATGCTGAGCAATCACCGAATTTCAGTCTGCCTAACCAATCGAACTAACAATGGCAAAACCTTGAAATATTTTCTCTCTCAAGGCTCCGTTCTGGCTCCTCTAATGTTCAACATTTACACCAATGATCTTCCA
The DNA here is from genome assembly GCA_935421215.2 of Melolontha melolontha. Classification (NCBI taxonomy): domain Eukaryota; kingdom Metazoa; phylum Arthropoda; class Insecta; order Coleoptera; family Scarabaeidae; genus Melolontha; species Melolontha melolontha. Next base: position 145,830,263 of record OW285238.1, on the reverse strand, counting down.
CCCACAAAATCACGAAAATTTCTATATGCAGATGACCTGGCTTTATGCACCACACCAAGAATTTCGAGGATGGAGAATTACAACTTGTTGAAGATTTGCAAGCTTTAGACGAATGTTATAAGAAATGGCGCATACAACAAAACTTTTCGAAATCCGAATTATATACCTTTCATTTGTGTAAGAAAGAAGTCAAGAGAGAGCTGAATTTTAAATTTGGTGGTGATCGGATCAACCACAACCCACACCCTAAATATCTGGGTGTAATGTTAGATCGGTCTCTGACATTCAGACAGCACCTCCATAAAACTAGTAAAAAGGTGAAGACGCGCATAATGTATTACATAAACTTCCCAGCTTTCCCAATTCATGAGGAGAAACTCGAGAGACCTGACTTACTCTTCTGCTGAATACTGTGCCGCTGCCTGGAATCAAACCTCTCACACCAACCTAATAGATATACAACTTAACTATACACTACACTATGCCTTCGATTTAAGAAAATGGAGATTTTTCCATCTGAAATTTGTGATGTTGCTTTCCCATTCCTGAACACTCTGTATCAGAGGAATTAATTTTAGCAATTCGTAAAATTTATCGTAAGTATAAACTACTCACATGCCATCAAGCATAAGTAAGACATGGCTTAGTAAAATAGTACCTGCACATGACATTTATTAAAGAAAATGTTATATATTTCAAAACTATTACATTTAGATATAGACAATGGTATATGAGAAGTATGTCGAATTTACAGCAGAATCTAAGAATGGAATAAAATATAGGATATTTCGTTTGAAAAAATTAAGTTAGGTTCAGTATCGCTATTCTGGGACAAGCTGTATAAGCGAAAGTATTTTTAGGCTATGCCTCTTTAAGAATTAAACAACATTTTCTTTAAAAAATTTGTTGTACCTTCAAATAGTATCGAGATATCGACATTGGGACACCCGGTATAAATTTACATTAAAAGAAAAATATTATTTATTATATTATTATGAGTTTAAATATACATTTGCAAGAAAACGTTTAGTATTAAATCAAATTTATTATGAGGAAGACAAAATAGTCGAAACGTTAAAATGAGCAATTTTATTTAATTAATAGGTAGTTATCAAACCGAATTCCGAGAAATAATTAATCATTTATAGTTATTTTTAAGAACTTTTTTGATATGAAACATCTAATGGCGCGCCACGGGGGTAAACCCGGCTCTTGAATGCCATCATGCGACGACCGCTCAGTCAGCGCTCCCCTCTCTTCGCCATACCGTTGGCGTTCCCCTCTCTCTGCAGCGCGTACACTGTGTGTGCTTGTATATCGGTGAACGCTATAACCTGTGTGTATGCTGGCGCCCCCTTCCTCCGCTATTCCTGCAAGTTATACTCTAGGCGTTCGCCGCTTTTACGTGTGTGTGTGTGTTCATCGGTGCGCGCTATAATCGCTTTACTTGTGTACACCGCGCGACATATAAAACCCGTATAACTCTTATGAGCATAAAATTAGTTTTTTATTTGCGTAAACGGGACTGTCACTTATAGACAGGCTAATGCTGTAAAACTTAAGTCAACTATAACGAGTCAAATAAGACATGTCAAATTTGATAAGCCCGGCTTACATTGATAATATGTTAATGTATGCGTTCGAGCATAACAAAATATTTCCAACCGAATACTTTGCAACGTTTTATTGATTTTAAATATGAGTGGTACTGACAGTAACAGTGATAGTGACAATCTAAATATTTCTTTACTTTATATTCCATTCTTTAAATAACAATCGATTTCGATGTTTCATATCTGCCAGGCGTCCTGTAACGGCTAAATTTTTTTATTTATTTATAGACTAATATCTAATTTCAATTTTTTTTATTAACATTTCTTCTAATACGAAAAAAATAAATAAATGAATTTTATTGATATAAAAAAAATTGTTTAAAACATAAAAAATACTACAACTTTTTTCACATTTTACTGTGAAAATGTGTTGGGCAAATGAAGAAATAAATATCGGGGGACGGAGTAATATTAAAATTTATGTACGAGCTAAATGAAAAAAAAAAATTCAACATCAAAATTAACGAAAGACTTTACTTTGAACGAGCTATATGAAAGAACTTTTCCTGACAACTCATTCTTCTCAAAGTATAGTGTCTAGCTTTTAATTATCAGAGACATCAATTTTCAGACTAACAGCGCCGCATACATAATTACAAACAGTGACATATTGTATCGAAAAGAAGCACCGGTTCAACGCAAGTTTCTCTTGCGTATCTGTCGACGTCGCCTACAAAAAGGAACAAGATCCATCATGACAACGAACGCGCGCAACTCTAAACTCTTCCGAACGTAAACTAACCACATTTCGCTACCGGCGCATGTGGAAGGTAAACCAAGCGAATACCTGGCTTATGAACGAGTTGAAGTTCGGCATGACAAATCGTTTGGGCGAGTGTCCTAGAGGGGAACCTCCAATTAGTGATATTAATTAGCAAACACTTGAAATTCTAGCGCTCCCGCTCGGTGTAGACGTTATGCCTAGCGTTATGGGCGACATCAATGAGGGAAAGAGCACCCGCGTTCATACATATCTGCGTCCTAATATGAAATTTTATTTTAGCGAGAGAGAAGGAGCGAAAGGGAGAGACGCTTTTAATAACGCTAATTTCGTAATTTGTTTCGCACAGAGTGGGTACTCATTAAGAAAGATCTCCTTTTTTTTCTGCATGTAAAAGGGCACCTGTGCACTGGCAGAATGCATGTATGCTACTATACAACGTATAAATAAAGGCATACTCTACAAAGGCGAAATTAAGCTTTAGAAAATTTATGAAAACAATCTTCAGGATGAAAAATTAAAAATGCTCATACATGCACAAGTTTGTATTTATTATATAAACCGCTAGAATTTATAAATCAGACCAGAGACATTAACATCAACGGCTTATAGCTAGCCCGTGTTAACGCTGACGAATATGTTTGTTAATAGCTTTAACTTGTCCCTCCAAATTTATTTGTATATAACACATACATTGTGGATACTACTTATGCAATAAAATTATCTTTGGCAAAGGTAAGGCTATCAGTTATTGCATCGTTTCTCATCGTGTGGGTCGCGAACCCCAAGGGAGTCACGGTGATATTATATGGGGGTCGTGAAAATGCCTAAACAATAACGAAAAATCATTTTATAAGAAAAAATCACTTATAAACATTTTTTTTACAATTTACAATTACAGTTGTAGCGTTTTGTCGGCAGACATTTCGATGAGCTGGTTGTGAATCTCAACTGGTAACTTACTAACGGCAACAATATTTTCATTAAACCGATTCAGTACCCATCTCTTGGAGAAATCATTCTTATCTTTCGAAAAATACTCCGTCAACTGAGTATTCAGCTAACGCAAATGCATCTTCATGCAATCTAAACTGTGGAGAATAATAGTGTCTTGTTCATTCAAGTGAGTGGGAATATATCCAAATTTTTGCTTTCAAAGCGAATAATCCAGATAACAAGCTTTTTAACGAAAGCATGAACTTTCTCTGTCACTAATCAAATGTTTTTATCACGTCCTTGCAAATTCACACTCAAGTCGTTTAAATTCGAAAATACATCAACTAACTAAACCAAAAACAACATACACTCATTCTTCTGTAAAAACAATGACAGTTAGTTACAAGTTTGATATCTCAACGTAACCAGGAGAAAAGTACATGTGTTTATCATACTACCCATTCACGAAAAACATTAATAGAGTTGTTAAAGAACGAGGTCTCCAAGTTGCTTTTCGGTCCGAAAATATCATCGAAAGCCTCTTAGGTAATACCAAAGATAAGGTCAATTTGGATTTGAAGTCAGGTATATATGAAATTAATTGCGACGATTGTAATTTAAAATATATAGGTCAAACGAAACACTCAATAATATCCCGGTATAAAGAACACATATCACATATTAGATTTAATATACCAGACCAGAAATATCTAGAAAGGGTTAAGACCTGACAAAGCCATTAATAACACCAGAGATGTCGACGCATATGGAAGCATTCATTTCGTTAAAAATAAAAGTAATGCGTTGAACTTGGACAACGGTAATATTCTGTATAGTTGTCTCTTTCATTCTTAGAAAAGGGACAGAAAAGGTCGAGGGCGGAGAATGGATAGTAAACAGATGTTTTTCTTAAGAGAGGTAAGTTTTCCATAATTTTCAGCCTGTGAATATTATTTTAAAGTTAGTGTATACGTGGACGCCGTGTAAAGATGTTGCGCGTTTATATGTGTTAATTTTACTGTGCCCCATGTGTGACACTTTGATTAATGGTTTTACCTACTGATGATGGCAACTTAGTTGTCGAAATACGTTACGCTCATACGCTCATAAAAAACAAATCCTTCGAATTTTTAGAAAGAAAATTACATACTTTGAGAAATCAACAAACTTTTATTTGTAAGTCTTAATATATACTGATACTGTTACTGCATACTGATAAAATTGTACTTGAAGTATCTTAGCATTAAGATACTACTACGATGCTAAGATGTTCAAACCCCATACAATGTTTTTCGTGAATGGGTAGTATGATAAACACATGTACTTTTCTCCTGGTTACGTTGAGATATCAAACTTGTAACTAACTGTCCACCATTTCGCTTACGTATCTGCCCCACGTGTTCCGTCAGAAGTGGCTGGTAGGATCAATATGTGGCTAGTTCAGCTAGCGAGTCGCCATGTTTTGTCCCCTGGTCCTGGTTACGACTTAGTTTCCGAGCCGGACTCATTAGGGGCCGGTTTTTTTCGGTAGGATTAAATAATAACGTTTAATTAAATAAATAACAATTACATTACAAGCTATATTGTTCACTTGTATAACAACATGACGATCGGATACACAAGATTGACTGACTGACTAAACCGACTCCTCAGTTTTTGGTATATATATATATATATATATATGTATATATATATATATATATATCATCTCTACTTCTATTGACCTAATTAATGTGACCTGGTCTACATACTCGTATACAGAATGACGTGCTAACCTAGATACATGAATTAGAATGTCGAAAGATGCAGTAACTAAGGAGGACGTGTTGCGTGAAATAAATATTATATTGAATATGCGAAAATAGGTGTCTTACTTTAGTTATCACACACGTTTTGAACTGACATGTCAATGCAATATCCATTAAGTGGAAAGTATCACTTTCCCTCGTATTGATATCCGGTACAGGCTAATATTTTAATGGAATCTGTCGATTGGTGACGTGGTGATAATCTACTTTAATAACTGCTCCCCATTTGCTTGGAAAGCGCTGGATTCCAGTGGCAAAGAAGTCACGGTTCTTGGAGGCAATCCATGCCTTGATATCGACCACTAAATGATCGAAATCGTCATTCGTCTGCCAGGTTTTCAGGGATCAATTTACGTGGTAGTCCATGCGCGCTTTTGTATAATTATCTACACGCATTTTTAGAACCTAAAAACAAGAGAATATTTTTACCATTATATTTTTAAAAAATTATAAAATATTGTAGTGTAAATAAGAGTCAGTAAAACACCTGATATACGCCAATCTAATTGCAAGAGATTAAGAAGAATTAAGTACTTTCAAGAGGAAGATCGTATAGAATACATGCTCACTAAAAACGCTAGAAAGAGATAATTACAGGTGTCTAATGAATTTAGAAATTAGGAACATACTAAAGAAGAATAAAGGTTCGAAGTTTGTTATAGAATAAAAAGAGAGAAACTACATTCTTGAGAAGCATCATAGAATGGAAACTATATTGAGAAAAACAAGAAAATAGTCCAAAAATACTCTGAGAAGGACATGAGATACAGGTCATTAAATTATTTGGAATTTAACATTAAATTGATTAATCTTTCGTCAGGGTCCATGCCATCTGCCTAATTTCCTTTAGCACTAGCAAAGCCACTGATTATTGGCGATATTGACCGATGATTTCATTTTTATTTAAAAACATGTTCGTTATGGAACTGTCGTCAACGTCTTTCCTGTCTGACTAACTTCCTTTCGCGTTAACAAAGCCACTGACTGTTGGGATATCGACCAATGACTTTCCCTTTATTAAAAACATGTTTGTAATGTAATTTTACAGGATAATAAGATAATAGATGGGGTGATTATACTGTAGAAAATGAGAAAATATTTCAGCTTGAACTATATATATATATATATATATATATATATATATATATATATATATATATATATATATAACTTAAAAGAAATTATCGACAGTACTATTGGTTAATAATAAATTAAAAAACGGGCAAGCGGTCTGCCAATTAAAACTCATTTATTTATTATCTCTATATTTCACAACGAGTTTGTTGCTTCTTCAGGAGATACTACAAAGTTAATGAACAAGATATTAAATAAATTAGTGTATAAAGCCATAGTAAAAAACTCACAGAATGTAGAGTTAAACAAAAGTTATGTTACACAGACATATTAATTAAAATTGATTAAATTTAAAACACTAATGTAACTATAGATATAAAGTGTCACATCAACCTTTAAAAAACATGTATAAGTAAAAGTAAAAATATAAGAAATATAAAACAAAAATATAGCAAAAACTAAAGTCACAAGGATATTAAAACCAAAAAAAACAATGCACTATAAATATAACAATACAAGGACCAATTAGCAAAAAATTTTAGATGGTCAACTAACTGCTAAACCGAGTATATTGAAATAAATTATACTTAGTATCAGACCTATAATTAACGTTACTTGTGTCTCTGTTAATGTGGACCATTTCTAAAAAGATTCTTTTTTATGGTTATTTTCAACGTCAAGATCTTTATGTCGACAAAATTAACTGTATGGTCTTCTTAAATAGTCATGTTGTCTACAGGATACCCTGTTCGGATTGTTGTGGCGTTTATAAAGGTCAGACATAACAATGGCTAAAACAACGCATCACACAGCATAAAAGTGATGTCCGTATTGAAAAGAGATCTTGTGCATTGGTGGATCATGCACTTAATCTTGAACATTAGTGTTATTTCTTCCATTAGTATATTTTATAATTCCAAAAACACGAAATAAAGGTACAAAAGAAAGAAATAACTTTAATAAACAACTTATTTCACTCAGTTTGAAGAATATTTCGAAAAGTAAAAGATCTGTTTCTGTTACACTGTGAATGGTACCTACTGCAGAACAACAAATTATAGCGACAGTCACATGTAAAATGAGATTTAATAATTATTAATTCTAAATTATAGCGACATGTGATTGTCGCTATAATTTGCTGCACTAAATTCTACAATCCAGCAACAAATTATACCGACAATCATATGTAAAATGCGATTTAATAATAACTAATTCTCATACAAATGAAGTCCACTATAGTTCGTATATATACACATAGTATAGAAGTGAAAGTCATGTCCGTTTCTGGATATTGTGCACTAATGGTCTGTAAAAACAGTGCAATATCGATATTTACACATTCCGGGCGGATATGTCTTTCAAAAATATTTCATTTTTCATTTGTACTGACAACTTGTACAGTTGACGTCGCGGCTTGTTGCGTCTACAACCTAGAGCAAAAGTGATTTGCCGGATTGTAGAATTTAAAATGATATTTAATTATATATAATATAATATGTATATATATATATATATATATATATATATATATATATACAATTCTCATACACATGAAGACGGCCAAGAAAATAAGAAATTAGTTTCTAATATATATATATATATATATATATATATATATAATATTAAATACATGTAAACATTGCTGTCTAACATAACATACTAATATGCAAATATTTAAAATACTTAATATAAAAGCCAAAAACTCCAAGAATTTATCAAATGATATATTAAATGAACGGCTAAGAAATTATCTACATATATTAATAGCTTAGGAGTAAAAATTAGTAATTTCAAACTTTCAAATCTGACATCTACTTTCAAAACTGACATTTGAATTATTAACATCGTCGTCTTATAAAGCGTTTCGAATGAATTAGAACCAAAGTATATCGTAGCTTAGTTGGTCAGAGCGACGGTCCGGCAAACCATAGATTTGGGTTCAAGTCCAAACGTGGACAAAATTTTTAAAATAAATTTCGTATGATTTGCGTTGTAATTTTTGAAGACAGCAATGTTTACATTCACATTTACCTCGCAAAATAAGATACTAATTTGAAAATATTTAAAATATTTAATATAAAAGCCGAAAACTCCAAAGAATTTATCAAATGATATATTCAATGAACGGCTATATATATATACAGACTGTCCCGTAAAAAACGACAACATTCATAATTTCGTTATTTATTGTCCAGTTTTATTTAAACAAAAAGTAAATTTAATAGCATCAAAAACACTATAAGATAGCAGTGTTTTATTTGTTTTCAATTGTTTTCATTAATGTCAAAAGACAGTCAAGTTTTTTATTTTAAATGGCAACATATATATTTTTGGCTATATTCGGAATGTATTTTTTTTCTGAATTCAACGATGTATAACATGTTTATTTTTGATAAACGTTTATTGCAAAAAAAAAAACTTTATAAATTTCATCTTTGTCTTCCATTATTTATAAATATTCGAATGTGTCATGAAACATTTGAAATGTAAGTATTATAAATATTATTATAAGAAACAAAACACTTTACAATAAATGTTGAAATTGCCCGCCACCTTGTTTAACACATATCGCACATCTCCTAATAATAAAAAATAAAAAAAAAACTTTATAAATTTCATCTTTCATTATAGTAGACTTGGCCCAGTCCACTAGCATTATGTCAATGTGCCTTAAGTGTGCCTTAAGCGTAAGCAGTTTGACTTTATTAAGTTTTCTGTATTATCCTGTTTGAACGTTTTGCCGCAACAAAAAGCGTATTTTCGTTAAAAATGAATAACAATGAATTAACGGATATGTTACAAGTGTTCTTTGAATGTACGAGTAATAAAAATCGCCTTCAAGCAGTTCGTCGGTACAGTGCTCGTTTTCCGGACAGAGAAGTTCCAGGTTCGAAAATATTTCAGAGAATTGAAAAGAATTTAAGAAATTATGGATCATTTACCAAACCAAAAACACAAAAACGGAAATTCTCCGAAGATAAGGAATTAGATGTTCTTCTTGCAGTACAGCAAAATTCACGAACTTCGATTCGCGAAATTGCACATAATATTGGGGTATCAAAAACTACAGTTCATGGTATTTTAAGAAAACACAAACTTAAACCGTACATAGCTCGAAAAGTTCATGCATTAGAACAAAATGATCCTGGCCGAAGAATCCAGTTTTGTCGTTTTTATTTAAATGCATTAGAACAAGACCCGAATTTTTACAGAAGGATAATTTGGTCTGATGAATGCACTTTTAGCAACAACGGTATTTTTAATAGAAACATACATCGACAGTGGAGTGCAGACAATCCGAGATTTGTAATTGAAAATTATTTTCAAAGACGTTTCAACGTAAATGTTTGGTGTGGCATTTTAGGTGATCAATTAATTGGGCCATTTTTCATAGATGGTTGCTTAAATCAACAAAAATACTACACTTTATTACACGAAAATCTCCAAAACTTTTTAGATGAATTACCTTTGGCAAATTTAAATAGAATATTTTTTCAACAAGATGGGGCTCCCGCGCACAACGCCAGAGTAAATACTGATTTGTTGAACACCCAATTTGGAAATAGGTGGATAGGAACATCCGTTCCTATCGAGTGGCCTGCGCGTTCACCGGATCTTACGCCCCTCGATTTTTGGTTGTGGGCTTATCTACAAGATCGAGTTTATTTAACAACTCCAGAAAATGTTGACATTTTAAGACAAAGAATTATTAACACTTGTCAAGAAGTACCTGCCGCTTTTAAATGCGACCTTTGGAGTCATTAGGAGATGTGCGATATGTGTTGAACAAGGTGGCGGGCAATTTCAACATTTATTGTAAAGTGTTTTGTTTCTTATAATAATATTTATAATACTTACATTTCCAATGTTTCATGACACATTCGAATATTTATAAATAATGGAAGACAAAGATGAAATTTATAAAGTTTTTTTTTGCAATAAACGTTTATCAAAAATAAACATGTTATACATCGTTGAATTCAGAAAAAAAAAAACCAATCCGAATATAGCCAAAAATATATATGTTGCCATTTAAAATAAAAAACTTGACTGTCGTTTGACATTAATGAAAGAAATTGAAAACAAATAAAACACTGCTATCTTATAGTGTTTTTGATGCTATTAAATTTACTTTTTGTTTAAATAAAACCGGACAATAAATAACGGAATTATGAATGTTGGCGTTTTTTACGGGACAGTCTGTATATATATATATATATTGTGATAACGTAATGCAATCCATGTGTATGCAAACAATCTGAACCAGGCCACAGCCTCGTTCCAGTAACGCATGTTACAAATACGACCTCGCTCACGCGAGTTGTTTGCAAACACAAGTTGCATGTCAGGGTTGTATAACATTCCCTAAGTAGTACGAGGATGAGCTAATGATATATAAGAGACATTCATAGATTCACTTACAGAGACAGTCACGTTCACACATTCAGTCTACATACTAGTTAGTAAGAATGTATATTATTGTTATCCAGTTTTAAGTGTTAAATATTAATTATACGATGTTACCCAAACTTCGTGAGTGTCTTACTTTACCATAAGTCGCCCTACCTGTTATCCCGTGGGCTACCCAAAGGCCCAACATCACATGGCGATCCTGCCAGGATGATTACCTCTTCCTTCGTCGCGTAATTGCCCATTTTGTGATCTTGACCTGCTACACTGTAGGTTTTTCCTTCCTTGGTCCGTTCCGGCTTCCTACATGTTCCCTGCAGTCTTGATTGACTGGCCGAATGGTCCTGAGCCGTAGGTAGGCAGAATCGCCATGTGATGTTGGGCCTCATAGTAGGTCCATTAAACCAAGACCACGAGGAGAACAAGTACATCTTGACACTCCAATGCGAACTAACAAAATTCGTGGAAGCATATCCGATTCAAAGCAAAGAAGCTGCCACAGTAGCCAGAGCCCTGGTCGAGAATTTTATATTAAGATACGCTATTCCCGAACAGATAGCTTCCGACCAAGGAACAGAGTTTATGGCTGCAGTTTTCAAGGAAACTTGCTCACTGTTAGGAATACAGCAATTAAGATCAACTGCTTACCACCACGAAACGTTAGGCGCATTAGAGAATACACATAAGAATCTCGGAGCGTACCTACGAATCCAATTAGATAACCATAAAGACAATTGGTCGACTTGGATACCTTATTGGTGCTTTGCGTTTAATAACACAGTGCATACTGAAACCAAATATACACCGCATGAGTTAGTTTTCGGTAAACACAATCCCCTACCTTCATCAATAACAAACGCGATAGAACCGCTATTCAATTTTGAAAATTACGCCGCAGAAATGAAATACAGACTCCAGACAGCCCTGCACGATGCGAAACATAATTTGATCCTATCGAAAGTTAAAAGGCAAGAAAAGTTAAATAGGAATCGCAGGCACACACACTTTTGTGTCGGCGATCAGGTCTTAATAAAAAACGAAGCAGGGAATAAACTTGAGTCACTGTATAACGGCCCCTTTATAGTAACTAAAACAGACAAGCCGCCAAACATAACAGTTTGCATAAACGGTAAAGACACCGAAATACACAAAAACCGCCTTAAGCATTACCACGCCTAAAAGCAAATACAAATATGTCAATTAGTATAAGTGTTAGAATAAGTGTAAATATGTTAGTAGGAAATAAGAAACTTGTATACATGTAATAAATAAGCAACTATTTTTAAAATTAGTAGTATATGTCATATTTTTAGTAATCACCGTACTACAAGAATAATAAAGGTATAGATTTTAACATAAGAAAAACAAACGCCTCAGCGTTATTTTTCTTAACCCCCAGGGAGGGTGATGTGATAACGTAATGCAATCCATGTGTATGCAAACAATCTGAACCAGGCCACAGCCTCGTTCCAGTAACGCATGTTACAAATACGACCTCGCTCACGCGAGTTGTTTGCAAACACAAGTTGCATGTCAGGGTTGTATAACATTCCCTAAGTAGTACGAGGATGAGCTAATGATATATAAGAGACATTCATAGATTCACTTACAGAGACAGTCACGTTCACACATTCAGTCTACATACTAGTTAGTAAGAATGTATATTATTGTTATCCAGTTTTAAGTGTTAAATATTAATTATACGATGTTACCCAAACTTCGTGAGTGTCTTACTTTACCATAAGTCGCCCTACCTGTTATCCCGTGGGCTACCCAAAGGCCCAACATCACAATATATATATATATATTGATAACGAGCAGCCTCTCGTTGTGCTGTGAATTGATAATGAGCAAGATGCGTAATAAAATAATGTAAACGTTTATGAATATAAAAATGCTCAGCTGTGAATAAATGGCTTGTTAGATTTTATATTTATTCGGTGAATTTTACATCTACGAACTAATTACATTGCTCTAAGTAACATATAGATGGGGTTGTTCGAGTTTAATCTATATGCGCAAGATGCAAAGTTGCCTACTTGCGAATTATTCCATAAATGTAACCTAAAACAGCTGTTCGGATATAAACTTATTAATAAGTATTAATTAATGTGCGTTTATTATCTTCAGGGTCCGGCTAAACTCGAGAACAAAATAGACTCTAGTGTTAGGGCATTGTGATATGTCCAAATTTAAAGTGCGAGTTCGGTGACTTCAATCAAACACTACTGATATTTTTAGATTCCTAAATGATAGGTTAATTGTTGTTAATGCTATACTACAAAATAAAACGTCGAGATCAGATTCACGAATAATAACTTTAATGTTCTTAAGATCTCTATTAACAGGTAAGTTATAAGCATTAATTGTTAAGTATAATTTGTATATAAATTTTGTAACGTGATAAATTTAATATGTTATTTAACTATGATAAATTACGATAAATATTACATGAAATAAATGAAATAGATAAATATAGAAATAGTGAAGATAATCTTTAATTAATTAGGAGAATTAAGTCAATAACTTTAATATAACTAGAATGTATGACGTAAAACAAAGAAAAATTAAATTAAAACGTAACTGTATTCTTCCTCTTTAAAAGTAATAAATAACCTAAATCTTATATATCGTATTTAATAATGTATATCTTAACTAATATAAATAATATACTATATTCTTTTTTAAATATGATTGTTTAAATTGTCTTTTCAATATAGATGTGAGATTTTAAAGAATACTTAAGTAATTGGTGCAGGATTCTGGATAAAACGGGATCTCAAAAGGTTTTGGAAAGGCAGGTTTTTCGTCGGCGTTCGAACGGCGTCACCCCGGTCAAAAACACTTTCTAACGAACTGCTTCTCGGCAAATTGCTCTTGGCAATATTTTTGTCACTGGTACACGTACGAACTTGAAATATGTGTCCAACTGGAGCTGGGAATATTGGTAAGATGTTTAACTAATTGGACGTATGAATTTACTTGTATTTATTGTAATTTTCTTCTTGTTTTTAGTGATACACTCAAAAATACGTCTGGATGCTTTAATGGCGATTTTTCAAGTTACGCTAACCTTCTTTTATTTTTGTTACTTGATTTTGATTCGTTCATCGGTATGTATTCATTTAATCTCGACAATTACTACTAATGAAAATGACAATTCAATAATTTTTAATACATTTACATGTTGTAATAAATATTTACTTAATTTTAAAACTAATATGCATATAATGTGTATGTCAAAAATAATACATTATGCTGTTTTTATTATGGGATATTTTCCCGCGATTGACAATTCAAATTATGTACAGTTATACCTAAATAAATGGCGTCATTAATGATTTATCAATTAAGTTGATATTTTTTGTAAATACAAATTATCGAACTGAAAATACTATTACAAATGAAATGTTAGATTATAAATGTGTGAATGTCTTAAAAAAATAATTAAACTTGCGTATTCAACTTTATTGATTTGACGTGGGAAGAATTCAGTTTTGACATATAATTAACTATTCAATAACTTATTTATATACATTAAGAGATTGTCCTTTTGCTTATTGGGGCATACTTGAGTGTGGGCTTGACCTACCTCAATTCCCCAGTAATTTGGTATGCCGTTATTGACTTGGCAAAGAGGCTTATCCAAATTATTCTCTTTGAACTATTAAGTTGTTTGCTTTAACATATGAGTTTTTGTGCATATAAGCTGTTTTTAATATAAATTTATAGTTAATGCTTGTCCCTTTAAGTGTTGATTTGTTAATATTATTTTTGAACTGTTAACTTTTTGAAGTCTGTTTTTTTTTTTTATTAAAAAGAAAATTATTATCTCTTCTTGATATATTGTAATGATGTTTTAATAGTTAAAATGATTTGTTTTGGGGGTTTACTCTATTTATTTTACTTGTTGATGGTCCATGCTTAAAATTTTCTTTTTTTTTTTTAAACTTGATATATTAATATAGATTTTAGTTTTCACAATAAATAATTCTTTCATGTTAAATACATGTTCTGACTAGCGAATCCTACTCTTTTCTTATTATAATACCATTCCTTATTATATAATTAAATTCCCCATTATTAGACATTCTCATCTATATTTCTATATATTCATATTTATAATACTAATTCATATCTTATTCATACTTTATATCCCCATATTATATATTTATTCCTACTATCTCTATTAATCTAGACTTTTTCCATTCCTTTAACATTACATCAAACCTTCTATTTATTCTTAGCATACTATTACTTATATATATATTACATTTTAGGAATTCATTTTATTTAATTTTAAGCATGTTAATATTCGTTTTGTTTCCCCATTACATATTTGACTGTTTATCATATTATATCATGTAGATACTTGTTCTTTCTATATTTGTTTGTATATCATATTATTTGTGTTGTGTTGTTTCAGTTTTTCGAACTGTTAACTACCCCTTTATGTCTTTCAAGTGTAACTGTATATTATATTTTAATTATAGATATTGATTTGTTGATATTAAATTTATATGTGTTTAGTTCTTATTCAAATTTTTTTTTTTTTTTTTATGCTGTATAATCTTGTAACATTGATATATGATACCTCCCCTTTATATAATCGGTGTTAGGCTCGATTAATTCATATGTATTATAGCCTAATTTCTGATTTATTATAAATGGTCCTTGATAGGCCTTCAGTAGCTTACCCATGATTTTCTGTTTTGCATTAGATACTCTTAAGCTTTTGACTATAACTCGGTCACCTAATTCATATGTTTTGTATTTCTTGCTATAGTCATTCTGTTTCTTTTCCCATTTATTCTTACGTTTTATTAATTTTAGTCTGACCTCATCTGTACGTTCCGATAAATTTACTAACTCTGGCTCTACCCATGGTCTTTGTGGTGCTTCTCCTGTAAAAATCTTTATTGGACAGTGATTGTGGACTGTGCTGGGTGTGTTATTTAATATAAATTCAATTTGTGGTAGATGTCTAGCCCAACGATTATGTTTTTCATCTAACAAAATTCTGAGATACTTTAATATTTCTCGTATGTATCTTTCGGTAGGATTCCCTTGTGGATATCGTATCGAGGTGTAGTAGGTTTTAATATTTCTTGTATGTAAAAATTGTTTATATCTATCATTTGTAAAATAGGTCGCATGATCTGAGAGTATAGCTTGTGGAGTACCATATTGGATAAAATAGTCTGTAAGTGCTTGTAGTACTGTATCTGTATTGCATTTTTGCGTTGGGATTAACTTTATATATTTTGAGAAAATGTCACATATTACTAGGATGTTCTTGTATCCTTTTGTGCTTGAGATGAGATTTGACAAGAAATCTATTGATATTAATTCTAATTTATCGTATGCTATTATGTTACTACTCCATTTATTAAAAATCCACAGTATTTCCTGGAATTAGGTTCTAAATTTATCAGCCAAAATGCGTTTTTTAAATCTAATTTGCTGTAATAGTTTTTGTTACCACATTTCGTTATTAGTATATCTATGTTTTGAGGCATTTCGTATTCAGGTTTGATACGTTTGTTTAGTGATCTTGCATCTAAACATATCCTTAACGATAAATCTTTTTTCTGAACAATAACTATGGGATTGATGAAATATGTATTAGATTTTTCAATAATACCAGATTCTTCTAATCTGTTAAGCTCCATATTAACTTTTTCCTGATAATGGTATGGTATTGGGTAGTTTCTGCTCGATAATGGGTTGTCATTGTCTATTCTTATTGTATGTTGATAGTTACGTGCGAATACTACTACATCATTGATTAATGTTAGGTTGTCAGATAAAATTTTTACTAATTTTGATGGGATCATATGATATGGTATATTTTGTAGTTTAATTATTTCTTCTATATCTTCTAAATTATTTACTGTTCTGAGGGTATTTAATTCTTTTCTTACTTCCACTTCTTCTACATTCTGCATTCCTATTCCATCTTCCTTTTCTTCCAATCCATATATATAATCATCATTATTCATTTTAATATTTATTCCTTCTTCCTTATTACTACATTCATTATCATAACTATCTGTATTCAATCTTTCTTGTAATATATTATTAATCTCCTTCTGTAAATGTTTATCTTTAAAATAATTATATTCGTATTCTTCTTCCTCAGATAACTGTTTCTCCATCCTTATCTCTATTTCATCGATCATTATTATTTTTCTTTTGAAATCCAATATCATTTTTAAATTCTTAATGTTATCTATCCCAATTATGCAATCGTATTGCAGTTTACCTATAATGTAGCATTGTATGACATATTCCTTATCTTTCACCATTATTTCCGTACATATTCTTTTTTGAATTTTCCCCATTCTTTTACCATTAGCGGCTATCAAATCTGTTCCCTTAGTCCTTATAATTTTCTTTTCATAATTATCGATTAAGATTGCCTTTTTCTCTTCTAATAACGTTATTTCGGCTCCAGTATCTATTAAACAGCTTAGTTCTATGTTTGTAAATTTAATCTTAATAATTGGTAGAGAGTGCGTATCTATATTATGGGTTCCAGTTTCTTCTACGTGTATGAACTCTTCAAAGGGTTGATAAAAAGTTATATTGTTTAATTTTGAGGGGTAGTTACAGTCGATTTTATTTAAAGATTTTGGGTTGAGGTGCTTGGTGTCGGGTTGGTGTACATATCGATTTCCGAAATCGGCATTTTTTTTTTTACATCCTCCGATTCTTGTCTAGAGGGCAGTGGTGACAATGGTCTCCGGCAGTAGTTATTAACACGTACTCTATTACGGTATCTATAATTATTCATACCTCTTCTTCCCGGCGGGTTGTTGTACTGATTGTTATTATTCTGACGATTAGCATCATACGTTCGTGTATTATTATTATAATTATTATTATTAGGGGGTGGATAATTCGAAAGATTGGGTCTATTGTTATAATTATAAAAAGGATTTGTAGAATGGTTACGATAATTTTGATGAGTGTTATAATTTGGTGCAGGACTTGCGTGATTATTATTATAATTAGTGTTACTATTATTAGTTGTTAGATTCGCCTGAGTATAATTGTTGTTAGTTCTGTTATTATTATATGAGGTTGTTTCTTGTACATGATTCGGTCGATTATTTTGTGAGTAACTTTGTCTAAAAGATGGATTATGTATGGTGTTATAATTTGTATTGCTCGGTCGATTATTAGAGGAATTATATAGACTGTTATTTGTATTACGTTGTACTGTTGGAAAAGAACTACGATTACCTTCTGCAAAGTCATCTAATCTTCGGAGAATTTCTATTAAGGAATCCATATCATTGACTCGTTGACAAATAATTGCTTGTGTGTCCGAATAAATGAAATGGTTCAGTAACTGTCGTGCTATGGTTGATTCCTCCATATCAGCTATGTGTTTACACAGGTTGTACATTCTTGAAGCATATATCTCCCTAGTTGTTGAGCCCATTCTATATTTACCGGTTAGAAGTCTGATTTTGGCACGATTTTGTTGTGCTTCATCCCAGTAATTCCTCTTAAATAATGACACGAATTGCTCTACGTCCTCGCAATGGTCTTCAATGCGCAAGAACCACTCCTGAGCACTATCTTTAAGTGTAACTCTTATTATGTCCATCTTTTGTTTATTGTCCGGAACATCAATTAAATAACGCAGGAGTCCATTTAAATAGAGCATGGGGTGTACGTGCGTTATATCCCCATCGAAATGAGTTAAATTTTCTATTTTTATGGTGAGACCTCCTGTGTTTATGCAATTATCAGACGCAGTATATCTTTTGATCTTCGTTTCAATTATCCTCAGTTCGGATTCATAATACCTTTTATTATTATCCTGGCTCGTTCGGAAGGTGTCAAGATTATCTTTTACTTGATTGATCTCTTGTTCGTAGAATGTCCTATGTTCCCCCATCTGAGTGTTGAGACTATCGGTAAAATGTTGTTTTAGATTTAACGATGTTATTTCGTTACTTAGGTTAAAATCTGTTAATTTGTTATTTAATTTTGTATGAGCTTCGTTACAGGACTTTGTTATTTCGGTTTTTGTTTCCGTATTTGCGGTTATTATTTTATTGTTGGTAATTACGTAAATTTCCTGTGAAGTATTCTCTAATTGTTTGGCCCAATGTTGGTTATGGATATTTAGAGTTTCGTCCATTTTCAGCAAGCATTTTAACTCGCTTTCTTCTAGTGTTTGATGTATTATCTTCTCGATCTTTGTTTGACTATCTTTCAAACCCTTTATATCCATCTTTATTTCTTCCTTGTCCTGTTTGAGTTGTTCTAATTTGCTGTTGAGATTGGTTTCTATGAGACTGATATTAGTTTCTAATCTATTATTATTTTCTGTGATTAGTTGTTTGAAATTTTCATTATTAATTTCTAATTTTCGTGCTAAATTCATTTCTATCTGGCTGATATTTGTTTCTAATTTTCGCGTTAAATTAGTTTCTAATTGACTTATATTTTTATTGTTAGCATCTAGTTTCTCATTATTTTCCGCTACAAATTGTTTAAAATTAGCTTCTTGTTTTTGTTGCATATTCATTATCAAAGCGGTTAACGAATTAAAGTTCATCGTCGCCTCTTCCTTTGAAGCTTCTGCTTGTGCTGTGGCTGTAACAGAATCACCCTGATCAGCCTGGTCCTCTCTATCTGCTAGGTTTTCCCTTGACTTACTCCTTGTACGCTTGTCCATATTATTATTATTATTGAAAAAATATATATGATAGTGTTATGATTATAGGTTCTATTAGTTTATGTATATTAATTATTCCTATTCTGATGTTTTAGTATTAGTGTTATATTTGCTAATAAATTGTATAAATAAATTCTTATCTCTTCAAATAATTATTATTTTAATCTTTTTGACCTATTCGTTTAGTGTTTATTATACAAACAATAACCCCTTTTAAAAAAAACAAACTTACAAATCCTGTTCCTGGGTACCAGTCAGCATCCTATCACACAAAAATGACCACAAGAAGCAAAATACAACTTACAATTATAAAAATTTTGTATCTTAAATAAATCTAGAAAGAATACAGTTTTTTAAATTTATTCTCTCTCGTTTTATTTTGTATTACGTGTTTGATTGAGCACGTTTTCTAAGCGACACGTTGCGGCGACAATTGATAACGAGCAGCCTCTCGTTGAGCTGTGAATTGATAACGAGCAAGATGCGTAATAAAATAATGTAAACGTTTATGAATATAAAAATGCTCAGCTGTGAATAAATGGCTTGTTAGATTTTATATTTATTCGGTGAATTTTACATCTACGAACTAATTACATTGCTCTAAGTAACATATAGATGGGGTTGTTCGAGTTTAATCTATATGCGCAAGATGCAAAGTTGCCTACTTGCGAATTATTCCATAAATGTAACCTAAAACAGCTGTTCGGATATAAACTTATTAATAAGTATTAATTAATGTGCGTTTATTATCTTCAGGGTCCGGCTAAACTCGAGAACAAAATAGACTCTAGTGTTAGGGCATTGTGATATGTCCAAATTTAAAGTGCGAGTTCGGTGACTTCAATCAAACACTACTGATATTTTTAGATTCCTAAATGATAGGTTAATTGTTGTTAATGCTATACTACAAAATAAAACGTCGAGATCAGATTCACGAATAATAACTTTAATGTTCTTAAGATCTCTATTAACAGGTAAGTTATAAGCATTAATTGTTAAGTATAATTTGTATATAAATTTTGTAACGTGATAAATTTAATATGTTATTTAACTATGATAAATTACGATAAATATTACATGAAATAAATGAAATAGATAAATATAGAAATAGTGAAGATAATCTTTAATTAATTAGGAGAATTAAGTCAATAACTTTAATATAACTAGAATGTATGACGTAAAACAAAGAAAAATTAAATTAAAACGTAACTGTATTCTTCCTATTTAAAAGTAATAAATAACCTAAATCTTATATATCGTATTTAATAATGTATATCTTAACTAATATAAATAATATACTATATTCTTTTTTAAATATGATTGTTTAAATTGTCTTTTCAATATAGATGTGAGATTTTAAAGAATACTTAAGTAATTGGTGCAGGATTCTGGATAAAACGGGATCTCAAAAGGTTTTGGAAAGGCAGGTTTTTCGTCGGCGTTCGAACGGCGTCACCCCGGTCAAAAACACTTTCTAACGAACTGCTTCTCGGCAAATTGCTCTTGGCAATATTTTTGTCACTGGTACACGTACGAACTTGAAATATGTGTCCAACTGGAGCTGGGAATATTGGTAAGATGTTTAACTAATTGGACGTATGAATTTACTTGTATTTATTGTAATTTTCTTCTTGTTTTTAGTGATACACTCAAAAATACGTCTGGATGCTTTAATGGCGATTTTTCAAGTTACGCTAACCTTCTTTTATTTTTGTTACTTGATTTTGATTCGTTCATCGGTATGTATTCATTTAATCTCGACAATTACTACTAATGAAAATGACAATTCAATAATTTTTAATACATTTACATGTTGTAATAAATATTTACTTAATTTTAAAACTAATATGCATATAATGTGTATGTCAAAAATAATACATTATGCTGTTTTTATTATGGGATATTTTCCCGCGATTGACAATTCAAATTATGTACAGTTATACCTAAATAAATGGCGTCATTAATGATTTATCAATTAAGTTGATATTTTTTGTAAATACAAATTATCGAACTGAAAATACTATTACAAATGAAATGTTAGATTATAAATGTGTGAATGTCTTAAAAAAATAATTAAACTTGCGTATTCAACTTTATTGATTTGACGTGGGAAGAATTCAGTTTTGACATATAATTAACTATTCAATAACTTATTTATATACATTAAGAGATTGTCCTTTTGCTTATTGGGGCATACTTGAGTGTGGGCTTGACCTACCTCAATATATATATATATATATATGGTAAATTCAATCAGTTGGCGATTAAAGGTCTGGTTTACTTCAAAGTATATATATTTAAAACAACCCTACATGTTTCGGCAATGATGCCTTTATCAAGGATATAAAATATAAATGACAGTATATAAATCTTATATACTGCCACGATATACTAGGACGATATAAATAGTCTACAACATCTGTAAGTATATCACGCAGTTGTTGAATAGCACTATTCATTCGATTAACTGCACAACTACTTTTTTGTGTGCGGTTAACTGTTGAAAATGTTATTCATGTATGCAACAGTTCGATGACGGACGGGTGGACGTTCAGGATGTCTCGCGTTAAACTCTTTAGCAGCCTCTCGGGTAGAACGTACATTATCACCAACAATTCGAATAATTTCTACTTTTTGAGCAATAGTTAAATGTCTATCTATAGTTACAACTGAAGTAAACTGTAAATTGTAAATTGACGTTTGAACTAACAAATTATTTTTTTGGTTTCATGGCACTCTTATTATTGCAATAACAAACTATTATCTATAGATAGCATAAAAAGGTAGAAGAAATTAAAAATGAAAAATTTTTAGCGAAATTTGGTATTAGGTGTTCTTGAGTCATTTGCAAAAGCTTTTCCTAATACTTTTTTGCTTTATCTCAATCGCTAGTATAACATTACTAGGAACACAAATTTTTATTTTAATTATAGTTGGCTAGATATTTACTTTACTAAAACTCTATTCGTACGAGAAGGTGCATTGTCGTTGCCTACACAACTGATAAAAATTTTATATTGATTGCTTTCAAAATAAAAAAGTTATTTATGTGTCCCCATTAAAAGTGAAACACGCTGTATATATACATGTGTGTGTATGTGTGTTTATGTGTGTGTGTGTGTGTGTATGTTTGTATGACGATATAATATTAGAATAAAGCTATATATTTAACACAATCCAATATTAAATATTTCTGCCACGAAGCAAGTCAGATCCATCACGCAAATTTACTAACAATTACTCATCTAAATAAACGTCAGACAGTAGATTGGAGGAAATGCATGCAATGTAACAAGAAGAAGAAGTATCGCGGATAAATTCGAAAGAATATCAATCTTACATTATCTAAAATACCCTCGAAAATAAGCTCAAAAGCTGCGTGATAAATGATAAATCCCGGAGCCGGTTCACGTATCTATCGTAGTTAACCGGTCTTAAGAGAGTCCTGATAAATTTAAAAAAGCACCTTAAAGTCGTTAAGACGATGAGCCGCCGGCAAATTGAGCTGAAAATATGCACCGAGTTTTTATTCCACTTGACAACGGTTTACCGACTCTCTCTCACTCACTTATCTAATATGGAGTGGGACTCCTTCTTTCTACCTTAATCTTGTCGCTCGTCTTTATCCGTCTATTTTAATTCTGATATTCATCTGGTGCTCTCGTTTTACTTTTTTGTTGTTTTAGGAAGAGTTAACGAAGGAAGAAACGATGTTTAGATGTTTAGTGATGTGTTTGATCTTTTTTAACATTTATTAACGCGAATTAGCATGTGGGCGGTAATTCACTTTTTGTTACTCGCTGTCTTTTATTTTTTTACTTATATTTATGCTAAAATCATTTAATATACTTGTATATTCCGAAGAAACCTAATCTAGGGAAAGAGCTTTAATAGCTTTCTTTATTAGCATATTATTCCGAAACTATTTAAATTCGTTTACTAAATGGACCCATTACCCTGTATCCATTCATAATCTATTGTGGTTCTCATATCTATTGCGTACGCTTTTTTTTTAGGTTTACTTTTTTAATTAAATCTAGCAGCATCAAGAAAACCATTAGTTAAAACCCTTTAATATATTTATATTGTGATAAATTTTCTGTTCGGGTTCGATTAACAAAACACATGGTAATTGAAAATAACTACATTAATAAAAAGAATAAGTAACTGCTACGTTCTTTCTCAGCACGTAGCAGTAAACATCCTACCTAGTTAACTTAGTAACTTACCCAACAAACACGATTGCCCCGGAGATCTTCGGTTGAGATGCTAACTCAGTTAAGGACGAACTAGGGAGAGGTTCTTTTTAAATATAGGCGCCACCGTGTTTATAATCTCTAACCGGCACAGCCAACGCGGCGGAGGTAATCTCACCACCACCCTCTACCCTCTACCTGCATCGATAGAATAATCTCATAATCCGGCAGGTATTTTCACCACTAACAGAGTTCAGGTAATAAAAGCAATATATACCGTAATTTGGAAATTTCCAGTACTAATATTAACTAATGTCTATTTAATGTTGATGTTCTTGCAAAGTTATTATAGTTTCACAAGTTAGTTTCTTTTGCTCAACAGAAGAAGTTAGTACTTACAATTGGTGTTGTTTATTGTGATAATAATTTAATATAAGTACTCGATTTATAAGATGTCAGCTACGTTAGTAAAAAGTATACGGGGTAAAGATTTACTTCTCTTTGAGAATTTTACGAATTTTAAAGAAAAAGAATTGAAAAGCGGAGAAGTTTTCTGGAGATGTGTCCAAAGAAGAAAGTGTAATGCTAAAGTATTTACTGTTGGTCCTGAGCTTACAATATCGAGGAGTGATATAGTTCATAACCATGAAGTAGAAGAACAAAAAAACAAACAGGAAAGTGCTTACAAATTTGTGCAAGCGAAAAGCAGAAGAAGATTTATTGCAAAAACCTTCAAAGATTATTCGTAGAGTTCTTAGTGCCAATATGCCAGAGTCTGTTACAACCAATGATGTCAATTATGTACGAAGAAATATGTATAACTGCCGTCGGAAAGTATTTCCTAGTCGCCTACCTGCAAATATAAACGAAGTGCATGAAGTTGTAAATCTATATTCTCCTAAAATTAAAACAGCGAAAGGTGAAAACTTTTTGTTTGTAAATAGTGCAGAACATAACATTATCGTATTTACATGTGAAGCTAATATTCGTGCCTTGTCTAAAATGAATACTTTGTATATGGACGGAACATTCTCATATTATACGAAATACTTTCTACAATTTTTTACCATCCATGGACTTCAGAATGGACACTATGTCCCACTACTGTATTGCTTGTTGCCAAACAAAAGTTGGACCACATATAAAACACTTTTTTTGTTGTTGAAATCTAACATTTTTGAATCATTTAATTCATTCGAACCTAGCGAGATCTATGTTGATTTTGAAAAAGCAATACATACCGCAATAATTCATGTTTGGCCCAGTGTAAAAATCAGTGGCTGTAGATTTCACCTACACCAAGCATGGTACAGAAAAATTCAGTTCCTTGGATTAAGTGAACATTATAAAAATAATTCAGAAATAGGAAATTGGCTGAAACTTACCTTTGGTATGACTTATCTACAACCAGTACATGTTGCGGACTGCTTTGTTTTCGATTTGATGGCTTATAAACCAGACAATAGCCTGTTAGATAAATACGCCGATTATTTGTTAGAAACGTATATAGAGGAAAATGCTTCATTTCCTACGAATATATGGGCGGAAGAAGTTGCCTCGAATACTCGCACTACAAATGCGTGCGAGTCGTTCCATTCCAGATTTAATGCATCTTTTTATAGTACGCATCCGTTTATATATGTGTTTATCGAAAAATTGAAAGAATTCCAAGTTGACACTGACATCAAAATACAAAGTTTACATATTCCTAATAAAATAAAGGATAGGCAAGTGAAAAACAAATTAAAATATTTGGAAAATTGTATAAATCGATTAAAATCAGGTCATTTGTCTAGACTAGAGT
This sequence comes from Melolontha melolontha, assembly GCA_935421215.2. Taxonomy (NCBI): domain Eukaryota; kingdom Metazoa; phylum Arthropoda; class Insecta; order Coleoptera; family Scarabaeidae; genus Melolontha; species Melolontha melolontha. The sequence goes on along the minus strand of OW285238.1, from coordinate 145,805,003 downwards.
TCATAAAATGTGTTTGTCATTCTTCGTTACCCAATTAATTTTGCTTTTTTTATATATAATATGTATATACCTAATAGTTTCTATAACTCTTTAGTGATTTATTTTTATATGTATATAGTATATGTATATAAATGTTTACTGTTTACTGTGGTGCATGCTATGTAACGTGTTACTTTTTATTTTTGTGTTTTGAATTCCATATGATGTTTTTCGATATTTTTGTATTTTTAGCCAAAAAATATATATATATTACAATCACTACTTCTTTTTATTATTATCCTCAATAAAATCTCAAATTTCATTTATTAGTGTTGAATGTTTGCAAAATTATAATTTGTTAAACTTTTATAATAGATTCTAAAAAGGCACTCAGTAATAAATTCATTCTTCCTTCATTAGAAAATTTAATGAAAAATTACGTATTAAAACTATGGTATTAACGTGAATCCTTACGGACGGTGGGGAATTTACCTATAGGATTAAATTAGACTGGTCATTTAGTGGTGAGATTACATCCGCCCAGCCAACGCAGACGCTGCCGGAGGTAAGCTAAGAAAATCATAGGTAATACGTGTACAATTTCTAACACAACAATAAAACACCAAATAAGATAACAATAATATAATGTAATTTACTATACCGACAAACAATATGAATCTTCAAGCCTCTATGTTGAACATAACAGCAATAAACATAAGAAATATAAAATTGAGAAATAACGACAAAAATAATTCAAGATCTGAATAAGGCTCATGGGCCACAATTAATAAGGAATTGGACGTCAAAAATTAAAAATATCAGCTTGCTTAATGAATACGAAAGTTATATAAAGTTGAAATAAAGATAATAATTTGATACTGAGTTAATGACTCACCCAGTATAACAATTTTTACTTATAGGATAATAGCGCACATTAAATATGCATAAGACAAGCAAATAATACTGGAGTTACATCGAAGTAAAATTATACTAATGCAATAAGCAATAAGATCTCTATATTAGGTCATTAAGTCATTAATAAGTAAGTTATATGCTTAATCTCGTAAATCAGTTGGTAATTTATCCAAAGATCTTTCGATAAATCTCAGATCGAGATTCTGTACACTCAGTATAATAATTAGATTATTAAATATTAAAAAAAATCAGTTTACAATTTAAAAGCGTAAAAAGGAAAATTAAACAGTGGAAATGTAATATAAATTTTAGCAATACGTTGGTTGGTCTTATACGAGGGGCTAGCTACAATTATTGAAAATAGAAAGATTTATACAAGTTTTCAGAATTTTTAATTTAAATATGTTCAAAGTAATTTCCATCAACAATAATACACTTAACCATTCTTTCCCTTCATAGTTCAAAAGCGTTCTGTCAGCTGTCTTTAGATATAGATAGAGATATCAATCACTTCTTCTGACTGGATCCTTATCCCTCTCAAATGCTTTTTGAGCTCAAAAAAACCAGAAGCCACACATCGCCAAATCCGGTGAGCAAGGAGGATGTTCTATAACTTTAATTTTGTTTTCAGTTAAATACTGAACAGTTATCGCTGCTGTGTTGGACGACGTGTTATTATGATGTAACATAATTCCCTTTCTTGGTACTTTATTGCACGCAGTAGACAAACAATTTTCGACATACCATTTAACGGTCTTCTGATCTGCCAACAAACCCGTACTTCTAAAAAAAATACTGCGTACATTACTTTTTTCATTGCTCGCTGTTTTTTTCACCATCGTAGGGGTTTTCTCATCTTCATGTTTCCAGATTCGGCTTTCTTGACGCGTGGTAACATCAAAAAACGGTATGTACGTTTCACCGCCATTTACAATTTTAGAAATAATTTGATGGTGTCCAGCATTCAACATATCTAAAGTTTATTGACAAATTCTAACACGTTCTGCTTTTTGTAAATCTGTCAGATGATGAGGTACATCCCGAGCTACAACCTTTTTCAAATGTAAATTTTGTGCAATATTGATCTCATTTGCGATGATCCAATCTTCAGTTTGGACTCTATCATTGCATAGGTAATGCGGTTGTCCTCTTCAACCATCTTCTTCACTGCAGCAATATTTTTGGGATTAACAACAGTTGAAGGAGGCCAACTCCTTTTCTGTGTACAACAATGTAACGACCTCGTACAAATTCTTTATATCATCTATAAACAGTAGCCAATGATTGTCCGAGATCCCCGAATGCCTAAGGGAGCTGTTCAATGTGGCTGTCATTTGCGTACATATAAGCTTCTAACTGACCTTTAAACTTGATTTAACACGGCTCGGTCTTCACGGATATGGGCCGTAGCTTGAAAAATACGTTGCCGAAGATCGTCTTTGCTGACAATATCGATGTATTAATAAACAGGGCCCCATAAGAAGAAAGAAATCGTTTCCCTGTGTAAATTTACAGTTTACCGCCTAATCTCGGCCACTTCATTGTTTTAAATGGCTTCAAAATGGGACTACGCGGAGGCCATATACACCTCGTCCTGTCCATCGAGGATATGAATGATTAAAAAGCTGCGTACTTCATGAGAATAATAGATAGGTGCACCATCATACATAAACTACATACGAGCTCGTGTTTCTAGAGGAACATCGTCTAGAAAATCGGGTAGTGAATTCTCCAAGAATTCCAAGTACCTCAGTCCATTAAGTTATGTAGGTAGTTTGTGCGGCCTTAGCAATTGATCACAAACAATTCCTGCCAACGCATTTTTTAAAAAAGGGTATTGGAGACGACCTTGATATATGATGTGGGGGTTTGCCTTCTTAAAACCATATTTTCGATTTCTCACTAACCAGCGACTAAATTCAACTCTTAATGCATAGTCGCCAAGTTTTAAAGCTTGTACAAGTAAGATATGGTACGGTTACAAGTTGAAATTGTGTAAAGTTCTCCATACTCTCATGCGACCTACGTTAAGTCTGTTGGATATACTTCGGACATTAGTAGAAGGCTGAGCGTCAACTATATGCTTCTTCCTAAGCACGTTCTTGTTACACGGGACGTTCAGAAGTAGCTGCTGAAAGCTTGCCTGTTTCTCTTAAAAATCGATAAACATTGCTAAAAGCAGTTCTACAAGGCACTCTACGAGTGTAATTCGAAATAGAAATTGACGAGCCATACGTCCATTTCCATTACGCAATCCATAAACAAAGTGAATATCTGCGTATTTTTCATTGGAAAAAAAATAACATACTTTCAAGAGTATTTTAATATAATACAAAGAAATAAACACCCTAAATTTACCTAATTGACGTTTACTGTCACAATGAATAATAAATGATGAATCACAGCCACCACGACTTTTTAGTAACAATGAAATCAACAGCGGTACAAAATCCCTGCTTTAGTAAGGTTATCTAAAACTTCATATACTTGTAGAAACAGTTACGAAACAGTTTTATCTTGAAATTGCTTCAGTAATACATCCTTAAGCGTTGGACACCCGGTATAAATGTTTTTGGCTTTGTTACAGCTACTAAGCCAACTTTAATATAAAATAGAAATAAATACACTAAGTAATACCGTGATATCATAGAGTTTCTAGGACGAAGTTGGCATTGAAATAGAAAATATGTGTTTGAACTTAAGCCAGGTATTATAACTTAACGATTTTGAAAATTATTTTGACATTGACATAGTAACTGTAATTATTTAATGTGTTAGAACTGCTGAAAGTAAGTTTGAGTAACGAGTTTGAATAAAGTCAAATATGATTTACAATACAGTGCAAAAAACGTACATAATATAAGCCAATTTTCGAGCTGGAGTGCGAATTGATGGAATTTGGGTGTACAGCCAGCGTACATGTTTGGATGATTTTAGAGAGCACTCTCTAGAGTTAGGTGTAATTCCCAAAAATTTTTATAATTGCATTTCCAATTGTGTGCATTTCGAGAGACTGGTTCTGTGGGCCATAAATTGTGTACTGGTAGACCAACTATTCGTTCAGAAGAAGTTATAAATGATGTTCGCCAACCTATGGAAAATGAACCCACAAAACCTTTGAAACGTGACACTGTCTTTCTCAAGAGATAGGACTTTCTCATGGAACATGCCAGAAAATTGTAAAGAAAAATTTACACATGCATCCGCATAAGATGCAATCGCATCAGCCTATTTTGCTGGTAGACTACGCTAGAAGTCTTGCTTGCGGCCAGTGGTTTACAAATAATTTAACACAAGATAATGCCCAGCTAAATTTGACATTTTTCTCTGATGAAGGTTGGTTTCATCTTTCGGGGTACGTCAATTTCTAAAATATTCGGATATGGAATAGTAAAAATCCTCCTGTTTTTGGTGTTTGGCTAGCAATTTCTCGCCGCAGAATTGTTGAACTTATTTTTTTTAATTTTACAATTAATGGTGATAGGTATAGAAACATTTTGAATGAATTTATTGAACAGCTACACGAATATGAATTACAATGTGGTTACTTCCAGCAAGATGGTACAACGGCACATACAACACATGAAAATATTGCTTTTCTTCGTGAGTTTTTTAACTATCTGATTATAAGCTTACATATTGAAGTTGAATTTCCACCACGATCACCTTATTTGACAATTATATACATTTTCGTGTCTCCTCGCCTAAAGAATAGAATATTTAAAACGCCTGTTGCTAATTAGCAAGATCTGCAGCAAAAAATTATTGAATAATGTGCATTAATAATACCCGTAATGCTGCAAAATACCTTTAACAGCATAAGAAGGCGTATAAACTTGGAAATTGAAAATAATGGACAACCATTTCAACACTTGCTTTAATTTCCCCTTTGTTGATTAAAAAAAATTTGAATACCAGCTGAGCTTGTTGTTTTATTGTATCTTTAAATCAAATGAAATATTTATTGATGCCACGATGACACTGTCAAAATAATTTTCAACAGTTAAGGTTGAGTTACGAGTAGAGAACGGACACGCTTACCACTCAGTGCAGTACTGGCGAAAGGCTGTATTTCTAAAATATTTAATTTTATTTATATAATTGGAAAACGAACGGGTGGTGATCTATAAAATTATGAAATACATATTTATTTGTTGAAAAGTTGTATTTATAAAGTTTTTAATTGTATTTATATTATTGGAAAACATACGGGTGGTGATCTATCTATCTAAAATTACGAAATACATATTTATTAATTAATTTTATTTATATTATTGGAAAACAAACGTGGGTGGTGATCTATAAAATTACGAAATACATATGTATTTGTTGAAAAGTTGTATTTTTAAAGTTTTTAATTTTATTTCTATAATTGGAACATTTTTATTTGTTCATTTTGTCGTTCAAGTTGAGTAAAGGATTATTAATATTGACCAGCAATAGTTTCTCAAGGTTTTCTTCTGTCAATTTTGTTCTCTTTGAATTAAGTACATCCTTATAAATAGAAAACGTCCTTTCTACATCGCAACTGGTTATAGGTGCATACTGGAAATATTCTTTTATTTCTTCATATTTAGCCGTTAGATTTTGTGGAATTGTCTCCATACATAATTGCTGCAATGTAATTAAATCTGGATTTCTATTAAGAATTGCTTCAAACTTTTGCCGAAGGCCACATCCGAAGTCACTTGGAATACTTTTTAAATTATTAACAGCCACATCTAATGTGGTTAATCCGTCATTTAATTTGAGATTTCGATTTTCAAAATAAGTGATTAGTTTTGGCAATTTTCCAAAGTGTTCGTGAAGAAAGTACAACTGATTTTTTAAATTTGGGATTTGTGTGAGCTCCTTGCACTCACCAATACTTCTAGCATCCTCCTTTAGCAGTGTTACGAAATGTTTTAGACTATCGAAATTCTCAGCATAATAACTAGTAGCTTCCAGCCATGTTCCCCATCTAGTTATTACTGGAGTGGGAGGCAGTGACAGAGATGGAAATTTTTCCCTGAAAAGAGCTACTCTCAATGTGCTTTTCTGAAAACTTTTTTAAAAGCTGATACAAGTCTATCAACTTCCGGAAAAGTGTCTCTGATATATTCACAGATTCTGTGGAGAGCATGTGCTACACAAGTAATATGCAGCATATTAGGATATGTTTTCTTCAATAGTCTGCCTGTTTTTAACATATACGCAGTACTATCACTGACAAATAAAAGTATTTTTTCTTTGTACGTGGCGTCCGAATGAAGCATTTTTTGCATATTCTCCTTAATGGTTTCAGCAACTGTTTCCGCATCAACTCTATTTATAACACTTGTTGCTATTCCATATGAGTTATAGGGAATAGTTGGATGTAGTACACCAGCTACAACATTTACCACACAGCGTCCTAACATATCCACCGTTTCGTCGGCGCTTATCCATATGTATTGATTTAAAAGATGGCTTCTAATGCGTTCTACTGTTCTCGTATAGCACCTAGAAACATAATATTTGCGTAAAGTTGATTCATCAGGTACATTTCGACCAGTATATTTTTGAAGAAATATTTTTACTGGGATTACTAAGTTTATTTAATGGAATATTAGCCGCCATAAAAGTTTTACAGAGTTCAGATGTGTTTGCGATCCCAAGTGACGAATTTTTGACGATATTTTACGGATTTTTTAATAAATTTCCGAATCACTGACAATGGACATACAATCAGTATGACCGTCAATCCAACTCGCCATTGTTTTACAATGCCGTTCTCGACATTCTTCCATATCATGTCTGAAAAAGTAACTTATAACAATGCTCTAGATCTAAATAAATGAAAACTAAAAATGTGTGCGTAAGTTATTGAAACTGAACGAAATTCATTGCACACTTACGTCGAAATAATTGGTAGAAATAGATTCAATCAAACGATATTTAACAGGATCTATCGCAAAAATTACGATGTAATTAACAGTTAAAACTATGAAAACAAGAAATTTACTCACAGCACTTTATTTATCTTACGAAATATAAACTAATAAATAAAATACATTATAAAAACCTTGCTTCTATCTACGCTCATGAAAACAATTTAAAAAGCACTATATTCTCCGAATACAATAGCCGGCTTGTCCATTGTTATCGCTGCCAGACCAGGTGTCCGAGTAAGTCAAACAAATACTTCATTGAATTACGCCGGGATGTACTCAGCGACGTTATACACAATTCCAATTGCCGATTGCGTTTTATGGAAATTGCGTCCGTTCTCTAGTTACGAGTATGATAATATAGTTTCAGTTCAGAATATATTTTTTATTTCAATGCCATCTTCGTCCTAGAAATTTTAAGATATCACGATATTTTATTAAATTCTCTTTTGAAAAGACAAACTTTACTCTATAAGAACATGGAAATATCGCAAACCACCACTAGAACATTGCCATTCTCACGTATATGTATTTTAAACCTTAATCTCTCATTGCCCTCAAAAAAAAAACGACAAGAGACTTTTATAAGAGTGGCATAATTAACTATTGAATAAATTAACTCGGTCGGTATATCTGATTCGCCACGCCAACCAGTCGGATTATATCGATTGAGAAGCAGTTCATTAGTTCACTTCTCTCCCCCGCTTAATTAAGGTCGGCAAAATTGAACCTCCTTTTTAAATTCAACGATCTTTGGCGGGACGAAATGTCCGTCCAATTTACGATATATTTCTGAACGGAAGAACTTGGGCAATATTTTCTTATTCTTTTCGTTTAACAATAATGAAGAAGGGGATTCGTGCGGTTAAATGGTACCTTCAATTTTGAAACGTATAAATTAAGAAGACAATTTACATTTATATAGGTAATAAATACATGTATATTTACAGTATTAAAATATGTATACTTCACCTTAACATACAAAGTTTTAAATTTGACATAACAGATTAATACGGTCAAAAATATAATTTGAAATTATTTCCCTTATTTAATACTAATTCAGTTCTAATATACTGGTCTAAATTACATTCTTGTAGTATTTGTAACTAGTAAAGTATGTTTTTTAAGAGCTTGAGAACTTAAAATGATAATACAAGACAAAAATATTGTAGGAATAATTTTTTTTTTATTATAATCTGGTAGATAATTTCATAGCATTTATTTTTTAAATATGATTTCCGGCATATGTCCGTCGCGGCTACGAGTTACATGGTCCATTCGATCAGTCCAATTTTTGACTACTTTTTCCAATAAATCTGGCCATATAGCGTCAATGGTGGCTTGAAATATTGGCTTCCAATGCTTCAAGAGTTGCTGGTTTGTCGGCATAAACCAATGACTTGACATAGCCCCATAAAAGTAATCCAGAGGCGTTAAATCGCACGAACGAGGGGGCCAGTGAACAGGACCACTTCTGGAAAGTTGTCACCAAATTGATTTTGTAATAAATCGATTGTTAAGCGCGCTATATGGCAAGTTGCGCCGTCTTGTTGGAACCAAATGTCGTTGATGTTTAGCTGATTAATTTTTGGAAACAAAAATTCAGTCAGCATGGCTCGATAGCGCTCGCCATTCACCGTAACGACAGCTCCTTTCTCATTTCGAAAGAAATAAGGACCGATGATGCCGCCAGTGTGTAAACCGTACCCAACAGTCAATTTTAATGGATGTAATTGTGATTCGTTAACGGCTTAAGGATTGTCTTCGCTCCAATACCGCAATTTTGCTTATTGACGTAGCCATTTAATCAGAAATGAGCTTCATCACTAAACACAATTCTTTGATAAAAAAGCTCATCTTCGGCAAGTTTCAAATGAATCCAATCAGCAAAAATGCGACGCAAACGATGGTCGTTTGGCTTCAATTCTTGCACGTGCTGTATTTTATAGGCACGTAAGCCAAGATCCTTACGTAAAATTTTCCACGTAGTCGAAGGACAAAGGCCAGCAAGTTGAGAACGACGACGAATCGACATTTCGGCGTCTTCTTCAATACTTCGCGCTACAGCAGCAATATTCTCTTCGGTACGCACATTTCTTTGTCTTGTTAATGCTTTTGAATCGAGAAGAGGAAAATTAGTACGAAAACGATCAATAACTGCACGAATTGCTTGCTCACTAGGCCGATTATGTTGACCGTAAAATGGACGAAGTGCTCTATGAACTTCGCGAACAGATTTATTTTTTTCAAAGTAAATTTCCACAATTTGGAAGCGTTGTTCTGGCGTTAAACTTTTCAAGATGACTTGCCAAACCTTACTGAACAGAAATGTCAACACAGTTTGACATTCTCAGCTGTCAAACCATAGTTATCGATATCGATATTTCTCATGCAGTTAAAAACAACACACATTATAATGAAATCATACTATATTTAAACCCCAAACTACCTCTAAGATCAATTTCAACCTGTAGAATTCCTGTGTAAGAAAAAATGATTTATTAATCCTTAATTAAGAATTATACATTTTACTACATCCAAATGTAACTCCCCAAATATAAATAGAATCTAGAACTGTGTTGAAGATACATTTAATTTCCTTTTGTAATATTAATTTCAAACGTTTTTTTATTATTAAGTATAAATAAATCTAGGATATAGAATTCAAACATAATATTGCCATTTACGAATTTAAACCACAGTATAACATTTTTAATTTAACAGTTAATTTTATTACCACATCCAACTTAAGATTCTAAGAAAGCGATATCTTTTACATTCACAAAATTTATTTATTGCTTTAAACATTAAACCGCTGTTTTATTACCTCGAGTTGTAGTGAACAAAAGCTTCAATCTGTATATTCATTCTTAAGATCGCATTCCCTAAATATGTATAATAAATTTTATTACTTTGACAATGGATAATCGGAAACTATATATTTAAATTTATAACACCAATACTTAATTAGTAATTACATTTTATTATTTATTATTTAAGATTATAATTTTAAGACCCTATCGTGAACCTTGGGTATTATTTCCTGTAGGTACAATTTCCACGAATTAATAACACGAATAAATTCCCAATTATGACGTCAAACAGTACAATGTACAACGAATACACGCATTTAATTATGAAATAGTTTGTAGGGATAGTGGTATATTCTTAACTACTTGAAATACAGTCTTAACACAATAGTCTCATTCGCAACATCATAACAAGCAACAATAAAACAAAACAATCGTACTTCAAGACACACAGTCTTAGTTTAAACATAAACATAACAATCATACTTTAACAAGGGACTCCAGTTTCAACAGCAGTTTTTTGGCTTAACCATTCAACATCAAGACAAGACATGGGCTCCACACGCTGTGCTGTTACTCTGAGGGACTGGTCAAGCGGTAAGAAAGGCGCTATGCAATTTGCAAGTATTTGGCGTGAACAAACAAACCATTCGACTGATTGCCACTTTTGCTGACCGTAAACTTTCGTGTTTTTCTACAAAAATATGGAAAATATTAGTTATGCTAGTCTGCATCCAGTACCTCATTCGGAAGACTTGCCAGTATCGAGGCCCGTAGGTGTTTCGAATGAAGAATATGATGTTACTGAACCAGAAGAAGCGAGTGTCAAGCTATCGACCAGCTATGATGAATATTTACCATCTGAAGAGGACGAATCACACCTATTAAATCAGTTATAATTAAATAATCTTATTGAAGACTCGAATTTCTCAAAAACTAAAGCAGAAAGATTAGGATTTAAACTTCAAAGATGGAAACTGTTAGTTCCAGGCATACATATTTCCGAGGATCGTAATTGTCAGAAAGAACTATTCTAATAACTATAGTAAAACACCTATTTATATATATTCAATGTAACACTTATGTAACGAAACACGTCCTCATTAATTGCTACACTTTGCGTTCTAGTTTAGTTATGTAACTAGGTTAGCATAACATTAAGTAAGTAAGTTGGTTATTAAGTAAATAGACATTATATATATATATAGATAATTACCTTTGTATGTTATGGTAAATTCAATTTGTTGGGGATTTAAGTAAAACCAGACCTACTTCAAAATATATATATATATATATATATATATATATATATATATATATATTTAAAACAGTCCTACAAGTTTCGGCAAATGATGCCTTTTTCAAGGAATATAAAATATAAATGACAGTATAGTAATGTCATACATTTGTAGTTGCTATGGATAAAATTATTCAAAGATACATTCCAATTGAATAATAATAAATCATGCCTTAGTATTCTAAAATAGATAGACAACAAAAACAGGGAAACACAAGGCATGAGTTATTATTATGTATGCGCCCGTGGAGCGTCTTAAGATGTAAAGCTGTCGGCATTCGCCTTAAACGAGAAGGAAAACCACGAAAACCCACTCGGACAGCCAGACAGGATTCAAAACACGGAACTGTCAGCATGATAAGCAAATGCATAGATATTTAAATAACTTAAGATATATAATTATATAACAGCAACATATATTATGATGGTAAATTGCAGATCGTTACATAATTAAGTTATAGTATATACTGCTTAAATTTTTTATATCACTTCTGTTGTTAATTGAATTTTTTCCTGTTTAATACTAATCATTTCTTTAATTTCCCTTTTCATTGTGTGTTGTTCTTTATCAATTATCTGTGTTTTCAAAATCGAAATGGTGATCGCGTTGTAGTTTGTGTGTAGATAAAGCAGTTTTGTCTGTTTTAGAGTATTTGTGGGCTTGTATTCTTTTGTATAAATATTGTTTAGTTCGGCCTGTGTATTTTATAGATGACATGTGTTTCTCGAGTTTTTTCTATTTTAGGTTTAAGTTTTGAAAATAAATGTTGATTAGTATTACTAAATTTATATGTTGTAGTTATATCATATTTTTTAAAGTGTATTTAATTTTTTCTGATAATTGCGGAACATATGGAATCGTAATATATGTTAAGTCATTGTTTAAATTGTTATTGGTGTCTGCAGTGTTATATATTTGGTGTATTCTTTTTTTTAATTGTTTGGTCTATAAGTTGTGGTGGATAATTATTATCTGTTAAAATTGTTTTAATTTTCTTGATGTTATCTTTTCTGTATTGAGTATATATGTGATAGTTTTACTGCTCTATCAGTCAGATTATTCATAATCATTTTATTGAATACTGTAGGAGCATTTGAGTGGTAATTTATATATCGAAAAGAAGCTGTGGGTTATATCAATTTGTATAAATAGTACCCTGCCTATCATAGCTTAAAGAAATATCAAGAAAATTAATACTGTTATTAATTTCTTCTTCAATAGTGAATTTTAATTTGTTGTGAAAATTGTTGAATTTATTTAAAAGATAGTTTATTTTATTAGTCAGAATACATGTTATGATATCATCAACATATCTTTTGAAGAAAATGGGGTGGAAGTCTAAAGAATTGATAACGTTTTTTTCTAAATGTTCCATTACCAGATTTACAATAGGAGCAGCTAAAGGAGCGGCCATGGCAATTTACCATCATAATATATGTTGCTGTTATATAATTATATATCTTAAGTTATTTAAATGTTTATACATTTGCTTATCATGCTGACAGTTCCGTGTTTTGAAGCCTGTCTGGCTGTCCGAGTGGGTTTTCGTGGTTTTCATTCTCGTTTAAGGCGAATGCCGACAGCTTTGCATCTTAAGACGCTCCACGGGCACATACATAATAATGTCATGTCATGTCTTGTGTTTCCCTGTTTTTGTTGTCTATCTATTTTAGAATACTAAGGCATGATTTATTATTATTCAATTGGAATGTATCTTTGAATAATTTTATCCATAGCAACTACAAATGTATGATATTAATATACTGTCATTTATATTTTATATCCTTGAAAACATCATTTGCCGAAACATGTAGGACTGCTTTAAATATATATATTTTGAAGTAAGACGAGACCTTAAATCGCCAAAAAATTGAATTTACCATATATATATATATTTAGCCGTTCATTTAATATATCAATTGATAAATTCTTAGAGTATTTCGGCTTTTACATGAAATATTTATAAATATTATCAAATTAATATGTAATCGTAAAGTAAATGTGAATGTGAATGTAAATGAATGTAAAATTACAATGCAAGTCATACGAAATTTAATTGCGAAATTTTGTCTACGTTGGTAGTTGAACCCAAGCCTACGGTTTGCTGGACCGTCGCTTTAACCAATTAAGCCACGATAGACCTTGGTTCATGCTAATTAATAACGGACAACTGCTTTCAAAACTGACTTCTACATTCAAAACTGACATCTACTTTCAATAACTGATATGAGAATCATTAACATTGACACCTTATAATGCGTTTTTAATTAGTTTGTAATTGACTTGCGTTGCAATTTGTAGACAGCGATGTTTACATTCACATTTACTTGAGAACTAGGTACTAATTTGATAATATTTATAAATATTTCATATAAAAGCCGAAAAACTCCAAGAATTTATGAATTGATATATAAATATATATATATATTGATGTAGGTCAAGCCTACACCTAAGAATGCCTCAGTTGGCAAAAGACAGAATTGTAATATAAATATGTAAGCTTTAGAATAATTAAAAAATATTGAAACTGAATTCTTCATATGTAATATCAATAAAGTTGATTTCGCGTATTTATTTGTTTTAAAATTCATTCTCACATTTATTAATTTTTATCTTTTCATTTGCATAAGTCATTTTACTCCGATATCTTGTATTTCCAAAGATATTTCAACTTAATTGATTCATAATAAATGACGCCATTTATTTAGGCGACACTGTACTAATTTAAAATAATTACAACGGGAATTATCCCCACTATAAAATTAGCATTATTTACAATTATCAACATTCACACGTCAAACATGTACTCACTAATATAAACTAGATAATTTATATTAAGCATATGTATATTTAAAATGATTAAATTGTCATTTTCATTATAATAAAATGTCGAGACTATAAAAATACATACAGTTGGACGAATCAGAAATTAGGATTGAGAACAAATGAAAGTTAGCGTAACTAGAAAATTCTCCATTAAAAACACCTCGACGTATTTGAAGTGCCTCTCTGAAAATTAAAAGAAAAAGCATTAATAAATCTAAAAAACCATACGTCAAATCTAGTCAAACCTTACCAGTATATCCAGCTCCTGTTTAACGCATTTTGCGACTCCAGACGGTAACCGGTGTCCAAGAAAACGTAAATTACATTTCACCGGGAAGCCAGCCGTTAGATCGAACAAGCGGGGGACGCCAGCCGATCGCCGTTGATACCTGTATCCTGCATTCACGAATCTACCAGCCAGGTCCAGAATCACTAATTCCTGTCCAGGTCCACATAAGTATTCTTTAAACATCCTACGAATTTTGAAAATGATAAATTAATTTTACTTCAACAAATAAAACCACCATCAAATTATTTTTTTAAACAAATATAACCTATGTTGCATTTTAAGATTAATATATTCTAAGCTAAGTTACGAAGAATACAGTTTCCTGTTAATTTATTAAATTTTAATCTTAGAATTCCTTTTTTACGTTTAGCTTTACTCATGTCACATTTATTTTGTTGTGTTGTTTAACCTAGATTTTATTTCATATTTATTTTATCACGTGACATGATTCATTTTATATATTCAGAATTTAATTTATTTATCCACTTACCTGTTCTTTCTTTGCAATCACTTCATTAAAGTCTTTAATATTAGTCCTTATCTCATTCGTTTTATTTCGTAGTTTTGAATATAGAAATACCATTATTTATTGCATTGACATCAGCTGATTTTGTAAGTGTTCTATTGCAGTCACCGAACCGACCATTAAAAGGGTATTTTTCTATGCCCACACAAGAGTCTAAATTGTTCTTTCTAGCCGGACACATAACACAAACTTTCGCCCACCCAAACATACTTATAAGAAGTTATATTCATGAACAGCTGTTTAGGTTAAGTATACTTCGTTATTATCGATTATGTATCTTTGCATCATACGCATATAACAGATTTAATGTAATACAACCCCATCTATATGTAACATTGGATAGCATATTTAATATAGAGATTTATAGCTCACATTTTAAAAATTTTACTTACCAGTTATTTAAATATTAAATTTTGCATGTATATTTCATAAAGCCCTTTCGGCTTCTCTTCAATATATATATATCTATATATATATATAGACACTGAACACAGAGGAAAAAGAGTCGGTCTTCTGATCTAATCAATATAGTACATGCGAACATCGTAACATGTAATGTTATTGTTATGTATTTATTAAATGTTGTTTTGTATTGTTTCCGAGTATATTATTTATTTTACCAATAAAACCGGCCTCTTACAAGTCCGCCTCGGAGATGAAGCCGTACCCAGGACCAGGAGCCATCACATTGCGAACCTACCACTAGCTAGCTGGACCGACATCACACTATCACAGTCCTTTTCAACCGACGGGAGTTTTTCATACTGCAATAATGTTGACGATTTGATGTTGGCATTAGATCACCAGCACCATTCCGAAGAATAGCGTATTTTTATCGATGCTTTGAAATTGAGTTTGAAAGCTGTTGTTCTTCACATAGGAAACGTTTATGTATCCATCCCCGTTAGCCATGCAATCTACCTAAAGGAACATATGAAAATATGACTTTTCTTCTAGACAGAATTAATTAGAAAATGTACAAATGGTATATCAGCGTTGACTTCTAGGTCGTAGCAATTCTACTCGGTTTACAACTAGGATATACAAAGAATTGTTGTTTTCTTTGTGAGTGAGACAGTCGATCAAGAACTTGCCACTACATTGTTAAAGACTGGTCAGTCAGGGCTCAGTATATTACTGAACAAACGAATATACTTCATTAGTCACTAATTGAAACAGATAAAATACTTCTACCACCATTATACATAAAATTAGGTTTGATGAAAAATTTTGTGATAGCAATGGATATCAATCACTGTGGATTCCAATACCTTAAACGAAAATCTCCTAGAATCCCAGATCTCAAATTTAAAGATGGAATTTTTGTAGGACCCAAATTAAACTTCTACAACAAGATAAAATATTTAAGGAAGTGACAGAACGTGTTACTTAAAAATTCGACCCACAATTTTCTGGGAAATAGAAAACCTGACAATTATATAGCACTTATTAATGAACTTCTTAGAATTAACTATCAATTGGGCTGTAAATATGAGCCTTAAGTTTTTAGCACTCGCATCTGGATTTCTATCCCCCGAACGTCGGCAACGTGAATGATAAATACGGTGAAAGGATTGATCAAAAAATTTCAGTTATTGAAAAACGTTATCAAGGCTAGCGGAACAGTGAAATGGTTACTGATTTTTTTTGAACATTGATAGCAGAAAAAGCAGTATAAAAGAAACGTAAAAAGGAAAACATTTTAAACAGGACGATACTATACAACTCCATATAATGTATATACCTAATTAATATTATTTCATTTACTTTTCAAAATTTTTTTCCCAAAACCTGACATGCCAGAATAAATTTGTTGTTATTACTATTGTTAGAACTATAAAAGAAACGAAAATTGTAGGGTAACAGGTGTGAATACCGGTCATGCGGTTAATATCGGCCACCGGATTGTTTGGCCGGTGTAACGGATCAGCCAATGTGACTGCGTCAGTTTTTATAAGCTATAACACATTTACCTGTTTCAGTTTACACCACGCGCTAGAGTGTATGTTTGTGATTTTATGCACAAAAATACAAAAATACACTTATTGATGTAAAAATATGACGACTTTAAAGGTAAATAAAACATATCGCGAATATAGTAGATTAGATTATTTTGATTCATTTGGTAGTTACAGTGTCTATTAATTAATATGCAACAAAAAAATATGATATTATTACCTAGTTGAATGTTGTCTGCTTCTGCTTATTGCATTACAAATGGAGGTAAAACCGGACACGATTTTGAGGGTAATGCCAGCCGGCCGGCATTACCCCCAACCTTACAAATATGATTTGGGTAAAGTACCAACATAACAAATATTTAGGCAAGTATGATGGAGAATAAAGCAGTTCTTTTAATCTAGGTTGTACTATTTATTGCAGATGCCAAAGCAGTATAAACGTATTTCAAATAGAGCTTCTTGGACAGAAGAAAATCTGAACGCAGCATTAGCTGCAATTGCTGAAGGAGGAAGCATACGCCAAGTTAGTTTGAGATTTTATATTGCTAGGGCAACACGTCAGGATCGTCTTAAAAATAAAAATACTGCACTAGCTGTACTGGGAAGAAAAGCTGTATTTTCAGTAGAGCAAGAAAAAGAGCTTGTTGCAGAAATAATAAATTTGCCGAAAGTATTTTATGGTTTATCTAGCAATGAAATTAAGGAATGTGCATTTACCTATGCAGAAAAAAATCATATAAACCCATTCGTCAAAGAAAATAAAGCAGCTGGAAGAGATTGGTTTGAAAGATTTCTAAAACGAAACCCCGAAATTTCTATTAGAAAACCACAATCCACAAGCATTAATAGGCTTACAGCGTTTAACAGGGAAGAGGTTTCGCTATTTTTTTCAAAACTCGATTATGTCATGGAAAGATACAAATTATTCTCGACCCGAATTTTTAACGCTGACGAAACGGGACTAACAAATGTACAAACATCTGGTAAAAAACTAGCTCAAAAAGGTCAACGTCGAGTTGGGTTTATAACGAGTGCCGAAAGAGGACGAACCACTACAGTAATGTGTTCTTTTGGGGCTTCAGGGATCTACGTACCTCCTTTCTTCATATTTGCACGTCAAAGAATAGATCCACATTTGAAAAGAAATGGACCGCCTGGTGCGGCGTATGCGTGTTCCTCTCACGGCTGGATAAACGATTCTCTATTTGTAGACTGGCTGTCACATTTTCAGCATAATGTTAAGTCCTCAAAAGACGATCCTGTTTTATTAGTCGTTGATAATCACGTTAGTCATTGCACATTAAAGGCATATAATTTCTGTCTCGAGAATCCATTATTATTTTGACGATTCTACCCCATAGTTCACACAGAATTCAGCCACTGAATGTAACATTTTATAAACCTCTCAAAACGGCATACAACGTGGAATGCGATAAATATTTAAAGAGTCATCCTGGTGAAAAAATCACAACAAAAGAAATAACAGAAATTTTCAACAAGGCCTACAGTAGAATAGCCACTCCAGGAAAAGCTATCAAAGGATTTGAAATTACGGGCATTTATCCCATAAACCCAGACGTATTTTTGGAAGATGACTTCGTTGCAGCAGAAAATATAAGGAATCTTCAAAATACGATACCTACACAAAAAGAAAGCCAAATCCACGTAAATTCTACAATAGAAAGGACCGAAGAAAAAAACACGATTTCTTTTCATGATATTTTAAATATGCCTAGTTGTAGCAAGCCTCAGTTATCTGGGGTGGAGAGTGCTAATAGAAAACACCACGCTCAAATTTTTACCTCAACGCCAAATAAAGAACAACTTGAAGAAAAACAAAATAGGAAACGAAAAAAGCGAGGCAAGGAAAATATAATAAACCATGAGAAAGCAAAGCAATCTAAACGAGTTGAGACGAGATGACGGCTTCACCAAAATTATTTGCAATGATAACCAGAAATGTAAGGTTGACATGCGCCGTCCAAATATCAGTAGAGCATGTAAATCTCTTTCCAAGATAAAAAAACGTCATGGACGGCGATGACAGCGAATCTCCAGATGAATCCGGTTTTGATGTTGGTGCAAATGAAGAAGTGTGTCTTGTTTGTGGTGAATTCGGCAAAAATGAGATTTGGATCAGGTGTACTTTCTGTGGTCAATGGGCTCACAAAGCTTGCACAAATGCAGAAAAGAAAGACTATGTTTGTGATTTTTGTGAATAGGGGGTAATACCGGCATGTGTCCGCAATTACCTCCAATGTGTGGGTAATTTCGGCCAATGCTGAAGCTTTTTCTTTTTGAATAAAAAAAAAATTTTTATTTCTTAAAATAAATGTTTTTCTGTTGTAACATCTCTAAATTACTTATATCTTTACTGTTTGTTTTCTTAATGTGTTTCTGGATGTTAAAATTAATAAAATTGCTTAAGTGGCTGCCATTCACCCCAGCCACCCTACATATTTTCTAAAGAAAAATATAAAAAAGTAAAGTTTGTTGACCAGTGAATTATTAGAATGAAGATATTAAAAATAAGTAAAATTAAGTGTGTTCCTAATCCTTAGTAATTCCATAGATTCTTTAAAATTATTTATTATAGCTCTTATTATTATTATTACTATTCTACCTTCACTACAGAGGTTTGTGATATTTATAAAGCTTGAAAAGGAAATATTATATTAATCAACTTCTTTCTTAAAGTCTGTAAATTCATATCACGGTATCGTGCATACTTCAACCAAATCTATGCAATCTCTTAAATACATTTACTTAAATCATACATGACTGATAACATTGCTAGTGACTATTATAAATATTAAGAAAATATGAAGGCCTTTGACTATATCACGGATATAAATGTTTTTTATATTTCTACTTACCCAGGTATGTCGCGTTATTTAAATAATTCAGATTTAGTGCGCGCGAAACTCGCTTCACCTGAAAACCCGAGAAAATCCAACATGCAATATTTAAATTATTTTGCATTTAACGGGGAAACAACAAGGTATTCGTTTAAAATAACGTGAAAATAACTCTCCAACGGGGAGTAAGCAGGGGTAAATAAGTGAATAGAGAGGAAGAAAACTTCGTGTAAAAAGAAACTCTTAGAAAGGAATGGAAAATCCCTTTCGATAAGTATGCAAAAATTAAAATAAAACCGCAATTAAAATTCTAAACGGCAAATCTTTTCACGTAATGGTGATGGCGGTACTTTTTTTTGTTCTTCGAGAAGCGTAATTAATAATTCTTTACTCCGGACTATGTAAGGTTGGGCCTGTCGAAAAGCCCGCTCGGTAAAAGCTCATCTTTCTATCTGCTCGGAAGTTCCCTTGCGGACGAGCAGAAAAAAAAACTCGCGGAGTTTCATTTAGAATAATATGGTGGGGACGATGAACAAAAAAAAATTGAGCCCCGTCCGCGTAATACCGAAATAAATCAAGGCGATAATTAAAAACTAATCACAGATCCCGCAAATTACCGTTTAACTAGGGCAATTTGAATTTTTCAACGATAAATTCGGGATTATTAATACGTTATTGAGTAGTGAGGGTGAACTGCTGACGCGGCAGAAATTACTCGAATATTTTTTATTAATTTATGTGGATGTAACTATAAATAGAAATAAAAAATAGCAGATTTAGTATGAGTTATTAGAAACTAGGTTATTTCAAAATGTACCGATGGGACAGAAAAAAGGTAAATATAGTCATGTGGTATATAGGTCATGTGGTATATAGGTCATGTGTTTGAGTCTTTAAACAAATAAGAGTGGTGGACGCTGATAAAAATTGTGGATTCCATATCTCAAAAACTCGTAAGAAGTCTAATAAATGATGACAAAATAGGATAAAATAAGTATACTTTTTCAAGAAAAAGTATATTTCTATATATATTGCTCTAATAAATTAGAGGAACACTGAGAATAATAGTTATAATGTGTTTTATGAAACCAACGAAATCTCGTAAGCTGGTCATAATATCGCTTATTTATCATAAAATGAGGTTTGAACATTTCAAAACAATAAGCAATCAAACACTGCCAAACAAAACAATAAACTAAAAAAATTCTTAATGAACTAACAAATTTAGACTTAAGTAACAAAAGAAAATTAAGCTTTAAAGGGAATCTAATAACGGGTATATCCTCCACGAGATTCAATGACTACTCGACACCTTCGTGGCATTCTTTCAATCAACCTCTGGATCTAAGCTTCCGATCCAGCTCATCCCACAAATGCTCGATCAGATTTAGATCTGGACTAAGAGGTGGCCAATCTATAACTTGAATTTTATGGTCTTCCAGGAATTGTTTTGTCTAACCTGCTATATGTGGTCTTGCATTATAATGCTGGAAACAGACATCTAGGACCTATAACAGCTCTAGCAGGTATCACATGATTCGTAAGTCTGTCTTCAATATATCGGGCAGCATTCATTCGCCCAGGTATATGAATAAGATCTGTGCGAAAATAAAATGAGATTTCAGCCAACACCATGTCAGATCCTCTTCTAAACCTATCCAATTCCTGAACCAGTCCCTCACGATGGCGTTCACCTGTACGCGCCCAAATTCGAAGACGTTCATCACAAAGTGTCAACCGAAATCTTGATTCATTACTGAAAAGCATTGAGGACCACTGCTCCATCTCTCAATCTACATGCTGTTGAGCAAATACCATTCGGTTTCTTTTATCAGCCAAAGTCAGTCGTGGCTTTCGGACTAGTCTCCCAAAATTTAAGATTATGTTCTCGCAACCTTCTTCGTACGGTTTCCGTACAAACTCAATTTCCCGTTGTTTAGGTTATAGCGACCATGTTGTTACAACAACATCTGTCAAATTTGTTATGAATAGTTCAGTAGTATATCGCTAATCAACATGAAAGGTTTTGAAATTATAGCGTTGAACAACGTGTGCATATCATCAAATGTTATTTTCAAAATCAGAGTTCCGTTCAAGGAACGTTCCGCGCATTATGTGATTTTATTCTCGCCACAACCGTCGAGCCGAGTCAACTATTCGACATTTGGTGGTAAAATTCGAGTGAACCGGTTCGACAAAAAATCAGCCACCACCCGTACGTTTCTGGAAAGCAAGGTCTGCTGAAAACATCGCTGCCGTGCATGCGAGTGCAAGGGAAAACCTAAAACAGTCAATTTCTCGTCATTCACAACTTGCCTTCCTGCGTCTTCAACATGGCGAATTTGGCGTCGGGACTTGAGTCTCCTTGAGAATCCGTATAAAATTCCATTAGCCCTGGAACTTAAGGTAAGCCACCATAGACAAAGCCATGTGTTCGCTGATTGGGCTCTGAAGTGGTTGGAATTTGTCCCAAATTTTGCCAAAAAAATTATCTTTAGCGACGAGGCCAATTTTTTAATGAAAGAATATATAAACAAACAAAATTGTCGGATTTCGGCCACATTAGATACACCACTACCAAATGCATTCCGAGAAAGTCACCGTTTGGTGCGGATTTTAGTCTGGCGGAATCACCAGTTCTTCCAAAACGAAACTGGCATTGCCATAATCGTTATCGGCGAGCGCTACAGATAAATGATAAGCAACTTCTTACGGCCTATACTGGATGATATAGATACCAACGACATGTGATTCCAACAGGACGGCGCAACCTGCTATTGCTACCCAGCACATGCCACTTTCGTCTCGCGAGGCGGCGACGTGAACTAGCCACCGAGATCGTGCGATTTAACGCCACTAGACTTCCTACTTTGAGGCTATCTTAAATCGCGGGTCTATGCGAATAAACCGCAAATAATTAATGCTCTCAAAGTCAACATAACGAACGCCATCCAGCAAATTCAGCAAGATATATGCGACAAAGTCATCGAAAATTGGATCTCCCGAATACGTGCCACAAGGCAAAACCGCGGCGTACTTAATGCCATAAAATGTTCTTTCAAATACAAAAAAAATCAGTAGATATCGCACACACAACTTGTTATATGTAGTATCTTTTCCAAAACTGTAAAAAAATATTTAAATGTCAAAAATGGTGAGAGAACGATATTATAAAAAATATACTTACCTTAAATTTTTCTGGCGTTAACGTATTGTGCTGTATTTGCTACGCATTTCTAACTAAAACTAAACTTTTGCATTAGAAGGTAGACAATTTTCGGATATGTGTTTATTTTGACGGGTGGAAGGAATGTTGGCTGTCTCAACACTATGCGCGGGGAGGGGGGGTTGATCTTACTGTTCTCGGACATGTGTTTTTTACTTTATTTTTGTAATATTTATATTGTCATTGTCGGGGGGGGGGGGTTATATAATGGGCAAGTATATTGTGGCCGGTTATTTAAATATGTTCTGTCATTTATAGAATTTGTATTTTTTTTATATGTAGATGCTTTTTGATATATTTCTTGCTTTGTTGTTTTTTTCATTTTTTTGAGATATAATTATTGCGGTTTCATCGAAATTAAAAGTGTGTTTTGTTTGCTTAATATGTTTTTTAAGAGCTGTACTATTGCTTGAAAATGTGTGTCCATTTAAATGTTCTTGTAGATATTGTGTTGTTGGCCGATGTAAACACCTTCGCAGTATTTCCATGGATTTTCATAAATCATGTGTTTTCTTTAATGTAGGTATTGAGTGTAGATTGATAAGATTATTGGAGTTTTTGTGAACTACTTAAGATTTTGTTTATTTTTTATGTTTATATATGGTATTGGGACATTTTGGGTGGGTGATTTTTCTTGGTTTTTGTGGTATTTATTTTATTTGTGTTGTAAATAATTTTTTATTTATTTCCTTTTATAAGTTTTTAAATTAAATTAAACAACTCTCTCAGCGAGTATGTACGTACGATTAGTTCAAGTTTCGTTAGATAACTTAAGTCGGAATTTCACAAGTTTAATATAAAATTATACATTTTCTATGTTGGGTCTAAATATTTATCCTGACTGTCATCGATCTCTTTAATTACGAACGTAACAAAAAATGTTAAATACGTACAGACACCTAGCGTTAGTTTATTTAAAATTATGTTGGTTGCGTATACATTTCCTTTCCTTAATATTCTTTATACCAAACTTGAACCAATCGGTAGG
Source organism: Melolontha melolontha (assembly GCA_935421215.2). Taxonomy (NCBI): domain Eukaryota; kingdom Metazoa; phylum Arthropoda; class Insecta; order Coleoptera; family Scarabaeidae; genus Melolontha; species Melolontha melolontha. The sequence goes on along the minus strand of OW285238.1, from coordinate 145,781,418 downwards.
GATGCTGGGTCAGGGTTTTGGTTGATCTCCAAGATCGTTGTATGCAGCTGTGCTTGAAGGTATAGGAATTCTACAGGATTCGGGAATTTGACGTTGGAGCTACATATGAACAGGTTAAACTTCAGGAAGCAGGTTACAGGTATATCATTTAGTCACGCTATTTGAATTCTAATTTTTAAAGTTTTATATTTCTTCTTCACCATATTTTTTGGCGACTTTCTTCTTTCGTCTTTTCCAAAACTACTTGGCTTTATATTTTGCTGTATCTATTTATTGACTTAATATAACTATAAACAGGCGCGGCTCATGATGACGTACTGTTTGGGCACGTACAATGAAGCGAGTGCTTCGTGTATTCTCGTGTACTAACTGCAGCGTTTTTTTAAACACCGAAATCACACGAGGAACTCGCATCATTGTACGTGCCCGTATAGTATGTCATCACGAGCCGCGCCTGACTATAAATATATATTTTGTATGTTGGAACTATCGTTAATAAATATAATTAAGATTTTAATATATGCATTGGTTTTCCTTAATTGAACGTTATGTTTTTGATTAGTGGTCATTCATGCCGAAGAATATTGTTTATGTTCCTAGATGGATTAGTAATAGTGATCTATGCATACAGCAACTTTCTGCAGTAATGAATAGAGACCGGACACGAGAGGTTGATGACTTATCGCCCACGAGCGTGCTATTGAACATTTGTATTTTTAAAGTTTTTAATTTTATTTATATAATTATACTTATAATAATGAAACGGGTATATATACGGCTACAAAATACGACATACATTTTTATTTGTTCATTTTGTAGTTCAAGTTGAGTAAAGGAGTATTAATATTTACTAGCAATACTTTCTTAAGGTTCTCTTCTGTAAAATTTGTTCTCTTTGAATGAAATACATCTTTGTAAATATAAAACGTCCCTTCTACATCGCAACTGGTTATAGGTGCATACTGGAAATATTCTTTTATTTCAGCGTATTTAGCAGTTAGATTTTGAAGAATTGTCCCTATACACAATTGCCGCAATGTTATTAAATCTGGAATTCTATTAAACACTGCGTCTATCTATTGCCAAAGGTCACATCCGAAGTCACTTGGAATACTTTTCAAAATATTAATAGCCACATCTAATGTCGTTAAACCATCATTTAATTTGAGATTTCTATTTTCAAAATTATGGACATACAATCAGTATAACCGTCAATCCAACTCGTCATTGTGTTACGATGCCGTTCTCGACGTTCTTCCATATCATATCTGAAATAGTTATTTACGAACCAAGTGCGTGAAATCATATTTCGCGAATGAGTGACCAGTTTAAAGCGCGAGCCGTAGGCGAGCGCTTTATGGTCACGAATTCGCGAAATGTTTCACGCACGAAGTTTGTACAATATTTTTTGTACGAGAACTATAAACAATAATAATATTTATATAAAATATAAATATAATTTCAAAATTTTTATATTTACAAGCATTTTTAACAATGTTACTAGTATCTGCCAGGATGGCCGGGCGGTCTAAGGCGCCGGACTCAAGATTTACCTTGCCCGTTATACGGGTTCTCGAGCGTTCTGGTCCTCTCTGAGGGTGTGGGTTCGAATCCCACTTCTGACAATTTTTTTTTTAGTTTTCTATAAATTTAAAAAATAATATTTGTTGCTGTTCTGACATTGAATTACATACCTTCCAAATATAACAATTTCTATTTCATTTCCTTTTATTTTCATAGAAAAACAACGAACTGGATAGCATATTATTAAGGTTAGGGATTTATGATTTTGAAATGTCACTAAATTAATCAAGTTCCAGAAAGTAGCAACTTTACTTTTACGCACTCGTGCTTAAAGTGACTTTTTACGCACGCAAATCGAATCGTGAAATGACAGGTTTTGATAAGCGAGTACAAAAATAGTATATTAAAAAACGAGTTTCATAAGGCACCATTTTGCCGCACGAGATCAATTTAGAAAACGAGCCGCTTGCGGCGAGTTTTCTAAAGAGCGAGTGCGGTAAAAGGCCTTATGAAACGAGTTTTTTATACTATTTTTTCTATTTTACGTTTTTTACATTAATAAATTGCTTAAATTGGAATTATTTAATTTGAAAGTTCAGAGTTTAATTTTTATATAAAGCATGCAGTTGGTCACATTGATACTTGACATTTTCAAATTTAAATCTTGCTATCCGCGAAGTATATTATATTACATGTTATTTATTAATTTTCGTGAACATTACTTGATATTTCATTTAAAAATATAAACATGAGTGACATAGAAACATATATATGTTGTTGTCAATTGTATACAACATACGTTGTTTGTATAAAATACGAACATATATCATATCTGTCAAATGTACATAAATTCTTAAAATCATTTGACAGCAATGATATTTATTTCTGTATTCGAACAACGCCAACATTGAAAAATGAAAAAAAGTGTATCGAAATAGAGCTCATTTCGATACTGTTTTGGGTTTCATAATGAGTTCATTTCGAACGCAAAATAGAAAAAGTAACTTAAACAATGCTGTAGATCTAAATAAATGAAAACTAAAAATGTATGCGTAAGTTATTGAAACTGAACGAAATTCAATGCACACTTACGTCGAAATAATTGGGAGAAGTAGATTCAATCAAACGATATTAAACAGGATCTATCACAAAAATTACGATGTAATTAACAGTTAAAACTACGAAAACAAGAAACTAACTCACAGCACTTTATTTATCTTACGAAATATAACCTAATAAATAAAACAAATTATAAGAACTCCGCTTCTATCTACGTTCATGAAAACAGAAATTTAACTGTAAATATCCAACAAACAACGTCGCAATTGTCGATGAAAACAGATGTGCGTGTTAGCCAGATCAATAGTGCATTCATTAACTGCGTGATGTGCTTACAGATGTTGTAGACTATTTATATCGTCCGTCGTAATGACGAAGTCATTTCAACCCGATGTATCCGGTCTCTGGTAATGAAACATCTTGTTTGCGTATAGACCTCGCAAATTATAGAGCTGTAGCAAGCTCAGTTCTACGTCTTTATTCTACTTATTAAGTGGTATGTATTTTATCACTGAATGCAATAGTTTAGCTTACTACAGTTCTGTAATTCGAGTTGAAATTCAGTAATTCACAAGGAGAGATTGATATTAACCCCATCAATGCGACAACGATACCCAACTCTTGGATAATAAATAGGAACCAAACAGGAGACTCAAAAAGAAAAATCTTTTGAATTAGTACAGAAATTTTGTATGAAAAAAAAATCTCTTATTCAAATAATTCCAACTGTCAAGTTTTATATTTTTAGACGCCGAAAATATCAGTGTCACCTCAGCTAATAGTAGAAACATATACGAAAATAAGATCGAAAACATGTTATTATTTCACAGAAGCAAAACGCATAATCTCACAGAGGGGGTAAATTATTAGATCGCCCTGCTGATACCGTCCAAGCAGAGAGTAATGGTCTCGATTTGCATGTAATTCTCGTCCTGGCCACCGCACGTCGCCACCGTCGATTTTAATTGTGCTTTCTGTCTCGCTTTGGTCTCCTTCGCATTGTCGCCGCGTTCCTTCGGCTCTCGCAGTAGGAACCAAACACGACAAACTGCTTGACCGGAAACTGTGTCGTTCCTTGGTCATATCACGCAACTTCTCGTTAATAAAAAAAACATGAAGAAAGTGCGCCCTTTTCGCTTAAATATATAAAATTTTAAATATTTTTGAAAAATTATTGTTAAAGGCTTTTATTCTATGATTATTATGCGATTGCTTTTTATTATTATATATTTTTTTAAATTTTACAAAGGAAGTTATTTATTTATTTAAGGCAAAATACCCCACAACACTACAACATGCTGTAGTATATAGTTAATCTCTGCATAGTAGAGTAAAGTCGCCTAATGTGGAATAGCATTTTATTTTAATAAAAAGAAATTAAAAATTTCAATGTTGTCTTTAGATCTTTTGTATAAATAAAGATACGGGTGTTAGGGACACATAGTTCATGTCTTAAAAATATATAATCAAATAAAAATAGCAAAAAGAAATTGAGAATATAAAAGAGCAAAAATGGATTCCTAATGTGAAATACCTATGTCTCCATTGTAAAACTATTATCAGGATAAAATAAAACAAATTTTAATTAATTTCACTTTTTAATTAACACTGTAACGATCGTTTCGCTCCAACCTGAGCTTCATCAGACATATAACTAACTTATTTACAAATTTTTTAACACAAGTATACGGTACCAAACACATGTTTTATTTTAAATAGTTGTAAAATATCATTTATTATATAATTTTGATTAAAAAACATAGTTTTTTTTAAGAAAAAAAGAAATTGGAATAGCAAATGTATTTAATGAATAAAGATACAAATTAACACAAAAATTCAAAGTAAACTTAAAACTAACAGTGCTAACGGCAGAAGTCACAAACATATGATTCTTTCTCAGGTCCTTCATACTCTTTATGTGCCCACCAGTTACATAGCATGCACATTATCCAAATTTCTCCTCGATTATTGTCTGGCAATGAACATCTTGATCAGAATTCTTTCCTTTGAAAACATCTCTTCGACATCTGAAGAATTCTGCGTAAAAATGTTTGATGCAAAAAATTTTACACTTGATGAAGACAATTCATTCATTTGGCATCTGAGTCTTTTCTTCGTAGCATGCCCACGTTTCTGAGCTATATTATAACATTACAAACCTCTACTTGGCGTTCAACATCAAGAAAATCATCTTCCTTAAAAATATGAATGGTTATAAGGGATCCCCGACCAGTAAAAGTAATTGCTCGTATTTGTCGTTTACCTTTCATTGCTAAAATTTGGAGGCATTTAGATTAGACGATACATATGCCACATTCATCCACGTTGAAACCTGTCCAGCTGCATAATTTTTTTCATCAATGATGTTGTCAAGCAAGTCGAAGAACTCGTTCACACTTTTTATATTCAATCTGGCAGCTCTTACAACTAATGTTCCTGTTGGCCTTCTTATGCTAATTTAATCGCCGTGTCTTTTCAGAAATCCCTTTAACCATTTCTTTTCCTGCAGTCTCTTGAAGCAATGAAAACATATTCGGAATATTATTACGTCTCGCCAGCTGAAATTCAAGAGAACGTACGTCTACCCTCGTGAATCCAAAAAAGTTCTTTTCCTTCTTAAGAATGTAGTTCACAACTTTAGCTTCTAATTCTTGGGATAAAAGGGGGGTTCTTCCTAAGGTTTCCTTCTTGATATCGTTGATATTTTTGTCACTTTTGCAATATCTAAATAATGTGGCCTGTCTTGACACTATGTTGCAGTGTTTGGCAGCTCTTAAATAGCCCATTGTATGAGTTCGTACTGCCTTTACGACATTCTTCATATCTTCTTCCTTCCGCTTATGTTCTCGAATGCTTTTACTGGGAATTTTTCCTGAAACGAACGGAAGGCTTTTGCAAAAACGAAAGATTTTAGAAATAGTCTCCTAATGTGTAATATCCCACATTACCAGACTATTATTTTTTATTTCATATAACATAATCGAAACCAAAGTTGTTTATCTGAATTGACTATTGACCATATTTCAAACCTCCTTTAGGCTCATAAAATATATTATCTTCAATATTAAAGACAACGGAGGTACAACACTTTTTATTGGCACCTGAAAAAATGTCGGCCGTGACCGAAACTACATTTGCTTCGCTGTCATAAAACAACTGACGCTAGCTAGCCGTATTAAAGCGTTCTACGTACAAAATCGTTTTAGGAGGGGCGTTTGATAGGCTGGCTTGTAAGTAGAATGCACCTATATTTCGTCGTATACCAGCGTATTTCACATGAGGAACCTATACCACATTGGGCGACTCTACTCTATAGTGACAAAGTCTTTTGTATTGGAACATATTGTCGAAACTACGGACAACTTTTCGACAGCTGCGTACAATGGTTAGTAAAAAGTTTCTTGAATACTAACTCAAAAAAGACTTCGTCTCACAATTCTAGTTCAACGTGTGACGGTCCAACAAACAGATTTTTATCTGATTTGTGAGAGTAAAATTTTGTTTTGACGAAGCTTAATAACAATTGACTTTCAGAAATCAATATATAAAGAATTTGTAATAAATTATTCGTTGTCGCAAAACTATTGCTTCAAGAGAAGCAAGTATATGTTATCGGTATAAGTCCTCAATGATAAGGTAAGAAACAGTTGAATATCACTAATATGAGAGCCCTGACAACTTAATATTCGGACGATACCAATTTAGAAATATATTCTAATTTTCTATTTGAGAGTTTGTAATTTGATTTAATATTCACATATTTAGCTTTGACACACAGTGAAAGATTATGTTTATCAAAATAATAGATTTTACTCAAACTACATAGAAGCTTAACAAATTAATAAATGAACAAATTACAATGTTCGCACGATCATTTATTACTAGGGAAAGGACACGCGAGGCCCTTGACTCATCGTTCACAGGCGTACTATTGAAAATTCGTATTTCTAAAGAGTTTTTAATTTTATTTATGCAATCGGTGGTGATCTATAAAATACGATATACATTTTTATTTGTTTATTTTGTAGTTCAAGTTAAGTGAAGGAGTATTAATATTAACTTTCTCAAGGCTCTCTTCGAGTATCAATATTAACTTTCTCAAGGTTTCCTTGTGTAAAATTTGTTCTGTTTAAATGAAATACATCCTTGTAGACATAAAACGTCCTTTCTACATCGCAACTGGTAATAAGTGCATACTGGAATTATTCTTTTATTTCAGAGTATTTAGCAGTTAAATTTTGAGGCATTACCCCCATACACAATTGCCACAATGTTACTAAATCTGGATTTCTATTAAAAACTGCGTTTGACTCTTGCCGAAGGCCACATCTGAAGTCACTTAATCCATCAGTTAATTTGAGATTTTGATTTTCAAAATAAGTGATTAGTTTTAGCAAATTTCCAAAGTGTTCCTGAAGAAAGTACAACTGATTTCTAAATTTAGAATTTGTATTAGTTGCTTGCACTCAGCAATACTTCAAGCATCGTCATTTAAACATGTAACGAAATTTTGTAAACTATCGAAATTCTCTGCATAAAAATTAGTAGCTTCCAACTATGTTCCCCATCTAGTTATTACTGGAGAGGGAGGCAGTGACAAAAATGGAAGTTTTTCCCTGTAAAGAGCTACTACAATGGTGCTTTTCTGAAAACTTTTTTAATAGCGGATAGAAGTCTATCAACTTCCGGAAAGGTGTCTCTGATATATTCTCAGATTCTGTGGAGAGCATGTGCTACACAAGTAAGATGCAGTATATAAGGATGTGTTTCTTTTAATAGTCTGCCTATTTTTAACATATGTGCAGCACAGTCACTGACAAATAAAAGTATTTTTTCTTTGTACCTGTCGTCCGAATGAAGCATTTGGTGCACATTCTCGTAAATGGTTTTAGCTACTGCTTCCGAATCAACTGTATTTATAACTTTTGTTGCTATTACATATGCGTTATATGGAACAGTTGGATATAATATACCAGCTACAACATTTACTACACAGCATCCTAATATATCGACAGTTTCGTTGGCACTTATCCATAGGTACTGATTTGAAAGATGGCTTCTAATGCGTTCTACTGCTTTCGTGTAGCACTTAGAAACATAATATTTGCGTAAGGTTGATTCATCATGAACATTTCGACCAGTATATTTTTGGAGAAATATTTTTAAAGTGGGATTGTTAAGTTTATTTAATGGAATATTAGCCGCTATAAAATGTCACAGAGTTCTTCGTTAAAATTGTCAGATTACAACGGTTCCAATTTCTATGCATGTGTTTGCGTTGCTAAGTGACGTTGTACGTGCGATTTCTTGGAATTTTTTAACGATATTTTACAGACTTTGCAATAAATTTCGGAATCACTAGTAATGTACATACTATAATCATTACGACCTTTAATGCAATTCGACATTGTTTCACGATGTCATTCTCAACGTTGCTCCATATCATATCGGAACAAGTAACTTAAACAATGTTCTAGATCTAAATAAATTAAAATTAAAAATGTATGCGTAAGTTATTGAAACTTAACGAGATTCACTGGACACTTATGTCAAAATAATTGAGAGAAGTAGATTTGATGAAACGATATTAAATAGGATCTATTACAAAAATTACGAAGTATGTAATTAACAGTTAAAACATTGAAAAAAAGAAACTCACCGTACTTTATTTATCTTACGAAATATTAACTAATAAATAAAATAAATTATAAAAACTTGTCACGCTTATATCTACGCCCATGAAAAAAGGTATTTAACTGAAATAGTGAAGTAATTGCGTCACAATGCAACGAAAACAATAGATGTGCGGTTAACCGAATGAATAGTGCTATTTAATAACTGCGTGTTGTACTGGGCGGATCTAAACTGGGCACCAAGTATATGGATTTACCTGCCCTGCAAAAAAGATTGCTTAATCCTACAGATAATCTAGGCACCAGTACCGTTCGGGTAATGATCGCTTTAAAGCTTAAAGTAAGAAATTAGACGTTAATAAATTAAGGAATTTCCTAATGACCAAATAGATTATTTCAAATGTATTTTTATTTGTACATCTATTGTGGGCGGGCCTCTATTGTATTATGCTATAATATATTCTATATATAAGGAAATATTTAGTTTGTGTATTTAGTTATTTATATCTTGTTTGCGGCGTTTGCTTAAAGTAAGAAATTAGATCCGCTTCTCAGTCTCGAGTTTTGTTGCACACTGTTAAGAATTATGGAGGTCTCTTTCGTGGACAGTAACAACGGAAAATGTTTGCTAGTGGTTAACAAGTACACCTCTTCAAAACAGAAAGTGTTGAAGAGTGGCGAAGTGTTTTGGCGTTGTACAAAAAAATCCTTAAATTGTCCCGCAAAAGTGTTTACGCTTGGTGCAGAAAATTTAGTGAGCAGAAGCCAGCTAGAACATAATCATGAACAGAATCAGAGTAAATTAAACCGAAAAGTGATTTCAAATGCGTGTAAATATAAAGCCATAGATGATATTTCCGAAAAATCAGCGACAATTATTCGTCGTGAACTAGCTAAGGAACTGCCGGAAACAATTACGATAACAGATTTCAATTATATCCGAAGAAATTTGTACAATGCAAGGAGAAAATTTCTTCCTGGGCCGTTACCACAAAATAAGACAGAAGTCCATGATATAGTGGAAGCTGCTAATGTTAAAACAAGCAAGGATGAAAGTTTCGTTTATATACACTGTCCAGTGAGCAATATCATAGTGTTTTCTTGTGAAACGAATGTTAGAAGTTTATGTGGAATGCGTAAAGTGTACATGGACGGTACATTTTCGTATTGTACAAAATATTTTTTACAATTATTTACAATCCACGGACTTAATAATGGACATTATATTCCAATGATGTTTTGTTTGTTGCCTGATAAACGCAGTGAAACATATGCAACATTATTTGAAATGCTAACAAAAGAAATCTTTCGACGTCATTCTACAATATTACGACCAGCTGAAGTTTTTGTAGATTTTGGGAAAAGCATTCACACAGCGGTTCGCGCTATATGGCCATCAGCACAAATCTATGGTTGTCGTTTCCATTTGCACCAATCGTGGTTCAGGAAAATCCAAAGTTTGGGTTTAACAACAGAATTTAGGAACACAGGTTCCGAAGTAGGAAAATGGCTGCGATATACATTTGGATTAACGTATTTGAATCCTGACGAAGTAGGCGATTGTTTCGCCTTAGACTTGTTTGCCGAAAAACCTTCTCATGCACAGGCTGACGAATACGCCGAATATTTATTGGAGACATACATAGAAGACGATGCTCCTTTTCCTCCACATATGTGGGCTACTGCAGCTCCATCGATCACTAACACCACAAACGCATGCGAAGCGTTTCATTCTAAACTAAATGAGTCATTTTATTCAACACATCCATCTATTTATATTTTTATCGAAAAGCTTAAGGAATTTCCAATAGACACTTATGTTAAAATTCAAAATGTACACACACCAGCAAGAGTTAAGGACACACGCGCAAAACAAAAATTAAGAACTCTAAATGAACTGTGTGAACAACTAAATAATGGAACAATATCACGATTACACTTTGTGAACAGTATGACTTCAAATACACTATTTTTTTATTATAGTTTTTATATAATTAAGTATTTGCTTTTATTATTGTTTTAATATGAGTACATATTTTTTATTTTCTATCTTTTTGCTGTACTTCAACTTGAAATACACTATTTCTATATTATTGTTTTTGTTTGCTTTATACGGTGCCCAGTTTACAGACCCTCTGCGAGTACATTTTTAGCTAGTGCCCGAATGACCAACGAGATTAAAATTTCAGGTAGGTTAGTGCCCAATTTACATCCAGCCGTTGTACTTAGCGATGTTAAAGTCTATTTATATGTTTCATCGAAATTTCGGCCTGATGCGTCCGGTTTCTATCTATGATGCACACGGTATCTACCCATTTAATTTTCGTAAACACCTAATGTTGTTATTACAGAATTTGTATCTAATCTCTCTATGTAATACATTATGTGTTTACATTATATATATATATATTTCTTAATTACTAATTTTGATTTTTGAAAATTGTATTACGAAATTAAGAGAACACCTTAATTAGATTATTTACACCTAAATAACTTTACAATCGAAGATTTTGTTCGATACAATAAATGCAAACCCAATCTAAGCACATCTGAAGACGACGTCTTGTGATGCAAATTAGCGCTTCGTATTTATTTGGAAATCATCTCAATCACTTAAGAGTGAAATCCGAAATATTGCGGCGTGACATTTCAAACAAAGGACTGAATTTAATAGCAGAACGGGAGACGAGGATGATGGAGGCGGAAGGCAGCGGCATTACTAGACGAGTCGAAGTTTTGCCGTCTCTTTCGGCGTCGCGGCGTCCCATATATATCCCGACACCCGATTCGCCTTCTCGCTTTTTGAAGAACCCCGGCGACTATACAGCTTGTTAGGAATGCGTCACTGTTGTGTTAATTAAGAGAAAGAGTTAATTATGCTTAACAAGTTATTTCGCGAAGTTTTCCTCTGTTTCTGTTTGAGTTTCCCTTTACACATTTTAAGTTTTCAGTGGAGTGCGACTAAAAATAGAAATATATGTAATAGGGTACTTCTAGCTGAGCGTGTGCGTATTCATTTTATGCGATTTTTCATGAAATTCAATGAATTAACGTTCCTTTCTAATTAAAGAAATTATAAGAAAACATGCATTTATAACTTTCAGTGTCCCATTTCGCAATTTTCAGACATAATTAATTTAGAAAGATTTATTAAAGCATACTTGACTAATCAACCATGATATAAAATCGGAAAGTTGCTCACAAGGCCCGCAAATATAAAAATAACATAAGTTCAGTGAATTCTATTTCAAATAATTGCAGTGTATAGAGTTTTATAGAAATATTGGACATCTCTCCCTTTTAGAACACCTACTTCCTTCCCTCTCCAGACAGCCATGGCACGACTTGTGTATTATGCCTAAGCTTTCTCAATAAAATACTGTTATTCACACAGTCAATAATAATAATAATAATAATAATAATAAAGCAACCAAGAGCGAATAGTTCTTGTGAGTGGAAGAGATAATAATAATAATAATAAGTTTGTTAATGAAAACCTCTGCAGAAAGTATTGATGCAGGTAAGATCAGTATTAAAAGAGGCATATTTCAGGGAGACGCTTTAAGTCCACTGTGGTTTTGTTTAGCCTTGAAACCGTTAACAACTTTGTTAAATTCCCTAAATAAGGGATGTAATTTACTACAACCTGTCATACAAATTAGTCATCTTTGGTACAGGGATGATCTCAAATTGTATGCTAGGAAAAAGAATCATGTTCGCGATCTCCTAAACTGTGTTGTCTCAAACTGGTTAACGATGAATTCAATCCATCCACGAGAATCTTAAGTATACCCCAACAGAAAGAGAGATTGAAAAATAAATCTTTGCATGGCAAGTATCCGTTAACAATTGGATCTGAAAATTTTGACACCTCAGCGTCGCAGACATGGCTGTATACAGGTAACCTGTTTGCAGAAACAGAGGGATTCATAGCCGCCATCCAAGATCAAGTAATTCCAACGCGTTCCTATAGGAAAAAAATTTATCTGACATTAAATGTCGTGTACGCGCAGATAAGGAAGAAACAATTGATCATTTGATGGCAGGATGCTCTGTACTTGCCCCCAAACAATATCTCGAGAGGCACAACAGGGTTGCAAAAATATTACTTACCAGCTGCTCAGACAGAAGCACTTGTCGTATTCTGAAAATGTCCCGTATTATGAATATGAAGCACCTTCAGTTTGCGAGGACGAAAATTCTCGATTATATTGGAATCGCCAAATAATCACAGATAAAACAATTCCCAACAATATTCCAGATATAATACTGACACTGAAGAAGGACAAGGTAACGTACATCATTGACATTGCTGTTCCGTTAGCAAAAAACACTGCAAGGAACTATAGTGAGAAGGTAAATAAATATTTACCTCTCAGCGACGAAATCAAGAGTATGTGGAAGATGGACAAGGTCCTAATAGTCCCAATTGTGATTGGCGCAACTGGAGAAATTCCACAGAAATTACACAAGTCCATAAATACTTTGGATCTCTACCAAAAACTTTATTTAAAAATGCAAAAAAGTGCCTTGTTAGTCAGGGCTGCAATAATACGTCGCGTGCTAAACTGATGTTGCAGCGCGCGAACGGGGCAACGTGGCCGGGAGGAGAAATGACGGAATAGGTGGGGTGCTGATGTGGTCCTCTACTGGGTTGTAGCCTAGCATATGCGCTACCAAACTTTAGGGGGGTCTGCCTGATGGGCGGACAGGTGCCATTCCGCTTTTCCAGCAGGGGAGAGAGGAACCAAGCTACGCGGCGCAAAACACGGCGCCGCGCAATGCACACACCACTAGGACCGGTCCTGGGCGGCAACCTGACTAGGCTGCCGTTAACGGCACACACACGTTCGACGTGTAATAAATGTAGCTTCGTACCTGGAGTTCATACGAAGAACCAAAAACGACATTCGCTCCAATATGAACGGGCAGCCAATAATGTTTTCCATCAGTTTGATCAGATGACATGCCATGACGTAAAAGCAAATTATTCTGGGATGCACCACGTTCCGGGTAGATACCATCAGTCTTGAAAGTGAGGTACTTCAAAAACTTACGGTGAGCACGGTCCAAAGGAATGGAATCGCAAGCATAAATGGGATACCAAATTAATGAAGCGTATTCCATCTTGCTCAAAACATAAGCATGGTACAGTGATTTAAGACAAGTGATGTCTTTAAAGTATTTTGATATACGCATAATAAATCCCAAACTTTTGTAGACATCGGAAGACATATGGATTATATGGGATCTGAACGTAAGATTAGAGTCAAATAAGACTCCGAGATCCTTTATTTCAGCTTTACTGGTTAAGATATTGTTTTTAATAAAATAAAACGACTCGTGAAGCTTAGCAGAACGAGTATAAGTGACCACGCAGCATTTGTCGATATTTAATTTAAGTTTGAAACGGTCACACCATGCAACTAATACGTCCAGATTTTGCTGTAGTTTAACGATATCGGCAGTTGTGGAAATCTCAGAATATATTTTTATATCATCTGCATAGGCGGGAATGGGACACTTCACTTGGAAAAGGAGATCATTAATAAACAAAACAAATAGCAAAGGACCCAAACTTGATCCCTGGGGAACGCCAGAAGAAAGAACAAAATTATTGGAGCAGAACCCATTATATGTCACGTAGCATTTTCTTTGAAATAGATAAGACCGAAGAAGACTGATAGAAGTTGGAACGAGACCAAAAGATCCCAACTTATGAAGTAAAATCTCATGATCAATTGAATCGAAAGCCTTGGATAGGTCAGTATAAATTACATCAGTCTGACCTCTGCCGTCCAAAACCTCACCGATATGCTGAACAATCGACGCCAAATTGGTGACAGTAGATCTACTCGTGACAAAACCATGGTTCGGTGAGAAGTACTTCCAACAGGTCTAACCGCACTCTCAACAATTTTTTGTAACCAAATTTTGCATTTTCAAAATTCAAAAAAATACGTAAAAACACCGTAATGCCTTTTACTATGCAAACACCTATTCGAAATTTTAAAATTAAAAATAGAAACCCAGTAAAAACCTATTGAGTGGAGTAGGAGAGACCGTCTCAATTTGCCCCAATCTGGGGCATATTGATACTGATACGGGGTAAATTGTACAATAAAAAAAAATCTGAACAAAATCTATTTTATTCTACAAAAGTAATAATTATGAATGTTAAGTATAGAAATACATCACTTCTCCTCGTTTTCTGAACACTCCTCGCCTGATTCGCAGTTAATGCACACGTATGTAGGACTGTCATATTCGGACTCTAGATGAGCCCACTTACGACATGATATGCATTTAATCTATTTTGCCCCAGGTTTCGATGCTGAATATGACTCGAGACACATTAAACGTAAGCAATCTTCTTCATCTTCCGAGCTTGTTTCATCAGCTTACCCCACATGTCTAGTTGCTCTTATTTTCTTCTTTTCGGATGGATTTTTAGCTTTATTTGTCTTTCCCCCATTCTTTTTTCTAAGTTCTTGAATTTCTAAACCCACTGATTTCTTCAACTTTCTTTTTATCCTCTCTGCTTGCTCTTGCTTTCTAGCAACTCTTTCTCGAGCTTCTTCGTCTAACCTTTCTTTCTCCGGGGTATCCGTAAGAATTGCAGATTTCATTTGTATTTTATCTTTTGTATTTCTTTTTCTTTCTCCTGCTTTAGAGTATGGACGCAACTGCTCAGGAGTAAAAACTATTTTCTGGCTACCACTGCCGATAAAAGGACCTGAATCAAAATGTTCAATATTGTCTGCCAAACTAGTTGAACATCCAGGAACAGCTTGCTCTGGTTCTGTATGTTTATGCAACGAACGATCGGTAATATAAGATGATGAATAATCAGCGTCCGTGAAAATATCAGGATTAAATGGCATAATCCCAGTGGCTGCAAAATCAAATATAATATTTTGTTGGCTTAAAGCTTCAGGAAGAGCAGAATTGACCATATCAGGAATGTCATAAATGGATAAACTCTTCCCAGGGTTATTTATCATCCAATTATCAACTGCTGCAAAATAATACTTTTTAAATGGTCCGAAAACCGATTTATCCAGCGGTTGAAGGTGGTGGATCGCATGGGGCGGAAAAGACAATAAAATGATTCCATTATTTTTGCAAAAGTTCAACACAGCTATAGATAAATGGGAATCGTGGTTATCCAAAATAAGCAAACAAGGATGCTCTTTTGAAGACTTGACATTGTTATGGAAATGTTTAATGAATAGCAAGAATGAAGTTTCAGTCATGCAACTCGTGGGCTATGCGGTTCCAATGGACCCTGGAGACCCGCTTTCAATGAAGTGATCTTTGAGGTACACCCTGGGAAAGATAAACATTGGAGGGACTGAGTTTCCAATAGTACTAATTGCAGTGGCTAGGGTTACAGTGGTGCCTCTTTCTGCTGATGTTGCCTTGCACACCTAGCGCGTCCCCTTTTTTGTAACAATTTTTGAAGTCCTTTGGACAGTTTGAACCCCAGTTTCGTCAGTATTCCAAATGTCCTTACTTTCAAAATGGTATTTATCTAAAACTGTCTTTAAATTTGTAAAAAAATGACCGAAATTGTGCCTATTGAAACTGGTCGCCTGACTTAAGATCGTGGCCTCCGGAGATCTAATCGAAAGGATAGGGTATCTTTTCATATATGCTGTAAACCAATCGGCTGTTGCAAGCTTTAAATTAATCCAACTATTTCGTATCTTTACGTTGTTAGCGACTGCTAGTTCATATGCCAAAGCTCGTATATCCTTAGGAGTCAAGTCGTAGTAAATTTTTGAGCTATGAATAATATACTCCTTCAGCAGAAGTTGCAAATTGGCATTAAGTACTTGTCGATGTTTAGCATAACCCATTCGAACCTCTGGATTTGTTTCTTTTTTTTTTGTATCTAAATATGGTCATCTTGTCGATTTTGTAGGTTCTGGCAGCCTCTCTTAATGACAGTATACCTTCTTTAATATCGGCATATGCTCTTTCAAATCTTTCTTTCGATATTTCACCTCGCTTGGTCTTCTTTTTGTAGTTGCGAACCATTACGTACCTAAAACAAGAAAACATGCAAGAAAAATTACTTGGGCTAAGTTGATACAGTGCATTAACGCGCCTCATTCATAATGCATCTGCTTACCCCAAACGACGCCATTACGTTTAAAACGCAACTGACACAAAAACAAAGCAAATAGATATCTGACAACAGCGAGAATTTCTTACCTTTGAAGTCTTTAACAAGATTCCTATACGAAGAAATATCCAGGGAATTAAACAAATTTGTCGTGGGACTTCACACAACAATACAAATATTTAGTTTTCACCACTAAAAACCGATTTACTTGAATAACTTTTTTGTAGATGCTGCTATTTCTCTAATAACACGTTTGAGTACAGATGTGGTCAAGAGCAACAAACAATGAGACGCTGACAAACCTGCGCTTGCACTCCTCCTCTTGATTTGTATCAACTTGCGCACGTATCAACTTGCCCCGGTCTCTCCTACTGTTATAGTAGATCTATTTTTGCAACACCCTTATTGTGCATTGTTTATTATATTCCTTCCTGATGTGTTACATGGTAATAAGAAATGTTAATATATTACAATACTTAAAAATATACAATAATTATAGGTATAAAATAAACTAAAAAAGACAAGGAAAAAAAAACTTGTGTGGTATAAACATACATGTATCAAAGATAAATTTTGAAAATAGAAGGACGAAAATAAAAGGTGGCTTCTTCAAGTATGAAGAAGCTATTGTGTAGCGAAAGAGCTGTCAAATATATTTTTTAAATATAGGGTAAATCAACAAACAACATTTGTGTGTTTGATTTTTATTTTAATTTTTCCATTATCCTCATTATTTTGAATCTGCACCGGAGGATCCCTATTCAATGTAGTGATCAATGTGATCATTCAGCTCCTCAATGAGCGGTTCTTTCATCTCAATAGCTTAATTATGAAGAACTGCAGTAACAATAATAATTCGCTGTTTGTATATTTTACGTCTTCTTGTGTTAAGCTCTTCATCACTACTACTACCACTAAACAGTGATGAATCTGTATTTAACCAATTTCCATTGTATTATTTTCGGATAACGAATGCACGAATGACAAGCACAGAAAATGTTTCACATTTATAAGTTAAAGCTGGGTTAAAGCGACGATTTTGCGACTTTAAGATAAAGTTATGTTAAAGTGCTAAAGTTGTGTTATGAAAAACACTTCTTACTTAAAGTAACTTTAACAATTTCAAGTTAATCCAAAGTTTGTTATGAAAACGCCCCTAAGTCTCCTTTTAACCGTTTGACCAGAGATTGTTGTACTGGCAGCATTTCTAAGTAGGTTTTGTAAGTGACGAACGGTGAAAGTTCGACGACGAAGGCAAGAATTGATGATATAACGATCATCTCGACGATTAGTTTTTCTTTCTACGTCCTTATCCAGTTCTCCTTGAGTATCTGCCCTTTTTTTTATGCTTATGCCGTGCTCTGCAGATAATCGATCGACTGGTTTGTAGTTGTTTGGAGACATACCGCATAGATCGACCATCTTCAAGTAAAGCAACCGCCCTCGTGACTTAGATTTCACTTAAATAACGCATTTTAATCTTAGAATTAAATTAATACTCAAAATTGACGTTTAAAATGTCCAAAAAATATCTTAAAAAGTTTTGATTGTTTGCTTAAGGAACAAAAACCATTCTGTTATGGGTAGTGTTTTACGTTTGCACATCTAAGGAGAAAAAGAAAAAACGTTTTAACAGGATTTTGTGCTTAGCTAAAACAATAATAATAAAAAAAAAAGTTAAAAAAATTCGTCTTCTACTCACAAAAAAGTTACAGGCGTTCAAAGTACTGTTCCGTTAATTTTGTTGAGCAGTGTATTAACTTGTCTAAGCTTGTCTCTCGTTTTATTTTTTCTCTTTATATTTTTATAGTTCTGGCAATGTCTTGTAGATGGCGCTAGAGTTGCTTGGTTCGAAACTTTGATTTTATAACGGGTGTTCATAAACATTCGAAGTCAAGTGGGCTCTGATCAAAAAATCGTATATCTTTACTTAAGTATAACAAGCGCCAATTAAGTTGGCGCGAGGAGGGGTAAGTTCGCGCAGGATTGAAAGTAGTGGGGAGATTTGTATTTGGTTTTACATCAAATGTCAGATAATTCTAACCTCTGAGCGTGTATCACTTATGATCCCCTAGCAAAGACATTATGTTCCGTCAAACGTCAATGACAAATGTATTCTGACAATTACTTGAGTAGTGGGGGTGGACGTTTTTAAAAACGGCTTCTGCGCACCCCCTCCTCGCGCCAATTTAATTGGCGATTGCTATATCTGATTTGTAATAATTATTAAATGTCAACTGTTGTCTGTCAAAAATTGTCAGAATCTAATATCGAAGATACTAATTTATATTTTTTAATTTTGAAAATGGTATTTACTAATATACACAAAGCATTCATGGTTGAAGCATATTTTCAAAATGGTCAAAAGATCGATGGCCAGTGGAAGTATTCAATTCAAGCTTGTTTGGAAGAATTTCGAGATGAATTTCCCAACCTTGCTTTTGATTATAATACTTTTCAGTGTACACTAATCAGAATTGTTCCAGTTTTTCGACAAACTGGTAGTGTGGGACGCCAAGAGGGTGGTGGGCGACCAAAAGTCCGGACAGAAGAAGAGATGGGAATGTTAGAGAAATAATGACTGATGCCCCTAAAACTTCAGTAAGAACTCTTGCTCAACAAACCGGGTGTCAGTTGGTTCTTGCCATAAAGTTTTAAAAGAAGATTTACAGTTATTCCCATATCGTATAACTTGTTTGCAAGAAATCCTCAATATTGATTATCTGCGACGAGTAGTATTTTGCGAATGGTTTACAAATAATTTTAATGATGATGTCCTAGACAAAACTTTCTTTTCAGACGAAGCATGGTTTCATGTTAGTGGATATGTTAACTCGCAAAACATGAGAATGTGGAGTGATACAAATCCCAATATTTTTTATGTTGAAGCTCCTTTACATCCTCAGAAAGTTGGTGTTTGGTGCGCTATAAGTAGAAGAAGGATTATTGGTCCAGCTTTTTTTAATGATACCTTGACTGCAGAAAAATATCGACAGGAAATACTATTGCCATTCTTTAATCAACTTCGCGATGATGAACTAGTTTTGTGATACTTTCAATAAGATGGTGCTAGAGCTCACACAGCGGGGGAAACAATGAATATGTTACAAGAAGTGTTTGTAAATCGTTTAATTAGTTTGAACAGCGATCATGAATTCCCTCCAAGATCTTGTGATCTTACACCGTGTGATTACTATTTATGGCTTTTTTATTTATCAAGTACCAGTGCAAGATTATATAGATCTCCAAGACAGAATTATAAATAAAATTAGTGAAATTAGAAATAGTCCAATACTGTAAAATATATTTAGTAGCATTCGGAGGAGGTGCGTAAAATGCTTGGAAGAAAGTGGTGGACATTTTCAACATCTTTTATAATTATGGTCATTATTGTTAGTAATTTATACAACTACAATTTATGATATTTATTATAAGGTTGTAATCTAAGGACTCTACAAACAATTTATTTGTTTCAAATTTATTTTAAGCCATTTCTTACAATAATTTATTGAATGTTAATATATTAAACTAGTACGATAACTAGATACTATTCTCACTATAAGATGAATGAAACCTTTACTTGTAAAGTTATTTCCTCTTATTTCTGCATTGTCTTTTTACATGTTACTACAGATTAGATGAGCTTTATTACACAAGAATGAATAGCATATTAATTGGATTATGTAATTTTTTCCAGTTATCGCATGAAGAGGTGCTATTGTTCAGCAAGAATTCTCCAAAATATTAAAATACTTAATTTGAAATTTGCAAATTAATTACTGTTACCTTCTAAAATCATTATTTGACTAGTTTATATTAATTAATATAGCATATTAAAGTAATATATTTCGACATAAACTGACATTTGCGTGTATGATAACCTATAAAATTGTATTAAGTAAATGTATCAATCTATATCAGACATGACTTTATATTTTCAAGGGCTACTTTGACTTCAAATGTTTCTGAACACCTTTATATCGCTTGGTAGTCCGCCTGATATGAATCCGTCATTTTTATATATAGGTACGATACAACGAAATATTTAACTAATAAAAGTAAATATTTATACTTAAATTAACAAACACCTCTCTCAAGTAAAATGAATTATTCTCAATATCATGAAAACTGTCATTAGGAACTAATTTAATACGATTTATGTCGTGTGGCATTTCTAAGGAAATTATGACGTTTAATGTCAGATCAACTGGAAAATTATAAAACTATATTTTGATCAAAATTAGATAAAATCTTGTATGCAACACGTTATGAAATATGATTTTGTGTAACTCATGTCATTTTGCAGGATCTCGCTCGCTACGTTCGCTCGTCCTGCAAATATTCCATTTCGTTACACAAAAAAAAACATTTTATAACTCATTACATAAATAGCTATTATTTGACATTGCAGTGCTGATTTAAATCACATGCTTGGAATTTGGCCTTGAACTGAAAACTTATACTTTGTGAACTTATATATATTTCGTACCATGGTTATTCAATATTCATTCATTCAATATGTCAGATAAGAAAAGTGTCTATAATTTATTAAACGCAAAATGTCTCAAAACACTTCATCTCCTTCGCATATTATCCAGAATGTGGAAGATATGTTCGCAACTTCACCAAGAGCGATACGCGATGACAAGCGCATGCAAGAAAGGTTCGCGACCAAGGCGAAAAAGGCTTTCGAAAAATATAAAATCGACTTGGAAATTCGCGAGGTGAAAAAAATGAAAAATGCTATAGTCGGCGATCGAGCGACTGAAGAGATATCAGGCGCAATGGGAATGTATATAATAGACACCGAGAAGAACAAGAAGTTGAGTGAACCTGAATCTGAATCATTTACAGTCATACCCATTTTAAAGGATAGTTTTATGATGGAACTGATAAAATTCTTTAAAAACGTATGTATCTATATTGATGACAACGAATACAAAAGTATAACCTATGTATTTTAGATCTACGTAGACACGCAGTTTGAGCTCACGTGGAAACAATTTATGTGCATTACTTTCTTTCTTCAAGTACCTCTTCCATACCTACTCAGACACATAGATATGATGTACAAATGGGGTGCTCGTAAGATATTTTTAGTTAGACTATAGTATAGTTGTATAGTATATAATATGTTTAAATAAAACATCTTTTCTTTTTCACAACATAAGTTTATTAAAAAATCAGATGAAGATTTCGCATGCACGACACTACTGATGATGTGTGCAGTAAACATGAAATGTGCATCTGGATTTTCAATAAACCTATATTGTTAAAAAGTAAAGTGTCTTGCTTCGACATACGAGGGTGGATCCTTTTGCTCCACCCATGACCCACTCACAATTAAAAAAATGCCAAATATCTTACTTTTATTCTCTATTAAGGTTAACGCTTTTTGCCCATCGATGTACTAACGTTTCTAATGCTTCTCGAAAAAACATTCTTCAACCTCTGCAAACCATTGTGTTAACGCACATATCATTATCTGACGAAAATCGTTTACCACGAAAGTGTTCTTTAAGTTTTGGAAACAGTCGGTAATCACCGAGGACCAAATCTGGCGATTAGGGCGCATACTCAACTAATTCAAAGCCTGCTTGAACTATTGCAGCTGTTACAATGGCGGACCTTTAACTGGGTGCGTTATCCTGATGCAAGAGAACATCTTTGCGTAACCTCCCCCACCGTTTTCCTTTTATCAAATCACGTAATTTGGGAATTATTTATTATTATTAAAGCTAAAACATTTCGGTGTGAAATTGTAGCTATTCGTTTTAAGGAACTCTATGAATCCTAGTCCATGTGGTGGATTGGTCCACATTCTCCTTTCCTTTTCTCACAGGCTTCGGTGACTTCATGCCATCTCGACTACTTTCTTCCACTCCTTCCTGTCTGCCACTTGTTGTCTCCATCCCTCTACATTTAGAGTTTTTCAGTTTTCTTCTACCTGTTGCTTCCATCTGCTTCCGGGTCGCCCTCTCAATCTATTTTGTACTGGTTGTCATGTTGTTACTTCTCTTATTGGTGTTCCTCTCTCTCTTTTCTCATTATGTGCCCGTACCATCTTATTCTTAAAGCCTTGATTTCTCTCACCATATTTTTCTGTACCAATAGCTTATCGATCTCATTTTTCATTCAACAAAGCTCTGTATTCGTTATTTTCCGTCTTTTTTTGCCTTACTATTTTTCTTATTACATTGTTTGTCGTGTCTATACGGCGTTAAAAGACGATTGCAAATGTCTTTTCAAGTTTGCTTATGTGTATTTATTAACATTCGTGGTACCCATCTTGCAGACAATTTTTTCATGTTCAATTCGGCTGTAATTATGTTATATACCACATGTATGAGAGACTAGTATCTTCAACTATTTGTCTAATAGTCACATGTCGATCTTGCAGCACAATATCGCGGACATTTTCAACAGTTTCCTGGGTAGTGCCGGCTGTGGGCGCTCCACCTGCATTTACTACCGCATTTAAACCCACGACATCACATTTTAACATCATCACAATTACATTATGATGAGTGATGAACCACGTTAAGATTGACGACCTTGACTCTATTTAATACCTTTAATTCTGTCGGTTTAAAGTGTTCTACGAAATGTCAGGAACGGGATACTGTGCCCTAATGTATACACAAAATCTTGATGAATTTCAGTTGGGATCATCTCTTTTGAACATAAGTATTTAATCACCGCTCGTTGCTCGACATGATCCATTTTGATACTGATATGTGACTCTCTCGCCGTCTCGACTTCAGGCGTCTACTGTAGGCACGCTTTAACAGGTTCCGACTTATAAGTTTCTAGCGTTAGTCTATACATAGTTGATTACAATGCAACGTTAAGATAAATAATTGTGTTGGTTTGTAAATGGGTCAGCGGCGGAGCAAAGTGATCAGTCGTCGTATATGCTTTGTTATTAAATACTGAGAAACTATAAATGATTGAAGCATATATTTAAATTGGCAACCACGAGAAATTGGCTTGCTTGATTAAGCGCTTTATATTTATCTTTTTGGGTTAGAATATTTAATTAAATACGGATTATATATGACTATAATTACTAGTAAATCAATATTAACTGGTATCAAAAGTGAGATTTGAACAAAATAATAGTTCAAATTTTACGAATATATGGTATGCTACCCAAAAATTCCTGGAATGCGAAAAAAGACACAATAAAATGTTCTTACTTATTCACTATACACGCCGTTCACGATTCGTAGACGTGCACATCATCAATGATGTCAAAACAATGTTGCGAAATTATTTGCAAAATCCATTGGCAAAAAGGGTGTTAGAAATATGCTTAAATTCAGAGGATAGTGCCCTAGGTTCTGAGCCAGAAAACGCACGAAGTACAAGAGTATTGATGACCGCTTGTTTGTGTGCTGGGTGATGATGGGAAAGCGCGTTCATGTAACAGTCCGTGTGAGTCGGTTTACAGGAAACCGGACCCCACTGTTTACAGGAAACCGGACCACACTGTTTACAGGAAACAGACTCACACGGACCGTTATCTGAACGCGCTTTCCCATTGTAATCCGATCCACAAACAAGCGGTCATCAATACTCTTGTACATCATGCGTTTTCTGTACCATATATTCAAGGTACCATTGATCAGACAGGAAAGGTTCTACAAAGAAATAAAATCAAAACTGTCTTCAGGCCCCATTCTAAAGTTTTAGACCTCTTACCCTCAGTTAAAGACAAAATATTTCCGCTCCAAACACAAGGAGTGTATCGCATTCCGTGTTCATGTCATAGTCAGCGTGTGTGTGTCCGTACATGAACGTTGTACTAGACTTTTAAATATAGCCGATACAGCGCTGGCAGAACACAAACGCAACTGCGGTCAGCAAATTCTATTCAAAGATGTCAGGCTTCTGTCTCATGAATCGCATTACTTCCCTAGGAAAATACGTAAATTAATTAAAATTTACAAACATCCGCGCAATCATAATAGAGACGATGGCTATACGTTACATCCAACCTGGCAAACTAATGAATTCAACTACGAAATCTCACGTCCGTAGGATGCATGCGATTGGCTCATTGTCTCCAGCCAATAGCAGGCCACCATCTGACCCGCTCCATCCTATATAAGTTGTGTCGGTCTCTGTCCTAGCATTCTTCAAGCTACTGCGAATCGACGAACATCTACGTACAACTCTGAAGATGTCCCTTGTAACAGTGGACGAAACGTTGGAGCAAATACACCTAACTCAACGCGGTTCCAACCCTGAAGCCAAGATCTACAAACTTAGATAAAGATAATATAGGCGAAGCCCAGTATTTATGAGTAACAACCAAGAACGTGGCTGCAAAATCAATGAAAATATTGAAGTTGTATTTTCAGTCATTTAAAGTAGCTGAACGGAAGGCATACTACAGAAACTGACCACAGCAATTTACATGATACGTAGAATTAGACAAATATGAAATTTAGGAGCAGCGAAAGTCGCAACGTTGTATGAGGTCTGTCAGGAGATGACCAAATTTCTATAGCCGAAAGAAGCGATAAGGGCATAGCCTCGTGTCAATTATATAGGGAGTCTTAGAAATCTATTTAGACAACTAAAGATACTTACACTCCCATTAGTATTCATAATTATCCTGCCTGAAATTTATCCATAAAACCGACAGATTGATCTTCCTTTTCCACACATAGTGACAGCTACTTGACCATAATATAGAACTGGGTTTTACCCAGAACAAACTTGAAAAGAGCCAGGACATATACGAATTATGTGGGGGAAAGTATATAATAACCTACTGGCTTTATTTCATGTCTTAGTTGAATTTTGTAAGCATTTAATTTAAGACGCTTATGAAGAATATGCTGAATAGTTGCTTTAGCAATATCAAGTTCCAAACTGCGTCGGTCAATGGACTTCTTAGGACTTCGGATACATGACTGTCTTACCGCTAAACATCCTCTTCCGATGTGCGTGGCCGTCCTGGAGATTTCTTGATTTCAACACTTCCAGTTTCCTTGAACTGATTAAATCAACGAACAATGGTTTTGTCTGTAGGCGGATTTTGTCTATAAGTTCGCCGAAAATACGCTGCACTAACACAACTGATTTGAACTCAACGTACCACAAAACACACTGCGCTTTCTGCTGTACGGTAACCATGATGCCTGTGAACTGACTGATCAGGTCCAGCCGCACTGAAATGGCGACAGGCAGCAAAATGTACAAATAAACATTCTACCATTTATATTAAGATTTTTATTTCGCTTCAAAATTCCGGAGTCCTTTTTAGATGACCGTGTATATCATACAACCGTATGTTTGTTTGGATTTTTAGGTTTTATTCGATTTTGTAGATTGTGTCAACATTTGTTATTATATTGTAGGAAGTTTGTATTTAAAACATATTATTTCATTTTATTTTAGCGCTATACACAATATCGTGTTGTAAAAATAAATTTTATTGAGTAAACAATCTTTCAATGTAATATTCAACATTTCAACAAGTGTTCTTCAAACAAATATAACTAAATAATACATTCATTGCTCAGAAAATTTTGTGGTAGCACCGTTGGCGAAATATAGATAGCGTTATTTTTACATTCGTCCCGGAACTTTTTGAATACATTACATAAACTTATTCATTTCCTAATACGTATCAGAGCACAATGCTTTTTTTCAGTTTCTGTTTTATTAGCATTTGTTGTTATTGGTGGATGTATAGCTATGCCGGTTTACATGATCCTCATGTTCTTGGGTAATTATAGTGGAAAATCGTACATACGATTATGGGAATGTGTTCCTGCATTAAAGGGTAATACAGTAGTTTGTAATTTCACAGCAACAACAAATATGATTCGGAACTTTTTGCAGGCATCGCCTATTCAATCGCATTAATGACCATACTTCAAGAAATCTTAAATCTGTCTTTTGCGAGCTTAAGTTTAAATTATTTGTGGGACATCCTAAGCAGCAGCCACTATCCGTGGAAGGATTGTAACTTTCATGGAAGTTCGAAGGGTTGTCAAAGTACACCGACGGCAGGTTATAACTTGAGTTGTTGTATAATAGATTCCGAGAATTGTTCTAATGCAGAATGGGCCCAAACAATTTTCAAATTCGCTGCATACGACTATTATGTCTCGTCCCAAATGGAATTGAATTTTAGAAGAAGTAACAAAGCTAAAGCTATGCCATTAGCTTATATCGCTTATATAATAGTCATATGGGTAGGGATTTTTTTGATGATGGCGATTGGGTTGAAAAGATTCCGCGGTGTCATGACCACCATCAATATCATAATTTTGACAATTATTTTTGTGCCGATGACGATACTCACCCTTTTTTACAGTGACAGGGATATGTTTGGCGAATTACGATCGGATTTTGGCAAAATTTTTAATTACGTGGTAAATATAGTTTGTTTACAAATTTTTATGGAATAACTTTGCCAGTTCTCTTCAAAATAAAGATCCGGGTAACATTAATAACAAGAAAATATATATACAATAAAATAAAACAATAACTTTGTTATATATACCACTTTATTCACATATAATCATGACCGCGGTTTCGACATACAATGTCATTATCAAACTGCAAAAGTTACAGGCCTACGTAGAACTTATAAATGACCCAAAAATATATGGGGGTGGTTTATGATGTTATTTAAAATTACTACTATATACTTAACTATTATATACAACATTGGAAAAGGGGTGTATATATAAGATAAAGCTGTTCGTTTAAAACGATATCTATTGTGTTGTTTCGGCTTTTAAAAATTTCTAGGGCCTCTAAAATATTTAATTAACGACCTTTCTCGGCCAAATGCAATATTTTACGGTGACCAATACGGTGACATTTGGTCGCCGTAAAATATTGCATTTGGTCGAGAAAGGTCGAAAATTAAATATTTTAGAGGCCCTAGAAATTTTTATAAGCCGAAACAACACAATAGATATCGTTTTAAACGAACAGCTGGATCTTATATATACACCTCTTTTCCAATGTTGTATATAATAGTTAAGTATATAGTAGCAATTTTAAATAACATCATAAACCACCCCCATATATTTTTGTGTCATTTATAAGTTCTATGTAGGCCTGTAACTTTTGCAGTTTGATAATGACATTGTATGTCGAAACCGCGGTCACGATTTTATGTGAATAAAGTGGTATATATAACAAAGTTATTGTTTTATTTTATTTTATTTTCAAAATGAATTACCACAAAGTTACGGCTACCAGTGTTAATTTTCTTAAATATATATACTTTTTGCCAAAAGTAAGTAAAGAACAAGCCTTTTCTTCTCCACAATTTTAGGACCGGAAACGTGTCCTTCTCACATTTCTTTTCTTGCTTTGAGCACGTTTCGGCCACTATTGCAAGGAACATCCTTAAGTCTGCTACCAGCGTTGACGTTGCCGCACTGGGACAGGATTAGATGCGAGCTGTTCCTGGTCACTGTATATCACACTTACCTTTGAATTATTCAGATATATACATATATATATATATATATATATATATATATATATATATATATCTGATTTTTCACAAATTTTTATATATATATATATATATATATATGATAAACGTAATGCTAATGAGAACTCATAATTATTGAATTCTCACATACATGCCATTGCCGCTCCAATTCGTTGCATCAATATCTACACATGACAAAATCGCCTTTGTCTAAGAATGTAGCTGCAAACGTGTCACGGCGCCAACCGTCCAGGTTGCCTGGGAAAATGAAAAAAAGTGTGAAAGCCGTATCCATCCGGGATGTGCAGACGTCGACGTTTCATAGTTATTACTAATTGTTAACACACCTTACCCAGAAATAGAATAGAAATAGCAAAGAATGTAGCTGAAACGTGTCACGGCGCCAATCGTCCAGGTTGTCTGGGAAAATGAAAAAATGTGTGAAAGCCGTATCCATCCGGGATGTGCAGACGTCGACGTTTCATAGTTATTACTAATTGTTAATACACCTTACCCAGAAATAGATACGACTTTCATTTCTATACTACGTGTATATATATACTAATGATGATAAACGTAATGCTAATGAGAACTCATAATTATTGAAGTCTCACATACATGCCATTGCCGCTCCAATTCGTTGCATCAATTTCTACACATGACAAAATCACCTTTGTCTAAAAATATAGCTGCAACGTGTCACGGCGCCAACCCTCCAGGTTGACCGGGAAAGTGAAAAAATGTGTGAAAGCTGTATCCATCCCGGATGTGCAGACGTCGACGTTTCATAGTTATTACTAATTGTCAATACACCTTACCCAGAAATAGATACGACTTTCATTTCTATACTGCGTGTATATATATTAGTATATATACACGCAGTATAGAAATACTAGACTTCTTGGCCCATTTTTTATTAACGATAACCTCACTGCAGAAAAATATTTAAATCTTTTACGAAACCACATCATTCCAACAATTGAGATACTAAATGTTGATCAACTTTGGTTCCAAATGGATGGAGCTCCGGCACATTCTACTCACGCCGTCGGGAATTTTTTAAGTAACACATTTCAAAGACGGTGGATTTGCAGGTTTGGCCCCATACCTTGGTCCCCAAGATCAGCTGATTTATCTCCAAATGATTTCTTTCTTTGGGGTTACCTAAAAAGCAAAATTTATAATAACTTACAAATTCATAACTTGGATGAATTGAAAGAACGTATACTTACTGCATGTGATGGAATAAATCCAGAATTTATTCGGAATACCCTGCGTTGCTTTCAAAATCGCCTTGCTTATTGCCTTGACAGACAAGGAGGACATTTCGAAAATTTGCTATAAACGCTTTTGTTATGTTGTTTTGTTTATCTTAATTAATCGTTAGAATAAATTAATTTTTTCATTCAAACTGAGATTTTCTTTCTTTTCTAAAAACATAACCTAATTCTTTGTGGCTTTATTTTCTTTAGTATTAACCACTGTTGCCAGTATAAGTATTATTGCCCAACTATATTCTAGAATACTTTCGCAATAAATTTTAAGTTTTAAAATAGATTAAAAGGGTTTCATGTACATTCTGTATGGCAATCTAAATAATTTCCCTTTAAATGCTTAAATATTCACATCTTTAATAGTTAGAAAGTATAGTAAGATGAAACTCATTGAGTTATATCTTTAGCTAATAGGAAAAGGTTGGGTGTAATTTTAATAAAATAAATAACTTATTTTATCTTACTTATTAATATTTTTATTTAGAAACAATATTATATTCAGATTTTTCGGTTTTAGTCTTGCACACCTTTGTTCTATTATATTAAACGAGCTGTATTATACACTCTCACTTTCTGCTGAACTCGCTGGAATACAGAAGTATTTCCTAGTACATTGTTTTAAGGGTTTCAGTTCCATTCCTGTTACCTAAAAGAAAATCCAAATAAAAAATGTATTTACCCTCTTTTCTTAAAATTTACCTTCCTAAATAAAAGAGGATCTACGTCCTGATTTGAATTTGGCCTTTCGAAGTATTGCCCTCTAGTTATTATTGCATCGGCTGTAATTATTTTACTATCTTTACTATCTTATTCTTTCTTGCAAAAATCCAAATAATGAAAGTGACTTTTGATGAGACTAATGTCTGTTTCAATTACAGGCAGTTGTTCTTTATTTTCAGGATCTACTTTCTTAATAATATTAAACAATTGTTGATCTAGAAAACAAGTAACCCCGCTAGCATTTTCAA
Source organism: Melolontha melolontha (assembly GCA_935421215.2). Lineage (NCBI taxonomy): Eukaryota > Metazoa > Arthropoda > Insecta > Coleoptera > Scarabaeidae > Melolontha > Melolontha melolontha. The sequence continues at coordinate 145,751,353 of OW285238.1, read as the reverse complement.
TACAACGAAAACTTTCTCTTTAAATCGAGGTTCTCAAACAGTTGCTACTCTAGTAACTGATCCTCCTTCATATGAAAACAACCTTGCTTTCCTCCCTCAATCTTTAATTCTAGTAGTGATGCTGTCAATTAATTGTACAGTCCAAATCCTTTTGCGATTATTAAAAAAATAGAACATATTTATTACCTACAAGAATTTTTGTTATATTTTCTACCTTTTTTAATATACTAATTTTACTATCTTAGATATAGGTATTTCAACCTTAAAGAAGTACTATCCATCTTCTTTGAATTTGTTAAAAATATCTAAAATTGTCTTCGCACAAGTTGTACGCCTGCTGGGATAATTAACTGTTTTAAATTATGTATTTTTCAATAAAATGTATTTAATTTAAGATCTAAGGATGAACGAAAAACAGAAATTTTTGACAGTTTGAGAATGTGACTGGTGTATAACTGATTGCCTACGCCACCATATATTTATTCCTATGTGACAAAAGAAAAACTCGGTATACAGGCTGATTGCGCACTATTGCTATCTCTGTTATTATTGATTTTAGAAAGTAGGTTAAATTAGCAAAGTATTAGTGTTTTTAACATTGATTAGCATGCAGTTCATGAAAAAAAAATTGAATAACGCATTTTCGAGAAATTTTGAAATTTATAATTTTTTTAAATGGAACAGCCTGTATATTTTTTAAAATTCTGAATGATAATGTTCTTTGTAATATAAAAGTCTCAATACACTATTGTCCTAAAACGAATAATAAAGTATTTACGGTGGAATTTAGTTGATGTCAAAGATACTCTTTCATTCTGTAAAATCAGTAAGTAGGCTTCTTTCACTTTAAACAGAATAATTAGTATGCCATTTGTAAATGTCAATAACGTACTGAATATCCTTGATAAAGACATCATTGTCGAAACATGTAGGGTTTTTTTAAATATATATACTTTGAAGTAAAACAGACCTTTAATCGCCAACTGATTGTGTTTACCATATTATACCAAGGTCACGAAAATATTATATATATATATATATATAAAGAGTGTCCCCCTTGTGAGCCATAGAGCATTTGGAGATAATAGATATGAAAATAGTAATTTTAGGCCTAGTTTGCCTAAATAAAATGTTTCAGGTTAGAAAGATACAGGGTGTTGAAATAGAAAATTATGAAAACACAATGTAGTTTACTCAATATTAAAAAATTGTTTTATTCTACTTTAGTAAATGTTGAAAGTGTCCACCGTTAACTTCAATACATTTACTTTTGATTTTTATCAAATGACGTCTCATATCCGGAAAGCTATTTTGAGAATTTCTAATAACAATGCCAGCTTCTTGGATTTTTTGTTCAAGTTCTTACCGTGTATTGATTTCGTCAGCGTATACTAAAGCCTTCATGTAGCCCCGCATATAAAAATCAAACGGGCTGCATCTGGGCTAGGAGGTGGCCAAGGAAATGCATTACCATGGCCAATACATCGTTGCAGAAAACGCTGTTTCAAATGATTTCTAATAAATATAAAGTGTGGTAGGTCACGATTTTGCATCAACCACATATTTTGTCTTACGTTCAGAGGTACACCATTCAAAAGGTCTAATAAATCGTTTTGTCAAAAATGCAAATATAGTTCTCCATTAAGTCTCTGAGGAAGTTGAAATGGGCCCATCAAGAAATTGTCGATAATAGCGCAACAAATATTTATCAAAAACTCATGTTGAAAATGCCTTTATCTAGGTAGGCGTGTATTTTCCAAAGCATAGTAATGAGTAATGATTATGGGATGGGGTCTTAATTTTTTTATTTAGTACATTTTGACAAAATTCTAATCTGGCTTGCAAATCTCCTGCCAATAAATTTTGAACGGACGTAAAATGGTAGGGAAACAAATGATGGATGATTCTTGAGATGGTGGATTTACCAATTCCCGTTTCCAAAGATCCAAGATCTCCTCTTCTTGTTAGACTGTTACAGTTTTCGATCGTCCGTCAGGTTTTTTGTTATAAAACGAACCTGTTTCACCTAACTGTTTTGAATATTTTTTGAAATATTTTTCGGTCAAGAATGATTTTAGTCCACGCGATGAGTCCATATTGTGCAGTGATTGCTCAAAAGATGACTTTCAATAATACGAGTTTAAATTTTCAAAGAATTGCACCGCAAAATTTTCAGCTTTTAAGTTGATCTGCATATCTTCATTTTTAAGTTAGCAACACAGCCGTCCCTGTTCCTGGTTAGATAAAGTTGTTGATTTTAGCCACACTGTTACCATGTCTTATTCTTTTATATAATAAAATAGTTGGATATTCTCAAAAGATGCCATACAAATTTTTAGTTACTCGAACATATATGGCGATCAACTTCTAAATTGAAATATAAATAACGAATTTGTGTAAGACCTTTATAACACACTACATATGATATAAGATATTTTTATGTTGTACTGGCGAAGTTACTCTACTTATAATACTTTTTATTATTTCACGTTTAAGTTTCAAGTTTAAAAGTGAAGTAGGATTAAATTAGCTTGCATTTTCTAGTTTTGGATAGAAGTTACGACGCACTCGCTACATAAAGAACTTGCTGGAGACATTATAACGTTCGGCGCCATTTCTAGACCGGGGATAAGTACAACCGTGGACACGATTTGTTTATATACCTTGAAGTTCTTATTTTTAGTATTACTTACCGTCTGGGTTTCAATAGGAGTTACTATGCTTAAAAGTTATTACAATGTTATAAATGATAAATGTATAGCCTTCTCTGGTAAGTTATTTAATAATTTTACGTAAGAATTGTGAACTATTTCATTATCCTCAACTATTTCTATGACACCGAGTTGGTGCCTGGGTTGCTATTTATGTATCCAGCACAACAAATAAAAATAAATATTTATCATTGAAAATGGTTTTATTGTTTTTAAAAATGTTCTCGGTGACGATCATTTGAGCGCATGCATGCATTTGCAATTATCAGAGACTTTTTCCATTACGATTGAGATATCTTCAAAACATGCATTTTGAACGCAGCAACTGCTTATCTTCTGGTGTTGAAAATCGTTGACCACGTTGTTTATTCTTCAAATCAGGGCTGTGCGGCGAATGACCCAGGTGAAGAATGATCCAGTGTCATCAACTTTTTCTTATTTCTCCAAAGACTTTTGGAAACCAAATGATTGTGTATCAATCAGGATTTACCGTGCCATGGTCCTCTCTCTAGTGTCACTGTTGCAATATGTCAATTTTTTCCCAAAAAAAAACTGGCGACAATTTGCTTCAAAGCGCTTCTTGTTCGAACAAATTTTGCTGGGTTTAACTCATTTTAAACACCCACACCATCAACTGCTGTTTGCTTTTGGGCTCATACTCAGATATTCAAAATGCGTCGCTTGTGTAGATGTTGTACACACCACGATTGTATTTTTATTTCATTGCGCGCGATCGTCAAATCATGGGATCCAACGTGAACAAATTTCTTTCACGCTTAAATGTGCATGCAATATATTATATATGCTTGCCTTACTAATGCGCAAGGATACCTCACTCTCACGGTATATTACATAACGACCTTACATTATCAGCTAACGCATAGCATAGATGTTTCCAGTACAACAAGCGATTTTGGACAACTTTCTTTAAATTAGTCCGTGATTGAATGATTGCCACTATTGATTTCACTAATTATGTAATATGCAATGGTTTTAGATGGCTTTGCGTCGCCAAAACTTCAAATTAGTTGATCGATGCACTGTTGTTGAGATAGTCCACTTGGAAAGCTGGACAAAAGCTTTAAGAGTAAATTACATTTTTTGACAGATTTTCCAAATTACAAGGCTAGTTACAACATTAGTTACAACACTAGTTATAACACTACTATTGCCAGTTCCAGATACATAAATAGCTACCCTCGTGTAAAACTGCTATTAGGCGGATTGGTGTAAATATCTCCAACTCTATAAAATATGAATAAGAAAAAACGAAATAATAAAACCAGTCTCAAAATCAAGTAAATTTATTTATTTTTTTTCATTCCCTTTATTTAGAAATCTACATAAGAGTAACAATCCATTGGTTTGATAATATAACAAAGTGACTTGAGTAGGCTATTTTCAATGAAACAATCTACATGCTACTAAATACATACTAAATACATTTTCGCAAATTGGTTATATATAACTATGTAATTGTGATTGTAACAGCACTATATAAATTGTTACGTGTTCGTAACGGCTTAATTATTTCTCGCCAATTTAGGGGGTCTCTCTTTACCATTTTGTATCATTAATTTTGAAACTGTCTGTAGTTATCCCTTTGTACTAGCGCTGTCTTCGTATTTGTTCGTAATCCTTCGTATTCATCTAGCGTACTTGTCGCTCAGTTCGAAGACCGACACCGGCCAATACCGGGCATTCATTCTCTCTCTCGTTCACCACTTGGTTTCTTGAATTTGGAGCTATATAATCGCTTATTAAGAGGTATCGTTTTTGTACCATGGCCACCTGCACTTAAGGGATTTAATCGAGTTTCACGTTTTTTATTGAATGTACCTGTTAAGGGAGATTACGGTGGCGAGAGGGGATAGTTTCCCATTACCGACATATAAGTTTTGTGTCATATAAACCACTAGTACATTCTAGTATGTAATTCCGAAGTCAATTTATTTTATTTTAATTTTTATTAATTTGTTTGCACCTTTAAATAGTTGTTTTTTTTTCAATGGACTACTGAATCTCTCACAGTTTTTTAAGGCCTGCCGAAAAATCTATACTGTCGATTCCTGGCTACATCAATCATTTAATCGGCGGAAATTAGGATCGCCGACTTCCGACGTTCGGAGGACCAAAGCTAAGAATTACTTTCTTTACTTTGTTTTTTTATGTGTAATTTGAAATATTAAGTACTCTTATTAGCCAATTTAAGTTCCTAATTAGTTTTTAAAAGGATCACGTAATTTCTTGTGTAAAATCCGTTAAAATACTTTGAGTCAGAAATTACTGTTTAATCTATTTTTTTAGTTATAGATATTCAGAGTTAACACGTTAATCAATTATTTTTTTGTATTTCTTTTATACAACGTAATTTAATTCATAATCTTATTTTAAATTAATTTGAAGCAACATTACATATTTCTTTTTTTTCTTTGCTATATTTCAATGTTTAAAATAATTCCACTTTTAAGAATACAACGTAAATTTTCATTCATGTAACTTTTTTTGTTTTTAAAAGAAATCGACCTTTGCCGGTAAAATCTAAAGTGTTCTTCGTAGAGTTTTATTTCTTTGAGCATTTCTTTCACACAGAAATTAAAATAAAATTTCTTTTCTTTTTGCTAAAATTTTACGACTTTAAATTTAGATTTATTTTCTATTTTATTGTTTTGTTTAATTTAAATAATCAATTCATTTTCAAGATATAAAACCATTGTCAAACATTGTTTTGTTCAATTTATACCAATTTTCATACTCCCGGAGACTGTAAATTTTAACTTTAGTTATAAATAGCGTCTAGACGTATACAGGGTCTGCTCAATAGATCCGGATTATAATTTTGTATTTAAGCTCACCTTCACAGCTTGTGAACCAGATAAATACGTATTTCGACGGGGGTTTTGTGTAGAGGTTATTCTGCCTTTTTTATAAACGTAGTATTTTCGCTTCTCTTTTCTTTTTTTTTTTGTTAAATATCAACTCAGGCTAAGAGTACGTTGTGCTTTTGTTACTTTATTTTTACTTTGATTTGTTATCTCTAATAAAGATTTGTTACTTAGCTTGTTGCCCGGACTTTTCCTTTCTTTCCTTTATCGTTTGGGACGACTTCTTTGCTCCATTTACCCGCCGCTTGGTTTGCCGTAATTTTAGTTATCGAGATTTCCGGATTTGCGACGTCTAGCGTTGGAAAATTCGGTGGCGCCCTTCTCTACCTGTCTTCTTTTTGGGACCTCTGGGTATCCCCACCCCAGAGTGGAGGCTTCGTGGTAGCCGGATGGGCCGCTAGACGTTGGTAGGAGCGGGTGGGTGGGGAAATCGTAGTTGGCCGAAACCTTGTTTTTTTTTGTTTGTTCTTCCTCTTCCTTTTTGTTCAGCGTTACCAATAAGCGCCTAAGGACACGACGGCGTGACCGTAGCAAAGTAAGTTTAGTCCCTAGATCAGAGAGTGATATGATCTTCTTCAGCCGTTTTACTTCCTAGTCTTGTCTAAATAGCCATTTTAACTTCTAATTATAACATAACATTGCGAAGCACCATTAATGTACATCAACGGTGGCCAACACGCGGCACGCGTGCCACAGTGTGGCACGCCTGACCCTCTAGAGTTGCACGCCAAAGTTTTCACAAATAAGAAAAAATACAATATAATTAAACTAAAAAAGCAATACTCACTATACTAAAGGCACTCGGACTAACTCTGAACTTTAACACCGCTGCGGAGTATGCACACGGCACCAATAAGGCGGCGCCTGCGTACGCAATTTTACGGCCGCGTGGCTGATGAAATGTTATGTTTTATTTTCAGTGATCAGTCTTTGTTTGTGGGGAGTCGGGAGTCAGGGCGTGTTTTTTGCGACAAATCACTTTTTATAGTTCTTTTTTAAAATGGCTTCAACATTAAAAAGGAGGTACAAAGATGATATTGCCGTGCGTGATTTTAATATCGCATGGGAAGAACAGTTTCTTTTTACGAATCAAAATAGTTCCAAGCCGGTATGCTTAATTTGCAGTGCTTCTGTGGCTGTTCCGAAGAAATTTAATTTGGAGCGACATTTCAACCAAATGCATGGTAATTTTAATTCCAAATACCCCGTTGGCTCAAAACTACGAACTGATTTCATAAGTAAGAAGAAACAATCCTTAGCAGGACAGCAATCATTTTTTTATAAAAGGAGCGACGAGACGGAGTCGATGGTAAGAGCCTCATATGAAATTTCCCTTTTATTAGCTAAAAATAAGAAGCCGTGTTCTGATGGCTAAGAAATAATAAAACCGAGTTTAGCAATATTGGCTAAGCATGCGGGTGATGCTAAAATCAGCAAGATGGTGGACCAAATAGCTTTATCTCGAAATACGGTGATGCGACGGATAGATGATATGGCTACTTCCGTTAATGAACAAATTACCCTGGAGTGGCGTCTTGCGAATACTTTTCTTTGGCTTTGGATGAGAGTTGCGATGTAACCGACAATGCTCAATTAAGTATATTCGTTCGGTATGTAAATGATAATTTTGACGTGACAGAAGAACTTCTGGATCTGCGACAACTATGTACCACCAGGGGAGAAGATATTTTCAATGAAATAAAAAGTGTTGCCGAGATCAAAAATTTGGATTGGGCAAAACTTGATAGCATTTGTACAGATGGGGCACCGGCAATGATGGGGAAGATAAAAGGAGCTGTGGCTTTGTTTGAAAATTATTTGGGAAGAGACATCTTTAAGTTTCATTGCATAATACACCAAGAAAGTCTTTGTGCCAAAGATTTGGACTTCTTCAGTTATAAACCCGGTAGTGCGCTGTGTTAATAAAATTCGAGCGCGAGCATTAAATCGGAGACAATTTCGATGCCTCTTTCCTGAAGAAATTGAAGAAAATGGTGAACTTCTTCTTCATTGTGATGTGCGTTGGCTTTCTAAAGGCAGTGCTCTTAATAGGTTTTGGAATCTTAGAGACTGTTTTAAAGTTCCTAGAAGACAACAATGAATTCCCCAGTGAGTGCTCACTTCTAAAAAACGAAGATTGGTTGTGGAATCTTGCGTTCCTGACGGACATTATGGGCCATTTAAATAATTTGAATTTACGACTTCAGGGCAAAAATTGTATTTTTCCGACGTTATTTTCACACATTTCCTCTTTTGTTGCCAAACGAGCGCTTTTTCACAATGATTTCGACCAAGAAAGATTAACTCATTTTTCTCACATGCAGGAACTTTCAACAAAATTTAATGAAATGCCCAAATATGATCTATTTAAGAATTTCATAAACGTCTTGCGCAATTCATTTGATAACAGATTTAGTAAAATGAATATTGAGCTTATTGTAAACCCGTTTAGCATTTCTTTCCGGGAAATCAAAGAATATTCTGCGGAAATTCAAACTGAGATAATTGATTTGCAAAATCACTCAGTTTTAAAAGGAAAATACAAAGAAATTATGTTAACCGCGGCAACCAATCAAGATTATATTGGGTTTTGAAAATTTGTACCTGCTGCAGATTTTCCAAAATTGTACGATTTGGCCCTTAGGTACTGCTGCCGGTTTGGATCAACGTACGTATGCGAACAGACATTTTCGATTATGAATATTATTAAAAATAAATATCGCTCGACGTTAACAGTCATTTAAAACACCTTATTTTGCTTGCGTCTTCAAAGATTTCTCCCGATATAGATGCTATTCTAAAAAATATTCAGATACAGAAACCACATTGAAGACTTTTAATTTTATTTAAATCTAACTTTTTTTTTATTTTTCGAAAATGTGAAGATTTTTTGGTGTTTTTTTTTTGTAACCTATAGTAGAGATTTTATTTTATGTTGATCTGCATACTGAAAATATACCTAGTAGTAATTAAGTAAGTTGGCTTTTATTTTTATTAAGCATAAAATTGGAAAACATTATTTCTACAATAAAAATGAGTGGCACACACAAAATTTTTATAGACACAAGTGGCACAGCTTACAAAAAGGTTGGCCACCACTGCTGTACATGATACTCTGCCGACAAGAATATTTTCCATGATTGGAGCTTCAATAGTAACAATTTATTGTATAGTTTTACTGCAATTTTTACTGACACTAGAACAGTCTAACAGAAGCACGTCTGTCACATATTGGCGTCCCTTGTAACTTATACTCACATCGCCACAGTTCTGTATGCCACCATAGATTATCCGTAGGCTTTCTGAGAGCCTTGAAGACACTGAGCCTTCAATTTGTTCAATATTTATCCAATTTCACTGTGCTTGCCTTGAAGATGCTACAGGTTAATATGAGACTCTTCTCATCACTACTCATAGGCGCGATGTAGGAGTTGAGGCTATTTCCTTTGAAATATGCAACTGAGTTTGGGACAAATTACATTTCTATAACAGTGTTGTCACTATTAAAGTTGCAACTCATGTATTAAATCATGATTTATTAAAAATTGGGAAAATTAGTAATTAAAAAACTTTTAATAATTATTTTGTTGTTTTTATTAGGAATGACAGTCATGTACGCCATATTTCCTGACTTACTAAGCAGACTACCGGCAGCCAAAATTCTCCTAATAATTTACTTCGCCATAATGTTTTTCTGGAGTTTTTCCACGTCAATATATACATTGAGTTCATTCGTTATAACCGTGATAGAGGAATATCCAAAGTTAATGAAAGTCAGAGCAATGTTTTGCGGACTGTTTTGTATAACTGTATGCGTTTTGAATATAATATCTATGCAGCAGAATCTGGAGCTCTTCTATAAAACCTGGATATGCGATACTTACCTTCAAATGAAAATTCTGCTGTTATTTTTTACTCTAGTCGGAATACACATATACACTTTGGGTCGCATTTCAAATGACTATCATTTCACTTATGGTCAAAAATTAAGCATTTTCTGGCTTCACGGTATCAAAGTAGCAATGTTACTTATTACGGTAAGTACTAAAATTATTAAAAATTAAAAAAGATGTCTTTGACCTGAAAAAGTATTTTAGATTTAGATTTAGATTACTTGAGTATAGTATTTGAGGTATAGAGCCTATTCTATTGCGACTTTTTCACATCTACTGTGGTCCCGATTAGAGAACATTATCCAGTCTTCTTTTAATGCAAGCTTTGAATGAAAACCCTTTTTAACGCTTGGATTCTTTTTCTGTAATTGCATGGTTCCTTTTTATATGACTGGTCAAGTCAGCGCCGACCATGACTCTTGTATGGCTCCAATATGCAGCTTTGGCCCTGTTTCACCGGATTCTACAAAATTCCAGATAGTTTAGCTGATCGGATCTCCCCACCGGACATCAAATGTACTTCCACTACGATGTTGATCCCCGCAGCCTTATGTATTTCCTTAGATAGATGGCCTTGATTTCTCTTTACCTTTCCGCCCCGATTTACGTATTAATCTTCTACATTCTTCAGCTTTATTCTTTAAATGTACTTAACAGCTTCGAGAGAAAAGCCTCTTTGATGTGCGGTTTCTTCTTTCTAAAGTTGTTTATTTTACATATGACTGATAAAGTTAGGCTTGAGCATGGTTCAGTTGAGTTTATTTTACCAAACCTTGCACTCTATCCACGTAAGTTTCAGGTAGCTTAGATGATAGGATCCACCTGTCAAAAATCAAATCCACTACCTCGACGGTATTGACCTTCACTGCCGTATGCACGCGGTGATATGCATAAATTCCCGAAATTTGAATGTGGCGTGTGAAGTAATGATAGTACAGCTCTATAACGCAAGATGGTGTGGCGTACGTGTATATTAAATCCGTCTGACACACGATACATTACTGGTGGTCACAAACAGTTTTTTACAATGTCTGATGTGAAAAATCAAAGAACATTTATCAAATTCTACTACGAACTTGATAGAACGGCAGCGGAAGCTTTGCGAATGCTTGAATAAGCATTTGGTGGGGATGCTTTAGGTGCGTGATGCTATCCTACATCGAAGGAGAATAATCCATGACATTTGTAACATTGCCGGCTTGTGGTACGGCATTTGTCAGAATATTCTGTCCGGCGAACTTAAAATGAGGCGTATTGCTGCGAAGTTTGTGTCAAGGTTACTCAGCATTGAACAAGAACAGCACCGTATTCATGTGTGCAGAAACTTTTAAAAGATTGCGAACTTAAGTACCAGAATTATTACTGGCGTGTGAGGTGCACGGGTATGATCCCGAAACAAAGCAGCAATAATCGCAATGGAAGACGCTATCGTCACCACGACCCAAGAAGGCACGGCAATTTCGAAGCTTTGTCATGTGAAATAGTTAATGGATGATTTTGTTGCGAAGTTCTTCAGGGACTAAGAGAAAACATTCGACGTAAGCGGCCTGCCAAGTGGCGCAACAAGTCGTGGATCCTACACCAAGACACCTTATTTCCTGAACTTAAGATAATACAAAGTACATGGTACATGACATTGCCCTAAATTCCGGTGCTCCGCCTAGTGACACTACACTGGATCCTAAACTTTGTGTTTTGTCAAATCTATCTAAATAACTTATTCTAACTAATCTTAAAACTAAGCTAACACGGACCTAGTCACCGCCCTGCTTAACTATTTACAAATGCGCTCGTAACCTACAGAAGTAGTCTACTCCTTAAATATTTCATTTGCTATATTCAATTTTTAATCCCTTCTGGTCCTGAGGCTTCCCTGTCCCCTCCAGGATTCCGATCCATTCATCCACGCTCCGGCACCACACTAATGGCGGCAGCTGTCGCATGGAGAAAAGACCGGCAGTCACTAATTTCAAAACTACTCCAATAATTGCTTCTGCAGGGTTGAGTTGCTTCGTCTTTACCGCATGCTTTAACATTGCCGGCTTGTGGTACGGCATTTGTCAGAATATTCTGTCCGGCGAACTCAACATGAAGCGTATTGCTGCGAAGTTTGTGTCATGGTTACTCAGCATTGAACAAAAACAGCACCGTATTCATGTGTGCAGAAACTTTTAAAAAGATTGCGAATTTCAGTACCAGAATTATTACTGGCGTGTGAGGTGCAAGGGTATGATTCCGAAACAAAGCAGCAATAATCGCAATGGAAGACGCTATCGTCACCATGAATGGATGATTTTATTGCGAAGTTCTTCAGCGACTAAGAGAAAACATTCGACGTAAGCGGCCTGCCAAGTGGCGCAACAACTCGTGGATCCTACACCAAGACACCTCATTTCCTGAACTTAAGATAATACAAAATACATGGAACATGACATTACCCTAAATTCTGGTGCTCCGCCTAGTGACACTACACTGGATCCTAAACTTTGTGTTCTGTCAAATCTATTTAAATAACTTATTCTAACTAATCTTAAAACTAAGCTAATGCGGACCTAGTCCCCGCCCTGCTTAACTATTTACAATTGCGCTCGTAACCTACAGAAGTAGTCTGCTCCATAAATATTTCATTTGCTATATTCAATTTTTAATCCCTTCTGGTCCTGGGGCTTCCCTGTCCCGTTCAGGATTCCGATACATTCATACACGCTCCGACACCACACTAATGGCGGCAGCTGTAACATGGCGAAAAGACCGGCAGTCACTAATTTCAAAACTACTCCAATAATTGCTTCTGCAGGGTTGACTTGCTTCGTCTTTACCGCATGCTTTGTGTGCGAGTGTATGTGTATACGTGAGTGTGCGTGCTGTGTTAATGTTGCCATTGTTTCACTGTTTCATGCAAGTTAAAGATAAAAAATACTTAACTTGTGTGTTGTTTGCTGCTGCTGTCTTTGTGCAAGTGCTCAAGTGTATGGGGTGTGATATGTTCCCGTTCGTGTATGTGTTTTGTGTCGCGTGCCGCTAATTCTGAGAGATCGGAGAATCAGTCCTTGCGCAGGGCCGCCAGCCCTTTCCTGGCAACTTCTTTATTTTTCCGTGCAGTACTTGGATGGTCGGAGGCCCACCTCGTCGAGGCAGAACCCAAACCCGCAAAGCAGGTGGTGCACGGGGTTGCTCGTCGTCGACCGCAGCAACACTCTTAGTGACTGCTTCGGCCGACGACGGTCGTACTTTGTGCCAAGACAGTGCACCAACCCACACGTCGCTTGTGCGTCAGTTTCTAGCTTCAACGAAGACGGCAGTACTCCCTGACCCTCCCCACTCCCCAGATCTTGTCGCTTGCGACTTCTTCCTGTTTTCGAAGTTGAAACTGAATCTCAATGGGGGCCGTTTTGAGACAAATAAAGAGATCCAGACGGAATCGCAGACAGTGTTGAACACGTTAACACGCGAAGACTTCCAGCACTGCTTCCAGTCATGGACAAGTCGGTAAGATCGATGTATTCATGCGGTTGGAGAGTACTTTGAAGGGGGTGGTAGTGAGTAACTTCTAAGAACAATTCATTGTGTTTTTTTTTATATTTCGGGAACTTCTGAATAGCACCTCCTATTTATTTAGGTAGATAAAACGGTTCATCCCGGCCTGCTTGATTACTCATAGGGGCTTCTTGACCTGCAGCTTTGGAAATTCTTACTTTGCACTTTACCCATACTGTTTCCATAAGTAGCAAGCAAAAATGACATTGCGTCCGATTAAAACCCCACTCTAAATATCTGTATTCGGCCTTATTTAAACTGAGTTTCAGCTGCTGTACATAAAAGAAACGTTATAAACCACGCAACTTTCAACACGTTAACCTTTATGTTAGTTTGGATTCAGCCCGGAATCCTTCAGAGTGCTATTTCCCGTATTCGCATACTAGTTATGAGCTTCTATGGAAAAAAATAGCATCTTATTAATCCGAGTTTTTTTATTTTTAGATATTGGTTATACTAAAACTTATTCTAAACTTCTCCAGAAATGTTATGCATATACCAGACACTGTACTTACATTTTTAATGATAACACCTATTGCCGGTGGAGCTCTGATAGTGTTTGTAAGATATAAAAGTGGTGTAAGTTTATTTTTTATAAATTTTTAGGTTTATGTAATTTCTAATTTTTTATATTAAACAATTCTCATAATGTTTCGTAAATAATAATTTGAGAAATAGGAAAAAATTACAATTTTAAATATTAACTGTCTGGGGCTTGAGTAATTATTGGATAAGCATATTGGATCATTTGATGAAATTTAAGAAAATAGTAATAAAAAAACAATAGCATTATCAAATGGGTATATTGTTTTTAGTTTTCGGACGCAGTGTTGATTGTAGAGCAGCTGAAGAGCATCTGCGTTGGCATAAAAGTAGAATCTGGCTTCATGCTTGCCAGTAAATATTTTTATATCTGGTGGTATTCCCTGGTCGCGAAGATCTACGGTGCGTATATGACAAGGTGTATCTACCATGTTACTCAACAATTAGTTCTGAAACGTTTGAATACACTTAATATTACTATCTCTAGCACATTCCTATAGATGGATTCCTAAAGCCAGACCTAGTTGTGCGTGGGACTCTTTTATATTTTTACAATCGACCACTAGATGGTACCTTTGACATATGTAATCATTATATTCTTAAAGTTTGACATTTGTCAATGAGAAATCCGAAAGCTTAGAAATAGAGTCAGTAGTGTGTTGACAGTGACAGTTTTAAGACAGTGAGTTTGTAAAATAATGAAGATTACTGGTGAAGGTTTCCGTAGGATGATTTTTTACGATTATAAAAAAGGCCTAACTCCACAAGAATGTATTATATTGCTTCCGTCAACTTTTGGTAATGAAGCACCGTCAGAGAAGACAGTTTACAATTGGTTTGCAGAATTTCGTCATGGTCGTGCCTCAGTGAGCGAAGAATCACGTGAAGGTCGACCAAAAACTGTTGTGATTTCAAAAAGCATCGATGCTATGCGGAAAATGATAGAATACGATCGACGTGTGAGTTACAGTGAGGTAGAGGCATCTCTTGGCATATCGCAGATTGCAATTCATTCGATTTTACATGAACATTTATTTGTAAAAAAAATATGTTCCAGATGGATTCCACATAACTTGACCGAAGCACCGAAAGTAGCTCGTGTCAATTGGTGTAAAGAAATGCGCAAAAAATTCGATGTAGGAACCGCAAAATCCGTATACAACATCGTCACAGGTGACTAAACATGGATATATGCGTATGAGCCGGAAACCAAACAACAATCTACTGTATAGAAGTTCCAAGACGAACCGAACCCCACAAAAGTTGTTCATGTAAGGAGCACTTCCAAGAAAATGATCGCTTGTTTCTTCGGCTGTACGGGACACATCGTAACAATTCCTTTAGAGGATCGAAAAATTGTTAACGCTGAATGGTATAGAGTAATTTGTTTGCCAAAAGTTATAGACGAAATCAGGAAAACGTCGCATTATTCTTCATCACGACAATGCGAGTTCCCAGTCAGCACGTCTAACAGTTGACTATTTGAAGGAGAAAAGTGTTGAAATAATGTCTCATTGTCCATATTCACCTGACTTGTCGCCGAATGACTTCTTTTTGTTCCCAACTGTGAAACAAAAAATGCGTGGAGAGCGATTTTCAACAACTGAAGAAGCAGTCGAAGTCTTTGAAAACGATGTTTCTGGGATACAACCTTCAGAGTGGAAAAAAATGTTTTGAGAACTGGTTCGTACGCATGCAAAAGTCTATGGACCATAAAGGCCAATACAATAAAATAAAATAATAAAATAGTTTGTTCCCAAAAATTTTGTTTTTTCTCAAATTTTGTAAAAATATAAAAGGTGACTCTCGTAGATTAGTGCTTTATCAAGTACTGACAGTTTGGAGTATAGTTTCTGCTAAGAAGGCACTGGTGCTGTTTCTATTTTAATCCCAAATACGTTCCTTTTCGCATGCACTTTCCATCGCATATTTTGCATTCAGCTCATCTGGTACAGTTGATATTTAGTAGAAGAGGTGTTAATATCTTTTTTGTGTTCACCTGGTTAGATTTAAGTTCACTGAGTTTTATTTTCCGGTATTTAGTCCAATTAATCGTCTCACTTATTCGTTGAATTTTTCTAGTGTTATCTTCTTGATTTATATTAACTTCCAGGGTATAATAAATAAGGAATAAGGATACTACTCAAGGATACTACTTTGGAGCACGCCCGCTCTTATTTCCTTCAAGTCAAATTTCAATTTCCTACTTAATTTTGAAAGGTCTCTCCGAGATATAAGAAGTTAATAACTTCGGAAGCTTCAATTTGTACATCAATCCTTAATGCCAAATTTTGTCGATGAAGGCTTGTGCAAAATCGGAAAAGATCGCTGAGCATATTTGTCTTCTTCGTTACCCGATTAACTTGGTCAATCGTTGAGTGTTTTCGTCTAAAACCGAATTGAAAATTGAAAATAATGTTACTTTCTAAATAAAACACTTGGTATATTTGTTTCACAAAATGTATTTAAAATATCTCTGACATATGTTTCGACTTATTCAGTCATTCTCGAAGAGTCATGTAAACTAAGTGAAAAGTGTACTCCTACCAATATTTATGAGTTATTTTTTAAAAGGTTTATTACAGCATCGATTGTGGGGGTGTTTGAAAAATCCAACTGCGTGTTTGTGACCTGTCTGTTGAGATTTATGGCTTTTTTAATTTCTAAAATTTCTAAGAAGTCAAGCCTTTTACCCTTATTACAAGAGTGTAAAAGTTTGAAATTATTAGCATTAAACAGATGAGAATTTTGAATACAGTGTTCCGCGAATCCCGTAACCATATTGCCATCTAATGACTGAATAAGTCGAAACATATGTCAGAGATATTTTAAATACATTTTGTGAAACAAATATACCAAGTGTTTTATTTAGTCAATTTTTAAATGTAAATGTTTCACCAAGAGCCAACCGTGAATTCTATACATTAATGTTACTTTCTATTTAAGGTTTTAATCTAATAAGTAATAGCTTTTCAAATATCTTTGAAACTATTGGCAAGAGAATGGTCTCTAGCCCTGTTTTATTTACTTTTAAAAATGTGACATGCTTTTTGAAATACACTCAATATTGAGTTTAATCTCAGTGTGCCATTTCCTATTTTATTGTTTCTTAAATGTACTTTTAATAATACCTTATACACTTTTATAAAGCCTTATTAATAGTATTTTATATTGAATCTTTGCAGCTAAGAAGAGCATTTACAAATCCCGATCCACAATGGGGACCGCCTACTTATAAAACGAAAATCGACAGAAGCAAATTCGATCCGAAAAGGGCGCTACGCTACAGATCGTCAACGCAAAAATGCAAGCATCCTTGTCTTTTGCATTCGAGATTATTACAATCCGAAATTAAGTACTGGGAACACAAATGTTTAATCCAGCAAGGCACTCATGAAGATTAAGATATCTATATTCCAGAAAATCTTCAAAAATATATTAAATAAATACATTTATAACTATTGTCAGGAACTGTATATTTTTTTTCATCTTAATAATAACAGTATTACATAATTAGTAGAAAATACTACTTCAAATATGGTACAATAATAATATATTTAGGGCAGGTTTTCTCTGCCTTTCCGCTAATATTATAGTCAAGCGTAGATTTCACTTCCAATGCGCTAGCCCGAGCTATAGAATGTGTGCGAGGCGAGTTTTTTCACCTCCTACGTACAATAATAACGATAAAATAATAGAGAATACGTAGAGGGAGACACCCTTCCCATGTTATTTATATGTATTTATTTCAGCTCCGCCGTACAATAATATCGTCAAAACTGGCACGGGATAAAAATAAACTCTTTTCAATATAAGGTTGTGAATAGTATAATATCGAAATTATTATACGCTTGAAAAAAAAATTTATTTACGCTTTATGCATTTATTTTTGGATCTACAACGACTTACAACCTCATAAAACTTCTGTCCCTTGTTAAGGTATGATTGTTACGTTGATGTAAGACTGTGTGTCATAACGTTAATCTACGATTGTTCTGTTAAATAAAACAATACGAGGGTTTATGATAGGGTCTTAAAAATCCGATCTTGCTAATAAATAAATAAATAATAAAATATCATTACTAATTAAGTATTAGTTGGTGTTGTAAATTTAAGTATATCGTCCCGGATAAACTTTCTTTGTTTAGTAATGGAGCTTACTATACATATTTAGGAAACGTGATCCCTGGAATGCATATCCAGATTCCTCTGTTCACTATAACCCTGGAATAAACAATCGGTCTACATCTTAAGCAATAAATAAATTTGCAAATATAAACGATGCCGCTTCTTAGAATTTAGAGAAAGTTTTACAATTCGAAAATGAACATTAAACATTTATAAAATCGTAAATGTTATTTTTGTATTCTATATCCCATTTAACAATAAAAACTGCTGGAAATTAAAATATTACTAAAGGATATTAAATGTACCCTGAACATTGTCAATTAATAAGGTGGCTGATGTTCTTGAAGGAGTTTGACCAGTATATTCTGATTTAGTAGTTTTAAAGAGGAAGCAACTTCTTTTGGAATAGAGTATATTTTGTGGATACTAGTTACAGAACAATGGCGCTCTCCAATTTTGTATTAAAAAAAATCTATTGATTGTCATATTTTTGGAAAAAACATTGCATACTCTCTGTATAATTGAATGTAAAACTTACCAACAATAGTAAATGATATCGGTTTCTTGGTTCTAGTATTGGAAATGTTTACTATAATACGAGTATTCAAATCTTCCATATCATTTATATTAATATGGAGTAATTGATCACAACGACAAGCACGTTTTACACCGAACAACACTGTAACCTAAAATTGTGTGTATACATAAATTGTATTTGATATTGAAATGTTTATGTACCTTAATAGCGAGAAATTTTTCATTTTGAGCAAAATGTATTTATAATTTACACTTCCTTCTTATTCCTTGCTCATTTGTCCAAGATATACGGGAAAAAATCAAGATGGGCATGCAAAAAGTATATTTTGATGATCATATTGCAACCTAAATCGCGAAGCTTTTGCAGCATGCTTTGAACAACCTTCTCAAAATCCTGTGATTTCTGATTTCCTATAAAATTTTCCATTACACTTCCGAAACCAATACAGGCTTCCATTTTAACGGCAGTCATAGTTTTAAATTGACCGTTCAAAATAAATTTTCTAATTTGGGGTTCTAAGGTTTTGTGTCAGATAAACCGAGAAATTTACTACAAAGGTACTTAAAGGAATTTCCATTCTTATTCAGCGCTTTACAGATTGCTTAATTATACCTAATTTTATATGTATTTGAGGGAAAAATGTGTTATCTGACTTCACTAAACTTGTGTGTAAAATATTTTTGGACTCCGGTGTAAGATTGTGTCGCAGAGGCCATTACTTCTTTGTTCAATGCAGCGTTCTAGCTCTACGATCCCATTGACAAATAATGCACGGCATTTGAGTGTACACACCCATCCTGTTAGCCGAACAACATACATAACACTTTTAAATCTCCACATAATAGCCATTCGTGGTCTTGATATTTAATTTTCTCCAAAAGCAACATAAGATTGTCATAAGTTTCTTTTAAGTGGACTCAATGAGCAACTGTCACGGATGAATACATTATATAAGAGAACAGCCTTTAAACTAGTCTTAGACGAATCTATAAATAATCTCCATCAATTAGGAACATACGATGGAGCTCATAAACCACATAAAACCAGCGATATCATTGCAATATACCAGAGGATCTTCTTGTAAAGAATACTACATAAACTCACTTTCGCGATTTCTGCACCACGAAAATGATGTACATGGAGCAAGTAAGTTCGTCTTCAGAAGTCTAGATCCCAGAATTTCAGCAGCATACTTTGAAAGACTCAAGTTTCTTACTAAATCGTTCAGTTTAGGTTGAGTGAATTATTGCGGCATTAAAATATTTTCCGGTTGATAACATTCTTGTTCACTAACCTCTGGAATTTATGCTTCATTAGGAGATGTGGACTCCAAAATTTCTGGTGGAGATTTTACAGGCAGAGTTCAAGTTTATGCGGAATCGGTCGACGTCGAGACATTTAATATCTTTTTTTTGGAATTGTAACCTTTAAGGTCACCTAAACAACAGTAATATTCGGCATACCAGTACACAATGTGCCGTTGACTCCATTTTCTAAGATGGTCGACACATATATGGCATACTTTAAGCGGTGCCCATGATTTATCCCAATCGCCTAGGAGTATATCGAAGTAAGCTAATACAGGGTAGCCCAAAATGACCGAAGGGGTTTGAGTTCATTATAACTTCTTATTTAAGACATAATTATTAATTTTTTTAAATTTTAAATACAGTATTTTAATGGAGAATATTTTTAATTTAATTATGAAAAATTATATCTCGCAAGTGGTGGCCATTTTCTGCTTCGCATATTCGTGCTCTTTCCAAACATTTTCCATAACCTTTCGCAAAACTTCAGGTGTTATGTTGTGTATATTATTTTTTAATTGCTGTATGGTTCGAGGCTTATTAATATAGACTTTTCCTTTCAAATAACCCAAAAGGAAACAGTCTGAAGCGGTTAAATCCGGTGAACGCGGAGGCCAATTAAAATCGCTTGTACGGGAAATAATTCGTTCACCAAAGATGTCGCGTAAAGGAGCCATTGTGTCCCTCGCAGTGTGCGCTGTGGCTCCATCTTGTTGGAACCATACTTGTGGATGGTTTTCCACGGCTGACCTTAAAAAATTTTCTAACATTGTCCGATATCTAACACCAGTGATGGAAACGGCGACACCGTGTTCATTTTCAAAAAAATATGGGCCAATTATCCTTTACCCAAAACAATGGATCGTTGATTTGAGAAATAAAGTTCAACGATTTTTGCACGTTGTTCAATTGTGTACTGTTCCATTTTAAATTCCCCAAGTCTTCTTTACAATATACTGAAAACAAAAAAAAATTATAATAAAAAAGTTATAAGGAATTAAAACCCCTTCGGTCATTTTGGGTCACCCTGTACTAATTGATTACAAAATCGGCAATATTCTGCCTCTGCTTAGCAGAAACGAAACAACCACATATATAAAAAATATGTGCGGACTGTTTATACACTTTCTCTTTGCCATACTGAACGAAAACTAACAAACAATAAGAGCTCACGACGGTGTTTGCACGAATACTGTGACTGCACAATGGATATACCACTTATATACACTCCATGGTTTAGTGAACTCTACAAATAAGTCAGCGTATGCTCAAACAAGTTTAAACATGCACAAGCTGCTGTACTGAACGAAAACTAACAAACAATAAGAGCTCACGACGGTGTTTGCACGAGTACTCTGACTGCACAATGGATGTACCACTTATACACACTTCATGGTTTAATCAACTCTACAAATTAGTCAGCGTACGCTCAGACAAGTTTAAACATGCACAAGCTGCTGTACTTAAGACAAATATTAAATGCGATTACGAATACAGGGATCTAATGCTTGTAAACCGTGACTACAACTATAGTCATGTACAGATTTGCGTATGGCTTGGTAATACTTTGTTACTAAATTGTGAAAAATCTTTACGTGATAGAAACAAAAGGACTTCAGTTTAGTAATCTGTAAACATATGCAAGGTGTTTCGATAGTAATCTGAAATTTTGTTGTGGGCGATTCGTCATTCAATTTTAAGACGAAAAGTTCCTATAAACATGTGTGATAAGTTTAGTCGATAATGAGATACAAGATGCTCTATGTTTTTTTTTATTTTAATAGAAGCAATAAAATTATCACAAATAAAACATAAAAGTAGTACATTTCCGAGATGGTCAAGATGTGCAACTTCAAGCTTCCAATCGACGTCTAGTGGATTTAAAATAGAAATAAAACTACGGTTCAAATCTTCACTTTTTAATATTTAAGAAAAAGCGTGGTAATATTTTACAACGTTTTTAAAGAAATATATTTTTTTACACAAGTATTGTCGGTAGTGAGAAAATATGGCTCATCTGGTCAGCCCAAACTGTTATATTATAGGGTACTAAACATGTTTACGCATAAAATTTGTTTTAATAAGCTAAACAGATTTTAAGTGAATAAATTTAACAAAGGCGAGTTATTTAAATCTAATTGTTCAGTAAGTAAAAATTGTGAGTGTTTTAATTTATTGATTCCGAAACTTTCCAGTAAATTGAATTTGTTGCCTTTATTTTCTAAATGCAGAATTTGAAAATCTTTATTGAAAGTGTGGTTTTCTTCTAATAGATGATTCGCAAAAGTGGAATCTTGTTTTTTTAATTTCTAAACTAAGAACAATGTTCGGCAATGCGTTTTTCAAACGATCTTCCTGTTTGACCGACATATATCTTACCGAATCCACACATTAGATCTTAATAAACGCTAAGTTGCCATGGCAACCAGGCATGCAAACTTTGTCCGCACGATACGTACACAGTGTAGCTAATGAATGATGAAATATGTCGAAAACACCGATATAATAACACATTGTATGCCCTTAATTAAAAAAAATAAATAAATATAATTTCATTGTATAAATTTTTTTTTACGCACAATGGTACTATTTCGCTTTTAACGAGTGCCCAACATTAACATAAATTGTCAAGTTTACGAAAATGACAGAAGTCAAAAAATTAGACTTAGACAACTGTCATAATTACAAGGTAATACAAATCATATTATATTTGCAAGCAAAACTACTCGACTATCTACACATTTTTAATTAAAGTGAATAAATAATGACATCTATTTGAGTACATTACATATTTAAAGGAAAGTAAAAAAGTGCGCAATATTTTTAAACATATTTAAGATAATTATTATGAATTATTATCACTTTTCAAAAAAGATTTAAAAAACACAATGGCTCCAATACTATAAAATGATAGAGCACTAGAATCATATTTAGCATCCAAATATAAAATAGCTATAGAAGATTTTAATTGGCAAGGACTATAATAACAAAGTTACAGGAACGAAATAAACTACAGACCCCATTTTAGAAACTTATACACCAAAGTCAGTATATTATTCATTTATGTTGATACTTTATACTATATATTATATATAAATTCCTCAATCCCAAGTCTTGATCCCATGTACTACTACCAATAGATTTTCTCTAGATGGAATAAATGAGAACAAAATAACGATTGGTAGACTTCATCTTTTTTTACGATTGATATGGAATGTTAAAAATTTCAAAATAATTTTACTAATCCATTAGAAAAAAATGCAAAATGTTTCAGCTTGTTAATTTATAGACTCCAGACTTCTTATTTTTGTCTGTTTGATCTTTATTGTTTTTAATATGTTTGGATAAATTATTATTATGTAGTTTTGAAAACAGGGTTAATATTAAGTTTTTTTAAATAACTTAAAATATGCTTATTAGTACATTTATTAGTACATTAGTAATCTAAATTTTAAATTTTCCTTATCCTTTATTGCAGGATATACCATAGAGATTGCTTTTTTGAGAAGTTTTTTTGTCAGCATATTTTCAATTAAAGTAGCCGTTATTGATAGCTATTTGTTTGACTAAATTTAATTTTTTCATAATTTTCTTTTGATAGCGGATAATTAATTAATTTATATAAAACACTATGAAAACCCGCTAATTTGTGTTGTATGGGATGTGTTGACGAATTATGTATAGTTATGTCAGTATGAGATTCTTTATGGTAAATATCAAACTTTAATTTATTTTTGATTTTTTTAATAGTTAGATCCAAAAATTATTGCTATTGTTTACTTCTTGTTCCATGTTAAATTCAATATTTCTATTAATAGAATTGACGAATTCTAGTAGCAAGTTTAATTGCCTTTGTGATCCAGTGAAACAAAGTACAATATCGTCTACATATCAAAGCCAAAAGAAAATATGCTACAAATGAAACAGACATATACACATCTGTAACTGTACACATGGACAATACACCTCGTATTTTCAGCAATTACTTCTGCTTAAGACACGTGTTTCTGCCATCTATAGGCGTCATCAGTCAAGCTAGTGAGGCAATGTAATACAAATTAATACAAATCTTTTTAAAAAACAGATTTGTATCTGTATATACATTTACACTGAAATCGCCTACAAGACATAGCAAATTTCGTCCTATAAGGTGGCATTATTTAATAAGTCTTTATTAAAAATGATAGATCTAAGTGGGTCATGAAAATTTCTGATAGTGATGGACTTAAGGGGTTACCCATATAATTAGTCCTTCCCTACAAGTGTATATTGAATTATTGAACTTAAAGTAATTTTGTTTCAGAACTATATTTAACAAATCTAAAATTTCAGCTGTAATTACCGGGTTAGTGTTCTTAGCTGTAAGTAAATTTTCAATTAAATTAACGGTTTCGGCTGGAGGGACACTCAGGAATAAGTTTTTAATGTCAAGAGATCCCAATTTTGCATTATGAGGTACTGCAATATTTTTGATTTTATTAATTAATTCGTATGATTTTTTTTATGCTGTACTGTGGCTTAAAGTTAGTGTATTAGTAAGATATCAATAAGTATTTTAGATATGTCAACAAAAGGTGCAGTAACATAAGAAACAACTGGTCTGATGGTATAGTTTTGTTTGTGTAATTTAATTAAGGAGTATAATTTACGAGGTTGAGGGTTCATAATTACTAAACTTATTTTCTCTTTTTCGTTAATAACAACATTTATATTTTTTAGAGTGTTTTTAATTGCTGATTGATATGAATTTGTAGGGTCTTTGTTAAGTAAGACATACTTATCTGAGTCCAAAAAGTCTTATGTCTTAGATATATAATCTTGTTTATTTATAGCAATAACTGTATTACCCTTATCTGCTCTAGCAAAGATGATGTCATTCTGTATAGATTTACTTCTAACAGTTTTAACTACAACATGTTCTTGTTTAAAATAATTCTTTCTTTTCTATTGTTTAATGATTTCGCTACTTGAAATTTATGGCTATTAAGATAAAATAAAACAAATTTTATGAATTTCACTTTTTAATTATCACTGTAACGAGTCGTTTCGCACCAACCTGGGCTTCGTCAGACATATAACTAACTTATTTACAAAATATTTTTTATATTAAACACAAGCAAACGGTAACAAGCAAAAACACATGTTTTATTTTAAAAAAATAGTCCAGTAATAAAAAGCACCCATCCCTTTGACTATTTTTTTAAAATAAAACATGTGTTTTTGCTTGTTACCGTTTACTTGTGTTTAATATAAAAAATATTTTGTAAATAAGTTAGTTATATATCTGACGAAGCCCAGGTTGGTGCGAAACAACTCGTTACAGTGATAATTAAAAAGTGAAATTCATAAAATTTGTTTTATTTTATCTTAATAGTTATAATGGAATTTCATCAAGTAAAGGCCGAAACAATCATATATGAAATTTATGATTAAATTATTAGGAATGTCTGACAATGCTAGTTCAGTTTCAACTACTAAGTATTCTAAAGAGTTTATATTTGGTTTTATATTATAGTTAAAACCTTTTCTTAATAAATTAACTTCGCCTCAACTGAAATAGGTACTAGTTAAATTTTGAAACCTTTCGAAGGAAATGTGGTTAGAAATTTATGTTAGGTTATTAACAGGTTTATTTTCTTTTTTATGCATTAAATGATCAATCTTCTCTTTTTGTCTAACATACTTTTTATTAATAATTTCGTTAACTTAAAATATAATTTGTGAATCTAATAAATCAAATTCTATATTCCTGAGTCTACAAGTTAATTCTGAGTGGATTAGCTTAAGATAAACGTTGTAGACATCCCGTATGTGATATTGGGATCTTTTTTCTTCCTTAATCCACCTCTTCTGTCTAGTGGATAGCCGAATTCTTTCGAAAATGCCGGAAGTGTTGCGAATAACATTGCGGCCTTCTATGATGCGATTTTGAAGATCTTCTAAATTTAAAATCAGGGTTATATAAACGAATGCTTTTAAATGTCTTCACACACAAACATCCTGAGGATTGTGATGAGGTGATCTTGGGGGCAATGTGTGTGGAAATCCTCGTCCTATCCAAAGGCTTGAATAAACCTAATTTAAAAACTCCCGTACGATTAATGCAAAATGTGGAGGGACACCATCAAGCAAGAACCACATACGCCTTCTAATTATGAGAAGTACATCTTCCAAAAAAACAGTATGCTCATTTTCTAGAAAATGAAGATATTTATCACCGTTCAATCGTTGAGGAAGGAAAAATAGTCCTATTAAATAATTGTCGATAATACCAATCCAAACGTTGACCGAAAAAGTTTGTTGGTATCGTGCTACAACTGTGGCATGTGGATTTTCATCAGCCCACTAATGGTTGATATTAAAATTCATAATACTATGTCTTGAGAAGTTAGCTTCACCTGTGGCACAATACAGTGGCAGCAAAATTGGGATTGTTTGCAAATTTTCTAAAAAACCATTGGTAATACTGCATACGGGGCGAATAATCATTAGGTAGAAAATCTTTAAAACGTTGAATATGATATGGATGCAAAAAAAATTTCTTTTAGAGTATTCCAAACAGTTTTGTTACTAACATTTACTTTTTGAGCAATTTTGGTACTCGTTTCTGGATGTTCGTCAATAATTTGAAGAACCTCATCTTCAAGTTGTGGACCTCTCGCATTTCTAGGTCGTCCAATAATATCGCTTGATCTTGCAAACCTTCTAGTTTCTTGTATGTAAACTAAGATGCAGTTTAGTAAACGTTTCAGAACACGGTAAGCGGTTATGTGGATAACAATGGGCATACGTCTAGCCACTGGCTAATGCATACAAAAAATGCATATTAGCCATTTCAGCATTAGTAAACGCAAGCACAGTCAAAAAGTTTAAACTCAACACAAACGAAAGCAGAACTAGTACTACAACGAAATTAGAATGATACGTTGGTTTTTAGGTTTGACACAGTAATTGTCAACTTTCTAAAGGCCACTTACAATAAACATATTCTTTCTTGTTAGTTTTCGAAACCATTAGTATCATTAACAAAAAATTATCGTCGAAATAAATTTTATTTACAATCAGAGCTCGTTTATTACAAGAAAAAATTAAAAGACCTTGTATATCATTAACGACAAAACTTATCACACATAACTTGATTAATTATTCGAAAATAAAACACTTGGCTTAGTTTCACGACTTCTTTATTAGATATACTAACAATTGTTTCGGCTATTAGGCCATTATCAAAGAGCTATCTAAAACTAAACTTACTCTACTTAAGGTTAACTTATATACCTGTGTTCATTATGGGTGGGAGAATGTGGGTAATTGATATTTACAATTGCATCGATATAGGGGGTATTTATGAATTCTAATTGCGTGTTTGTGATAACTCGATTTTGTTTTTGGGCTTTTTTAATTTCAAAAATCTCAAATATATTTAACTTTTTACTTTTTACTACATTATGAATGAGGTTACAGCTATTTATATCGGGTAAGTGGTTCTGGTCTATACAATGTTCTGCGAACCCTGTGTGTTTAACACTATATTTTATATCTCTAATATGTTCTGTTAACCGTTTATTAATACATCTGCCACTCTGTCCGATATAAATAGCTTCACAATTCTGGCATTTTATGGAATATACTCCTGATTTATCTAAGTTATCTATTTTATCTTTAGTATTATTCAACAATGTACCTAAATTTACTTTTGTTTATCCACACTATGTTAATGTTGAGTTTCTTTAGTAAAAGTTTCTTTACTACATTATGAATGAGGTTACAGCTATTTATATCGAGTAAGTGGTTCTGGTCTATACAATGTTCTGCGAACCCTGTGTGTTTAATACTATATTTTATATCTCTAATATGTTCTGTTAACCGTTTATTAATACATCTGCCACTCTGTCCGATATAAATAGCTTCACAATTCTGGCATTTTATGGAATATACTCCTGATTTATCTAAGTTATCTATTTTATCTTTAGTATTATTCAACAATGTACCTAAATTTACTTTTGTTTATCCACACTATGTTAATGTTGAGTTTCTTTAGTAATTTGTTTATTTTCTGCGTTATGGGAGGGATATAAGTGATTACATGCCAACTAGGTTTCTTTAATTCGGTTATTGCTGGG
Source organism: Melolontha melolontha (assembly GCA_935421215.2). Classification (NCBI taxonomy): domain Eukaryota; kingdom Metazoa; phylum Arthropoda; class Insecta; order Coleoptera; family Scarabaeidae; genus Melolontha; species Melolontha melolontha. The sequence goes on along the minus strand of OW285238.1, from coordinate 145,723,688 downwards.
TATAAAAATTTTTGAAGTATTTTCCTTTCTTTATGTTTTATCAGCTTATCGATGATATCTGGGTTGTAACCATTATTTTTTGCTATTATTTTAATTGTGAAAATAAACAAATTACTAAAGAAACTCAACATTAACATAGTGTGGATAAATAAAGTAAATTTATGTACATTGTTGAATAATACTAAAGATAAAATAGATAACTTAGATAAATCACGAGTATATTCCATAAAATGCCAGAATTGTGAAGCTATTTATATCGGACAGAGTGGCAGATGTATTAATAAACGGTTAACAGAACATATTAGAGATATAAAATATAGTGTTAAACACACAGGGTTCGCAGAACATTGTATAGACCAGAACCACTTACCCGATATAAATAGCTGTAACCTCATTCATAATGTAGTAAAAAGTAAAAAGTTAAATATATTTGAGATTTTTGAAATTAAAAAAGCCCAAAAACAAAATCGAGTTATTACAAACACGCAATTAGAATTCATAAATACCCCCTATATCGATGCAATTTTAAATACTTTGATAATGGCCTAATAGCCGAAACAATTGTTAGTATATCTAATAAAGAAGTCGTGAAACTAAGCCAAGTGTTTTATTTTCGAATAATTAATCAAGTTATTACAAGAATATTTCACCAAGAAGTATCTGCGAAGTCAACCAATGAAATTATCACACGTGTTTATAGCTTTATAACTTTTCGTCTTAAAATTTAATGACGAATCACCCACAACAAAATTTCAGATTACTTTTGAAACAGCCTGTATAAACTGTATAAACCACTGGCACATGCTTCTATTTAAATCTAAGATACACTGTAAACTAGTGTGTAGCAAACGCCAATTAAGTTGGCGCGAGGAGGGGGTGCGCAGAATCCGTTTTTAAGAACGTCCACCCCCACTACTCAAGTAATTGTCAGAATACATTTGTCATTGACGTTTGACAGAACATATTTTGTAATGTCTTTGCTAGGGGATCATACACGCTCAGAGGTTAGAATTATCTGACATTTGATGTAATACCAAATACAAATCTTCCCACTACTTCTAATCCTGCGCGAACTTACCCCTTTTCGCGCCAACTTAATTGGCGTTTGCTATAATTACATTTGCGTTTGAACATTGAATGGAATACTTCGATTTCAGAAAATTCTGTAATGTTTATGTAAGAGATGCAATAGTTTTGTCAGTCGCAGGTATTTATGTAAATATTATAACATGCGTCTGTATAAGCGAAACTTGTAAGTAATAAGATTGACTTGAATTCCAAACTGTACATACTTACCATAAAGAAATATTATTCAGTTAAGCTGATTTAGTTAACGAACAATCGTACGAGACAAAATCAAAAATGATTCTTTTGCTGAACACAGTCGATTAATTAACATCATTAATATATCATAATTAGAGCAGCATCGGAATGAACAAAAAATAATGAACTCGTTAAAACAGTAACACAAACACCACTGCCGGCAAAAAGACATTAATCATAATAAGTGTGAGCGAGGTTAAAAATGTGGCCTAGATTGTCTAAACTGCGTTGATCGTGGTTATGAGGATGACTATAATGGTTGTTTTTCCAGTGACGGCGATCCTATATATAATTCGACCGAAAACGAGAATCAACGCTGTGTAAGAAAATTAGTGTTGGGGGGGTAACTTCCAAATTGATGAATGCGAATTAGGCGCGCAGTTCAAATTGACAAACAAAATGGATAGCGCAATTAAACAGCTAATCGAATGATTGATGCAAAAGCGAGAGACGAAATAATTTTGTGAGCGAGATACGAACTGTAAGTGATGGTTAAGTGCAAGGACGGCTGTTACATAGAGTAGAATATACTGAAAATGTACTTGCATATAGAAAGTAACAAAATTACCGCTCACGAATCTTCAATTGGCTTGTGTAGAAAGATTATTTATTTAAATATTTTAAGTAAATTTGTTGGTTTTAGAAGCTTGAAAAAAACCTGGAAAATAATTTTAGAAATAAAAATTAGTATATTTGTACCACTGATGCTTCTATTTACTAAGTTCCTGACGGAATTATTAAAATTGGTCATAACACTCTATCAGGCAATGTTATCATGCAACAATGTGATACCCTTTGTATTTTTAAATTTAAAAATGAAACACTATTGATACTTTCTTCCTATTGACAAATACAAAAATGAGACACAGTAATACAAAAACGTTAAAAACATATCTCTATACAGTGTGAATATATGTTCTACAATTCAAAATAACACAAATTATGAATACTAAAATTCCAAGAGACCAATTCCGTTTTCTGGAAAATCGTGGCTCTCTTGCCCGTCAGATGTCACGAGATATCTCCAGCATAAGATTGTGATTACTTGCGGAAGCAAACCATGAGACGTCACTTCGAAAACCCGCACTGATGAAATCAATTAACATCGAAACACAAGTGTCTGCTGCTGAAGTAACCACTGGTTAAATACGTAGTGTACGTCCATGTGTACATATTATCATGGTTTTTTCCCCGAAAAAAAATCAAGAAACATTAAAAGACAATTTATAATTATGTACATTTTATTCCAGGATAATAATTAGAGATTTTGTATATTTAATTTAAAATTTGATTATAATGTGTATTTTTGTCCACGCCTGTAGGATGTCCGAACGTTGTCTTTAACTGGGTAGTTCGACTGTTGCCGGTTGGAGATTTTTCGTAGTCGATCTTTTGATTTATGTTTTAGGCATGGTGATATTTCAATTTCCGAGTAGGAGTTAGAGATTTCTAATCCTTTAGATAGATAGGTCGGGTTAATTTTTTTGAATAAATTCTTTATTCAGATATATTTGAGTTAATTTCGGTTTGTGTTTTTAGTTTTGATCTTTGTCGTGTTTAAAGTAATTCTCGATTAATTATGAGTTTTTGATACTTGTAATTTTTGATTTGTGCGACCTATCTGAAATCTCTCTTTAAGTATTTTTTTAGTGATGTGCGACGACCACATTAATTAATGTACGTGTGCATTTGCAAGTATATTTATATTTATATTCATTTAGTTAAGATATTTGTATATTTATTGAGCTCGTAAATTCAGTAAATTTTATTTTATAATATATATTTATAGTCAGAAAAATTTTCAACATTTTAGTTTTCTTTTGCTAGTTTTTGCTTTCGTTGGCGGTAGTTTTATGAAGGTCAGGGAAATTTGGTGGGAATTTGATCATGTTATTGCGCATGATTCAGTCATTTTGAGTTGCGCGCTCACAGATAATTTTCTGTTTGACGTTTGAAGTTTTTGGTTAACGTAGTTAGTTAAGTTTGAAAGTTTTTCCAACTATTTAATTAGTTTTAATTTAGTTCGCGGTCACGTGAGGTTTTTTTCCTTGTATGCCAGTAATTATTATACAAGTTTTCCTCACGCTATTGTTCTATTGTTACTTTAGCACTTCTTTATACTCTATAAAGTCGATTTTTTTTTCTTTTTATTTTTTTAAAATTATATGTTTGTGTTGTTAACGAGACTTTTATTTCTAATACTTTTTTTTATTTAACACATACCCCTACGTGGGTAACCTGAAGATACAAGATACAAGAGACTAGAGTTAAACCGAGCAAGCTGTTGTGTATTGTGGGCCAATTCAAATAATTAAACAACACCACAGTTCATAGCAATATGCAGATATGTTTTACACATATTTATATTAATTTGTACATGCTTGATGTGTTGCACATCTATGTACTACTTTTAGACTGTGTTCTTTTCCCTTGTAATGGCATAGACATTAGAGAGAAAACGCCTTCTCCAGCGAGTCACTGTTGTCCGTCAGATGTCACGAGATATCTCTTGTCATCTGACAGGATAAGATTGTGATTACTTGCGGAATCGAACTATCAGACAATCAGACATGACTTTGGAAATCAGCACTAATGAGATCAATTAAGATCGAATCGCATGTGTCTATTGCTGAAGTGACTATTAGTACAGATGTGTACAGACACAGTTACGCTTTATACATATTTGTATTATCTCGTATCTTTAAATACCATAAAAATTAATGTACAGTTAAGCTCACATAAATCTGGTATTAACCATTTTTGTTTTGTTGTAATTCATTCTTGTAACGGCAAAATGACATTTGTCACTTTTTGATATCCAAAAGGGCAAGAAAACTGACTACGGCAGACAAAGTACAAATTTTGTTAAATTTGGAAAGGTGCGCCATTGAACAAATCTACAGTACTACAACTTAAAAAAAGATGGTAAAATGAAGGCAGTATATGTCGCAAACGAGGAACTCGTCTTAAAAGAATGCCAACTGATATAGATCAGAGAAAATTAAAAAAATAACAAAGCAATCATATATCTCGTGTAAGATTTACTAATAGGGAACAATTATGGGAATCTATTGAAAATACCTGGGAAAACATTGTTTAAAAAACCTAATTTCTTACGAAATCTCATTGATTCTGTACCTAGAAGATTAAGGGCAGTAATTGATGCGAATGGCGGATCAATTAAGTATTAGTTTATTTGTGTTTTCTAAATTGTATTAAAAATTACTTGACATTTGACTTGTCTTTCCAAAAAAGCTTAATACACACTAAGCAATATCAGAAAATTTTGACAATTTTGATAAGTTAGGTTATACTAGATTTATGTGAGCTTAACTGTGCATAGGCTTCATATAGTATGGCTAACCTTAAAAACTTGAAACTTTAGAAGATACTCAAATTCTAACTTATTAATACACACTGATGAGCGACCAAAACTACCATAAGATCTTGCTTGATTTTTATGTAGTATCTCTTGTCTCTAAGGTTCATTCATTGCAACTATCATTGACACAGTGATTGTAATACGTCAAATCAGCGCGATCAGTCAAAATAAACAATCTACTTATTCACATGTAGTTACAAATATTTCAAATAGGTAGGGTTACGCCGACCTAAATCCCTACTGACTGTGGGTCAATAGCTAAGCATATATGCTGCTTATCCAAAGAGGGAATCACATTTCTAACTTTCGTTGACTTTCAACCATTCCCCACGAGTCAAACTTTACGTGTCAGTATCTTGACCATTGCGGTACCAGTCATGACTATAATTGGTGGAACATAGTTGAAAAGCATTTGAATTGAAGTAGAAGTGAGCTTATAATATATAAATAAAGCAACTGTTGAAAAATAACGGGCAGTGCACAGTTCGTTTGCACTTACAATACAATGTAATGATGGCAGTATTTCTTTGAATGATAGAAGTAAGTGATGGCAGCAGAATATGACAAGAGATTACGTCCAAAAATTTTCTAATGGTAGAACAAAATATGAAGAAAATTAATTCATTTAATTATTGTATAAGGGAGAATAATAGAAAAAAATAAAAATTATATTAAAATAGTTCACTGTCAATTACGCCAGGTAAAAATTCCACGGCAAAATTACGGAGTGGAGATTTCATCTATCCATAAATGAATACATTACAGGTCAGAAGAGTAGCTTAATAGAGTCTATAACGTTTCGCCACAGACATTTCGCCGCGATCGTTTCGCCGCAGCCGTTTTCCCGCCGAGCGTTTCGCCTTTGGGCAAGTTCACCGCTGCCCAGTTCGCCTCTGAAAAAACAAACACGTTTGAATCTTAGATAAGTTTATTTGGTAAAATTGATAATTGTGTACCATTTAACGTAAGTTCCAACGCTAAAATCATGGATAATTTTTAGAATTCTCTCGTCGGCGTCACGAAATTTTTTATGTCTTAGAGGAGGAAGTTAACTATTCATGGCTCCATATAAATGGCGCGATCCTTTTGAAACTCTCAGAGTATTAAGTTCAGGTATCATTAACCCCCTTAAGTGATGCGATAAAACAAATAAATTGTGAGATACACCATTTACGATTTAAAATTGGTTGCTTGTGATTAAATAACCATTGTCAACCAATAATTACGGTAATGGAGTCTTGCCGCAATAAATATCGTTGTTTGTAGCGTCTATTTGAAAAAAAAGAAAAATTTGTATGCAGTACTCTTACCTGTTGAAGCCTCTCTGGTTTGAGAAGCATTTCGCTATGCACAGTTTTCAGAATAAAACTCGTTTATGAACTAAAACATTTTATTCTACTATGTACACAACTATTAATTATTTGATAAAACATACTTCTTATTTATTTGAAGTTTATTTTGAATGTCTGACCGAATGCCGAGTCTAACTCGATGCATTATGAGTTCTTGCTAGATATTTTCTCGGTAAATTCTTCGTTTATACTAGTCTTGATTGGTGTTTTGTGCCAGATAAATTATGGGCTCGTATCCACAATTATTCTGACAAGGTAATAAAGTTAAACTAAATCTTATTGTAAGAAATCTGGAATATTACTGAAAAAACCCTTAATTAACAATATAAAGAGGGCTACAGACTGTAAACGCAAAACCCATAATAGACCTTTACATTCAAATACACCTTTGCATATTTAACAGAAATAACAAGCACGTAACGGGCCACAGAATAACATATATGTATTATAGAGCTGTATTAAATTAATTAGAAAATTTTATGTGATTAGAAAATTTCAATAATCTTCTAGTATTTCGTGTGGATTACAATCGTAATTAACATTAAATGGTATGATCCAAATGCAAGATCTTGAAGTATACTCTATACATTCATGCATATGAATTTAAAGAAAGTAATTAGTTAAATATATGTAATATGATAAACTAAATCTATGAAAAACAAAAAACACAAAAAATTATACATGGGTTTTGCATTGAATATATGCATATAACGTGTGTTCATTTGAAAAGTCAATCTAGGTTACTTTGAAATTTTGATAGAATAAGACGCATATATATTAGTATGTGTTTGTTGTTCCGTAAACGTAAATCCAAATGACATTTGATAATGTCAATCACAAATATCAGTTAGTGCATAAAATAATCGTGCGTCGATTCTGGTTTAAATAAATTGCTTCTCAGTTTTAAAATGGCTTTCACTTTAGAACATAAAATTTTTTTAATCCAGGCTTATTTTCGAAGTGGTAATAAAATTGATGGTTTATGGGTTTATTCAGTTCAAGATTGCATGGTAGAATTTCAAGTTGAGTTTCCACATTTTGTAATAGATTATATACAATTTAAGAATACTTTGGATAGAACTTTAAAACTTTTTTCTGAAACTGGTAGTCTCTTAAGAAAATCGGGCAGCGGAGCAGTTAAGAAACGTACACCTCAAGTTGTCAATCGTGTTGAAGAAATAATGGAAAATGAACCACAAACATCTGTTCGACATTTGAGTCAACAAATAAACCTTTCTGTTGGTACAACTCACACGTTATTAAAAAAAATATGCAACTTTATCCATACCGTGTCACAGCAGTACAAGAATTGCTAGAAATTGATTACCCACGTAGATCCAGTTTTGTAATTGGTTTGTAAATATGAACAATAATGGAGAACTTTCGCAAAGAGTCATCTTTACTGATGAAGCATGGTTTTATAAAACGGGATACCTAAATTCACAAAATACAAGAATTTGGAGTAGTGAAAATCCACATGTAATTAATGAAGAATCGCTACATCCAGAGAAAATTGGTGTTTGGGCAGCGATAAGCCAAAGGCGAATCATTGGACCAATATTTTTTCAGGGAACGTTAACTGCTCAAAGGTACCGTACGGAAATTTTACAACCATTTGTCAATCAGTTGCATGATGATGAACTTCAAAATGCATATTTCCAACAAGACGGAGCACCTTGTCACTGTACTGCAGAATCTTTGGATTATTTAAGAGAATTTTTTGATGAGCGTATAATTAGTCGAAATACTGAAATTGCCTGGCCTGCACGTTCATGCGACTTAACACCTTGCGAATTTTTTTTGTGGCCTTATCTAAAAAATAACATATTTCGAACACCTATATTGAATTTGAATGATATGCTACAGAGAATCGAAGGAAATTAATAACAATCCAGTACTGTTGCAGAATATCATCAGAAATTTTGAAAGGAGGATTTTAAAGTGCATTGATCTTGAAGGACAACATTTTCAACATTTGTTATAGTTTTTAATAAATACCTATTATTTGTTATTTATTTGTATGTATGAAACTGTCAAAATATGCGACTTCGTAGGTTAAGTAGTAAATTTTAATTTACGACATACTTCAAAATGTTCTCAGTAAATCACATGCTACTAGATTGACTTTTCAAATGAACACTTGTTACGATGTATAAAACAAGTGTTCATCTTTGTCTTAAGCTTTCTTAACAGTATCTTTTCCGTACTTTAGTAAGGTTTATTGAAAAATAACTATGGCGAAATTACCACCGGCGAAACGGCTGGCGGCAAATCTTCCTCAGCGAAATGATCGCGCCGAAATTGTCGCCGCGAAGCGGCTGTGACAAAACATCCCACCCCGAACTAATAGCGTAAAAGTACCGCGCCGAAATTCTAAAAAAAAATCCATAAGCACTACTATTAGATAGCACTTTATGCAAAAAAAAAAAACAAATGAAGTCGACCGAAGTATCGATTCGGTGTTAAATTAAGAATTATTTTTACAGAAAACTACTTTCTTTTAAATTCTATGTAAACGAAACTAGTTTATTTAAGTACGAATGTGACACATGAAAACCACGGGCCGCTCCTAAACTACTAGATCCCAGAAATTTTCCCAGCGGCCTTCGTGCTATTATTAAAGACTGTAACAATAACTCAAACTTTAAAATACACAATTATTTGAATTTAATTTATGAAACGTTAGCTGTATCCTTGAATGCATAGCAAGTATTCATCATTCAAAGTAACTCAACTTTATGGCAGGACAATACTTGCAATTATGTTGCCGTTTAATTTTCAATAGAACAGGCATTCAACGTTCTAATTTATTTCGCCCCCAGTCACCCCTTATCCGATTCGAATACCTATATATGCATGTAACGTTCGGTTACTTGGTTATTTAAGCGAAATGTGTTGTGCGACCGTCATTTATGCGATTCACGTCAAAATTAAGTCCATTATTATTACAAGAAACAACCATTAGTTGGTCTATGTTAGTTTTCGTTTTCGGTAATCGTTCATTGTTCAAGTAAGTACAGTTTATCAACAGCGTGCATTGAATGTGGAGCATTATAGACGTATAAATTCAATTTCACTGTTCGAATTGTTGACTTTATGAAATTATGTGACGTGTAGCTGTTTATGTCAGTTTATTGAATATAATAATCCGATATGTTATACTTAGGAATTTAGGAGGAAAATGAAAATAGAATATTAATATTAAATACGTATTTCATTAGTGTGAATATGCAAAATTACATTATACCTATTATCTTGTTCCATTTAGATTCTAAATATGGAATCCATCATTTGAAGAAACTATAATTTTTGTAGTGAACGAGATTGACATTGGCTTTCCAGACTGAGTTGAGCAGTTGCAGCCTATACTGAAGCAATCAAGATAAAAAAGTTCAAGCGTAATCACTAGAAACTTGTGGTAACCAAATCGAGTCATGTATTGTACTACTTTTCTTATTCAAGGTGCGACCCCGGTCTTGTTTCTATTGTATACAAAACACGACCTCGGTGCGTCCTACAGCCTCGATATGTGTTACACTCTTTCACCACGTTGTTAATATTATACTGAGGGCACTAGTCTGAATGAGGACACACTGGAGTATATAATAAGGTCCATCAGATCTCTAGGGACAGTAAGAGACGGTAAGACACAGAGAGACACTCAGAGTCCTAGAGAGTGTATCATAGAAACCTCCTTAAGACTAGTGTCTAGTTATTTGTTACTATGTATATTGTTATTGTTGACTCTTTATAATGTGTTAAGTAATTATATGTTGTTATCCAAACACTGCCCGTTTATTATTTAATATATCGGCGAATCTGCGTACAAACGCAGCGGTGTGCCCCTTCAGGACCGGGTCACATCACAAACTATAAAAGTCATTTTGAATTCTACAGGCAGGTCGAAACTGATCAAGCATTGGAAAGAATCATAAGGAAATACTATGCTAGTTTAACCATATCAATGACAATACTGACCCCGATATGGGTGTAGAGACATGAGAAAATTAAATGGGAACACAGGCTCAAAAGGAACCTTCATGAGACCAGAACTTGTATATGGAATCGTTTAGGATTGGTTCAGAAGGGAGATCTTGAAATGGATAGAAAGGAGACATGGAAAGAAATGAAGGTCGACGCTAGTTCATCTCCATACTAAGGCACTATATGAAGAGGTGGCTGCTAAATTCTCGGCTAACCTAATTAAAAGTAGGAACAAGGAAATTAAGGTCATTACCAGATATAGCTTTGAAGAAGCATTGATACAGAATGGGTATTATTAGAAAACTTCGATGTAAGAGATAATAATAATAATAATAATAAATTTTTGTCCAACAGATACAAACCAAATGGGATAACAAAATTTAGTATGACAATACACATATAAATAAATCAATTAATTCCATAAAAATAGAAAAACATCCCTAAGTAGTTCATTTGTATTCTAGACGAATGGATCTGTACACAATATACGATATTAGTTTTCGGTGTTGAAAACACCACCCCACTAGTAATACACTCGCTCTTCCCTTGCCTTCACACTGCTAGTATTTCCAATCCATGCCTCACAATCAAATCTCCGTAGTCTATATTGCGTTCTGGGTAGACAGTTTGTACCTCAGGTACTTCAAAAATTGACAATGAACGCATTCAATTTGATTCACATGCATGTGACAGATTGGCTACCAAACGGTTGTTGACGCATATTCAAACTTGCAAATGACGTGCGAAATAAAGAGATTTCATGGTACCAACATTTGTGAAATTTCGGGTCATGGTTATGATAAGACATTCGCAAAACTTTTCTCTGTCGATGTAATAAAAGGAATTGATATTGTGATGACTCATCCAACAATACGTCACGTATAATACCTCTAGCGCGTTCTCGGCAAATCTAGAAACGGAAAGACCGAGACTAAGAAAAATCGAGAGGCTCGGCGGCCCATATACAGGCTGATTCATTTTCGGCCCTCACCATGGGGATCTCTCTTATTATTGGAGATAGAGTATAGGTTTAAATTTGGCAAAGTTGTTAAATTTTGTGTTTGTTATAAATCCGTAAAGAAAATAGACCTGTGACAAATGACCTTCGTTATTAAAAAAAAAAACGCGAAAACCCCATTTTCTTCTTTTACCTGTAGCACCGACATTTGGCCTTGTAGAGTAAAAATAAAAACACATCCTTGTGGCCATTTCTAAACCTCTATCCAGTGGTGTACTCTAAATTTTTATACGTCGTTTCGTTTCTTTCTGGCCATCATCAACTATCTAATTTCTTATAGGCACCATATTGGATTTAGACATCTTCAGAAAGAGTTTTTTTTCTGATTTCAACCATGTACCACATGCTGACTATAGTTTTTGACATTAGGTTTTATTTGAAAGAATAAATTATAAGATTAAATAAGGTAGTATTTGGAATTTCAATCTGTCAAACATTTCATTTATTTTTCATTAATAATACAAAAATGTCATACACTAACGAAGAGAAACGAGATATGATAAGTATTTTTTATTCGTCGAAACGAAATTCAACAGTAGCGAGTACAAGATAACAAAAACATTAATAAAAATACATAGAAAAGCAAACAATAAACAATTACAGTAAATGTTCAATTATCTGGCCATCTTCGGTAATGCACAATTGGGCACGCCTTCTGGCATTTTGTACTGCCCTTTGTATAGTTCTTCTAGGAACTGCATCGAAGGCATTCTGAAGTCTGTCTCGCAATTCTTCAATGTTTTGTGGCGCATCTACTTTATAAATATTATTTTTAACATATCCCCATAAAAAAAAATCTAGCGGACTTAAATCAGGTGACCTCGCAGGCCATTCAACAACTCCACTATTTCCAATCCAACGGTTTGCAAACTCTTGATTTAAGAAATTTCTAACAACAGCTGCATTGTGTGCTGGTGCGCCATCTTGTTGCAACCATAAATATTGTAATTGATTTAATGGGATATTGTCGTCAAGATAGTCAGATACGTATGTACGTAAAATGTTTAAATATCTTTCTCCATTTAAATGTTCTTCATACATAACTGGTCCTAAGAGACGATTTGCCAAAATACCCATCCAAACGTTTATTCCAAAACGATGTTGTGGTCTTCTAGGTCTGTTTTGTCGGGGATTTTGTACTGCCCAATAGTGCTCCGTATTTCTGTTGGACATTCCAGAATTTGTAAATTTTGTTTCATCTGACCAGATGATTTTGCTTAAAAAATTTTCGTCATTTTCTATCCTTCCCATTAACCAATTACAATATTCTAGCCTTCTCAAATTATCATTGGATTAACATGGATCCTGTATGGTTAATACCCTACTTTTATGTAAAGTTCTCCAAACTCTGGACTGGCACAAATTTAATTCTGACGCTACTTCGCGTGTAGAAATTGATGGATTATTATTTATCTATAAAAATACAAGATTAACATGAAATTTGAAAACACGCTTTTAATTTACCATTTGTAAAATATCTTGTCGATTTTCATTTAAATTCCTGTTGTCTTGACACTCTTGACCATTACGCGGCTTAGTAAAGGATCCATTCTCGACCAAATTTCTGTCGAGGTCTAGAAAAATGGTACGATGAGGCTGTTGTCGTTCTGGATATAATTGTAGATATCTTGTACTCGCTACTGTTGAATTTCGGTTCGAAAAATAAGAAATACTTATCATATCCCGTTTCTCTTCGTTAGTGTATGACATTTTTGTATTATTAACGAACAATAAATGAAATGTTTGACAGATTGAAATTCCATGGCTGCCTTATTTAATCTTATAATTTATTCTTTCAAATAAAACCTAATGTCAAAAACTTTAGTCAGCATATGGTACATGGTTGAAATCAGAAAAAAAAACTCTTTCTGAAGATGTCTAAATCCAATATGGCGCCTATAAGAAATTAGATAGTTGATGATGGCCAGAAAGAAACTAAACGTCGTATAAAAATTTAGAGTACACCACTGGATAGAGGTTTAGAAATAGCCGCAAGGATGTGTTTTTACTTTTTCTCTACAAGGCCAAATGTCGGTGCTACAGGTAAAAGAAGAAAATGGGGTTTTCGCGTTTTTTTTAAATAACGAAGGTCATTTGTCACAGGTCTATTTTCTTTACGGATTTAAACAAACACAAAATTTAACAACTTTGCCAAATTTAAACCTATACTCTATCTCCAATAATAAGCGAGATCCCCATGGTGAGGGCCGAAAATGAATCAGTCTGTATATAAGCCGTCGAAGAAGGGATTTGAATTAAAATTCAATACCAGAGCATTGCCGAGTGAACATAAATATAAATACATAAATGTGCTTATTGTTAGTAATTAGTTTTTAAATTGTTATTCGTTTTTATTATGAATATGGTGTGTGTCTACGTTACCGTTAGTTTTATTTAAGAACCCAAAAAGACAAACTTTACAATATAATTTATCTTCTTTGTGAAAGTTTCAACATAGAATTTGGAAATATTTAAATTAAATTTTGCTACCTACGCGAGAAGCAGGCGCATCGATGGCGTCTGAAGATGCTGAAGAAATTAACAAAACAGTAGTTGTATCCCATAATGTCTGGTAGCTTCTATTTACGGTGTATGCCCTTAGTCAGTGGGGACAGGTGTGGGTGACTAAATAGAAGATAGAAGATGGCGCCACTCAGTTGTGCTTACAGAAGCTCAGTCTGAAAACTGAGAAGAGGGATTGCGCGTTCTTAGGCGCATGCGCACACAAACTATTTAAAATACACGCTATATACTTACTAAGTACTATTACCAACAATCTGCAGAGGATACCTGAAAAGAAGTCTTTGAAGGAAGTGCCAAAGGCAAAGAAAAAAAAACAGAAACAATTAGTTCGTATATTCACGAACAGAAATTAAGATGTATAATTATTAAAAAGATGAATGTAATAAATTTAAGCATCGATTAACAAAATAAAGAAAATATATTTATTTTCTCTTACTGTATAAATATTTCTACTGTATATTCAAAAGACATAAAAAATATATTCATACGAAAACCATACATTAAGAAATTACGGAAAACCCCAGTTCGAAAAATTATTATTCTCTTAACAAATCAACAAAAAAATAAAGCTGGTATAAAGTTTAAATTAATTATAGAAGTGTATTCGACGTAGCTTTTCCTAAGGTACCTCCGGAATCAACTTCACAAGTTATTGCAAGCAAATATAGCGATAACAGAATATGTTACAAAATATTACAAAAGATTTTATTTTAAATTCAAAATTTTATTTTAAAATACATCGACATATGCAGATGGGCATGAGGACAAAAACGTTTGATTGCACATGCGGCAATAAAAAGTTGTTCGTAAAAGAAATAAGTACAAAAATTAATCTAAGTAATACTTAGATTAAAATGTTGTGTATGTAGATAAATGTTGTGTCATATTCATACTTAATGAATATGACTTTATGAATATGACACAACATTCAGTATTTAATATCAATTATGCAAAAGATAATTTTACATTTAATTACTAAAGTAATATATAATTTTAAGTTGCAATATACAAAATAGACTGAATTTACTGTATGTCGAGCTCAAAATGCTGCGAAAATCATTTACGACGGGTTAAGAAAGCAAAACAAATTACCAAGTGAAATAGATTACGTAATTAAAAAAAAATATTAATCATACGAGATACTTGTTTCCTAATTTAGTCCTGTCCTTTGGGGCATGGAAAATTAGTGTACGCCATGACTCGGTGTTTTGTGTTTGGCTTGGTGTGTTCAATTAATTAGGTAATTAACCTCGAGCTTGTCCCAGATGTTCAGGACTGCAGTACACGGATGAAATCTTCGTCAACGAGCTTATTTATCTCCGTAGATCGGAAAAAGGAACGCCGTACTATAAACCCAGTTTGGTTGAATTTATCCAATTCAAACTTCTCAAGTTGCTATGTCAAAATTGGCTGTTCTCAATTAAAATATATTCCCTTTTTTTGACGTGATCCGCCTAGGTGATTAAGAAACACGATCGGTCGAAAAGCGGGACTAAGCTTTCATTACAGAAGATATGCACTATATAAGCAAGAGTTGACTTATCACCACCTAGACTTGCACTCTTATCTTTCAATTACCGCGTGCATATAGAAGCGATAGGGGCGGGGATACATTTACCAAATTTTACACACAGATAGCAATATAAGTACGTATGTACCCATGAACGTAATTAAAAGATGATTTGCAGGTAAATTAAGATACCGGAACTTGACAAAAAATAAAGAAAACTATAAATGTAAATTACGGCGTAACAATTTGTTCATGCAATACCAACTCTGGATGGTACTTGATTGGATTTAGAAAACCTCTATTGGTTGGTTTTTGATTGTACACTGAATATTTTCATTGAGAGTATCATATTTTAAAGAAATCAAAACTTATCTGATACTATTTTTTACCCTCTTTCTGATCCTGTGAAATAGAGTGCTGTCACTTGAAAAACAAAAGATGGTCTAATGAATAATAAAATTAAAAAACCCTTACCACAATAGAATTTAATGATTCTAAATACGTATTTCTGCAACCACGTTGTCATCTTCAGTAGAGAAAACAGTGTAACACTTGAACACACAAAAACACTCACAGAAGGATTGTTCTGAACGTCTTCTAGTTTAATATTAAAATTTTCAATCTTAAATGCTACAAAAATTACCTACATTTTGGTAAACCCCACCTATTCATGCAAGAGCATTAACCCATTATTTGTAAATTCTATAGAAAAACCGATTAGAAATATTATAAAAGCTGTAATTTAACATACATTAAGAATCCAATTATGAAACTAATCCTTAAATTATGTTGAAATATGAATTTGGATATTAATGTTGAGTCAGAATATTTTAATGGCAAATATTGTAATGAAACGAATTTAAAAATAAATTCCATGAATTCGAATATGTTTTAATGGTTTTCCTATTTTTCTTGCTTTAATAACATCTAACTGTCAATTAACTCAAATAAAGTAGAACCTGGTATAGGACCCAAATCTGCGTTAATTACGTTATTCCTACTTTTAAAGATAAAAATGCTCTCAAAACTATCTAATTCGCGGGGGCGTGTGACGTTTTTTATTAATCTCAGACAGTCAGATGTTACGTTGTGATCTGATCCAAGAATATGTCGGACAACACTTGATTTTTCCGGTCTATTGAATCTAATATGCGAAACATGTTCTTTATAACGAGTTAGAATCGAACGTTTTGTTTGGCCGACATATTTTTTATCACAATCCTTACAATTTATTTCATATATTCCAGATTTGTTGTTTACCTCAACTTTGTCTTTCGCGTTGCCTAAGAGAGATTTTAGGGAGTTATTCGGCCGAAATGCTACTTGAACATTATACTGTTTAAAGGTTTTACTTAAGTTTTTCGTAGTTTCGTGAAACGGTAAACTAATAAATTTTTTGCTCGAATCAATTTGAGGTAGCAAACATGTGGAATCCTGAATTGTTTTTCTTACTTTATTTTCGTACTTTATGTACTAATGGTCTAATGAATTTTTTTTAATTGAACACCCTATATATTATTGGATATTTAGCTAGCTTCTTCAATTCCGAAGACAGTATATATTTTTTTTCTTTTTGAAATCGTTCTACTGAAGACGGAGACTTAGTTACCGAAATAATTATTTATAGTTTGTTAATTTATATTGTGATTACAGATTTTTCTTGTTCTATTTGTTTCAGATTTCAAGCCACAATCTTCACCAATTCGGAATGTAAGACATTAACACAAATAAAAGGATATGAGAATAACTAAATTCGACAGTTTATTCACTAATTGCAAATTTAAGAAAATGGAACGACCTAACGAGGGAAACAATTGAATAAAACTCCGCGCCCCGGTGAATTTATATTCAGATGCAATTAGAATGGAAATTGAAACATCTTTGGATCTTTTCTTAATAATTAGGTAGTAAACAACGAGACGAAATTTTAAGTGTTTTAAGCCAGTTCACCTCTCAATCTTCCCGAATCAACTCCACTCCCTCTGCGATAGAAAACGACAATTTTACTTCCTCGATGTATATAGTTTTAAACTTGTATTCCACTCCTTTAAATTGTAAATTACTTACTCGAGGGAAACGGCATTTAAATCAAGTTTAATCTGTTTTAAATCCACTACTGATTCCTCCTATTCTTATTTATTTACTTTCCTTGTTAAATATACTTTAATTACTATATAAGGGAGGTTCAGTAAATAGTGAACCTGACATAAAAATGCAAATTTTCTTGGCAAGAAATTATTTTATTTTTCAACTTTTTCTCCTAACTCATTCACTCAGTCGATATTTAAATCTTTTCAGCTAAACTTTATTAAAAACGTTCAAAATATCTATTAGCTTCAGTGATTACCTCCTCATTCAACCCCAATCTCTTGGCACCCATTCAAATTAAGAAAAGAAAAAAACTCTGATGAGGGCAAATTCGGCGAATAAGCTGGACTAGGAAGTAATGTAGGAAATGTAGTTCAAGGATTTTTATCAATGAAACAGTCAAACTGTGAACAAGTAACGGGTGGGGCAAAAGTCCCGCTACCATTTTGATTGCGCGCCATCTTGGTTATGTGACGTTTAGTTCAGTTTAGCTTTAACCATTGTGTTGTGAAGACGTCCAAATTTTATTATGGATAAATATACGCCACAAGAACGAGCAGAAATAGTGACAATATTTATTGAAAATAATCGTTCCATTATTGCCACTCAGCGGAAATTGCGTCAAAATTATCCTAATCGTTCAGTCCCTCACAAAACCACAATTTATCGTTTACATGCGAGTTTTCGACAGTACGGTACGACAGCAGACAGGCCTTGATCTGGAAGACAACGGACGTCTCGTAACGCTGAAAATGTGGCTCTGGTGCGCGATAGTGTTGCAGAGTCTCCAGAAACATCAATTCGGAGACGGGGTTCCCAGTTACACATGTCTGCACGTAGTTTAAGGCGAATTTTGAAAACTGATTTGAAAATGTTCCCATACAAAATTCAATTAGTTCATAAATTGCTACCGAGAGATCATGATCAACGAGTTGAGTACAGTAATTCAATCCTAAGGCTGTCTGATGAAATTGAAGATTTTTCGTCTAAATTGATAATGAGCGATGAAGCCCATTTTCTTCTCAGTGGCCACGTCAATAAAGGGAACAGTCGGTTTTGGGGGACACAGAATCCTCAATTAATTCATGAAACGTCATTGCATCCAAAAAAACAACTGTATGGTGTGGTATTCATGCTGGAAACATCATTGGTCCCTATTTTTTTGAAACTGACGAAGGTGTTGGAGTTACTGTTACTGCTGAACGGTACCAAGACATGATTCAAAATTTTCTTGTGCCTGAAATGGAAGAAGCAAGGACTAGAGGAAATGTGATTTCAGCAGGATGGGGCCACAGCACACACAGCTCGTTCAACAATTCAATTATTGAATGACGTTTTTCCACGAAGACTAATTTCGCGAAATGGCGATTTAGCGCGGCCAACCAGATCTCCGGATTTAACTGCACCTGACTTTTTCTTATGGGGTTTTTTAAAATCAAAAGTTTATGTGAATAAGCCCCAAACGATTCAACATCTTAAAGAGAATAGTCGTCAAGAAATTGAAGAAATTCAGGCTGAGATGTTGCAGGATGTCATGAAAAATACCTTAAAGAGAGCCGAAAGTTGCATAGCGAATCGCGGTCACCATTTAGCCGATATAATTTTCCAATCATAACGAAAAAAAATGTAAAGAGCAAATAAACTTTTTAAGAAAACCAAACTTACTTATCTTTTCTTTCAACAAAGTTATAGGCAATCAAAATGGTAGCGGGACTTTTGCCCCACCCGTTATATTATCCTGAAGAAAAAGGAATAGATTCTCTTCGAAAATTATTCTAGGGTCGTAGTAAATGGCACAGGTAGTATCATTTCAATGCCATAACCTTTTTTTACAATGAAACCAAATGAAACTGTCAAGCATCAAGTAATGTGTCATTATGTGGAAGTGGTTAAAGTATCAACCCAATTTCACAGTCTACTCCAATTATGAATTTTTTCGATGGCTCGTTACATGTCGTACAATTAGTAATAGGTTAAATCGTAACTTGTCAAATTGACTTATGATTATTTACAAATGACACTTCGTCTATTCTCTAAGCTCAAACATTACTTATATAATATGTCTATCTCAGTCGTTCATGGCCTACCTAGGATACAAATTTTGTGGCTCGCTTGACATGTAAATCTATATGTGCCTCTAAGTTTATGCCTCCCTATACCATAACAGAACCATCTCCAAAATTTACTCTAGATTAAATATTACCCTGAGCGTAAGGTTCTCCTGGTCTTCTGTAATCCTTTACATGATTGTCAGATGAAAATAAACAAAATTTGGAGTCATCTGTAGAAAGAACTTTGCCCTTTCATTAAGTCCCCAAAGAACGTGTTGTTCGGCAAACTTGTTTTCTTCGGTGGTCCTAAAACCTTGACCACTGTTGACTAAAGCGACTACTTGAGCCTCTTCTTCACTCCAACGTTTATCAGAATTACACATTCTTTCAGAATTTTTATTTATTGTAGAAGAAAAAAGAATAGTGCAACCATGGTAATACAGTGGTGATAGCTTTTTAGTTTAAATGTGTAATATCTTATGTATGCATTTTTTCTCCAAATCTCATGAAGCATTTGCAAATAAAACAAGAATAAGTAAGTGTTGTGATAATTTTTTGATGCAGTGTATATTAAAAACTACAATATGCAATAAAATTTGCCTATCACACCTAGCAAATATAAGCATTTAAAAAAAAATCAATTTTTTATACCTAATTTTGAATTGATATGAACGCAAATTCATAAAAAAAAATAATAATTTAATTATTAATAAGTCTACTTTAATTTTCATTCTTCCAAATATTATCATGCCCCATTACTACTCAATTTATTATACGATAGAACAATTCATACGCAACATCTTGCCGTCATCGAGGTAATTACCGGTTTTTTTCATTCTGCCAAAGAAAAGAAACAATAGAGTATTAAACATCCAAGAAAGGAATAACAACTTAACGAGTTTTTTTCGCAGGTTTCTTTTTAAAAGGATATTTAAAAGTATAATTGCATTGTTTCTTCTCCATACCGAAAAGACAATTTTAATTATAGGTGCAGGAACCGAGATTATGTAAGATCTCGGGATCTATCTCCTCTTCGTCATTGTCCCATACATATTCAAACGGGTTGCATTTATTAAAGCCTTTGATTAATTACAGTTGGGTTGTTTTCGTCGGAAAATCTATATTATTAATAATAATTTCGTGCAGTGCATCTCTGCGAGATAAATAATCTTTCTTTCGAAAGACAAACTGTCAAATAATACGGCGATATAAAGAGAAGGGGAGATAGACACGGAAATTGACGGAAAAGGGGTGTGAAACTTCACCTCTCGCAGATAGATATTAAATTGCGAGAATTTACATAACACAATCTAGATTTTAGTTGGCACAGATGCGAAATACATGTATATATAGTTTATACATTTACACCTAAATTTATATTGTGACAATTTAATACTGCAGTGTAGTTACAAACAGATTATGAAACTGACACCGATGGATTATGAAACGAAACAGTCAGTTTGTGTTTATCTATGTGTGAGTACGTGTGGCTTGTGTAGATTTTCCTGGTCTGTCTAATTAGGAATTGTTCGTGCAAAATGATATTCTGAATTCGCATCGTTAAAGTTATTCATTTATTTTATAAATATACAGTACAAATCTCTTCCCTATAGTCACCTACAAACGTGTATTACGTATGTGTGCGTTCAAGAAGTAAGGAGTGGGGACGCACGAAGCGATGCATAGTAATGCATACATGTGATACATGCCATTAGTTACAGTTTATTTGCCAAGTTGGATGGTTAGCTCAACTTTTGCGAATAGTCCGTATTCACGATGGATATTTTTACCCTTGAACAAAAAAAATATGTCGTAAAACAGTATCATCTTGGTCGCAGCATAAGAGAAATTGCACGGGTATTTCAAATTAACTTTCAACGTACCATTGCGTTTGAAACGATAAGACACATAATTAAAAATTTCGAAAAATATGGCTGTTTAAATCCGTTAAAACATACGAAGGTAAAGGTACCGCAAAATGAAGAACGTGATTTTTTGATTTGTGCTTCTGTAGAGGAGCAGCCACAATCGTCTAGCACGAAAATCGCCGAACAGCTTAACATTGCCAGCTGCACCGTTCGTAGGGTTTTGAAAAAAAATAAGTATCGTTCGTATAAATTAAGGAAAACGAATGAGATTTTTCCCGATGATAAATATAAACGTATGCAATTTTGCGAACAAGTCATCGAACGATGTAATAACGACGATAATTTTGTAAAAAACATATTGTTTACTGATGAAAGTTCATTTCCTTTATACGGTCGCCATAATCCAAGCATTGCAAGATATTGGTCAAGGGAAAATAAGCATATTGTTTATAATGCTAGAACTCAATATCCGTAAAAATTAAATGTTTGGGCTGGCCTATTGGGCAACAATATAATTGGTCCGTTTTTTATACAAGGAAACCTAAATGCAGCCAAATATTTAAGTCTTCTGCAGGATAATATAATTCCTGCTATACGAAATGTAGCAGACATAAATCTTATTTGGTTTCAGCAAGACGGTTGTCCTGCTCATAATGCTGTAATTGTCAGAGAATATTTGCGCAGCATATTTGATGACAGAGTACTAACCGGCTGGAGCGATATTCAATGGCCACCTAGATCACCTGATCTATCTCCTAATGATTTTTTTCTCTGGGGTTACCTTAAGACATCAATTTATGGGTTTCCAAATAACAGACCTAATAATCTGGAGGAATTACGGGCGAAAATAGTTGAATCTATCCTAAATATTCAACCGCAAACGATTTTTAATGTTCAGAGAAACTTTTATGACAGATTAGGACATTGCTTGTTTGCATTAGGAGACCGTTTTGAGCATACAATACATTAAATAGTTTACTTTTTATTTTTTAATTCTAGTTTTATTTATTATGTATAGAATATAGAAGTTATTATGATTTACCGCTTTATTTATTGTTATTGTTATAGGTATATCTGACATTGTTTTAAACGTTAAAAATATTAAAATCATCCAAAAAGTCCACACTTATTTGTGTTTATTATTACATAAAGTCCTTATTATTGACGGTAGTTCCACATTCATCGACGTTTATACTATGTATGTGCTTAGTGCTTACATCCAAACTGATCTACAGTACATACATACATACATACATGCTATGTGCGTCCCCACTCATCGCTTGTCGAACGCACACATACGTAATACACGTTTGTAGGTGACTATAGGGAAGAGATTTGTACTGTATATGTCACTGTAAAGTCAGAACTACACCATCTGTCCAAAAATAAATCGAAATTTTGATAGAAAAAATAAAATACGGGATAACCACGGGAGTATGTCGGGGTCGGAATGTTCTCGGTCTGTTAAAGAAAACACAAGATTTTTGACAATTCTTTTCATCTTTTAACCCAGATACTCCCAAATTAATTTTTTCTTGAAAAAATACATTTGTTGTCTATTTCTACATTAAATGGAACCCAATCAACAACTTTTCATTTTAACTTTTTTTATTTTTTTTAGTAGTTTTTTAGATAAGGGCCGACCTTTTTAAAGGACAGTGGCATTATAAGGTGTAATCAGAACTAACTTTAAGAAACTTAAGTTTATTTAAATACAATCTTCAATTTGATATTGGAACATAATAAACATAAAAAAAATATTGCGTGTGATATTCAACAAAACATTGTTTAGGATGTAACCCCACTTTGCAATTGGCACCCCTAAATTGGACTTTCTTGTGGCACCGTCCACATCTGATTTCATTTTCTTGGTAAACAATCAAATGATATTTACCATCAAATCGCGAAATTTCGTTTTCATTAACACTTGTTCGTATACGTTCTCTCTTAGTGTTTTTCTTATGGGTTTCTAAAATACCTTTAGAAAGAGATCGACGGAAGCCATACTGGTCCATTTTCCCCCCATGGTGGCGGTGAAGTTGCCAGGCGTTATGAATAGCCATATCCAAGCCATGACAAATTATAGGAAAGTACCACTTTTTTCCTCTGATACTCACGCGACAAAGACTGATATTCTAATCTGCCCTGTCTACTCCACCCATATTCTGATTGTATTTTTTTTACCAACTTGGGCTGAGGCACAGATATGTTCTTCTTCTCTTTTTGAGAATATCGAGTCACATTAGTCGTTGGTAGTACAGATTTACAATTGGAAGCAATGGTAACAATATTATTATCATTCCATCGGCAGACTATTATATTCTCCTCCCGTTCTAAAGCATATTCAAATGTCCCTCTTTCTGTTTTTCAATTCTTTACCAGACCTTATAATTGATACTGGAATTCTGTTCTCTCTCACCGTACCAGTAGCTTTTATATTTCTGTCTCTAAGCACCAAAAGTACCTCCCACGACGTAAAAAAATTATCGAAATAGACATGAAAAGGCAGCTGACCTTTTGCTGGGATTATTTTGTCAACGAATGATAAGACCACACTTGCGCCCAAACCCAAGCCTTTGTATCTTTCTGAAAGATTTGTGGTGGATCCTTGATATGGTTCAAAACATTCTATGTAGCCGTTTATAGTTGTGGCCATCCAAAATTTAAAACCCCATCTAATGGGCTTGCCCCTGATAAATTGTTTCGAACCATGCTGTCCAAAATACGGAATCATGGACTCATATACACTATGGTTTTCTTGTATAGGGGCAAAAGAAAGAAATTTCTGGTTTAATCTTTCTAACAGTGGACTAACTTTTGCAAATTTGTCACCAACTTTTAGATTTGTATTGTCACAACAGTGTAGGTTTTGCATTATAAAATTAAAACGATTCCGTGAAATTGCGGTGTACACAATTTGATGATTAGCATCAGAGCTGTTTTCCCAATACAAAGATCTTCTTGAGACACTTGTATAACCGCTGTAAATAAGTACTCCAAAAAAACATTTTATTTCATCTAGTGTAATATCTACATTTCTGTTATGTTGCACTGCATAAAGATTACTATAATTTAGTATCATTTGCCAAAGTTTCTCGTCAAAAAAGAGACTGAACAAGTCCAAGGAAGACATATTATTATTTGCCGTACTTTCATCTTGCCATTTTGGTAAATTATTTGTAATGTCTTCCTTAACCCAATGATTACTTTTCTGTCTTTTTTTATATTTCTTAAAATGTGAGAATGGGATATCATCATCACTATCGTGATCGGTATCAAAAATAGCTTCAGCTTGAGTATTAAAATTCTACCTGGAAGATTGTTCATAGTAACAATTTCATCATCTCCCCTCTTTCTGTTTTTCTCAATTCTTTACCAGACCTTATAATTGATACTGGAATTCTGTTCTCTCTCACCGTACCAGTAGCTTTTATATTTCTGTCTCTAAGCACCAAAAGTACCTCCCACGACGTAAAAAAATTATCGAAGTAGACATGAAAAGGCAGCTGACCTTTTGCTGCGATTATTTTGTCAACGAATGATAAGACCACACTTGCGCCTAAACCCAAGTCTTTGTATCTTTCTGAAAGATTTGTGGTGGATCCTTGATATGGTTCAAAACATTCTATGTAGCCGTTTATAGTTGTGGCCATCCAAAATTTAAAACCCCATCTAATGGGCTTACCCCTGATAAATTGTTTCGAACCATGCCGTCCAAAATACGGAATCATGGACTCGTCTACACTATGGTTTTCTTGTATAGGGGCAAAAGAAAGAAATTTCTGGTTTAATCTTTCTAACAGTGGACTAACTTTTGCAAATTTGTCACCAACTTTTAGATTTGTATTGTCACAACAGTGTAGGTTTTGCATTATAAAATTAAAACGATTCCGTGAAATTGCGGTGTACACAATTTGATGATTAGCATCAGAGCTGCTTTTCCAATACAAAGATCTTCTTGAGACACTTGTATAACCGCTGTAAATAAGTACTCCAAAAAAACATTTGATTTCATCAAGTGTAATATCTCCATTTCTGTTATGTTGCACTGCATAAAGATTACTATAATTTAGTATCATTTGCCAAAGTTTCTCGTCAAAACAGAGACTGAACAAGTCCAAGGAAGACATATTATTATTTGCCGTACTTTCATCTTGCCATTTTGGTAAATTATTTGTAATGTCTTCCCTAACCCAATAATTACTTTTCTGTCTTTTTTTATATTTTTTAAAATGTGACAATGGGATATCATCATCACTATCGTGATCGGTATCAAAAATAGCTTCAGCTTGAGTATTCAATATTCTACCTGGAAGATTGTTCATAGTAACAATTTCATCATCTCCGGAGTCTTCATCGGTAACCTCTTCATTAGCGTTAACCGGAGGAAACACTGCTATAGCTTCTGGTATACTGTGAACATCATCAATGTATTCTACTTTTTCTAATAGCTCATGGAGTGTAAGAGGTCTTTTCAAATAACTGAAAACAAAATAGTACGTGTTTTAACCATTGTCCTTTTAAAAGGACGGTTGTGTTTGTAAGGTTATGTTTCAAAAATGAAGCAAAAAACAAAGATGTCTAAGTGTAAAACCATAAAGTTATGACTATGCCAACTGATCAGTGTAAAGAAATAGTAATGTTATGTATGTAATTACGTAATTATTCTTACCTCCAATTGTCCATGACAGAACGTAAAAAAATGTTTCACACACAATTTACAATATCTGCAAGTCTTCAAAACTTACACTGCTGCAAATCTTGGAAAGACGTTGTACATGCTCTGTTTAATGATAGACTGGAGCACCATCTTTCGGAAAGTAGTTTAAGTTGCACAAAAAAAAAGAATTCTGTACCGACCTTTTAAAAGGACGTTGGTAGTAATTGGGTTAACTGAATCATCTTACTATGCAATACGAGTTTCCAATTGTTTAATATCTTTGGTATAATACCATTTATCTAACCTTGAAAAATAAGCTTTCATCTCAGCTTTGACTTCATCGTTTAAACTTTTCGAATATTCATTTCTGTAGATTTAGGAAGAGGTAATAATCTAAAAGAATATTCAGCGCCGCTCATTGACTAATGTCAACATCGCGAACGCCAAACCAGCCATCGCTGTCCTCGTGACAAATGTAAGACTTGATTTCCATGGGATCATAATAGCTGCAACTGATGCAAACTGTATTAACATGTCTCCATTATAAATCGAACAGTTGAGCCAGCAGGTAAAACACATTAGTACAATTTCTGGTGGTTGCGACTGTGATTGTTTAATAGAAACCACGTTTGACAGAAAATAAAATACAGACCAACTATGGTGGGGTGGAGGAGCCAAATGTTCCCAGCTTTTAAAATTTTTTTTTAATTTTTCAACTGAATCATCTGACTTGCAATACGACTTTCCAACTTTTAAATATCTTTGGTGTAATACTATTTATCCCACCCTGAAAAATAATCCTCGAGAAGGAATATTGCAGAGTTTATAAAACATATCACACTCCATGACTGTTCACCGTTTACATCTAGAATTTAAATAATAGTAAATTACCAATCATGGGTTGTGGGTTGGTCGGAATAACCTCTATATGGCGGATAGTCACAGATATTCTGGAATAATTCCATGAATATTGGCTAAATCAACCTGAATAGTTAGGTCCATAAATACTTGTTGAGCGTGTAAAATAGAAACAGCATCATTCGTATCCAATAGCTGTATTATACTTTTAACGTCTTCAAGATGCATGTGATGTTAAGATGTTACTTCTATCCACGAGCTCGAGGTCTTTATAACAGGTTTTGGTGGTAGTGGTACATGTGCCAGTTTTTGACTAAATCAATTTTTGCGTGCAGGTGCCTTCACAAATTTTTTTTGACAGAAAATATCAATTTATCTGCATTCGGGTAGCATTTTCTGACTTTCCCTGATACTCGATGCAGAGCATGTACGAAAAATTTGGTATGCGTCATACTACTTTATGTTTGCTGTAAGAGCCAACCAGCTGTCGTCATATATGCATATCTGTTACAAATAATAACGCTTTTTCTTCATTTATATCGTGCTTTTCACTCCATAGCTATTTCAAACACGAAGTTACGTTTGATATAAATTCTGCTTTAGTTGTTTCGATTCTCTTAGATGAAAGTAGATGTGCAAACATCGCCGTGTCGCTGTCCAATCTCAGCTTTAACTTCATCATTCTAACTTTTCGTCGAGCGTCCTATTTCTTCAAGTTTAGGAAGAGGTAATAATTTAAAAGAACATTCAACGCCGCACATTGATAAATGTTAACATCACGAACCCCAAAACTAATCATCGTCATCCTCATGACAAGTGGTTTCCATCGCACGATTACAACTGCAACCGACGGAAACTGTACTAATGTGTCTCCACTATAAATCGAACATTCCGACAGCATTTATAACGAAACAATTTGAAATGTACTTGAGTGGGATGAAACCTCACCATCTTTTGTATAAAGCAGAAGTATTTTTAAAATATTACTGTTTTACCACATTTAAATTAATCCAAATAGGGAATTCGAAGGGCATATTTATTTTCAAATCAGACTTCCAGTTTAGCCAGAAGAAATTATGTTAACTTTTTTATTTTAAGTAAAACATACTGTATATTATTACGAATTTCAATAGAACTCTGCTAAAGGAGTTCAGCAGAGCAATAATAAGGCTTGTCACGCTTTTGTTCAACAACGAATATCTGTCGTTAAATCTAATAATGCTAATTTTATTGAGAACAAGAAAAATGAACACAAAAAATTATACAAAAAGGTTGTGTTTAAGTACGTTATGCACGTATAAAGCATTTGTTACAATATGAAACAGACATATAAAAAATTTACATATCTGTAACTGTACACATGGACTATACATCTCGTATTTTCAGCTTTTACTTCTGCTTAATACATATGTTTCTGCCATCTAGGCGTCATCAGTCAACCTAGTGAAGCAATGTGATACAAATGAAACAAATCTTTACGAATAGATTTGTATCTGTATATACATTTCATTGAAATCGCCTAAAAGATAAAGCAAATTTCATCCTATGAGGTGGCACTTATTTCATAAGTGACATCTTACGGATGAAAGAGACTTTGCCGAAAAAGGCGACTTTTCGCTTGAATAGCTAAGCTATTACATAAGCGAAACAATACGTATAGGTGTAGTCCATTAACACGTGCCAGATGGCGGTAAATATACAAAAAGGTTGTGTTTATGTATAACAATACGTTATGCACGTATAAAGCATTTGTTACAATATGAAACAGACATGTAAAAAATTTACATATCTGTAACTGTACACATGGACAATACATCTCGTATTTTCAGCATTTACTTCTGCTTAATACATATGTTTCTGCCATCTAGGCGTCATCAGTCAAGCTAGTGAAGCAATGTAATACAAATGAAACAAATTTTTATGAATAGATTTGTATCCGTATATACATTTCATTGAAATCGCCTAAAAGATAAAGCAAATTTCATCCTATAAGGTGGCACTTATTTCATAAGTGACATCTTACGGACGAAAGAGACTTTGCCGAAAAAGGCGACCTTTCGCTTGAATAGCTAAGCTATTACATAAGCGAAACAATACGTATAGGTGTAGTCCATTAACACGTGCCTATTCAAGCGAAAGGTCGCCTTTTTCGGCAAAGTCTCTTTCGTCCGTAAGATGTCACTTATGAAATAAGTGCCACCTTATAGGATGAAATTTGCTTTATCTTTTAGGCGATTTAAATGAAATGTATATACAGATACAAATCTATTCATAAAGATTTGTTTCATTTGTATCACATTGCTTCACTAGCTTGACTGATGACGCCTAGATGGCAGAAACATATTGTCACGAATTTTTCCCCGAAGAGAAAAATTATAGAAACAGTTAAAGACTATATATTTATGTACATTTTATTCCAGAAAAATATTTAGAAATATTTAATATTTATTTAAATTTTGATTATAATGTGTATTTTGGTCCACGTCTGTAGATTGTTCGAGCGTAGTCTTGATGTACGCAGTCCCGATACAGCGGAAGTATATCGTCATAGTCGGTCTTTTGATTTTGTTTTAGGCATGGGGATATTCGCATTTCCGAGAGGAAGGAGTCAGAGATTTTCCATCTATTAGACAGATAGGTCTAGTTAATTTTTGCTGAATAAAGACTTCCTTTTTATTCAGGATGCTGTAGTAATTTCGGTTTATGTTTTTAGTTGTGTGATTGCTGATGTGTTTAAAGTAATTCTCGTTTAATTATGAGTTTCTGATGCTTGTAATTTTTGATTTATGCGACCTATCTGTAATCTCTCTTTAAGTAATTTTTTGTGAAGTGTGACGACTGCATTAATTAATTAATGTACGTGTATATTTGCAAGTTTTATTATTTTTATATATAAATTAATTTAGTTATATGATTTGGATATTAATTGAGCTCGTAAATTCAGTAAATTATTAGTTTATAAAATATATTTATAGTCAAATAGATATCAAGGAAAATTTTCATACTTTTTATATTGTATTTTTTTTTATCAGTAATATTTTAGAAAGTAGGAATTGGCGGGAAAATTACATTTTTACCATGTTGAATGTGCGCATGGGTTAATTTTGTTGCGCGCGCTTACAGTTATTTTTCTGTTTTGACGTTTGAAGTTGGTAATAACGTAATTTTTGAAGTCTGATAGTTTTCCTAAATATTTAATTAGTTTAATTTTGTTCGCGGTCATTAATGAGGTTTTTTATCTTTTATTGTTATTTGTATAAAAGTTTTCCTCACGCTGTGGCACAATTGATGCTGCAGCACGTCCTTATACTCTATAAAGTCGATTTTTTTTTTATTACACGTTAGAATTGTCAATGTTTGTTTTTCTTGGCTAATACCTTTTGTTTTATTTAACACATACCCTTTGAGGGTAACCCTGAAGATACAAGAGCTCCTGGAAAGCAGTTCCGATTTGAGTGAAACTGGGCAAGCTATTGTGTATTGTGGGCCAATTTAAATAAGTTAATCAACACCACAATACATAGCAATATGTATTAAGCAGAAGTAAATGCTGAAAATACGAGATGTATTGTCCAAGTGTACAGTTACAGATATGTAAATTTTTTACATGTCTGTTTCATATTGTAACAAAAAATTAAACAAAAAATATATTAGTTAAGAAAGTTTTTGAAATGATGACAGTTTACTTCTTGACAATATGCAAGACTGCTAACAAATTCTTGAGTGATATTTTCCCTAGGTTCCTCACGAATTAATTGAACTTCCTCAATTATCCTCCGCCGTAACTAGTCCAGATTATGCGGTCGCTTGTATAAACCACAGATTCTAAATGACCCCAAAGGAAAAAATCTAGGGGATTTAAATCTGAAGACCGTGCGAGCCGGGCCATTCAATGACCAATGCACCGATTTGCGAATGTTTCCTTTAAAAAACTTCTAGCATTAAGGGCATTAAGGGGGTGCTCTATTTTGTTGGTACCAAACACTTACAGGTAATTCCTCACGTTCCTCAATATTAGGAACAACCTGATCACGTAAAAGATCTAAATATCTCTGACGAGTTAGTGTACAATGAATGAAAAAAGGTTCAATAATACGGTTCCTGAAAATACCAGCCCAAACGTTTAATTTCTGCAGATGTTGTGTATGCTTTTCTAGCATCCAATGAGGGTTATCTATTGACTAGCATCGACAATTATGGCGATTAACGGTATCATTCAATCAAAACGTAGCTTCGTCTGAAAACAGGAAATTCTATGTGAAATATTAGTATTTTTTACAAATCTCCATAACTCTTTCGCAAATTCATTCTACGAACAGAATCCCCATCCAATAATTCTTGCACTAAATGTCGTTTATACGGACGATATTTTTTGTTCTTCAATATTCTAGCTACCGATCGGAAACTTAGATCATAGTTTGATGCGAGGTATGTAGTAGAACTTTATGGTAATTCTTCTAATGCTATAGCAATATCTTGAGCAATAACTTCATTAGTTGCGACTTTTGGTCGTCCGCTTTTCGGTAAATTTCTAGCATTTCCGGTTATACCTTCTCAAAGTTTTACCAACGACAGCTCGTGATATTGAATGCCGATCTTGAAATTGTTAAATAAATCGCGTACTTCTTCATGAGTTCTGACGCGGCCACCAAACCAATCATCATCAGAATTTCAATACGTTCCTTTTCAGTTACTTGAACCATTATTGATATTTGGACGTCTACATAGTTAATTCTGACAGTTCAAGTCAAGTATTGAATTTTAATTCCATGGCTTACTAAACATAAACATGATTTTAAAATATCTGTTTTAATTAAATATCTTTATCGTTGTTGAACAAAAGGTCGCCAAACCTTATTATTGCTGCACTCCCAGAGCCGATCTCAATTTAAAGTCGTAAAAATATACAAGGTGTTTTATTTAAAATAAAAAAGTTAACGTTTCGGCTAAACCGGAAGTCTGATTCGGATATAAATATATTCATCGGATCCCCGATTTGCATTTAGTTATTTGTGTAAGGCCTTATTAAAATCTAAGTACCCATATCAAAGATATTCGAATGGATCCATACGTTTGCCTAACCCTGTATATAGGATCCATATAAATTATTGTTTCTTCAACCAATAAAATAATGTACTTCTTATTAGTTTTTATTATAATCATTTTTTATATTATTTTTACTATTTGATAATACAGACTGTACAGAAATAAAGAGACAACGTAAGGAAATTGGTTATTTATATACACTGTGTCCATAAAGTATGGACACAAGCCCATAATAACGTTATTGTGCATTATTTGACAAAATGCAAAGATATATCGATTAATGTTTTTTATTAGCTATATTTAGATGCTACTATTTTGTTTTTTCCGTCGACCTTGAATAAGTTATGACGTCATTGATAATTTTTTTAAATGTCAACCCCATTTTTTTTTGTGGATTTTGGAAACTTTTACAATTCTTTATTCGATGATGTAAAAATTTTGGTATGTTACATTAGAAAATTTTTGAGTAATCATTTGCGTCCATAAAGTATGGACACTAGCCCGTAATAACGTTATTGTGCATTATTAGACAAAATGCAAAGATATGTCGATTAATGTTTTTTATTAGCTATATTTAGATGCTACCATTTTGTTTTTTTCCGTCGACCTTGAATAAGTTATGACGTCATTGATAATTTTTTTAAATGTCAACCCCATTTTTTTTATGGATTTTGAAAGCTTTTACAATTCTTTATTCGATGACTTAAACATTTTGGTGGTAGTGTTATATTAGAAAAGTCTATGCGACACAACCGGAAAATTTGGACGTTTTACGACAACGCATCATCTACGAAACCAGACTAATCACTCCCGAAATATTACAGAATGTGCGAAATGGAATTTATCATCGCTTAGGATTTAGTCAACAAAATGAAGGAAAACATTTTGAGCATTTGTTATAAATTTGATACTGGAAATGTCAAAAATAAAACTTAGAATTACAACACAGTTTACTCAAAAATTTTCTAATGTAACATACCAAAATTTTTACAACATCGATTAAGAATTGTTAAAGCTTTCAAAATCCACAAAGAAAAAGTGGGGTTGACATTTAAAAAAAATGTCAATAATGTCATAACTTATTCAAGGTCGACGGAAAAAATAAAATGATAGTATCTAAATATAGCTAATAACAAATATTAATCGACATATCTTTGCATTTTGTCAAATAATGCACAATAATGTTACTACGGGCTTGTGTCCATACTTTATAGACACAAATGATTACTCAAAAATTTTCTAATGTAACATACCAAAATTTTTACATCATCGAATAAAGAATTGTAAAGGCTTTCAAAATCCACAAAAAAAAAATGGGGTTGACATTTAAAAAAATTATCAATGACGTCATAACTTATTCAAGGTCGACGAAAAAAACAAAATGGTAGCATCTAAATATAGCTAACAAAAAACATTAATCGATGTATCTTTGCATTTTGTCAAATAATGCACAATAACGTTATTACGGGCTTGTGTCCATACTTTATGGACACAGTATAGAAATATAAATCAATTACGACGCGAACCCCAAAATTGTGTATAAATAATAAATACCTCTATTGAAGCTGCATAAACTCATACACACAGCATGTGTTTACGTACATAACAGCTGTCGATGTTATAAAAACTATAACATTGTGGTATGCTAAAATCAATAACCTCCTACAAAATTAGATGTTTATACTTAAATGACTTATTAAAAAATTAAGATGAGTGTTACATTAAATTACAAACCCATTCTCAAAATCGTACTAAAAATAATTTGTGGATTTTTAAAACTGACATCATTTCATGTGTATTAAGTGAATATTTTTTTTGTTATGAAAAGTATGAAATATAAATTATTAATATAGATTCAGAATGCCGCTATTGAATTTACACGCTGCATTGTTTATGTTTATAAAAACGCTAGAACATAACATTGTGTATAAGTTTTGTATGGTAAGAGTTCGATAACCCGGTACAAATGTCCGTTATTAAAAATTTATACTTCCGTCTGAATTTTTAAAGACAATTAGTATTAAAAGAAAATGTAAGATGTGTGCTATACTGGCATTTAATCGAAGACGTAAATGCAAATCGTACCGAACGTCTGTAACCATCGACAAATAGACGAAACGGCGAGACCGACAATAACAAAACTATTCTTTTTGTTATTGTGGGTCAGCTTTAAGATATAGTCTCTGATACTTTTTATAATAATGTCGGCCGCACAGTGGCGTGGCAAAATATTTTTAAGTATTTTTTTCCCGTTTGTGAGAAGAAAATTTGTGAAAATATTTTGAATTTGTATTCTATATAATTACATCCTTCAAAACCGGCGGAATAAACTTACTTATAGAGTCCGGATTATATGCAAAATATGTTTTTTGAATGAAATAAGGCATTTAAAAAAAGCATATTTTGCATATAATCCGGACTCCGGAGAAGTGTGTCCACGCATGTATACATTGCATACCTATCTTAGCATAACCCCTTGTTTTGAAATAAACTTTACGCAGTTTCCATATTATCGAAACAAAAGTGGGGAACACTTATTGTTAGTCTTACAGATTAAAAGTTAATATATTTCCATGCCTATATCATAATCACTAGAGAACGGATGCAATTTCCATAAATCGTAATCGGCAATTGGAATTGTGTATAACGTCGCTCAGTACATCCCGGCGTAATTAAATGAAGTATTTGTTTGACTTACTCGGCCACCTGGTCTCGCTGCGATAACAATGGACAACTGAGCTATTGTATTCGGAGAGTATACTGTTTTTTAAAGTGTTTTCATGAGCGTAGATAGAAGCGGGGTTTTTATAAGGTATTTTATTTATTAGTTTATATTTCGTAAGATAAATAAAGTGCTGTGAGTAAGTTTCTTGTTTTCATAGTTTTAATTGTTAATTACATCGTAATTTTTGTGATAGATCCTGTTTAATATCGTTTGATTGAATCTATTTCTACCAATTATTTCGACGTAAGTGTGCATTGAATTTCATTCAGTTTCAATAACTTACGTACACATTTTTAGTTTTCATTTATTTAGATCTAGAGCATTATTTAAGTTACTTTTTCAGACATGATATGGAAGAATGTCGAGAACGGCATTATAAAACAATGGCGAGTTGGATTGACGGTCATACTGATTATATGTCCATTGTCAGTGATTCCGAAATTTATTACAAAATCCGTAAAATATCGTCAAAAATTCGTCACTTAGGATCGCAAACACATCTGAACTCTGTAAAACTTTTATTCCATTAAATAAACTTAGCAATCCCACTTTAAAAATATTTCTTCAAAAATATACTGGTCGAAATGTTCCTGATGAATCAACTTTACGCAAATATTATGTTTCTAGGTGCTATACGAGAACAGCAGAACGTATTAGAAGCCATCTTCTAAATCAATACATATGGATAAGCGCCGACGAAACGGTGGATATGTTAGGACGCTGTGTGGTAAATGTTGTAGCTGGTGTACTACATCCAACTATTCCCTATAACTCATATATATATATATATATATATATATATATATATGTAATATGTAATAGCAACAACAAGTGTTATAAATAGAGTTGATGCTGAAACAGTTGCTGAAACCATTAAGGAGAATATGCAAAAAAATGCTTCATTCGGACGCCACGTACAAAGAAAAAATACTTTTATTTGTCAGTGGTAGTGCTGCGTATATGTTAAAAACAGGCAGACTATTGAAGAAAACATATTCTAATATGCTGCATATTACTTGTGTAGCACATGCTCTCCACAGAATCTGTGAATATATCAGAGACACTTTTTCGGAAGTTGATAGACTTGTATCAGCTTTTAAAAAAGTTTTCAGAAAAGCACCATTGAGAGTAGCTCTTTTCAGGGAAAAATTTCCATCTCTGTCACTGCCTCCCACTCCAGTAATAACTAGATGGGGAACATGGCTGGAAGCTACTAGTTATTATGCTGAGAATTTCGATAGCCTAAAACATTTCGTAACACTGCTAAAGGGGGATGCTAGAAGTATTGGTGAGTGCAAGGAGCTCACACAAATCCCAAATTTAAAAAATCAGTTGTACTTTCTTCACGAACACTTTGGAAAATTGCCAAAACTAATCACTTATTTTGAAAATCGAAATCTCAAATTAAATTACGGATTAACCACATTAGATGTGGCTGTTAATAATTTGAAAAGTATTCCAAGTGACTTCGGATGTAGCCTTCGGCAAAAGTTTGAAGCAATTCTTAATAAAAATTCAGATTTAATTACATTGCAGCAATTATGTATGGAGACAATTCCACAAAATCTAACGGCTAAATATGAAGAAATAAAAGAATATTTCCAGTATGCACCTATAACCAGCTGCGATGTAGAAAGGACGTTTTCTATTTATAAGGATGTACTTAATTCAAAGAGAACAAAATTGACAGAAGAAAACCTTGAGAAACTATTGCTAGTCAATATTAATACTCCTTTACTCAACTTGAACGACAAAATGAACAAATAAAAATGTTCCAATTATAGAAATAAAATTAAAAACTTTAAAAATATAACTTTTCAACAAATACATATGTATTTCGTAATTTTATAGATCACCACCCGTTTGTTTTCCAATTATATAAATAAAATTAATTAATAAATATGTATTTCGTAATTTTAGATAGATAGATCACCACCCGTATGTTTTCCAATTATATAAATAAAATTAAAAACTTTATAAATAGAACTTTTCAACAAATAAATATATATTTCGTAATTTTATAGATCACCACCCGTTCGTTTTCCAATTATATAAATAAAATTAAATATTTTAGAAATACAGCCTTTCGCCAGTACTGCACTGGGCTTTGCGTCATGTGGTAAGCGTGTCCGTTCTCTAATAATCACTGTTCGCATTTCTCTAGACTCTCACCGCATAGAGCCTATTCTAAGTATTTACACATCGGAAAGCTATTTTCTTGTGGTTTGAAAAGGACTATACAGGGTATCTATTAAGGTTGATAAAATTAGGAATAAGGTAAATAATAATCTAATATTAGAAATAATGACAAACAAAATTTACAGTCTATTTTACTACTTTAGAATTTAATCTTTGCGTTGGAGAGTTTTAAAATAAGCATACTTTCCAAGACATACAAACAATAACTCTTCATATCCATTTTGTATTACTTCACGTTAAATTATTGATGATACTGCTGAAATTTTCGGATGCAGTGGTTTCGTCTTTCCTGTATATAAGAATTTTGTTTGCCGTTTCTTGTATCCTTTATCTACAATGGATTCTATAACAGACGAAGAAGAGCGGATACGCTTTAAGTTTAGTTTTACAATATATACTTGAAGTATAAACACTTCGTTTGGAAATTTTACCTACCTCTTCAAACACAAGTACTCATGCAAGTTTACTTTAACAACTAATTAATTTAGTTCGTTTAATGAACACTTTCTTAAACATCTTGAACACATAAATAAGGATTACAACGCATCCTATAAGTTATCTTAAAACTTTAGGTGCTAAATAAATAAATCAATAATTTCAACATGAACTATAGTAATAGTGTCTGTTGCATGTCAAGTAAATGTCAACTACATTGCCTTTATTTGACAAGCATTCTAGGTTCATACGTATTATAGTCGTATCGTATTATCGTATAATACCCTTTTATTTACGCCGTATTGATCATGACCTTAAATTTTGGCAATAAATAGATGCTTATAACTTATTATTAATTATTTTTTTTTTACAAGTGCTGTTTTAATATTAAATTATTATTACTATACTCAAGTGACTCTTAGAATGATTTATTGAGTATAAGTTGGATACAATTGTATTACACGAGCAGCAGTTGCACCCCACAAGTTCTATTTTAGCAGCTGTAAGGTATGTTCCAAAATGAAATCAAAATAAAAAAGCATTTCATTTACACTTTATTGAGGTAAAATCCCATAACAATTGTTTCGACACACAGTGCCTTCCTCAGATGGAGTTGTATTGTAAACTAGACTTAAAGGAAGTTGACAAATTTAAACATAAAAGAATATTATAATGAAAAAATAATTATACTCAGAAGGATGGTTCAATAATAGACACTTTCTATTCAAGATGGAAACTTTATTACCCAAAGGGACCAAAGTTTACCGATTACAAACATAAAAACGGGGAGATCAAAATAAATAAAAGAATCACTTGTAAAGTAAGCCTAGTAAAGGAGAATTGCCGAAACCTACCTGATTATTAAGTAAGAGGTTTGTGTTTTTATGTTTCAAAATTTCTATAATTTCGGTCTTCGAGTTTACGCGAAAAACTATTGCTGTATGTCCTTTTACAATTCCAAAATTGGCTTATCTGATAATGCAGACCCACTATTACAAAAAACATGCTTAGTCTGGTGAAATTTGGATCTTTCATTAACACCCTATCTACATTAGCATTATCGCTAATATTTCTTGCGTCGCTGAATAGATATAGCTGTGTACACTATTTGCATTGGCTCTACTGATGACAAGGAAGAACTTTGTAATTTTTAAAGTGCTTTGACCAATCCGTTGTAATTGTTATAAGTAATTTGTAAATCTGCCTGGAAATGCTAAAAGTAATAAAATACTGCCTTGAACCATGTACGCCGGCGTGTAAGAATCTGCTGTGAAGGCTCACAGATATTGAGCCGATGTCTATGTATATATATATATATATATATATATATATATATATATATATATAGGATATCCTTGAAATAGAAAAAATAGAAAAATGGAAAGATGTAATTATAT
This sequence comes from Melolontha melolontha, assembly GCA_935421215.2. NCBI lineage: Eukaryota > Metazoa > Arthropoda > Insecta > Coleoptera > Scarabaeidae > Melolontha > Melolontha melolontha. The sequence goes on along the minus strand of OW285238.1, from coordinate 145,685,269 downwards.
AGAATATGAATCCAAAATATCGTGAGTGGATTACGAAGCAAAGCCCAAAATTATAGACCCTCTGAAAATTGCCTCTGTTCCGCCTATGAATTCAAAATATTCGGAGTTCATAAATAATAAATATGTGCCTCTATTCAAGTTACACACACACACTGTATGTTTACATACTGACAGTCTTGGATATTATAATAACTCTAGCATCCTGTTTGCTCAGTGAATTATTAAACATTAAGATGTGAGTTACATTAATTTACAAACCCACTTTAAAAATCATACTAAAAATAATTTGTGGACTTTTAGAACTAGCCGAATATTTTTTTTTGTTAGGAGAAGTAAGAAATAGAATGCCGCTATTGAATTTGAAGGAGGCAATGTTTATGTTTATAAAACCCTAGAAAATAACATTGTGTCTAAGTTTTGTTATGGTCAGGGTTTAATAACCGAGTCGGCTGTTAAAAACTTATACTTGTGAATTTTTAAAGATGATATATTAAACACACATGTAAGATGTGTGTTATACGAGCATTTAACGTCATATTTGATAATACTCTATCTTTAATCGAAAAATTGTATCGAATATACGTAACGATCGACAACGAAACTAAAAGCGACATTGAATAATAACGAAACTATTTTTTTTTGTTGTTGTCGTTCGACTTTAAGGTATCTTCTTTTATAATACGAGTATAGTCCATCACACGGCGTGGCAAGGCGTAAAAAAAATTTTAAATATTTTTATTATTTTCTTTCTTTTTCTCGCTAATGGGAGAGAAATTTGGGAAAATATTTTGGATAGATATTCTATATAATTTAATCTTTTCATTTTTCATACTTTAAGATAATTATGTAATCGTTGATAATTATTAAGATGAGAATATTAAAAGCAATGAAAAATAATGTTTTACGAATACATTCATTCTCAAACAAGAAATTGTAAACGTATGATTCATAGCTCCGATAGTTTTATGAAAAGTCTACAAACCTCTAATACCGCGCACACAATATTATAAGAAGACCGGCAGTATTGATAATGGGATAAAACATTTTCTTCGTTATATATATATATAGATTAAAAATAATAGATTTTTATTGGTTTTAGCGACCTTTTATTGAATTTAGATGTTTGTTTGCGACGTTTCGACTTTTATCAATTCAGTCGTTTTCAAGCATATTGTTGTTTTTTCTACACGGGTACGCATTCATGTGCCACATGTGTTTGGACACCCGGGACCAATTTTCTTTGAACGAACATGCTTGTGCGGATTTTGTAAGTGATTTTGTAAGTTCACTTACGCACAAGCATGTTCGTTCTAAGAAAATTGGTCCCGGGTGTCCAAACACATGTGGCACATGAATGCGTACCCGTGTAGAAAAAACAACAATATGTTTGAGAAAGACTGAATTGATAAAAGTCGAAACGTCGCAAACAAACATCTAAATTCAATAAAAGGTCGCTAAAACCAATAAAAATCTATTATTTTTAATATTAAAACACGGCCAATAAAATAAAAAAGAAAAACAAAATTCTTTAAACACTAAATATATATATATATATATATATATATATATATATATATATATATATTCAACAAGTTGTGAAAAAAAATTCCAGAACAACGTGCCTAGCGCTTGCAGAAAGGTTCAATGTGAGTGACGAAACCATTCGTTTGCACCTTCATCAGCTAGGAACGACGCTGACGTTAAGCAAATGGGCCCCACATGAATTGTCAAATGATAAATTAAGTCGCCTTAACATTGTAGATCTCAGTTTCCGCGTTGGAACTGCGTCGAGTCAAACAAGATTTGATTGTGTGTTTGGTGGACAACAATCAGAATCGTCCATTATGAGTTTTTGGAAAGAAGTCAAACCATCACTGCTAGCTTGAATTGTGAACAGTTTCAGCGAGTACAAGCAGTACTCATCCAAAAACAGCCTTCTCTGATCGATCGAAATAAAATTGTATTCTTACAGGATAACGCTGGCTACAAGAGTGACCCAGGAAAAAATTTCTGAACTTGGCTAGGAAACATTACCACACCCTACATATTCTCCTGACATTTCACCAAGTGTTTACCACCTTTTTTTGTCTCTTAACAACTGTATGAAGCATAGACAGTTTAAAACTCGAATTGATGTAAAAAATGCAGTTCGTCAAATTTTTTATTCAAAATCCAAAGAGTTCTACAATAGCGGCATACAAATTCATTGGTGTCACGTTGGGAAAAGATCATTGATTGTGATGGTAATTACTTCGATGAATAAGAGTGTATTATTACTTCTTAATAAAGATTTATATTTTACCATAAAAAACCGCACGAACTTATTTGGTTACCTGATAAATTGGCTGTTCAACCCAACGCCTTTTTTTACATTCAATTAGTTTCCTGTTTTTTGCATACAAATCTATTCCGGGACGTGAAAACTTTTTCACAAACTTCACAAATTATTTTACTTCCATCATCTGGAAAATCACCGAAGAACTTCTGTACTTTGTGAATCGGTGGTTGTGGCTTTATCGACGTTCGTAATTGCGACATGATTAAACTGAACCGTACAAAACTCCTAACATAATGTATAATGTATATGTCGCGTCAGAAAATTATAGCTGACTGGCGCTGTCCCGACTATAAGATCTGCTAAACCCCTTTCACTTTTTCGAAATACACACTACTGACCGAATTTTCGTAGGACCAACTCTACTGATGAAGCATCACATAGCCGCATCTAAGTTCAAAACAACAGCAGACGTGTGCTCCAACAACCCGTAATTTCTAAATTAAAAAAAGTATGTAGCTGACGGACACTCTATATAAAGAATTATTTTGTTAGTAAAACGTATACTTGTTTCTATGTTGTAATTATAATTTCTCTACAACAGTTTTTGAATCTTATAATTCAAGCGATATCTCGCAAATATCACAGCTGCTTCCAGTTCCTCCCAGGTCGAATCAAGTAACGACAATAACTATGTCGTGAAGATAGCAGTATGAGTCTCTTGAAAGCATGAAGCGAAATAAGTCCAGTATATATAAAATTTTAATAAATAGCTGCAGTCATTGAAATTTAACACCGACCATGTATTCACAAAGCAAAGAATGTTTGTGCCTCTAGTGAAGAACTTGCCATCTGCACATATGTACGTATAAGCAAAAGCATTCTTAACATATCAATATTTACGAATCTCCTGAAAATGTATAACATTGAAACAACATCCATATAAATTACTGTCACTATTCCGAAAGCTAACTTCTTTACTAATTTACGATGTACATGCATATTTAGGAAATAGTTTCTGCACCGCGAAACTCGATTAAATGAAACGAAGAGATTTGTTTGAGAATAAATATTTCATTTGAAGTTGAGTAAAACATTTTCTGTAAACCACAATAAAGCAATACTTTGGGTAAAATGTTTATTTTAAAATATTTAGATATTTGCAGTGTTATAAGCTTGTGCTTTTAGTAATAATAATATTTATTACAAAATTTAGGAAAGAGGTCGTCTATATAATAACGAAAATTAAGATTAAAGTATGAAAGTACAAATGCCTTTTTGATTTCTAAACTATATTGTGAATGCTCGATGTAGTTATTATGGAATATGAAACATATATATATATATATATATATATATATATATATATATATATATATATGTATTAATAACTTACTGCACTTGTGTAGAATTAGGGTGTCGTTTTGTAGAAGAACACTATTTTGGTTGTGTAACGTTTCGGTCTTGTATTTAGACCATCCTCAGACATAACCTAAACTATATGGGCTATTGTTTCTAATACTCCACACACGAGCCTGTTACAGTGGCCTCTACACGTTAAAATCATCGCTATGTCAATGATGATAAAAAACACTAAACATTTAATACACTAGTACATGTACAGTAATAAAATGTACAGTAATATAATGTACTAGTGTATTAAATGTTTAGTGTTTTTTATCATCATTGACATAGCGATGATTTTAAGGTGTAGAGGCCACTGTAACAGGCTCGTGTGGAGTATTACAAACAAAAACCCATATAGTTTAGGTTATGTCTGAGGAAGGTCTAAATACAAGACCGAAACGTCACACAACCAAAATAGTGTTTTTTCTACAAAACGACACCCTAATTCTACACAAGTGCAGTAAGTTATTAATATATATATATATATATATATATATATATATATATATATATATATATATATATGTTTCATATTCCGTAATAACTATTTATTGTTTTATTTGTTTTCAATTGTTTTCATTAATGTCAAACGACAGTCCAGTTTTTTATTTTAAATGGCAACATATATATTTTTGGCTATATTCGGATTGGTTTTTTTTTCTTGATTCAACGATGTATAACATGTTTATTTTTGATAAACGTTTATTGCAAAAAAAAAACTTTATAAATTTCATCTTTGTCTTCCATTATTTATAAATATTCGAATGTGTCATGAAACATTGGAAATGTAAGTATTATAAATATTATTATAAGAAACAAAACACTTTACAATAAATGTTGAAATTGCCCGCCACCTTGTTTAACACATATCGCACATCTCCTAATAATAAAAAATAAAAAAAAATCTTTATAAGATCCGGTGAACGCGCAGGCCACTCGATAGGACCGGATGTTCCTATCCACCTATTTCCAAATTGGGTGTTCAACAAATCAGTATTTACTCTGGCGTTGCGCGCGTGAGCCCCATCTTGTTGAAAAAATATTCTATTTAAATTTGCCAAAGGTAATTCATCTAAAAAATTTTTGGAGATTTTCGTGTAATAAAGTGTAGTATTTTTCTTGATTTAAGCAACCATCTATGAAAAATGGCCCAATTAATTGATCACCTAAAATGCCACACCAAACATTTAGGTTGAAACGTCTTTGAAAATTATTTTCAATTACAAATCTCGGATTGTCTGCACTCCACTGTCGATGTATGTTTCTATTAAAAATACCATTGTTGCTAAAAGTGCATTCATCAGACCAAATTATCCTTCTGTAAAAATTCGGGTCTTGTTCTAATGCATTTAAATAAAAACGACAAAACTGGATTCTTCGGCCAGGATCATTTTGTTCTAATGCATGAACTTTTCGAGCTATGTACGGTTTAAGTTTGTGTTTTCTTAAAATACCATGAACTGTAGTTTTTGATACCCCAATATTATGTGCAATTTCGCGAATCGAAGTTCGTGAATTTTGCTGTACTGCAAGAAGAACATCTAATTCCTTATCTTCGGAGAATTTCCGTTTTTGTGTTTTTGGTTTGGTAAATGATCCATAATTTCTTAAATTCTTTTCAATTCTCTGAAATATTTTCGAACCTGGAACTTCTCTGTCCGGAAAACGAGCACTGTACCGACGAACTGCTTGAAGACGATTTTTATTACATTCAAGGAACACTTGTAACATGTCCGTTAATTCATTGTTATTCATTTTTAACGAAAATACGCTTTTTGTTGCGGCAAAACGTTCAAACAGGATAATACAGAAAACTTAATAAAGTCAAACTGACACTTAAGGCACATTGACATAATGCTAGTGGACTGGGCCAAGTCTACTATAATGAAAGATGAAATTTATAAAGATTTTTTTTTATTTTTTATTATTAGGAGATGTGCGATATGTGTTAAACAAGGTGGCGGGCAATTTCAACATTTATTGTAAAGTGTTTTGTTTCTTATAATAATATTTATAATACTTACATTTCAAATGTTTCATGGCACATTCGAATATTTATAAATAATGGAAGACAAAGATGAAATTTATAAAGCTTTTTTTTTGCAATAAACGTTTATCAAAAATAAACATGTTATACATCGTTGAATTCAGAAAAAGAAAATACAATCCGAATATAGCCAAAAATATATATGTTACCATTTAAAATAAAAAACTTGACTGTCGTTTGACATTAATGAAAACAATTGAAAACAAATAAAACACTGCTATCTTATAGTGTTTTTAATGCTATTAAATTTACTTTTTGTTTAAATAAAACCGGACAGTAAATAACGGAATTATGAATGTAGGCGTTTTTTACGGGACAGTCTGTATATATATATATATATATATATATATATATATATATATATATATATATTTTATAATTCAGTGTTGTATGATTTGGGTGTGTGTATTTAGCCAACAGTGAATTCACAATAATAACATAATTATAGATCAAAACTGCTTAATGTATTAAATTTGAACGAACGAACTTTTCATTTTTATACTTTTGTGAGTTAACATCTTATACTTTAATTTGCTCATGTTATTGTAAATTTTGCAAACATGTTAAATTATTGTTTTACTTGCATCTACATATTGCTGTGACTTTTGACTCGATTGAATTAATATAAAATAAATTATTATGTGGGCAGTTACTTAAACATATTTTTATTTTGACTCCGTATAGGATTTATGTATCTCAATTCTATCTTTTTGGCTTCCACGTAACTAGGTCTAGCGCCCAAAGTAAACGTAAAGAAATAATACAACAAGAGGTAAATTGTTAAAAATTCTTTTATTGTTATTTAGTATGTTCTGTTGTTTTTTTGTCATTTTGGCTTCCACTGATGCTTGTTTTCAAATTGAGTGGGCTATTCGACGTCTATATAAGTGGAAGTCTAGTTGCTACAGAATAGTACGCCTATCTTCACATTGTATATAATATTGTATTTCACGCCTATCAATGAATGTTTAATTAAAAATCTCAATAGCACATATATTTTAAGATTACTAGTGGAATCTTGCTCCCTGCTTATTTATCTCAAATATCTGGCATAAGTTTACACTTCAGTCGTATATTTATTATTATTAATTTAAGTTAATGATCCATAAGCGTTTTGAAATTATTTTTTTAAGTTTTATGGACTCCAATTCTATCGTGCGTAAAATCTTACTTTCTCGAAACTAAGTTCTTTATATATGCTATCAAATTCATCTTCACAGTAATAATTGATATAATAACAATACTAATTGCGATAAATATATCATTCACTCTTATATTGTTTCAATTAACTATGATATTAATGCAAATGTAAATTAATGATCAAATATTCGAACGTTTGAAATCTTTGAATTGAATCGAATTAATGTATTTGATGAATCTCGAATGAATCTCAATCAATAAGAGAATGTAGTAATGAAAATTTAATCTTAAATCCTAAATAATAATTTTTCTGCCGCGTCCCAGCCTTCTAGATGTCGTTTTATCTAGTTATTGCACTAACTTTCCCACTGCGTTGGATTTATTTCAAATTTTGTTTTCTTTCGGGTTTATTTTTCATTTTGGCCCCTGTATATCTATGCCTATTGTATGCAGTTTTGTTTTTTCTATCATCGTCCGCAATTACTTTATCTATATACATTCTCCTTTGTAGTAATTCATGAAGCACATAACATTACGACAAAGGAGAATATATACTTTTTATCATGAGATTAAAATTTCCTCACTGTTTCGAGTCCAGGAACTTCCTTATTTGCGTGTCTTATCCCTAGATTTACATCGCGTATCAAAATGGATAGTCTAATATGGGGAACCTTGTATATTGCATGATAGTCTGCAAAATTGAAGAATTTTATAAGCATTCCTAAAAGCATACATTTTCAAAATTTAGAAAATAATTTAATTTCAAATTCCTCGAAAGTTTTACGTGAAACTTCCGTATTTTGAAAAAAGTATTTACAAAAACTTGAAATGAATAAAGCATGCATTAGTAAATTACTAGAATATTTAGATAATTCTATTGTACCAGTATAACACGTTCGACATAATAGCAAACATCAATACTAATTTAACCGTTTTTCCCGGCAAACAAGAGAGGTAGCTTAAGACAAGGCAATCTAGACAATCAGAAAGACTCATTGTCGGTAACTCTCCCAATTTACTCAGATAATTGGCGGCTTCGATATTCTCCTCCGTATTAAGTGTTCACATTCGAGCCAAGGGATCCCTATTCGTCTAAGCTTATATTAGAGCTTTACAATCGCAAATTAGACATTATCTCTATAAATTATTCTATAGTGTTCCTAGTCCTTAGAAGCTATTACATTACATATTAGAAAATATAATTATTGTGTTACTTTTACAAACAAAGACGTATTTTAACTTATTTAGTCTTCTAGAACTCCTGTGATTTTGTCAACATTCTGCAAAAGTAATTAATTTAGGCTTCTAAAAAAAGTAAATAAATGAAAAACAATTATTTATTTTATTTTAAATTTAAATCATAGGTTTTCATTTATATTTCGTTATAGAGTTTCAACAAGTGTGTCCCTAAATTAATTTTTGAAAACACAAGATGAATAAAATACACTTTGAAAACAATAACTTGAATTTTATTTTTAATTATGATTCAGAGAACGAAAGCCAACAAGTTGTTCATCGATTGTAGCATATGAACCGGCTTTATAACTGTTAACGCAATTATCAATTAATATATTCCAAATGTTGGAAATTGGGGCAAAAGTGCTTTTGTCTTTGCGTTGTTTATCATCAAATCTTAATAAATTTATCAAAAAGTTAAATCATTTGCTCATAGTTGCCTTATACCTCTCTCCCGAATAGCTAACATCGAACAAAATTTTGTTGACAGGTGATTATTCTTTAGAGCAGCAGATAAAAATAATAACCCCAGTAATGCCTTGAGTTCAATTAGCGCCACATCTAAAACAGTAGCGCTTTTCATTTTGTACCTTTCTCGTAGTTCCGCTATTTTCTGGTTTGTACGTAGTAGTATTTCACTTAAAATTTCATCTAAAGGCATCAATTGATTCTGTTACGTTTTTGGCTAAGTGCGTTGGTCCTGGTCGAATGTAGACAATATTTTTCGTTGGAGTCTTTCCGTCAGCATTTTACACGGAAGTAGTTTGCCAAATGTGACCATTCTTTCCTAAATATGATCGTTTATTTAAACTTATGACAGCGTTTTCAGGTCTTTGTAGTTCACTAAAGCTTTCATGAGATGTTGAAGGTGCGCAGCCTTGATTCCTTTATTAGGTGGTTTTTCATCCTATTCTCTCAAAGATTTTCTTTTAATTTTCCATACGTCCTCCAGTTGAATTATATAAGCATCTTTATCAAGTTCGTCAAGAACATAATCACTATCAGCATCCCTATCATCGCTATCGAACGGATTTTGTACGATTATGTCTCTTTCATTGTCATTTATATCACTAAAATCACTTGCATTTATAATATCTTCTAGTTCCTTTTCGGTAAGAGCTCGTTTCATATCCACTTTTGTATTCTTTGACATTTTATCACTCGCTAAGTAATAACACACGTTCAAATTTTGTAACTATTTTATAAGCACCCGTAAATTTTACATGTAGCACTTTAGTTTAGTCAAAAGCAAAACCTAGACCATGGGGAGGACACGTAAATGGACGCTTCGGGTAATCAGTTCAACAAGAAATATTGACTAAACGTACTAGATGTCGGTCTAAGATAGAATTTGTGTAAATTTATCGATAAAGATGCTACCATATTTATCCATTTCACCGACATTCAATGGTTAATATTTGTCATTTTTATGTGCTTCACTCGTGTTTTGCATTTGTTTCTGCTTCTCAGTTACTTACTCTGTAAAATTACGTTTATTTTTGTACAAATAGTATTTTAATTGTTTCATAATTCTTGTTTTCTTGTAAATAATTTGTTTTTCGAATTTTCGAATAATTTTGCCGATCAGAATGGTTTTTTATTGTTGTGTGCCTCAGTGTCGCAATACCAACAAAAATTGTAACATCATATATTTCCAAAAAATTCAAGTGTAAGTAATATATATTCTATTGGAATTAGGGCATTTAACTACCTACTTTATGCTTATTACAGTTGTTTAACACTTGGATACAAAAAGTAAATAATCCAAAACTTTCGACAAAAGAACTGGATGTAGTAAAGAAAAATTACAGAGTTTGCGATACTCATTTTGCACCGGAAGATAGATTGATTGGTCGATCTGGAGCTGATATAAAATCTAATAGTATACAAACACTATATCTACCTCCGCACTTAACTGAAGGTATTCCTGACATCAAAATATTACACTTGCCCACAGAATTATGAAAATTAGGAATCATTAAATTGAATTTTAAAATATTTTAGATCTCATATCAAGCAAAGCTGAAGAAGACCTGCATATTTCAATGGATCTAACAAGCACAGGACGATGTCAAGGCAAGTGCCAAAATAAGTCGCGTTTATTATTAACAATCTGTATTGTATTGCCATGTATTGTTGTTACTTCTAACCACAGAAGTTTTTAATAGAAAGTAGAGCTTATCGACCAAATCTATTGACTAGCCCAACGACAAATTTTACAAAAATTTTTTGTCAGTGTATATATATATTACAACAGTGTTTTTCTAAAATATGTCATAAATATAATGTTCGTACAATTACAGAAAATATTTTAAAATTAAATGTACATCTTACATTATTTAAGTGTCGACTACATACTGTGCACAACAAATTTATTTCTCAAATAACTCTTTTTACATTTATAATTATACGAAAACTATTAACAAAATATTAAAAAAAAAAAGCTCCCGGTCACAGTAGTGATGCAATAAAATTGTTTGTGAAAAATTACGTAATCAAACACAAAAAATTTGCCGAAAAATATAAAAAAATGAATGGCTGTTGCAATTTTGCATTTGTATTAATTTATTGAATTGTTTCCTTATGTTACATACATATATGTCATAAAATTATAGGTAATAAATTGTACTTATTTCTATTTATTTTCCTAACTAACTACTAACATTGAAGAAGTTCATTATTTCATTTATAACGTTACCATTATTAGTTAAGACACAACATGTCTTATTTAATAATCTCAACGTTATGAATACAATTATGAACTTCAATACTAGCAATTTATTTTTTTTTAATATTTTAAATAAGCGTAGAACATGACTAAAGACGCGAGATGGTGCTACGAACTTGATATTTACAATACTGTTGTCGTGTCCAATCTTTAACATCTCTTATCTATGACCTAGACTAACCTTAAAACCAGGTAACCCTACTTTGTCATCGTAGTAAACGACTGGGAGAAAGCACTGCCGGTACGATAGGTTTCTACATAAAATTCAGCAAATGCACTAGTAATTTTCACAAAATAGATACGTAAAACTTACGTACGTTATTATTCTAGAGTTAAGTTTAGTAGGTATTTTAACAACCAAATACTGTCAAATGATTCGGCAGTTACATGTAAACTATTTTTCATGATGGCTAACATCTTATGTTAATATCTTTTATAAAACTAGCTGAAATGACGCCAAAATTATATTTGTTAATTAATATTATTCATAAAAATAATTCTACAATTACTATTGCATACATATAATATATTCCAGATTAATAGAATTACAAATTTAGTAATATGTAAGACTATTATTTTCGTTGTTATGAGTAGAGCAGACAAATTTCCGTGCGCGCCATGAGCGCCGGTATAGGAGTGTAATTCGTAATATATTAGAATATGCGATAGAATAGGGACGCTTGTTACCGATACAAGTATAGAAGTAGAAACATTTATTCTATCAGAAATAATTAAATATACATTTTGTTTTCCGCTATTAAAGCAATATGCATAAACACACGAAAAATAAGAATAGTTCATATTATAGCAGCGTTGTATGTACCTATAAATAAAATGGAAAATGTATGAAATTAGTGATTGTGTACACGACAGAGGATTAAAAAAAAAACACTCACCGTTTTAAGCGTCTTCCAAGAATTGACAAACTGGAGAAATCGATTGTATATTTTCAACATCAGGTGCGTTTCTAAGGATATTTCTGAAAAACATGTCCGCCGTTAGGAAAAATATGTTTATATTCGGAAAACGAGCGTTCTACATCTAGTGATGTTATATTTGCATAATCAAAATACTTTTTTAAGCAACATAACGCATCTGTAGACGTGCCCTCACAAATACGTGTTAAGGTGTCAAAATCTGCATTTCTGTCTTAAACACTTTCAAATTTAATTAGAACACTTTCACTTTTTGCGTCTTCTACAGCACACAGTTGTGCGTAAACATCTTTAACGATTTGCAGTGATTCCTCTAACGACAGCGACAAATTTTTTAATTTTGTTATTACTTCTTCTAGTCCCAAATAATTCCCACGAATACTTTGTAAATCCATTTTAATCTGTGCATCTTGAAATTTTTTTTAGCTTGTATTGATAGCTGCACTTTCTTTCGTCGAATGATAAAACCACTTCCTTAATTTTTTCAAAATGTTCATGATAGTAAAACCCCGCCCGTAACCATGTACCCCAACGTGTCAGAATCGGCTGTGGTGGGTCAGGGGTATGGGGACACAATTCGTGAAATTTCCGAATACGTTTTGGAGATTTCAGGAATACCACCTTTGTACTCGATATTAAAGCGTCTACCTTTGGATAATATCTACGAACCTGTTCTGCCACAAGGTGTAGAGCATGGAGTTTACAAGTAATATGTAACAAGTTAGGACAATATTTTCTAAGAGACCGGCCTACAGAACACTTGGTTGCGGCACCATCGGTCATAAACATTTACGTTGTTCTAGTCGTCTGGATGCTAATAAAATTGAAGACGTTGGTTGATGTGGTTCCATATTACGCGCCATCACATTAACTACAGATTGTTTTTTGCTGTTAGTTGTTTCGTCCACACATAACCACAGTTTTTTATTTTTAGTTCGGCTTTGATTTTATTTTCAACCTATTTAAATTTCTGGTAAATTCTTTCGTAACGTTGTCGTGCTCGGTAATGTTTGATTCGCGTATTTATTCCAAAATGAAATAAATGAATCATTACTTAACAAGGTAAATGGCAGTGTACACACAATCATAGTTACACATAGCTCATGTATAAACTGTTGTCGATTAATTTTGTTATTATTGTACTTCAAAACTGCTTACGTGTTCTTTACAATGTGTGTTTGACCAACACATTAGATATGTATTGCACACTAAACATTTAATTTTTGAGCCATCTTATATTATTGTCCGGGAAAACCATAATAAACTTATTCACTTCGTCTGATAACGGTCGTTTTCTCGATTTATCTGTCGACGACATTTTATTACGTATGTTTACACTTACATGCAGTCTAAATAAGTACCAAACACGTACTGAATGCTTTTTATTAGTTCTGATGCAATACAATCATCCTCACATCGGCGCACATGGCGCGCACGGATATTGGTCTGCTCTAGTTATGAGACTGGCAATACAAACGTCACTGTTTTTAGTTGATGACGAAAGTTGATTGCTTCGTGCCTTTCTCTACATAAAATATTTCAACAAAAATATAAATATAAATGTGAATGACTACGCAAGCCAATTCCTAAAGTTTGCCAGATTAAATTATTGCTTCATTCATTTATAAGTCACACGGTAGTACTATCCAAAAGCAAATATCATACAAAGAATGTGGATTAAAGTGCGCAAGTTTTTCCTTTACAATATGCAGTAACAATATATTCAGCTAGAGATAAATTTGTAAAGCGGAAAAATAAGTTTTTATGTACAAAATAACATTCAAACACCTGGAATCCATAGCTAAAATTTAGTTTTGACATTTATAGCGCTTACGTATGAGGCGAACATACTCATTACGTGTGCAAAATGCGTGAGCACGCAATGTCTTGAGCATAATTCCATAATGATATCTTCAATATCGATATATGTATTTGTAAGCTCCAAGAAAATTGCTTTATGTAAACGACTCCCTGCGCTGTAATTTTACACACTGCTCTCAGAGACACCTGTACCACTCATCGTAATTACTTACTACAACTTTCACACTTATCCAACCATCCCTGTCTTTTCATTGTGTTTTACAACTAGAGGGATTGTCTGGAACGCCATCTACATTCGTGTAATTTATTTATAACACCGTATTTATTTGGGGGTAATGTAATCATTTTATATATTTCGGTTATCATGTGATATGACCGAGGACTCGGTTATAATTTAAAATAATGGTTATAAGTATTCATAGTCATAGCTATTAAGCCAAATAGAAATTGATGAGTAAGTTGTTATTATACGTTGCTTATACGAGGGCTATTCACTTTGCACTGAATCTCTCTAACAGGCCATTATATTTTGCTACTAATTTAGTTTAACATTTTAACCTAAATAACACAGGCCTGTTTGTATCACGTAAGGTAATTTTTCAAACCAGTAAAATCAAAAAATATAGAAAAAACACGATTTATTTCATTTATAAGCTAGTTTTATATTATATTTAAAAAAATACAAAAATATACACATAGAAACTATTAGAAATAGTTATTTATTCTTTATGCTTCTTTTCGTTTTTCAGAAAAGCTTCGTTTGGTTGTTTTTCTGTCATATTCAGCTAAAGGAAGATCTCTTCTCAATGTCCAACAGTAATCGGCCATCATTTTTGTGTTCCAGCGCCCTTGGTATCTTTTTTCCATCTCTTTAATATCCTTGTGAAATCCTTCTCCTTGCTCTTCACTCACGTCCCCAAGATTTTCTGGGAAATAGTCCAAATGGGAATGTAAAAAGTGAATTTTTATGCTCATATTGCAACCAAGAATCCTGAATTTTCCGGAACCGGAACACAAGCAAAAACATTGCCATTATGTAAAAGAACAGCTTTAAGGCTCCTTTTTGAAGAGTCGATGAAAAGAGTCCAGTCAGAAGGTGTGTACTCAGGAGCTCCGAGGAAAGTAAGTAGATCAGCAATTGCTTGGCAGTACACGAGTGGTCCGTTTTGTGCAAAATACTTTACAAATCCAGCCTCACGATTTCTATACCAAGAGAAGGTAGTTTCTGGGGCAAGCAAATTTTTTTGTTTCAACCTAGACCCCAGTACTTCAGAAAGATCTTTTGAAAGTCCCAAATCTCTTACTAAATCATTCAGTTCGGCTTGTGAAAATAGCTGAGGTTGCTTTTGACCTGAGGTTGATGGTTCAAAATCACTATCCATCTGTACATCTGTACGGAGCCGGAAGTTGAAGAGGTTTCAATATCTTCTTGTAGTACTTTGGGGGGTGTAGGTATAGGTACATGATCACTCTGAGGAACTGGTCTGATAGCTGATTTAATATTGTTTGGGTACAAAATATGTTTCAAAGTTTTTCTATTATGCCCCTTAATATCACAAAGACAAAAGTAGCAATCTTCATGATGATTTTGCGGTTCTCTCCAAACCATCGGTATTCCAAAAAGAAGGCTTTTTCTATTCCCTTTGGTCCAATGTCTTAAACCTTCTTCACATACCTTAGAAACAACATGCAGTGCCCAATCTTTATCTTGATCTCCTAATTTGATTTTGAAATAAGCATAATATGCATTTTTCACAAATTCACCAATTGGCCTCTTAAACTTTTTCAAGACGAAATATCCACAAATATAACAGAAATCATCTGGTTTGTTTTTGCAACACTGGCTAGACATATTTTTAAGCAATGTGTATTTATCAAATACCACGCACAACACTAAAGACAAATTAATTTTACTTGTTTACTGATCGACACTCAGAGCTATAATGAAGTAAATGATATTAAAATATACATTTTGTTTGGAGTGATAAACTTGAAATCCTTCTTCGCAGTACTAATAAAGTGAAAGTATAATAAATAGGATTTAGCAGGTAAAAATTCCCGGAAATATTGTCCAAAATTAATACATGTAATAAAAGATTTACATCAGGTAATGAGAGTCTACTTAATAAATTTCTTTAAAACCACAACAGAAAATCATTTTTGGGTTAATACCTAGAATTTGAAGTAGTACATTCATTTTAAAATGTATTAAAACGCCTATTATAAGATTTTTTTTATATTTTTTTCTTTTTCTTTTGTGCAAAAAAAAAATCTGTGGGTGGTACAGACCAACTGTATTTTAATTAGTTATTGCTATATAAAAACTGAGCTTAACAAACAAAAATCACGTCATCACAAATTTTATGCAGGCCTGTGTAATCTACACAAAAAAAAAGCTGAGAGGTCAGCTATTTAATAACTTATAACTTTCTTAGGAGGCTAGCTATGATGAAGATATTAATATATTCTATTAACCAAGTATGAAACTGTCACTGTATACTAGTTTTGTATGATTTGTTCGTGGTTTCTATAAACAACGATTAAGTAATTTTACTTTGTGTTTAAGTACAAATTTTCTTGAAGAAATAAAAATGAAAAACAATATCACTTACTTTCCGCTTTATTGGTAAAATACCATAACTATTGCTTCGACACACAGTGTCTTCCTCAGATGGAGTTATATTACAAACTAAACCTAAAGGGTGCTAACAAATTTAAACTTGCATTACTATAATTAAGAAATACTTGGAGGAATGGTTCAATAAAGGGCACTTTATGTTCAAGATGTAAACCTTATTACACAAAGGGACAAAATTTACCGAGTACAAACACAAAAATGTGAGAACCAAAATAAAATAAAGATTTAGATGTGAAATAGGTCTAATGAAAGAGAATTGCCTAATTACGTTTGGTTATTAAGTTAATGGTTTCGTATTTTCATATTTCAAAATTTCCAGTGCTCCTAATAAATTCAATTTTTGTTGTAAAATTTTAAAGTTATAGTTAAAGTTATGACCTTCTCTCAGACGTATTACATATTGTTGAGTTGTTCTTATTATTAATATAACTTCACTCATGTTCTTTAATTCTTCTAGAAACAGATCTACCTGTCTGCCGCCGGAGGACGACCGAACCAGAGTCCCGGACGGGACAGGGAAGCTACCAGAACCAGAAGGAACAAAACTTGAATTTTTCTTTCTACATAGCAAATGAAACGCTTAAGGAGCAGACTATTTCTGCAAGTTAGGAGAGCAAATGTAAATAGTTAAGTAGAGCGCTGACTAATTTTAAAATTATATAGTTAAGTTGGCTAAATGAGTAAAAATATATCAAGGTTAGGATCTGCAGTATATGAATTTAGGGTAATTTGTATTAATACAAAGGTATTTTTAATAATATAAAATATTATTAAAAATCCGGTGTGAAGAACACAAATACAGGTTCACTATTAATATTTTTGTGAACGTATCCAAAAATATCTCTCCCCAGAGACGTAGATACGTATTTCACCTTTCTACAGGCTCATCGGTACGCCCCTGCTGGAGAAAGAATATTTCCAGACACATTCACAAAAAAGAACCACATCACCACATCACAGGAATTATCCAGACCGGGCGTAGAAGTAAATTTACTTCTACGCCCGGTCTGGAGCGTGTTACTTGAAATGCTCTTAAAAATGTGACCCACAATTTTTTAGGAAACAGAAAATCTGGCAATTATATAGCACTTGTTAATGAACTTCTTACAAGTTCATTATCTCTGATTCATAAATTGGGCTGTAAGAAGAGCCCTAAAATAAATTTTTTGCACCCGCACCTGGATTTCTTTCCCCTGAACCTCAACGACGTGAGTGAAAAGCGAAAGCTTTCATCAAGACATTTCTGTTATTGAAAAACTTTACCAGGGCAACTGGAACAGTGAAATGTTTGCTGATTATTGCTCAATATTGATATCAAAAACTGCCAAAGGCCAGTATAAAATTAAGAAAACATTTTAAACAGGGCGATACCATACAATTTGTTGTTATTACTATTGTTAGAATTATAAAAGAAACGAAAATTGTAGACAGTTTCTAAAGAAAAATTAAAGAAATAAAAATTTGTTGTTACGATAATATTTTGCTGAAATCTTGATCGTTTCTTAATACGAATAGAATACATATTTCCTGAGAATTTCATTAAAATATACGAACATTAACTGAATGTTTATTTATCGACGACGCCCAGTATATTTTCACCAAATCATTCCTTCAAATTTACCCCTCTATTGTGATAATATTTCACCAATATTGAATCGAATTAGATAATGATATTTTCAAAAATAAATAAGTACATATAATAAACGGCTAGGTGAAATTCACTGTCTGAGCTCATAATATTTTAGAACGCCTTATTTCCTAAAGCGATGTAAATCTATAAAACACGGTTTTAAAGCCCTTATCAATAAATTTACTTTCAACCGTTCGTTGTTCGGCGGGACGAAAGCATGTGCGTTATTACCCCTTGGAGGAGACGACGCTTTCTAACCTTCATAAAGCAAGCTTTCGGTATAAAAGTTTAGAAATGTCACTGAGCCAGAGCTTACTTTATGTTATGTTTGGACAACACGTGCTTGCTGACGTTTATACTAAAAATATGATGTAATATTTCACGTTTTATGTCTTTCTACTTCTCTGGCGGAAGAAAAAATCTTGAAACTGTGACTGTTGGAAAGTGCTAATATCGTTTTGTATTCCTTTACAAAAATGACTTTGTTTATGTAAAGATATACAGGGTGTCCAGAAACTCTCCTGACAAACGAAGACCGGAGATTCCTCTGATAATTTTAAGACAATTAAATCCACATTCACCTAGTCCGAAAATGCTTCCTAAGGGAGCTAGAGTTCTTTGAAGATGGCGCCTTGTATTTATTTTTTTTAAATTCCTCCAGAACGCTTCTATTTAGAAAAACAAAAACTGGTTTGCTTATTTATCCTCCAGAGATGAATCGATTCCATCAATTGCGAATTTCTAGTACCGGTCATAGGCGTCCGTTTTGGGTAGGTCAACGGTTATTTTAAGGCATAACTTTTTTGTCTTTAACTTTTAAGCATTTGTGACACTAGATTATTAAATTTTCAGGTATTCCAGTACTAAAATGTACTCTTACTTTAAGTCGGTAGGATACACCGTTTTCTAGAAAAATCGATTTGTAAATTTTTCGTTTTTTCTTCATTAAAGTTCAATTTTTTATTTTTTGCAATAGTTAGCTCTAAACTGCCAACAAAAGTAAAACCTACGTTTTTCATTGTCAAATTGTTGTCAGTTCGCGAAGTTTATCTTTTCATTTTTTACTTTGTGTTATTCAAACACAACGATTTCAATTTTTTAAAAAATGGTTTTTACTAATGGGGAATACGCCGATATGCATTTAGTTTATGGCGAAATGAGGTGTAACGCTCGAGCGGCGCAACGTAGATACGCTGAAAAATTTCCCAATCGTCAGCATCCCACTCACTCAACATTTACAGCTCTTCATCAACGATTAAGAGAAACAGGTTCAGTGGTCCCAAAAAATAATGAAACAGGGAGACATAATGATGTAACAGCAGAAATTCGCAATTGATGGAATCGATTCATCTCTGGAGGATAAATAAGCAAACCAGTTTTTGTTTTTCTAAATAGAAGCGTTCTGGAGGAATTTAAAAAAAAATAAATACAAGGCGCCATCTTCAAAGAACTCTAGCTCCCTTAGGAAGCATTTTCGGACTAGGTGAATTTGGGTTTAATTGTCTTAAAATTATCAGAGGAAACTCCGGTCTTCGTTTGTCAGGAGAGTTTCTGGACACCCTGTATAAAAAATCGTATAATTTCAATATCTGAACTTCAAATTCAGATTGCTAACAATCTGATTTTATTTCAAACGTACATATCACAATAGTATATGTTGATCTTTGGTGAAATTAATTGTTTCAATTTAGATATACGAGGTTTATTCAGATTTAACAACACAACATTTAGAGAGAATAGTAGAAAATATAAGACAAAAACATTTTTAGTAATACGAAGAATGTCTGTTATGATTTGCATACTGGGACATAGAGGGCGCCACTAATCAAATGTCAGTACTTAAAATTAACCTCCATCTTTAGTTAGCCTAAATCCAAGGTTTCAGTGCGATATGTGTACTGTTGTAGCTGCTAGGGATGAGCGAATATATTGATCACAGTGATTATTCACGGTGAATTTTCAATCGCTGTTTTAACCGTTTCGTTTATCGCCTCAATCACAGCGACTACAGTTTTATATTATACAATAATAATAATAACTTTATTTTGAAGACATGCTTCGTACAGCAAAATACAAGAAAATATAGATACAGCACGATAACATGTTGGAAAACTTCAAATAAAATGTAACAGTTACTATTATATTATGTGTGAATCTTATGGAAATGCTGCCAAATAATAATTTATGAACATGCAATAAATATTCCTTGACACTTCTCTTAAATAAATAAAAACCGTTAGTTGCTTTTATTTTTTTTTTGGTAATTTGTAGTAGAGGATACATCCTCTCAACTCTAATCCCTTCTAGTAAAAAAAAGTATTATGTTTCGGCGGTAACAACTAATTTTATTATCCTGCCTCGTGTTAAATGTATGATTTACCTTCTCTTTATTAAAATTAGCGTAACACTTATGAACAAAGCACAGTACAATAAGTATGTGTAAGTCATAGAAAGTGAGAAACTTATGTTCCTCAAACAAGGCCCCGCACGACTCTGCTGTCTTTAGGCCGAAAATTATTCGCAACGCTGTTTTTTTTGCATTAAGAATATTCTTTGACTTGACGACGAACATCCCCAATATATTATGCCATATCGCAGAACTGATAAGAAGTTTGGGTGATAAAAAGATTTAATATATCCGGACTGCATGTTCTTTTCAGGGACTTCAATGCATAACATATTTTACCCAATCGTTGGCATAAATTTTGAATATGATTGTCCCATTTCAAATTACTGTCTAACATTAAACCCAACACCTTAGTCTGATAATTGATGGAGAACCGGTAACAATGTAATCCAATTTCTTTATCTGTTACCAAATTCGATTTTATATTTTGGAATATAACACAAGCTGTTTTTTCTTTATTAAAAGAAAATCTGTTAGCTTCAAACCATAGACATAAATTGTCATATGCAAGGTCACTTAAATGGCATAGCTCATTTATCGTGTTTCCCGTAATAACTACGCTTAACATCGTCGGCGATTAATGACTGTGCAGTTAGTTCCCCCAAGATATAAAGAGATGTCATTAATAAAGACTAAAAGTGGAGACTATAAATAGTGTTGGGCCAAGGATTGAACCCTGTGGAACCCCAATATCAATACTTACATCATCAGATGTATTGCCTGCACAACGTACTCTTTGTGTTTGATTACTTAAATATGAACGAAGCCAGTCGTAAGCAATCCCTCTGATGCGCATCCTTTCCAATTTTCCATTCGCTTCGAGTTTCAACATTCACCGTTTAGAATATTTCGCCATTAGCATTTACCGCTTAGAATCGTACACTTCCGTAAATTAATATTTCACCATTAACAGTTTAGAATCGCTGACTTGCGAATACATAGACAAGTAATACTGGATTTATTAATTAATTTAATATAATGTTCTCTAGCGTAAATGTGCCTTCTATTAAAAATACAGTACTACAAACTGAGAACATTCATACTTATGTAACAATATACCTACATTATCTATCACAACCCGAAAATCCTAAATTATCATTGCAATCATTTACAATTTTAATAATAATAATTTTTTTTATGAGATAATTTAGATATAAAGAAAACATGTAAGTAATTATATACAATTAAATATTTATTAAAACAATTAAACCAAATTAAAAAGTATGACTCGTATTACAAAATTATCGATTAAAGAATTCCTATCTTTACAATATCTGTAATAGGGCAATATTTTCATATAAACAAACTTAATTATTTTCACCGAGACAACGACAAACAATTCTAAGACCAAATAGCTTATGTCTGAATTATCTATGAATCACCATTCATCATTAAAGAAACAACTACTCTTCACCGTTCACTATATAAAAATATATTATATTTTCACAAAGCAAACGGTGAACGGTGAAGCGCTCACTTATTGTTAATGGTGATTACAATCATTATTAAGAATCACTGCTCTTTTGAAATCAACATTTGTATTTTCACTGTGAATGTAAAGTCACCGTTAAGATCATCTCTAATAGCTACAATGAACTGTCATTAAGTTTATGAAATTAAGCAAAAGAGAATGCAAATCCTTTGTTATTGCTATAATTGATTTGCTTTACAAAATATGTATTATTAAGTTTATGTAATTAAGCAAAGAACTAATGATTATGTAAACGTTTTGCATAAGATCTTGTGTTCGTTTCGATTTGGTAATAATTAATTTAATAAACTTGTCTTATTTTTTCTTTAAGTGGAACCTTCTCCTTTATTTAATATCACCTCCTGTTTCTTTTCTTTCCTTTCTGACTTCGTTACTCAACTACTTAAGACTTTCGGTGGTGGGTTCGTTAGCGGAATACGAATTGCTCGTGTCGTATAATTTATAGTCAGTATAGCAACGTTTCGCGACCATCTCACTGAGCTTTAAGCCGTTGGCACTTGTCACTTTAAGTTCAACCCACCCACACAAGGTAAGTCCCAGGAGGGTGTTTGTATTGGGCAACTTTTTAACAAGCCAGATTTCGTGGACTCTTATTGTTTGCACCCTTTGAAGGTAGCAACTTTACAGCACAGACCTTGCATCCGGTGATTTTCGTTTGTTTCGGTACTTAAAGGAGTTCTTTGGTAGTCAACGGTTTGACGGCGACGAAAATGTGAAAACTGCAGTCATGGATTGGACTTCTTCAGAAGTGGCAAATTTCTTTGACATCGGAATTCAAAAACTTGTTGAACGATATGACAAATCTTTGAACAAAAATGCAAATTATAATAATAATAATAATAACCTTTATTACCCAACAGGAAGACATTTTCAGGATAATAATTATGATAATTATAAACAGTTGCTATCTACAATAGTATATGATTGTTTCGGCCTTTACTTGATGAAATTCCATTATAACTATTAAGATAAAATAAAACAAATTTTATGAATTTCACTTTTTAATTAACACTGTAACGAGTCGTTTCGCACCAACCTGGGCTTCGTCAGACATATAACTAACTTATTTACAAAATTTTTTTTTTTTTATATTGAACACAAGTAAACGGTAACAAGCAAAAACACATGTTTTATTTTAAAAATAGTCAGAGGGATGGGTGCTTTTTATTACTGGATGTCTATGAACAAAACTTTCGCTACGGTATATACAATATGTACTGTTCTTAAGTAATAAAACTAGAGGTTTACATTATATTACAGGGAGGTAAAGAATTCTATGGAAAAATACAAAAATACAAAATATAATATGTAACTGTCTGCATATCAAATAAATAGATTGAGTAAGGGTGAATTATTTATTTCTAATTGATCATTTAAGATCTTGTCAGTTTTCTTTAATTTATTTATTTCAAGTGACTAATAAATTAATTTTTTTGCCCTTATTTTCTACATGTAATATTTTAAATTCTTTGTTAAAATTGTGGTTCGTTGAATTGATATGAGACGCATATGAAGAGTCACTTTTATTATTTCTAAATGAAGAAAAATGTTCTTTGACGCGTATTTCAAACGATCTGCCTGTCTGTCCGATATAAGTCATAGGGCAACTACCGCAGGTTAACTCATAGACCCCTGACTTTTTATTGTTGTTTGTTAAATCCTTATTGTTTTTTATAAATTTGGATAAATTGTTATTAGTTCTATACGCTGTATTAATGTCAAACTTTCTTAAATATTTACAAATTTTTGTGCTTGAAGAGCCTATAAACGTGATCATTTTAAATTTTTGGGTGTTATTATTTAATATTGGGTAAACTTGTGATATGGCTTTTGTAAGGAGTTTTTTATTTAAAATGTTATCTATTATATTACTTTTATATCCATTGTTGATAGCTATTTGTCTAATTAAATTTAACTCTTTCTCGAAATTTGTTTGGTTCAACGGAGTATTTATTAATCTATGTATAAGACTATGATAAGCCGCTAATTTGTGTTGTATCGGATGGCAAGAAGTGTTATGTATAATAATATCTGTAGTTGACGGTTTGTGGTAAATAGCAAAGTTACATTTGTTGTTAATTCTAGTAATCGTTAAATCGAGAAAGTTAATACTATTATTTGTTTCCTGTTCCATTGTAAACTTAATATTTTGATGTAATGTATTAATATAATCAAATAATAAATTTAATTGTCTATTTGTTCCTATGAAACCTAGTAATATGTCATCTACGTATCTGTACCAAAATAATACATTTTGAAAAAGAGGATTTTTTGAAATAGAATTTTCAAGATGATCCATAAAAATCTCAGTTAATAACGGACTTAGGGGATTACCCATGATTAAACCTTCTTTGCAAGTGTATATGTTTTCATTGAATTGAAAGGAAAGTAATTTTGTTCTATGCATAAGTTTAGTAGATCAAGAATTTCATTAATAATTAACGGATTTACATTATTTTTATGGAGAAGATCTTTTACTAAAATAACCGTTTTTTTCTGGAGGGATACTAGGGAATAAATTTTGAACGTCGAAGGAAATAAGTTTCGTGCTAGACGTTAAAGTAACGTCTTTGATTTTGTTTATTAGTACATATGAGTTTTTTATGCTTAATTTAGGTTTAAATCCTGTATATTTAATAATGATATCTATAAGCCTTTTCGAGAGTTTGTAGGACGGAGCTGTCACATATGAAACAACCGGACGAATCGGGTGATGTTCTTTATGTAATTTTGTAAGTTTTGTTCATAGACATCCAGTAATAAAAAGCACCTATCCCTCTGACTATTTTTAAAATAAAACATGTGTTTTTGCTTGTTACCGTTTACTTGTGTTCAATATAAAAAAAAAATATATATATTTTGTAAATAAGTTAGTTATATGTCTGACGAAGCCCAGGTTGGTGCGAAACGACTCGTTACAGTGTTAATTAAAAAGTGAAATTCATAAAATTTGTTTTATTTTATCTTAATAGTTATCTACAATAGTATATATACATAAATAAAAAATTTAGAAAAGAACGAAGAATTAACAATACACAAAAAAAAGTTAATTCAAAATATGTTTATATAAAATTTAGAAGTTATGTTATGAAAACAGCTTTAACAAAGAAAAGTAAGAGCAAAAGTAAACAATGCTAACTGCAGAATGGGTCCAGATCCAAGGTGTTGCAATTCCGCTTCATGTGTACCAAAGGTGCCTTCTTTAAAACGTTAGATCTGGCCGTCGGCAATAGAAACGTGGCACACGAACGTGTACGGTAAGCCGGCGTAAGAAAATAAACCTGAGACAGCAGGCTAGATGCATCCATGGAGTTGTTGACTAGTTTCAAAAGAAAGGTGGCACTTGCTTCTATTAATTAGAGAGCGAAAACCAAATGTCTATTGGCCAAAGCATTAGTCCGTCCCACGCATTGGATAAATTCCATCGCACTTGAGGTATTTACGGAAACGCTTCTGAATTATCTCCAAAGCGATCTGTTGGTAGTCGTAGTATGGATACCACACAACTGCACCATACTCCAGCACACCCCGCACAAAGGCATAGAACAGACACTTTAAATTCGACGGATTACTCAAGTCACGACCAGTTCGTATCAGGAAGTTGGAAGCAACGTTACAAACAGAAAAGATATGGGCGGTAAATTGAAGCAACACATCAAACAAAGTGCCCAAGTCTTTAACTTCTGGGTTAGGATATATATATTATTATTATTAAAAACTTCAGATCTACGAGATATCACCATTTGGGCTACACTGTATGGAAATGAATTCGCAACCCTTGAAATGTCACAATGGCAAATTTGTCAACATTTAAAGAGATTTTGTTTTCATTACACCAACTGTGCACCAACTTCAAGTTGTTACCAAGCTCGTAACAATCTTCAATGTTTGTAATTTAAGTTTTAAGTTATCTGCGTAAGCCAAAACTCCGCAATCCAGTGAACAGAGTAAATCATTAACAAATATATTAAAAAGTAAAGGCCCCAAATTAGGACTTTGTGGTACACCGGATGTTGGATGGAAACATCGAGAGTGGAAACCATTGAAGCAGACATAACATGAGCGAGAAGCTAAGTAAGAAGAAATGAGATTTTTACAACAAAGAAGAGAAACCAAAGACATCTAATTAAGATATTAGTATTGAGTGATCGATGGAATCGAAGGCTTTGGCAAAATCTGTATATATTACATCGACCTGAAGGCAATCACTAATAAATTGCGTTATTTGTACCAAATTAGTAGCAACAAAACCATGTTGGTAAGGAGACAGCACCTGTTGGTTGAGCAGTACCTCAGACACTATTTGTTCATATATTAAAGATTCGAAAACCTTAGCAAAATTGCTTAATTTGCTTAATATGGTAACTGGTCTATAATTGGAAATATCATTGCGATTGCCACTTTTATGTACTGGCACAACACTGCCAATCTTCCAAAATTCAGGAAAGGAACCAGTAGAAATAATTAAATTGCTAAGGATTCACAGGTCCACAATCTCTAATGATAAAACTTAGTAGACCGTCGTGGCCATACGTTTAATTAGATTTGAACTTGCGGATGCAGTTCAAGTTTGTACAGTAACTGGGCATATAATGATATTATTAGTGCAAAAAGACGTACCGTCGTGCAAAAGTACGACCGATGAAAAAATTCACCAAATACGTCCACTATACCTTGAGACGTAGTAATTTCATTATTGTTAAATACAATGCAACCAGGTATCCTAGAACTGGCCCTCCTGTTATTTACAAACTTCCAGAAAGAAGCAGGGTCCTGAATTATTTGTGCTTCTACGCGGGACTGATAATGTCCGCTTTTCTGATCTCGAGCTACGTCAAAGATCGCAGTCTATTAAATTCATTTCGGTGACAGGGCGACCTACTTTTTTTCCACTTCCTGAAATAATACTCCTTCATCCGTAATAGGTATTTGATATCAGGATTGTACCAAGGAGGAAAACGATGACGACCAGAAGTCCTAATCTTGAGAACAGAATTGTCCACTATAGAAAACCATATAGTGCAGAAACAGCAACATTCATATCAGTGGAAGGGTTAATGAAAGACCAGTCAACACCAGCCAACTGATCATATAACTGCATAAAATTTGCACGATTGAAGTTGTCGGATATTGTCGTTAGAAGGAAAATAAGCCATCTCCTTCGTAAAAACGTTGAAAATTAAAGTGATATCTAAAGCCGGGTTATAAAGATCTTCACCAACCACCGGGTAATAGAAATTTAGACATTTGGGAATGTCTAAATTTCTATTACTGCTTCTTTTAACGAAACTGACATTTTCTAAATTGAAGTTGTAACCGATATCTATACGATGTAGAGCTAATGCTGACTTTTCTATGTTGTGTGAATTAACATGAGCCACATGTTCTTTGTATCGTGTTTGAGCATTTCTTCTGGTTTGCCCGATGTATAATTTTGGACAAAAATTATAACTTATTTTGTAAATGCCTGACTCTTTCAACGGATCTGTGTTAACAATTTTTGTCTTTAGACACTGTTGTAACTTATTATTGTTGGAGTAAGCTGCATTTAAATTGTATTTTTTAATCAGTTTTATTACGCTGTTATGCCAATTTTTATGAAATAATATCTTACAGTATTTTTTATTGTTGTTCAAAGTGTCTGGTGCTAGAGTGATTTTTGAAGTTTTGAGCCTTTTCTTTTCTATAGTTCTATAGTTCAAAAATTCTTTTATTGTAAATACCACTACAATATTGTTTCGCCATACAATGGCTTCATCAGGTGGATGAAATACTGAATATGTACAATACAAGTTTGAATATTTATGTGAAAATTATAGGGCAAATGGTCGTGGAAAAATTTTTACAATCTTAAATTTAGTAGAGAGGAGTTGTTTAAATCTAGTTGGTCATTTAAAGCTAATCCTAAACTATTGTATCTATTAATTTCTAAGTTTTCTAACAGGTTAAGTTTTTTACTTTTTTCTTGAATGTGTAAAATTTTGAAATCTATATTAAATCTATGATTGATATCTATAGAATGACTTGCGAAAGTTGAATCTGTTTTCTTTTCTTTATGGCTTCTCTCGTGTTCTTTCATCCTAATTTTGAATGTCCTCCCTGTTTGTCCGATGTATACCTTATTACAATCTTCGCCTGTTAACTTATACCTATACACCTGAGTTTGATTCTTTGTCTATTTTATCTTTGTTGTTTTTAATAATGTTCTGTATAGTATTGCCTGTTTTAAATGATATATGTTCGTTATTATTTTTTTTAATGAAAGTACCAATTTTTTCCGAAACTTTTCCTAAGTAAATGATTGAATTATAGGAATTAATTATCTTGTATTTTAATTTTGGATAAACTAAGGAGAGGGTTTTAGATTTTAGTTGGCTATTTAGGATGTTATTGACAATATTTATAGAGTAACCATTGTTTAATGCTATTGTGTATATTCTATTTAGTTCTAGGTCGAAATTACTTTTACTCATAGGTACATGAATTAATCTATATACCAATGATTGGTATGCTGGTAACTAATAAACACGAGTTCGCTATATACCATAAATCAACACATACAGATACCACAATACACGCTAATTCTTTTCATCCTATAACACACAAATTATCAGCATACCAATCAATGGTATATAGATTAATTCATGTACCTATGAGTAAAAGTAATTTCGACCTTGAACTAAATAGAATACACACAATAGCATTAAACAATGGTTACTTTATAAATATTGTCAATAACATCATAAATAACAACAAAAATCTAAAATCCTTTCCTTAGTTTATCCAAAATTAAAATACAAGATAATTAATTCCTATAATTCAATCACTTACTTAGGAAAAATTTCGGAAAAAATTGGTGCTTTCATTAAAAAACTTAATAACGAACATATATCATTTAAAACAGACAATACTATACACAACATGTTTAAAAACAACAAAGATAAAATAGACAAAGAATCAAACTCTGGTGTATATAAGTTAACATGCGAAGATTGTAATAAGGTATACATAGGACAAACGGGGAGGACATTCAAAATTAGGATGAAAGAACACGAGAGAAGCCATAAAGAAAAGAAAACAGATTCAACTTTCGCAAGTCATTGTATAGATATCAATCATAGATTTAATATAGATTTCAAAATTTTGAACATTCAAGAAAAAACTAAAAAACTTAAGCTGTTAGAAAACTTAGAAATTAATAGATACAATAATTTAGGATTAGCTTTAAATGACCAACTAGATTTAAACAACTCCCCTCTACTAAATTTAAGATTGTAAAAATTTTTCCACCACCATTTCCCCAATAATTTTCACATAAATATTCAAACTTGTATTGTACATATTCAGTATTTCATCCACCTGATGAAGCCATTGTATGGCGAAACAATATTGTAGTGGTATTTACAATAAAAGAATTTTTGAAACTAGAAGTTTAATTACTTAGTTCTTAGCTTTTCTTTTCTAGTTTGTTTTTAATTTTCAATGCTAATTTTTTGTCGTAACCAATCGATTCTGCAACTTTAACTATACAGTCTAATTCTTTCTTACAATCCATAGAGAGATAGAGGGATTGACCGTAATCTGTTGATAAAAAAATAAAAGACTTTATTTAAAAAATAGTCGTCGCATAATTTGATTGTACCACTTTATTTCCATCCATTTAATCAAAAATCCGGTTTAGTACAGTTATCCCATGGATTTCCCAATTTGTAACAGACTACCATATGTATTATACGAAATTTATATTTGTGTAAAGGTAATTACACGTTTTGTCTTGCCTAAAAATTAATTAAAATTTTTCATTAAAAATATAAATGCGTTTCATGAAAAGGTAATTTAAAACTCAGAGAACAAAATAGAATTTAATAGCATGGATCTATTATTAAATCCATTAGTGCGGTAAAATCAATTCGTCTCGCTCCAGTATTCTATCACAGAAAACTGAAACGTTATTGTACATTCATACCTCAAAATCTACGGAAGGCCGACACTCTCCCATTACAACCACTACGTTCCGATTAGATATAATAAACGTTTATGGTGTCGATTCCGGTCCTGCGTATATCGAATTATAGAGGGGAGGCAGATTCTAACCAAGCGTGGCTATCTCGCATTATTTTCGATATGCAGATTGTTAATTAAATCTGCCCAGAGCCATATTTACATGACAGCAATCTGTCTGCAACACGGAACGGCACGGGCTGGGGAATCCGTACCACAGTAGGACGGTTCGGGGGGGGGGCCATCGGCGGCCGACTGCGTTACGCCGTCGAACCGAACCGGGCCGGG
Organism: Melolontha melolontha; assembly: GCA_935421215.2. Taxonomy (NCBI): domain Eukaryota; kingdom Metazoa; phylum Arthropoda; class Insecta; order Coleoptera; family Scarabaeidae; genus Melolontha; species Melolontha melolontha. The sequence continues at coordinate 145,655,224 of OW285238.1, read as the reverse complement.
ATTTTAATTATGTCGTGTAACCGTGCGTAATTTTATTAATATAAATATGTATTTCCACATTTCGTCCCTAGTTAAATTAATATACATATTTGTTAGAATTAAAATAAAAAGAGATAATGAGAAAACTTTAAAAGTTTTAATAAGTTTAAGAGAAACAATCGTCGCTTAATAAATTATTGCGGTCAATATCAGCCCATCTCTTTTTTAAGGTATTCTTTATTAGATTTTTTCAATAAGGCTTACGAAGATCTTATAAAATCTAACTGTCATTTTCATTTTAATTATAATTTTCTTTTTGTAGTTATTTTCCTCGGAAAAATATTTTAATTAAAATACGTCAAAATATATATAAAAGAAAGAGTTAAAGTTAAAACGATAGTCGAAAAGATCGAAGAAAGGCAACCAAATTAGTTTGGATATTCGATAAAAGTAAAAGGGCGGAACTGAGAAAGTGAAAGAAATATAAGAATCCACCTAGGCAAAAAGAAAAATTAGTTAATTATAAAATCTCTAATAATGTTTCAGTGTTTTTTATATTCCTGCTCAAAAATGATAACACGGCAAAAAAATGTCTAATTCTTCTATTGATAGACGACCTCTTTCAGAATATCGTCTTCAAAATAATGGCGACGAAGACCTTATCTTCGTCAACCAAACAAATGAATGTTTATAAAAACGAAACCAACTCTTCAAAGCCTATTATAATTTGCAATTACATCAATGGAACCAACATTGCTTTATTGTTTAACATTACTATCCAAATAAATAACATCAAATTGTATTTTAAGGGATAAATTTCATCGTTTCGATATATCGATTTGAGTTTATTTTCATGTACCAAACAAGCGAATGCTTGGATAAGCAAAAATCTTCATCATCATAAATCTTCAAGGCACATTGAAATTTTGCAATTACGCCAGTGGTACCAACTACCATTCAGATAAGGAACATCGCATTGTATTTTAATGAATAAATTTTATCGTTTCAATATATCAATTTGAGTTTATTTTGGTGCACTAAACAAACGGATGCTTGTGTAAGCAAAATCATCACAAATCTTTAAGGCATATTGAAATTTTATAATTACACCAGTAGTGCCAACGCTGCAGTGCGCTTTTACATTACTATTCAAAAGAGAAACATTGCTATCTACGGCGCGCAGGCGTCGCGATGGGGTCTGAAGATGGTCAAAATCTAAACGAAATCCGTAGTCGTATCGCACAATAGTCTGGGAGCTTCTATTTATGGTATATGCCCTTAATCAGTGGAGACGAATATGGGTGACTAAAATAAAAGATGGTAGGTAGCGCCACTCCGTTTTGGTTACGGAAGCTCAGAGGAGCTCAGGGGGTAACGGAGAAAAGGGATTGCGCGATCTTAGACGCATGCGCACACTACAAAAAAATACAAACGCTAAATACCTAACCGGAAGGCAAAATGCTGCACAGGATACCTGCAACCTGAAAATACATGTTCAAACTCCAACTTGCTTAAGAGAGAATAAAACAAAGTAAACGAAGGTAAAGAAAAGGCTCGTAAACAGTTAACTCGTATATTAATACATTAATTCTTGTTCATAATAACAAAAAACTTAATTTTGTTCAAAGTTAGTCAAATAAACACCCTGTATAAATACCACACTGTATATATGACAAAATGTAAATTCTGAAATGTTGAATAAAAGGGTGATTAAATGAATGAAAATAAGCTACAATAACACAAGTATAAAAAAAAATATTAAAATAAATTTCAAGGGTATAATGAATATGACGCTAATAATAAAAAATAACAAAAGACATCATTAGTCTAGATACAGTTATAAAGGACAAAAATTAGTCTTTCCTGAGGTACCAAACGAAAGCTTTACAGCTAATAATAATTATTATTAAATTAATTAAATGTAATTTGTATAACGTATATCTCAATAAAATTTTATATAGTAAAAATTATACCTGCACGACTTGCAGACAAACTTTTTTTTTCTGTCGCCAGATATTCATAGATACAGAAGAAATTCTCACGATAAATCATTTTAGAATAACTTTAAGAGAAATAATATATATATATATATATATATATATATATATATATATATAGTAAACCTAATCAGTAGGCGATTAAAGGTAGGCGATAAAAACTCTACATGTTTCGTAGAGTTTTTTAAATACATATATTTTGAAGTAATATACAGACCTTTAATCGCCTACTGATTAGGTTTACCATATCATACCAAGGTCACGAAGTTATTATATATATATATATATATATATATATATAACAATTGATAAATTATTGGAGTTTTTCGGCTTTTATATGAAATATTTACAAATATCAAATAAGAATGTATGTAATTGCAGAGTATAATTTGTATAATCGTATTGAGCTTATTGTAATTTTTTCTATAAAAAAAAAATTGTAGGAATCACTTCTTCCATATAACAAACTCACTGCCACTCTCCGATAACGCATCTCACTTGTCACCATTTTGTGGTGATCTATAAAATGCGAAATACATTTTTATTTGTTCATTTTATAGTTCAAGTTGAGTAAAGGAGTATTAATATTAACTAGCAATACCTTCTCAAGATTCTCTTCTGTAAAATTTGTTCTCTTTGAGTGAAATATATCCTTGTAGATAAAAAACGTCCTTTCTTCATCGCAACTGGTTATAGGTGCATACTGGAAATATTCTTTTATTTCTTCATATTTAGCCGTTAGATTTTGTGGAATTGTCTCCATACATAATTGCTGCAATGTAATTAAATCTGGTTTTCTATTAAGAATTGCTTCAAATTTTTGCCAAAGGCCACATCCGAAGTCACTTGGAATACTTTTCAAATTATTAACAGCCACATATAATGTGGTTAATCCGTCATTTAATTTGAGATTTCGATTTTCAAAATAAGTGATTAGTTTTGGAAAATTTCCAAAGTGTTCCTGAAGAAAGTACAATTGATTTTTTAAATTTGGAATTTGTATTAGTTCCTTGCGCTCATATATATTTCGAGCATCGTCATTTAAATATGTAACGAACTTCGAAATTTTCTGCATAAAAACTAGTAGCTTCCAATCATGTTCCCCATCTAGTTATTATTGAAGTGGGAGGCAGTAAAAAAGATGGAAGTTTTTCCCTGTAAAGAGCTACTCTTAATGCCGCTTTCCTAAAAATTTTTTAATAGCGGATGCAAGTCCATCAACTTCCGGAAAGGTGGCTCTGATATATTAACAAATTCTTTGGAGAGCATGTGCTGCACAAGTAATATGCAGCATATTTAGGATATGTTTAGGATATGTCTGCCCGTTTTTAACATATATGCAGCACTGTCACTGACAAATAAAAGTATTTTTTCTTTGTATCTGTTGTCCGAATGAAGCATTTGGTGCATATTCTCGTAAATGGTTTTAGCTACTGTTTCCGAATCAACTGTATTTATAACTTTTGTTGCTATTACATATGCGTTATGTGTGCGTTGGATATAGTATACCAGCTATAACACTATTCCATAGGTATTGATTTAAAAGATGGCTTCTAATACATTCTATTGCTTTCGTGTAGCACTTAGAAACATAATATTTGCATAAGGTGTTGTTAAAATTAGTTTCCCATTGGATAACGCATCTGTTGGCCGATGAACAGAAAACGGCTAGGAAGAATTGGTGCCAAAACGCTATTTGACTTTCGACTTTAACGCAGGAAACTCTAAACATTTGTACAACATCATAAGTGATTATGAATCTTGGATTTACTCATACGAGCCAGAAAGTAAACGCCAGTCGTCTGTTTGGGTGTTCCAAGCTGAAGAAAAGCCGACAAAGATCATCTGTCCCCAATATTATGGTCGCGACATTTTTCTCGAAAGCAGGTCCTACATCAACAATTTCTCTACAAGATCAAAGAATTGTTACTGCCGATTAGTGTACAACCATTTGTTTGCCGCAAGTCATCGCTCAGATCCGAGAAACCAACCCACAACTACGAATCATCCTCCACCAAGACAATTTCCAGTTAGCATACAGCTCGCAAGACAATTGAATTTTTAACGCAACAAGACGTCGAATTGTTAGACCATCCTCCGTACAGTCCCGACCGAAATCCCAACGATTTCTTTACCTTTCCGAAAATCAACGACGGAATGCGTGGTCAAAGGTTCCAATCGTCAGAAGGAGCAGTCGATGCCTTAAAAAACATAGTTTTGATTGTACCGACAAACGAGTGGAATAACTGCTTCCAGAGTTATGAATAAATCTTCAAGGAGAATACCATAAAGTATTTGAAAGTTATCTACTGTCAGTCCAGCTCTATATGCAAAATATAAAGGCAACCCTCATATAGGCCTTTTATTGCTCCCATTAAGCTCCATTTGCTCCTATCTTTTGTAGCATTCTCCATATTTTATCTCTAGGGTCAGTATCAACAGCACTTTCGAGATCCACAAAGCATGTATAAATTGTTATTATATTGTACTTGTCTCTGTTACTCATTTCATTTCCATTGTGCTTGTATTTGGTTGTCCTCAAATTTAATCCTCAACTTAATCTTGTTTCAGGTATTATTTCGTACAGTTTACACATAACGAGGATAATAAGGATTGAGCTAGGCCTATAATTATCACATTTCTTATTATCATCTTTTTCTAATAATCGGAATTATTATAGTCCAGTTTCTTGCAATGTTGATGGTCTTCCACGCTATATTTATTATTTTATGCAATGTTTTGTTTTCAGTCCTATCCAAATACTATTTCCGCCTTTACTCCATCACCTCCGCGGCTTTTCCATTTTTTTGCTAGAATTTGAGAAGTATCAATCGAATATATAAGTACCTAACCCAGTTGTAGGGTCCTCAAGGACGCTAAATGTTAATCACGAATTATCATAAATTATTTAAACCTATTCTCTAACGACCCTTTAAAATGCAAATTATCGCAATGATATTCAAACTTGTTAAAATACGACCACAAAAAATTATTATTAACACGACCTTGTGTTATGCATACATTTATTGAGATTTAAACCAGTACAGTACTGCACTGGTCGTTTATTGTTAGGTGTTCAGCCATCATTATCGGTAACTTGATATCTTTAATTAGGAATTCGCGACTGGCTCTTGACAAATTGCCGAACTCTCAGGAGTCAAGCGGGAATCCAGAAAGAGCGAGGGAGATGGAGAATAGGAGAAGGGAAAGAGGTGGAGAACCAGTGTAACAACGTATACCTTCACAGGGCCAGGGTGAGCGTCAAGATTAACTATTCATTCTTCGTATGTGTGTGTGTGACTAGGTAGGTGTAGGTGAATATTTAATTAAATATCGATCAGATTATAAAATTAATATGTTTACTGGTACTACCGATTCGGTCATGCATGCTTAATTTAGTTATCGAAACTGTCGAACTACATCTACATTAATAACGCGGCGTTATAAGGGCAGATGACGTAGGTATTTTATATGACAAATTTCTTGATTTTAATTCTGATGCAGGCGACAACGTAGTCAAGGTCATGTTGAAAAAGCAATCAGGAAATGAAATGTTCAAGCGTTGCTCTATATTTTATGGGCGTCGTATAATTTTAAGTCTTAAACATACACGATCGCTATAAAACTCGTTAGTAGTTAATTACCACCACAAACGCAGTGCCTAACCATGTGGTCCAAAACTTTATTAACAAAAAAAAATACATTAAATACAAGCTGACAATTTTCCAAAAAAATTGTTGCATGCACGTCACTCTCTGAAGATGACATCACATTAAGCATTTTCACCAAATTCTCATGTTAAGTTTAACATAGGAAAATACTGTAAATTTTCAATTATAATCAATAAAAGCATTAAAATTCTTCAATTTCAGTAAAATTTCAAATTATATTTCGTAAATTACAGACATATAATAAATTTGTACTATTTCTATTGATCTATACCTTCCTTTCTCAACCTTGGGTTCGCGATACCTAAGGGGGGCGATATGATATTAAAGAGGGGTCGCGAAATAGCCTAAACAATAATGAAAAACATTTTATGAAAAGAAAATCATTTATTATCAACATTTTACTTACAATAAGTACACGTGTAAAGAAAAGAAATTAATCAGAATAATTGAAACATACACGAGTAGGTAAACCCCACCAGTTTTGTATAATACAAAGGTATTTTTAATAATATAAAATATTATTAAAAATCTGGTGTGAAGAACACAAATACAGGTTCACTACTAATATTTTTTGTGAACGTGTCCGAACATATCCCTCCCCAGAGACGTAGATACGTATTTCGACTTTCTACAGGCTCGTCGGTACGCCCCTGCTGGAGAAAGGATATTTCCAGACACATTCACAGAAAAAAACCACCTCGCCCTATCACCGTAATTATCCAGACCGAGCGCAGAAGTAAATTCGGCGCTACCTGTTGTCAGACAGCCGAAGTACCTCGCATACCGTCCACATAATTAATGTGAAGTAACGACGCCCTTCCAAAGAGGTTAGCACAGCCAACTCTCTAGAAAACTGCATTTTGTTTGTGCCTTCACTCATACTACGGCTTAACCGCATGTGTAATGTATCAGAATAATTGAAACATACATGAGTAGGTAAACCCCACCAGTTTTGTATAATACAAAGGTATTTTTAATAATATAAAATATTATTAAAAATCTGGTGTGAAGAACACAAATACAGGTTCACTATTAATATTTTTTGTGAACGTGTCCAAACATATCTCTCCCCAGGAATTTACTTCTACGCCCGGTCTGGATAATTTCGGTGATGTGGTGATGTGGTTCTTTTTTGTGAATGTGTCTGAGAATATCCCTTCTCCAGCAGGGGCGTACCGACGAGCCTGTAGAAAGGCGAAATACGTATCTACGTCTCTGGGGAGGGATATGTTCGGACACGTTCACAAAAGATATTAATAGTGAACCTGTATTTGTGTTCTTCACACCAGATTTTTAATAATATTTTATTTATATTATTAAAAATACCTTTGCATTAAAACAAATTAATGTGATGGTTGCATTTGTTTTTCATTTAAATGTTTCTCCATACGTGTTAGGAGTAGGGCTGGGCGATACCGATGTTTTCGATATTGAGTATCAATACTTAGCGATGTATCGGGTCTGTGCACGGTATCGATTCTGAGTACTGGAATAGGTAAAGTATCGATAGGCATCGATGCTTTGGAATCGATACTTTGGAATCAATACCTTGATTCGATACCTAGAAATCAGTAAAAAATTCGAATAAACTAACGTCGTAATATGTAGAAAGCACATTTACATTTGGATTACTTCGCTAAAAGTGCAACAAATTTGCACAACGGCCTACTTCATCTATTTTCTTGATGTAACTCAAGACATTCCCATAAAGATTCGAAATCACCCTTCATAACTTAGTGGTTAAAGCGATGGTCCGGCAAGCCATGCACGTGGATTCGAATCATATTTAAGGGCGATTTTTTTTCTATAAAAAAATCGAATAAACTAGCGTCGTAATATGTAGAAAGCATATTTACACAGCTTCTTCTAATTTTTTAGTCAATCGGTTACTAAACTTTCCGTTAACAAAAGAGAGATATGAAAAATAACTAGATTTCATAAAAAATATCGCGAGGTGCAATGGCTTTGCCATAAAAATAATGAAAAAATTAATTAGAAAGACTAATTTAAAGAAGACAATCCACTAGTCCACATGTTAGATACGTCACCATAATCATGAGAAGAAATACCTGTGTTTACCATACCACCCAATTACGAAAAACGTTAATAGAGTTGTTAAAGAACGAGGTCTCCAAGTTGCTTTTCGGTCTGAGAACACAATCAAAGGTCTTCTAGGTAATACCAAAGATAACCTAAATTTAAATTTGAATTTGAAATCTGGTATCTACAAAATTAATTGCGGTAATTATAATTTGGCATATACAATGTGTCCAAAAAAGAAGTGCTCAGAGTTATACTTCGTGTAAATAAAACAATTTCATCGAAAGAAAACCCAAAATGTGTTAGTCAAAAATGTTTAGTTTTTTTTTGTAATTGAAATTGAAGTTTTTTCCTCTACGCTCAGACTTCATTACGAAACTAATAGATATTTTCTCAACTAGTGTGTCAATTAAAAAAATAAAAACAGATTTAGAAAGGGTAATGACCAGATTTATTGTATTGTATTGTGTTGTAGTGCTAGTCAAAAATGTTTATTTTTTATTGTAATTTACGTATAATTAGGTATGGTAAAAAAAGTAGTATAACTTACTACATAAGATTATGATTAATTAAGATTATGAATAAAACAACCAAAAATAGTTTTTAATCAATATTATATTAATTAATTATGTTTTCAAAATGGCCTCCTTCACATTCGAGACACGCAATAGCCCTGAACGTTATTTGTCTCGTAGCACGTTGAATCATATCAGGGTTTTGTTTTAATCGCTCTGCACAATTCCTTATCCTATTTTCTAATTCTTCTAGTGTGTTCACCGGGCTACTATACACCTCTTGCTTCATTGTGCCCCACAAAAAATAATCCAGGGGAGTCATGTCTGGCGACCTTGGCGGCCACGCAACTGTGCCACCTCGTCCGACCCATCGGTGATAATTTTCATTTAGAAATAATCTTACTGGCCTTGCGAAATGTGCCGGAGCGCCGTCCAACTGCAGCCACATGTTTAGACGAATATTCAATGGCACGTCATCCAGCAACTCTGGTAGTTCATTTTGCAATAATTGCAAAAATCTTTCACCATTTAGAATTCGAGGAAGAAAAATAGGTCCAATTAATAAATTTCCTATCAATGCGGCCCAGACATTGACAGAAAACTGTTCCTGGAATGAGCCAGGCCTTGCTAAGTGTGGGTTTTCATCGGACCATGCGTGTAAATTTCGAAAATTTGTTATTCCATTTCGTGTAAATTTTGCTTCGTCCGTCCAAAGAATTTTGTTGAAAAATTCTGGATTTCTTCTCGTCTGTCTCAAAATCCATGTTGAAAAAATACAACGCTGTACATAGTCTCCTTCATTAATACTCTGTACTCTTCGATAAAGATATGGCCTAAGTCCATTCGCTTTTAAAATCACACCCACTGTAGATTTCGATACATTAAACATAAGCGCTAACCGTCTGAGGCTAATGGATGGATTGCGGAAAACCTCGTCCAAGATATCTTCTTCTGTATTCCCTAGCTGCAGTGCTGCAGCTCTGCCTTGTCCTCCCATATTTCTCCTTCCTAGTCCGTTCTCGCTGAACAATCAGTGAATTGTAATAAATGTCCGGTATGTTGGAACTGGCTGCCTATTCGGGAAGGCTGCTATGTACGCTCGACAAGCAACTCGAGCCACTCCATGGTGCATGACATAATAATAATGCATATCAGCAATATAATTATTTTCAAACATTGAAAGACGCGCCATTTCAGTCCTTAATAACAATAGTCCAAAGCGAGAAACAAATCTAAAAGTGCAGTATACACGGCAATAGTTAACATAACAGAATGTAAAACGAAACAAGGTACACCGAACATCACTTGGACAAACCTAGATATCGACTGAAGGAAGGATGCGGTGTGGGGACACGAGAACAAGGCAGCGATACTCATCACGTGATATTCCTACAACACAATACAATATAATAAATCTGGTCATTATCCTTTTTAAATCTGTTTTTATTTTTTGAATTGACACACTAATTGAGAAAATATCTATTATTTTCGTAATGAAGTCTGAGCGTAGGGGAAAAAACTTCAATTTCAATTACAAAAAAAACTAAACATTTTTGACTAGCACATTTTGGGTTTTTTTCGATGAAATTGTTTTATCTACACGAAGTATAACTCTGAGCACTTCTTTTTTGGACACATTGTATAGGTCAAACGAAAGGCTTAATAATAACCCGTTTTAAAGAACATCGCATATTAAATTTAATAGATCAGAAAAATATAGCGTCGTGAACCATGTATTGAATACGAAATATAACATCAGGGTGGAAGGGTTAAAACTCGGCAAATAGATCAATAGCCCCAGAGAGCTGGATATATATGAAAGCATTGATATCATTAAAAAAAAAATTAATATCGTTAACTCGGACAACGGCCCTATCCCATATAGTTGTCTCATTTCATTCTTAGAAAAGAGGTAGAAAAAGTTTGGGGCGTAAGAATAAACGTATTTGTGCCATTTCTGGAGAGAGGTAAGTTAACATAATTTTAGTTTGTTTTCTATGCGTTTATATTCAGTGTATTATACGTGGACGCTTTGTAAAGTAATCCGCAATTCTTTGTGTTAGTTTTACTGTGCCCCATGTTCTACACTATTATTAGTAGTTTTACCTACAGACGATGACACATTAGTTGTCGAAATAAGTATTTAGGATACGATTATTAACTGTGGTAAGGGCTTTTATATCTCTTTTTTCAGTTTTTACAACACTATAAGATACATTTTGTTGTTTTCAAATATTTTGATTGTAAAATATGAAAACTAAAATTAAAACCAAATTTTTCCTTAAAATAGTGCGAACTATTTACTATTTTAAACAAGGAAATAGTGAATAAAATAAAATTAAAAAACCCTTACCACAATAGAATTTAATGATTCTAAATATGTATTTCTACAACAACGTTGTCATCTTCAGTAGAAAAAACAGTGTAACAATTGAACGCACAAAAACACTCACAGAAGGATTGTTCTGAACGTCTTCTAGTTTAACACTAAATTCTTCAATCTTAAATGCTACAAAAATTACCTACATTTTACTAAAACCCCACCTATTCATGCAAGAGCATTAACCCATTATTTGTAAATTCTATAGAAAAACCGTTTAGAAATATTATAAAAGCCGTAATTTAACATACATTAAAGATCCAATTATGAAACTAATCCTTAAATTATGTTGAAATATAAACTTGGAAATTAATGTTGAGTCAGAATATTTTAATGGCTCAAAACTATCTAATTCGCGGGGCCGTGTGACGTTTTTTATTAATCTCAGACAGTCAGATGTTACGTTGTGATCTGATTCAAGAATATGTCAGGCACACTTGATTTTTCCGGTTGAATCTAATATGCGAAATATGTTCTTTATAACGAGTAAGAATCGAACGGTTTGTTTGGCCGACATATTTTTTATCACAATCCTTACAATTTATTTCTTATATTCCAGATTTGTTGATTACCTCAACTTTGTCTTTCGCGTTGCCTAAGAGAGATTTTAGGGAGTTATTCGACCGAAATGCTACTTGAACATTATACTGTTTAAAGGTTTTACTTAAATTTTTCGTAGTTTCGTGAAACGGTAAACTAATAAATTTTTTGCTCGAATCAATTTGAGGTAGCAAACATGTGGAATCCTGAATTGTTTTTCTTACTTTATGTTTTCTAACTGGCTTGTTTATTATTTCTAAATCGAAACCGTTGTAACTCGCGATTTTCTTAATTAAAGTTCATTCCTTTTCATATATATCCTTTGTCAATGGCATGCTTAACAAACGATTGATAAGAAAATTGAAATAGGCACTCTTGTGCTGAAAAGTATTGTTTGAATCTGCGGTTATAAATCTGTTGACGTTGGTTTCTTTTCGGTAAATATCAAACTCGTAAGTTTTTGTCATTCCTAATTGCTAAGGTATCTAAAAATGGCAAACCTCCGTTGTTTTCCTTTTCAACCGTGAGTTTAATACTAGGAAATTTTGAATTTAATTCTGTTACAAAATAATCTAGGTCGCACTTATTGGTATCAAAAATTGCAAACACATCGTCTACATACCTGACCCATATGTTTGGAAAATATTTGGCTGACTTTTTAAAGCTTTAAAAAGTCAGTCAAATATTTTCCAAACATATGGGTTTAGAATTAGATAGTTTTGAGAGCATTTTTATCTGTAAAAATAGGGATAACGTAATCAACGCAGATTTGGGTCCTATACCAGGTTCTTCTTTATTTGAGTTAATTGACAGTTAGATGTTATTAAAGCAAGAAAAATAGGAAAACCATTAAAAAATATTTGAATTCATGGAATTTATTTTTAAATTCGCTTCATTACAATATTTGCCATTAAAATATTATTTATATTTCAACATAATTTAAGGATTAGTTTCATAATTGGATTCTTAATGTATGTTAAATTACGGCTTTTATAATATTTCTAAACGGTTTTTCTATAGAATTTACAAATAATGGGTTAATGCTCTTGCATGAATAGGTGGGGATTACCACAATGTTGGTAATTTTTGTAGCATTTAAGATTGAAGAATTTAGTGTTAAACTAGAAGACGTTCAGAACAATCCTTCTGTGAGTGATTTTGTGCGTTCAAGTGTTACACTGTTTTTTCTACTGAAGATGACAACGTGGTTGTAGAAATACGTATTTAGAATCATTAAATTCTATTGTGGTAAGGGTTTTTTAATTTTATTTTATTCACTTATAAGCCACAGTCTCCGATTTGTTAGTTAAGGAAATAGTGGTTACATTAATAATATTCTCTTAAAAATTAATTATATTTCATATAACTTTGTATTATATTCATATAATATTAACTTCGTATTTTACCCTACACCAAATAACCAAGAATCTACTTTGTGTTAGGAAGTTTAAACATGAGAAACTTAAAAAAATGTGTTTTCGTTCCCGTAATTTCCCGAGCTGCGCGATTTATTTTCCGACTGAATTCCAAAATAGGAATCACATTATTTGTGCAAATAATGCACTTGAGGACTTTATAATTAACTAGGTAAAGTTTTAATAATAAATGGAATCACTACGCGATTGACATGACAGTACTTCTATCTCGCTGACTTTATTATGTAGCAAAACTGCGCCAATATTATTCAAGTCACACCAACTAACCTACCGTAAACATATTTATATCATCAAAACCTTTTAGTATTATTAGAACACGGTCAGGGGCGATTCAAACATACGATATTACCATTCTTCATTCGATTATTAATTTCATAAGTGTTCCTGCATGTTTTCCAAACAATTTTGCGCTGATTTCGCTTTCGAAAATAACTTGCGACAGACCGATTTAATATAATTGATATCCTGACAATCTACGTATTAGAGAACCCATCCATTCGATTTGATAATATTTACCCATACTACATAAGCAAGTTTTCGATCATTTAATATATTAATTCAATATTTTGTCATCCGATGTGTTTTGCAAATATTGAATTACTTTACAAAATGTTCGAAAGATTAGATATATTAATTTATTTAAACTACACTGTTTGCATAATTTTTGTGTCTGTCCCACCGTTCACGGGGCGTAACTTCCGCAAAAACTGGTTATTTATCTTGTTTGGTGGCAGTTATTTTGAAACTTGGTTTGTTTTCGGAATATTTTATTTATTTAACAAAAAACACTTAAAATCTCACAAATGAAACACTTAATGTTAAAATTAAAACTTAAGTTCTTTACTGTTAATTCAGACTGGGGTTGTATGATTGTTAACAAGATACTGTACTGTTCTGCTGGGTCTCTTGCTGCTAGTGTAAGACTCTGCTTAATACTGTTGTCTCTTGTTGCCAGTGTGAGACTCTGATTGATACTGTGCTGTTTTGTTGTTAAGGCCGCTTTGCAGTTTTCAATTTTCGTTGCATGCAATTATTATTGCACACATGCGCAGTGCAATTATTTTAGATCAGCTGTTGCAATTTTTCTTGCACTACAAGTAATAGAACATTTTATCATAGCCAACACATGATGAAAACTCCCGTCTTTTTGCAAATATAACCTACATTTAGGGGTTGTGATTCTCGAGTGATTTTAGATCGTTGATATCCAATAATCCTGCTGTTAAATTTTTATTTCCTTTTTTCTATTTAATCAGGGTTTAACCCACCAATCTTCGTTTCCAAATGTTTACATTTTCGCGTTTACGTCTTAGCGTGCAAGAAAAATTGCGGCAACAACAATTGCGTGCAACGAAAATTACAAACTGAAGAGCGGCCTTTAAGATGATACTATTGAGTCTCTTGTTACAGTGCAAGACTGATTGATACTGTTGTGTATATATATATATATATATATATATATATATATATATATATATATATATTGTAACGGTCAACCCTGATAAAAGCGCATAAAAGGCTAATTTTTATATTTTAAATAAACTGGAATGATTATTTAGAAAATGTGCATTATGAATATCTATTATTCAAATAAGTTATCTAATATAACATATAGATGGAGTTGAATGATGTTACAATTATTATTTGCGCACAATGCAAAAGCGCATAATTGCACATAACAACATATACTTAACCTTAAAAACAGCTGTTCAGATGTACATAAAACTTCTTATAAGTGTTTTGAGTGGGCGTAATGTTTAGTGTTTTGTGGTTCCGGCTAGTCAATTGAACAATATAAACTCTTGTTGTGGGACATAATTAAGTGCCCCTTTAGATAGTAAGTTCGGTGACACCATATCGAACACTTACAATATCGGCTAATGGTCATGCAACAGACAAATAGAATTTATTTATTCTTAAAACTATAAAATAAAACGATCGAGATATGGATTATTGATTAACAACTTTAATGAAATGAATGCCAAAATAACAGGTAAGTGAGATATACATTAACATTATATCAATAAATATCTAACATGTCACGTGATGAAATTAATATGGCGATTAAACTCGGTTAATAAAAATAAACAAACTTAGTGTGACATGAATAAAATAATATTATGAGTGAAATCTATGATAATCTTAAAATATCAACAAGATTAAAACTAAAATTGAATTGACTTGAACTGAACTTGTATTCTTCGTAACAGTAATATAAATATCTTAATCTTTTAAAAATAATATAAGTAATTATTACTCAATGAATCATAGAAATATGATATTTTATTTGTGCATGATGAATTAATTTTCCGTTTTCTTAAAAATTCGTAGATATTTTAAATAATACTTAAGTGAATCAGGATAGGACTTAAGGTGTTTGGAATCTGCTTATCAGGTCCATAAAAGCGGGTCTGAGTCTTGCGGCAATCTGTTGGCGTCACCTTAGCTGTAGTCCGGTCCAATCGGCCAAGCTTCGCGGTGAATTTCAATTGCTGTTAATCAGGACCCCGGTCACCTTCTGGACTTGAAAAATAGGTAAAACTGGAGCTGGATATATAGGTAAGATTTTTACTAGAGTATACGTATGGTTTTATTCGTATTCTTAATGTTTTTCATTTAATTTTTAGAGAGGCACTTCAAATACGTCGAGATGTTTTTAATGGCGGACTTCTAGTTACGCTAACTATCTTTTTTTTCTCATCCCTCGTCCTGATTCGTCTAATTGTATGTATCATATTAATCGCGGTATTTTATAATAATTAAAATGACAATTTAGACATATTGAATATACATATACTTAATATTAATTATTTAGTTTATTTTAGTGAATATATATTTCATGCTTGAATAATAATTATTGTTATTAAAGCTAATTTTATTGTGGGAAACATTCCCGCGATAACCTTTTTAAAAAAAAAGTACAGTTTTGCCTAAATTTATGGCGTCTATAATTATTTATCAATTAAGTTGAAATATCATTAGAAAAGTATAATATCGAAATGAAGTGACTGATATAAATTAAAAAAAACAAATAAATAAATGTGAAATTAAATTTAAAACCATTAATTACGCGAATTCAACTTTATTGATTTTTCATATGAAGAATTCAAGTTCTATACTTCTAAATTATCCTAAAACTTACATATATACATTTAAATTCAATCTTTTGCCTACTGAGGCATTCTTATGGATAGGCTTGCCCTATATCAATATATATATATATATATATATATATATATATATAGGTATAATTCCTTTGAGTGTACAATGCTGGATCTAATATGTATATAATTTCACTGTTAATAAAAACAGAATTTGGGTCAATGTATCATATTAATTGATGATGCATTGATCCAAATTCTGTTTTAGTTTAATATGTACATGTTTAAAATAATTCAAACCTTACATGTTTCAGCAATTACTGCCTTTTTCAAAGACATAATAATAACTCATGCCTTGCCAATGCCCCCTATAATTGGTGTCAAGCTGTTGGGGAACGCTAAGGCATAAATTACAAAGGCCTGCACAAAATTTGTGATGACGTGATTTTTGTTTGTTAAGCTCAGTTTTTATATAGCAATAACTAATTCAAATACAGTTGGTCTCTACCACCCACCGATTTTCTTTTGCACAAAAGAAAAAGAAAAAAGATATTAAAACAAATCTTATAATAGGCGTTTTAGTACATTTTAAAATGAATGTACTACTTCAAATCCTAGGTATTAACCCAAAAATGATTTTCTGTTGTGGTTTTAAAGAAATTTGTTAAATAGGCTCTCATTACCTGATGTAAATCTTTTAGTACATGTATTAATATAGGACAAGATTTCCGGGAATTTTTACCTGCTAAATCCTATTTATTATGCTTTCACTTTATTAGTACTGCGAAGAAGGATTTCAAGTTTATCACTCCAAACAAAATGTATATTTTAATGTCATTTACTTCATTATAGCTCTGAGTGTCGATCAGTAAACAAGTAAAATTAATTTGTCTTTAGTGTTGTGCGTGGTATTTGATAAATAAACATTGCTTAAAAATATGTCTAGCCTGTGTTGCAAAAACAAACCAGATGGTTTCTGTTATATTTGTGGATATTTCGTCTTGAAAAACGAGACCAATTTGTGAATTTGTGAAAAATGAATATTGTGCTTATTT
Organism: Melolontha melolontha; assembly: GCA_935421215.2. Taxonomy (NCBI): domain Eukaryota; kingdom Metazoa; phylum Arthropoda; class Insecta; order Coleoptera; family Scarabaeidae; genus Melolontha; species Melolontha melolontha. The sequence goes on along the minus strand of OW285238.1, from coordinate 145,638,510 downwards.
TAAAATCAAATTAGGAAATCAAGATAAAGATTGGGCACCGCACGTTGTTTGTAAGGTATGTGAAGAAGGTTTAAGACATTGGACCAAAGGGAATAGAAAAAGCCTTCCTTATGGAATACCGATGGTTTGGAGAGAACTGCAAAATCATCATGAAGATTGCTACTTTTGTCTTTGTGATATTAAGGGGCATAATAGAAAAACTTTGAAACATATTTTGTACCCAAACAATATTAAATCAGCTATCAGACCAGTTCCTCAGAGTGATCATGTACCTATACCTATACCCCTCAAAGTACTACAAGAAGATATTGAAACCTCTTCAACTTCCAGCTCCGTACAGATGGATAGTGATTTTGAACCATCAACCTCAGATCAAAACCAACCTCAGCTATTTTCACAAGCCGAACTGAATATTTAGTAAGAGATTTGGGACTTTCAAAAGATCTTTCGGAAGTACTGGGGTCTAAGTTGAAACAAAAAAAATTGCTTGCCCCAGAAACTACCTTCAGATCTTCCTTTAGCAGAATATGACAGAAAAACAACCAAACAAAGCTTTTCTGAAAAACGAAAACGTTTTTTTAAGAAGCATAAAGAATAAATAACTATTTCTAATAGTTTCTATGTGTATATTTTTGTATTTTTTTAAATATAATATAAAACTAGCTTATAAATTAAATAAATCGTGTTTTTTCTATATTTTTTGATTTTACTGGTTTGAAAAATAACCTTACGTGATACAAAAAAAAAGCAGATTTGAAATCAGCGCTACCCAATTACTAGAAAACAGTTAAAATTTTTAAATCAACATTCAAAGAGTTGAAAAATGCAGGCCTGTGTTATTATTATTAAACTTGAATGTATTTATGGAATAATGTAATTTTATCAATGACTACTTCACATATATAAATATGACTTTAATATACTATCATTTATAATTTAAAATTCTTTGAAAAAGACAGTAATTGCCGAAACATTCAAGATTTGAATTATTTTGAATATATACATATTAAAGTAAAACAAACCAACTATAATATACAAAGTCTAAGAAATAATATGTTTATATATATATATATATATATATATATATATATATATAAGGTAAATTAAATTTGTTGGTGATTTAAGGTATGGTTTTATTTCAAAATGTATATATTTAAAACAATCATACATGTTTCGGCAAATGATGCCTTTTTCAAGGAATATAAAATATAAAAAAGGTCACGAAATAATTATCTATATATATATATATATATATATATATATATATATATATATATATATATGGAGAAATTAATAAATGATACAATCTCATTAATGAAAATCAAAACAAGTACCGGGCTGAGAACTGATCCCTGTGGTACACCAAGTGTTACGGGAATAGAACCGATAAATAGAAATAACTGGTAATGTTATTTAACTTCTAAGATATTTTAAGATATTGTGTCCTTCCAGAAAAGTATGACCTAAACCAATCGGCCACCACGTCTCGTACACCGTAACTTTCAAGCCTCTGAATCAAAATCCCCTGATCGGCACAATCGAAGGCTCGAATCAGGTCATAGAGGACCTCAGCAGGATACTCTCCACGATCTAAACGATCGACTATTTCATTAATAAAGACCGTAACGACAGTTATAGTCGAGGAATCCTCCCTGAAACCAAACTGTCTATCTGTAATTATGGCGTTCGTATCCAAGTGACCGAACAATCTATTCAGCATAACATATTCAAAAAGTTTTGAGAAACTCGAGCCCAGTACTATTGGCGATAATTTGACACTTCATGGGCAGAGCTCTTTTTGTAAATTGGAGTTATAACCGATGTCTTCAGGACCTTAGGAAAAATGCCTCTTTCAAAAGATATATTAATTAATTACGTTAAAAGTTTAACGCACAAGACGACAACACAATGCTACAAATTACAGGGTATATAGTCTGGACCCGAACTCCCTGTATTTTTCAATTTATAAATTACTTGAAGCATTTCATGCTCAGATAAGGGGAGAGCACATATATTCCCATAATTATTATATAATAAAATCTGTATTTCGATTAACACCATTTTTATGATTTAAAATATGGTAATGAAAGATTTATTATCACATAACTGGTATCTCTAGTCGATTTACTTGACAGAAACTGAGTGTAAATCCCTTAAAGAATTACCTACTTGCCTAATTTCACAAATAACTTTTTTACCAAATAACCAAATATAGTTTATAATACTAATAATACTATAAGTCTTTTTATATCCAGGGATTCAGTTCATAATAATTCTATTTACGTCTAGGAAACTGTATTCGTAGGTATTTGTACATGGCAACATAAGCTCCATACGTACGCCCTATACGCCTGTATAATATTTGAATAGGTCGTAAACACAGGTAGCGTAATGGCTACAGATCATAAACGGATTAAGCTAGGCTGATAATTTATGGGCAGGATCAAACGTTCGCAGCGCCATCTCTTAATCCAAACGAACTATCAATTGTGGGATTTTTACCTGGATCATTTATAACTTTTAAATCTTTTTATTTGCGCCAAATCAAACGCAGGTGCTGGCTCGGTTATACAGACACTAAGCCGATTCCATTTGATTTATGTACAGTTTGTTAACGCGTTTGTTTATTGTTTAATTTATTGCGTGTATGTGTTGTATATGGTTGATGAATCTCACGTATTATACGTCCGTATGTGAGAATATCTGATACTCTAAGATTAAATGTCCATATCATAAATAACTACATTATCCATTTATATGTATTACTAATCACCGATACTGATTAGAAACTTAAAGAATTATAAAGGAGGAACAACATGCATTAATAATATTTTAAGGAGATCTATTTCAAGAGTGCTTATTTTCTTTTACTTTATACCATCATTTCTCAACCTGGGAGTCACGGGGTCGCGGTGATATTAAAGGAGGATCGCAAAATAGCCTAAACAATATTGAAAAATCATTTTATGAGAGAAGAATTATTTATTATAAACATTGTACTTGCAATAAATACATATTTACAGAAAAGATATTAATGTGATAATTATATTTATATATCTTTTCCTATTAGCTAAAGAAATAACTCAATGGGTTTCATTTTACTTTGCTTTCTAACTATTAAAGATATGCATGTTTCAGCGTTCAAAGGGAAATTATTTCGATTGCCAATGAAAATGTTTAAATTTATTACGAAACTGTTTACTTTATCAGTAAAAATTATTTTATTTAAATCTTCTACGTTTTTATTTAACTAATTAAACATTATATCACAAAAATCAATTCGTCTTACTTTATCTTCCTCGTAATGTTCTTGATGGTTTAGTATCTTGTATGGCTTATATTTGAATTCTTTCAGTGTTTTGAACACCGAACTGTACGATACTCCAAAATGCCTGGCTAGATCTAAAGGTGATCCTACAGACCGTTCTTCTACATAACACAGGATATTAAGCTTCATGTGTTCTGTTAACACGTCATTGGTTTTCACTTACAAGCATAACATTTGCGTAAGATGAATTCATCAGGAATATTTCGACCAGTATATTTTTAGACACATGTTTTGAAGGTGGGATTGTTAAGTTTATTTAATGGAATATTTGCCGCCATTAAAGTTTCACAGAGTTCTTCGTTAAAATTATCAAATTCCAATAATTTCTGTGTATGTGTTTAAGTGACGTCTTACGTGCGATTTCAACTCGCCATTGTTTCACGATACCATTCTCGACGTTGTTCAATATCATATCGGAAAAAGTAACTTAAACAATGTTCTAGATATAAATAAATGAAAATTAAAAATGCATGCGTAAGTTATTGAAACTTAACGAAAGTAACTGAACACTTACGTCAAAATAATTGGGAGAAGTAGATTCGATGAAACGATATTAACCCTTTCTGTACCATAGCCGTATATATTAGTCAAAGTATGAACGGTTCCTCAGGACCACTGCCGTATATATACGACCAGGGTTGTAAGAGTTGTATGACTTTATGTAGACCATTGCCGTATATATGTGGCAGTATTAGATTTAGCGCCTTTACTAGGACCACTACACTAGATTTATGTGTCGCTTCGTGCTGCATCTGTAAGCCCAATGCCGGATAAATAAGGTACCTGAAGCAGTAACTGCTGGCCGACTGCCTCATATATACGGCACATTTGCGCAACACTACAAAGTATAGTTATTGTGAATGAAATAGGTGGGGGTATCCGTGTACAAGTTGGGACATGTTTTTAGTATTAGGTAAATTGCAGTATAAAGAAGGCGAGTGTACGCTATGGCTTCAAGTAAGAGTGCTTCTACAAGTTATACAAGTGGTTCTAGATGTAAAAGGAAACATGACAATGACAATGTAGGGATTTGTGGAATGACAACAGCTGAATATGAAAGCATTTTAGCGAGTTTAGATTCTGACGAAGAACCTTTCGTTGACAGCGGCAGTGAATACGAGCCTGATCAAAATGAATCCGATGCAAGTGATGACAGCTCGGATGAAACGGAACTGGAACAAAATAATAATGTTACAGCTGATGATGATAATTCTGAAATTAAAGAACAAAGTGCACAAAGAAGAGTTTTATCACTAAATTGGCGTAATACAGCGTTCAAGCCCACAATACATACATTTGACGATAAACATTCTGGTTTACAAGAATCTCTAGAAGACAAATCAAATGCACTTAGCTATTTTCTGTTCTTTGTAAATTCAGAAGTAGTGAAGCTAATTGTAGACGAAACTAATAAATATGCTTCGGAAAATAAGGAGAACTAAAACCTAAAATGGAAAGAAATAGATGAGGATAAATTTTATGTATTTTTAGCTGTTATGTTACTTACTGCACGTCATAGAAAAAATAATATGAAAGAACATTGGTCTACGGATGCACTACTTCACACACCAATATTTTCGCAGGTAATGCCCAGAAATCGTTTTTTAGCGATACTGAGCATGTTACATTTTTCAAATAACGCTGATCAGAAACAAGGTGATTCTTTCTATAAGATACGAGAATTGTTAACTAAAATGACAACCCGTTTTTCTGAATGTTTTTATCCGTTCGAAGATCTTGTGATTGACGAGAGTTTAGTTCTTTTCAAAGGACGTTTACATTTTAAACAGTACATCAAATTTAAACGCCATCGCTTCGGTATCAAACTTTTTCTTTTATGTGACTGCGAAACGGGATACGTGTTAAATATCATTGTTTATACTGGTAAAACAACGGACGTAGAACTGTTTCAAGACCTAGGTATATCCGGTTCAGTTGTAGCACATCTTATGAAGACGTATTTGGAGAAAGGCCATTCGTTGTACACAGATAATTGGTATACAAGTCCAACTTTATCAATGTACTTACATGAACACAAAATAAACTCCTGCGGAACAGTTCGTCCGAATAGGAAATGTATGCCGAATTTGACAACGAAATTAACCAAAGGCGAGACGGTCTCAACATCTACTGAGCACTTATTGGCCGTTAAATGGAAAGATCGTCGCGATGTACATATGCTTACTAGTTTTCATGAGGACAAAATAATCTCGTCGGACAAGTTGGATTTCAAGACTAAGGAACCTATCAAGAAACCAGCATGTGTTCTGGATTATAATGCAAATATGGGTGCTATAGACAGGTCGGACATGATGTTAAGTTCTACAGAATGTGTGAGAAAAACAGTAAAATGGTACAAAAAATTATTTTTCCACATGGTGGACCTAGCCATGCTCAACGTACATGCATTGTGTCAAACACAAAATGCGAGAGAATCTTTAGCAAATTTTCAGCTGAATATCATAAGACAGCTTATTGAGCGGTAAGTTTTAGTTAGTGAGATAACTTTAGCTTAATAGTTTTTGTGCAATTTTAGATACAATCTACTGCAGCCTAACCAAACCAGAGTAAAACCTATGACCAAAAATCCTGAGCGGCTTATTGGGCGGCATTTTCCTGCCCTGGTACCTGATAATAAAGTACGACGATGTATAGTTTGCAGCCAAAGCACGCTTCACGCAAAGAAAAGAAGTGAGTCTAGGTACATGTGTGCAAAATGTAACATTGGTTTGTGTGTACAACCTTGTTTTGAGGTGTATCATACAAAGCACACATTTTAAATATACGTACATATGCTATTTATAACAATACTATTATAAATAAATGAATTTTTGCACATTTTAATTTTTTTACACCTGACGCATATATTCGGCACGTGTCCTGGTGGCATGTAAAAAAACCTGGTACTAGCGACATACATTGTTATTTCAAATCCGGTACTAAAAGGGATAAACAGGATCTATAACAAAAATTACGAGGTATGTAATTAACTTAAAAAAAAAATGAAAAAACGAAACTAACTCACCGTACTTTATTTATCTTACGAAATATAAACTAATAACTAAAATAAATTATAAAAATTCCTCATGCTTTTATCTACGGCCATGAAGAAAGGAATTTCATTGTAATAGTGAAATAATTGCGTCACAATTCAACGACAAAAAAAAACAGATGTGGGGTTAACCGGATGAATAGTGCTATTTAATAACTGCGTGTTGTACTTAGCAATGTTATAGACCATTTATATGGTCCATCGTAATTTCGGCCCGATGCGTCCGGTCTCTAATAATAACATTATGTTCAAATTTCTATTTCTTCGCCATAGTCGTTCAGTTCCTATTAGTTCCACTCCGACTCGGAGGTTGTTGCTTGAATATTTTGCAGTGGAATATATTAAAGCTTATTTTAATAAATTACTTTTCATTCTATTTATACCACACTCCTTTGGACCAAATTAATTTTATCATAACAACTCATCAACAACATAATCGTACATTTAAAGTTAATCAAATTACATAATTCCATTATATCATAATATATTGCGTTACCACCTATCTTATTATTATGTTTAATATGTAATTTTATAGGATACAATGTTGAATCATTATGATTTTTTTTATTTACACAGAGCTACCGTACATTACCAATATATATCCGAACAACGTATCAGGGATTCAGGCATTGACTGATTGTAAATTATAATTAAATTTCATGTATCAACAATAACCTGTATACTGTAGCTGCGGTAATAACAGATATGTATATCGGGGAAAACCGCAGAATGTCATAATGGCACCCGATATTATCGGATAGCCGTTACGAATGCGTGTGACGTGTTTGTAACGGACAGCATACTTAATTGAACAAATTGCTTCATATACACGTAAGCTTGATGCTAATTAGTAGCATTTATGTAAATATATATCCTATTCTTATATTAATATAATATACGATACACAATTATCTAATGTTATTTTATCATTGATGCAGCCAAGCAAATTTTTCTAAGCCGATATGCAACTCTTTCTTAAAAAATGTAACATACGAGGTGCAACCAAGTTTAATTATACTAACATCTAACAGGTCCTCGTGTTTTTATGTCTTTGTGATGTTTAGATTTTATATTAAGGATTAACAGATTACGCTATTACAATTGATAAAAATCAAGAAATTCCACTCGGAAATTTCAAAGAGGCAGTGAAACAATAGTTCGTTAGAATTAGCAATAGTAGGCTAAGCTCTTAACTTCGGAAACAGAAATAAGTCGGAAGAGGCAAGATCTGGGGAGTAGGGAAAGCTGCGTAGTACTGCTCAGAGCACTGGGTATTTTATCAAATACGAAATTTCAAGCAAGATGTGCGCGCTATCTCGGTTTCATATAGCGTACTAACTATCGAATTGTTGCCAAGTCTCTGTAGTCTCTGTATATAAACGGATTATAATCAAACATCAAAGAAGGTTTTTGTATGAATAAAGAGAGAGTTTTTAACGTTATTTTCACTAAAAACTCTACGTTATCATGTTCTTAAGAAATCTATGAATAAATATGGTTAACTATAATTTATAAGAGTATGGGACATGGCAACAATGCACGGTACCGAAAATACAATAAAAATGCGAGTCATAATAGCGTAGAATTTACAATATTATTTTTGAAGAGGAACGAGTTTTTGGGTAAGTTTGATAATTATTAATTGTTTTTTTGTTGTTATTAATTGTTATAGTATTAATTAATTTTAATATTTTACATAAAAATTACTTTCATAATAACTTTTCCAAGTACCAAATATAAATATAAAATTCCTGGTTGCAAAAATCGATATTATTCCAATATTTTACATGATTTGAGTTGCCAAAAGAAACATTTCTTCACTATCCCTTCTGATGATGGGAGAAAACAGGTATGGTTGAACTCTATTAAAAAAAGTTCAGGTATGTTTCTTCGAATTCAAAAGAAATATATGTTTGCAAGGATCATTTTGAACAACATCTAAATAATTTAGTGTCTTCTCATTCCATCGGGTTCAATTGTGAGTAGGATAGTGGGCATATCTTAACTAATCTGCAATTATTTATGTCTTTGATTGAGCCTAAATGTGCTAAGATTAGTTCATTGGATACGAATGCATTAGAAGATTATTCCCTAAATATTCCAATTAATGATGAGAATGATTTTAATTATCAAGCTGTCACCAATATATGTGGATTCTTTCTAAAAAAGCTTAATTTACCCGATTGCGAGGTTTGTAAATCTTCTTTATTTTCTGCTAACCTAGAACCTTATTACACATTTACAATGTTTAAGGAATTTAATGAATCAAATAACCTTCTTTATCCCACTCTTAGTTGAGTATTATATGTTAATACAGTTTACGATAAGATGGTTGCGTCGTTAAAATCTTTTGGTCATGTAAATTCCATTCACAACAAAATTTTGGTAACTTTGCAGAAGGTTAGTTTTTCATGGTATACTTGTGTTAAATCCGATCATCAAACTTTAGTTCAAGAGCAGTTTTTAAATATATCTATGAGTTTAATTATTAGGAAATTGCATGATGACATTTGTCGGCCTTCTAATGATAGATCTCTGAATCGAAACTCGAGAGAAATTAGGCAACTGATGCATTTGTACAAGATAAATTAGGTTCTTGGTAGCCTGGCAAGTTTTCTAATCTTTTGTGCATATGAAGAATTTTACTTATTTTATATTGCTGTTTATTAAAATTTCTGATTATTTATTGTTATGAGTAGATTACGGAAACGGCGCTATCCCGTATCGGGTGTGATTCATCGGTGTTGACAATGTACAATCGATCAACTTAACATGTATATATGAATGTTATAGTGCGATGGTATTGATAAAAGTTGTCTATTTGTACGTCTTTTAATGCAAACAGACGGAGTTGTGAAATATATTTCATCAGAGTCATAATAAAGGCAATGAAATATATATACGGAAATTTATTTTTACGAAAATAAATAATACACTGAAGTTAAATGAATTTAAATTAACTTGAATTGAAATTAATTCCAGATGTATATACAAAATGCATTTACTTTATACAGTGAAAAAAATCAAAATATTGAAAAAGTATGAATTTGAAATTATTATATCACCTATAATTACAGTAAATACTTAGTCACACCACAGTAAACATTTTTTATTCACATTAATTATTACAATATATTCTAAACTTTGTTCTGTAAAGTGCGTTTTTAGAACAGTATGTATTTAAATATAGAAAAACTTCGCTCAACACCAGAGCTAGTGAGTGAAATAATAATCTTTAAATTCGATTTCCGTATTTTGAACATTACTACAAAAGCCTTTCAGGGCATTAAAACCAGGGCTACGAGCGGATATTGCAATAATCTTATTATTTAAGAGAACACCAAACTTTCCAGAAATAGTTTTAAAGTAATTTAGAATATTGTTTCAAGTTTGAATTCCATCCTCCAGCGTAATCGCTTGTGTTTCGAAGTAAAGTGTAAGCAACACGCACCTAAATGTGAAAGACGCTCGCCTACATTCACCTTCTGCGTTCGCTAGGGCACTGGCTACCAGAATGTTTAAACCGACTCTGTCTCTGCGCCTGCATGACTCATTAGAGGATAGCGTCTGTTCCGCAGTCTAGTTATGAGTATATAGTTTATCTTGTTTTATTGCAAGAATATTGCATTTTTTATATATTTGGTGAATTTTAAATACTTATTTTTCTTACATAGAGTTTAGATTTATTTTTTAACAGAATTAATTTTTAATTATATGCATGTAAATACGTGTCTGTGATTTCTATATCTATAGATATATCACACTAATGAGATCAAAAAAGATCGAAACATGTATTTAGAGCAAAAAAAAAATAGTAATTTAAAAATGCCGCAATCGGGGTTGTTTACGAATTTAGTACTACCATATCAACATCAGAGACACTAGCATAAAGGTCTAATTTTTAACGTGGAGTGTGGCACTCTTATATGACATGCTCCTTGGTCCAGAGAATACCACAAAAAGAATGGACACTTATTGTTAAATTTTTTGGATACGAATTTTGTGCGCCATCTATTGAGAAAGCATAATACTGGTGTTCAACTTTTATAAAATCTGTATTTTGGAGGTTGATATCTAGACTGACTTATTTAAATTATTCCTGTTTTATTAGTAATAGTTATAAATTTATTTACTCTTCCATTAAATTCAAAAGAAACTCGTAAACAATTATATATATATTTCATTATCAATAAAAAATTACATAATCATCTTAATATCGTATGATCAAAAAGTCTTTGGATCGCTATTGCCATGGAATTTCCGAGATATCTATGAAATTATTTATTTCAATTAGTTTTGACATTTGTTTGACAACTTTCAAGTCATCTGGTTATAAAATAACGTGTGTTCATTTGAAAAGTCAATCTAGTAGCATGCGATTTACTGAGAACATTTTGAAGTATGTCGTAAATTAAAATTTACTACTTAACCTACGAAGTCCTATATTTTGACAGTTTCATACATACAAACACATATTAAAATTTACTACTTAACCTACGAAGTCGTATATTTTGACGATTTCATACATACAAACACATACTAATATATTTGCGTCTTATTCTATCAAAATTTCAAAGTAACCTCGATTGACTTTTCAAATGAACACCTGTTATATATAAAATGCACGAAAAGGTTTTGTACCGCCATCTGGCAAGTTGTTAATGGACTACATCTACATACGTATTTTATCGTTTCCCGTAGCAGCATAGCTGTTCGAACGATAGGTAGCCCTCCGGACAATGTATCTTTCGCCCGTAAGATGTCAATTATTAAATAGTTGTCTTCTTATAGAACGGAACTTGCTTGATCTTTGCGGGCTATTTCAGTAAATTTAAATACAGATACAAACCAGTTGTTTATAACAGGTTTGTATTAATTTGTATAAATTGCTTCACTAGCTTAACTGAGGACGCCTATATTGGCAGAAACATATGTATTAAGCAGAAGTAAATGCTGAAAATACGAGGTGTATTGTCCATGTGCATAGTTACATATATGTAAATTATTTACATGTTTGTTTCATATTGTACAAACGCTTTATACGTGCTTAACGTATTGTCATACTTAAACAAAACCTTTTCGTATATACCGCCATCTGGCAGGTTGTTAATGGACTACATCTACATACGTATTTTATCGTTTCCCGTAGCAGCATAGCTGTTCGAACGATAGGTAGCCCTCCGGACAATGTATCTTTCGCCCGTAAGATGTCAATTATTAAATAGTTGTCTTCTTATAGGACGGAACTTGCTTGATCTTTGCGGGCTATTTCAGTAAATTTAAATACAGATACAAACCAGTTGTTTATAACAGGTTTGTATTAATTTGTATAAATTGCTTCACTAGCTTAACTGAGGACGCCTATATTGGCAGAAACATATGTATTAAGCAGAAGTAAATGCTGAAAATACGAGGTGTATTGTCCATGTGCATAGTTACATATATGTAAATTATTTACATGTTTGTTTCATATTGTATAAAATGCAACTAATTACCATAACCTAAAATCTATTTTATTTGTGACTTATGGGTACTTCAAAGTACAGAAGTAAATAATTCTATAGATGGTTTTTATACTTCATGGCTATCGCGATCCAAAGACTTTTTGATCATATATTACATAAAACAAAGTCGGGTTAGTTACACCATTTATAACTATAAGAACGGCTTGACCGATTTTAATGATCTTTTATTTGTTGGATTCGTTTCCGCCCCGAATAGCAGAATAACTATTAAAATATCGGAAAAATTACCGGAAAAAAAATTATATTAATTTTTAAATAAATTAGATTAGGAACTCCGCTATCTTCCGCAATTGACAGCTTACGTCACGCACGCTTATAGCTTATTTGTAATAATTGATGTCAGTGAAATAAAAGTGTAATTTTATTTTGTTTCATGTTGTCTGTGATTTGTTTTGGAAAAAACATATGACTATGTAACAAACGAAGACGAAGCCACCAACTATCCAACTGAATTTTTAAACTCTTTGGATGTGCCTGGGTTACCACCGCACAATTTACAACTGAAGGTGGGCTCGGTAGTCATCATGCTTCGAAATCTAAACCAACCAAAACTATGCAATGGAAAGCGTTTGGTCATAATCAATCTGATTCACGCGACAATACTCAAAGGAAAATTCAAATGTGAGGAAGTTCTCATTCCGAAGATTCCAATGATCCTAACCGATATACCCTTTGACATTAAACGAATTCAATTTCCGATTCGTATTGCATTCGCCATGACGAATAACAAATCACAAGGCCAATCCTTGAGTGTTTGAGGTCTGAATCTAGAAAATGTAAGTTTTTCTCATGGTCAATTGTACCTGACATGTTCATGTGTCGGCAAACCATCCGCTTTATTTGTTCTTGCGCCTGATAACAAAACTAAAAATGTCGTATATCACAAGATCCTTTACTGAAGAAAATCAACCCGAGTGCAACCCATGCAGCAAAATACATAGCTTCAATAAAGCAAATGTCTTGCTGACACGCCATTGAAATACTTGATTTTTGTACTTTTATTGAATTTTTATTTTCTTTATATATATTATCCTAATAAACAATTGAACTTAATAAATTTTTTGTATTCATTTTGTTACGTTAATAAAATCCTAAATTAAGTTTAGCTAAAAGTTAACACGGCATTTATTTGACTGTTAGGCGGTACGAAGTTCGCCGGGTCAGCTAGTCACTACATACAAATTTCTACATTTAGCATAGAAGCGGTAAGAAGAACACTTACCGGCTTCTATATGCTTGTATTCGAAAATAATATCCTTAACATTTATATGAACAGTGTTGATATTCTAATACTCAATTTCTATTTGTATGTGACTTAATACATATTAAACACAAGTTTAACGATTTTAGTGGCATTAATTTATATAAGAATAAAAGCAACAGAACCAAATTCTATTGAAACATGTACCGAACAACGGCGAGAAAGCTGTTGTCTCATGCCCCATCGCCTAACTCCTAATAACAGTTGTAATATCTAAATACCCTATATACTTATAATAATGCGATTTATTTCGTTAATTTTTTAATAGTTTAACACAGATCAACATTATTCAAATTACATTGAATCATTTTCTCTTGTCACGATTTTTTTTTGTTTCCTGATGGCTTCGGTAATTAGTGTATCGAAAAATGCGCCACGTTCTTGTTTTCCACTTTTTTTATGGGTCGTTGTATTTTTGCCGGCGTCCGAACGTATAAATTATTTTGCAGGTATTAATTAAAAATCGCTGAAATGGTGCAGAATAACCAATTAGGGCGCGCGCGGTAAAGCAATATGGTGCAATGATTGATTTCATAAAGAGGAGAGGCAGGCAGGCAGGACCGGTGTTTGCTAATATATCAATGATGGGACCGTAATTTGTATATTAGCGGCTGTGACCGAGGCGATTGTCGCGCCATCTGACGCCACGCCGCGGAACTACGCCCGTGACTGGACAGTCCCGATCATTTGACCAAAACTTTAGACGTTACCGGGGATGTTATTAATGGACGCTTTATTAAACTTCACGCTATTATACGACAGTGTAGATTCAATATCTCCATGACATAAATTAAGAAAGGTATGCGATTAATATGCCTAAATCAGTATGCATTTGTAGTTATTTTCGTAAATTATTAAATATGTACGAGTATGATAGTGTAACAAATATTAAAAGAATTAATAAACAACGCGATAAACAAAGCATAGTGTAATTTACTACATCATAAAATTTTCAGGATTAATACTTACCAATTCCACAAACTTATTAATGATAGTTGTTTCAACGAATGTTACTTAGTGACTGTTAAAAAAAACAGCGTGGAAAAAGGACGATGAAACAAATGAACCTAAATAGAGATACTACAGTATTTCAGTGATGCAATGCAGCCTCTTTCGCATTGTATCATTACGTTGGAGAAATTAATAGACAGAATAGAATGAATCTTAGCATGGCCATCTTCTCTGACAGCCAAGCAATGTTAAAGCCACTGGATTCAATAGGTTTGTTTTAGTTCACAATTCTCACTAGTTCTAGAATTACTGCGCAATCCTACTCGCTGTTTGGTGTTTTGATTACATGTGAACTAGTTCCGAATTTTTATTATACAGGCTGTCCAGAAACTCTCCTGACAAACGAAGACCGGAGATTCCTCTGATAATTTTAAGACAATTAAACCCAAATTCACCTAGTCCGAAAATGCTTCCTAAGGGAGCTAGAGTTCTTTGAAGATGGCGCCTTGTATTTATTTTTTTTTAAATTCCTCCAGAACGCTTCTATTTAGAAAAACAAAAACTGGTATGCTTATTTATCCTCCAGAGATTAATCGATTTCATCAATTGCGAATTTCTAGTACCGGTCATAGGCGTCCGTTTTGGGTAGGTCAACGGTTATTTTAAGGCATAACTTTTTTGTCTTTAACTTTTAAGCATTTGTGACACTAGATTATTAAATTTTCAGGTATTCCAGTACTAAAATGTACTCTTACTTTAAGTCGGTAGGATACACCGTTTTCTAGAAAAATCGATTTGTAAATTTTTCGTTTTTTCTTCATTAAAGTTCAATTTATTATGTACCTACTTATTTTTAGCGACGAAGTTGGCTTGGACTATCAAGGCATGGATGAAAATTAATTTAATAAATTAAAAACAAATTATTTATTACAATGGAACGAAACTAACAAAAAAAGAACAAGTATCAAAGGTAGATTGTTACAAAAGTTGCTCGATGTGATGACCATTAGTCTCTATGCATAAGTTTACCCTATTGCTTAGAGAACGCCGAATTCTTGCAAAAATTTCAAAGTTATTTCTAAATTTGTTGCAAGCATCTTGTATCCTTAGCCAGAGTTGTGCGCGATTTTGTATCGGAACGGAATAAACAAATGCTTTTATGTATCCCCAAACACAATAATCGCAAGGATTCAAATCCGGCGACCTTGCTGGCCAAGCAACTGGACCGCCTCTTCCAATCCAATGGTCTTCGTTGTTATTATCTAGAAAGTCTCGTACATTCCTGCTAAAGTGGGCCGGACAGCCGTCCTGTAGAAACCAAAAGTTTTGCGGAATATTTAAACGAACCTCATCTAACAAATCAGGTAAAATATTTTGCAGGAAATGTCCACCAGCACCAGCACCATTTAAACGAGCAGGTAATTCCACAGGTCCAAGTAGATAATCGTCAACTACTCCTATCCAGACGTTTATGCTAAACCTATGCTGATGCTTAAATTCTTGAACAACGTGGGGATTGTCACCAACGTACGAATAATAATGTGCATTATGTACATTAAAAATTCCATTTTTTGAGAATGTAGCTTCGGCACCAAACAAAATGTTCCTGAAGAAATCTTCATCTTGATTTTTCTGATTTTGTAACCATCTAGCGAATTCTACGCGAGCAGGAAAATCTCCTTCTAGCAGTGCTTGCACCTTTGTAAAATGAAAAGGATATAAATTTTCTTTGTGTAAGATATTTCCTACGGAAGATTTTGAAATTGTTGGGTATATGGCAGATAGTCTTCTAATTTCTGGATTTTCCTCAACTTCCATTAAAATAACATCTTCATGTTCTGCTGTTACATCATTATGTCTCCCTGTTTCATTATTTTTTGGGACCACTGAACCTGTTTCTCTTAATCGTTGATGAAGAGCTGTAAATGTTGAGTGAGTGGGATGCTGACGATTGAGAAATTTTTCAGCGTATCTACGTTGCGCCGCTCGAGCGTTACACCTCATTTCGCCATAAACTAAATGCATATCGGCGTATTCCTCATTAGTAAAAACCATTTTTTTTTTAAATTGAAATCGTTGTGTTTGAATAACACAAAGTAAAAAATGAAAAGATAAACTTCGCGAACTGACAACAATTTGACTATGAAAAACGTAGGTTTTACTTCTGTTGGCAGTTCAGAGCTAACTATTGCAAAAAATAAAAAACTGAACTTTAATGAAGAAAAAACGAAAAATTTACAAATCGATTTTTCTAGAAAACGGTGTATCCTACCGACTTAAAGTAAAAGTACCTTTTAGTACTGGAATACCTGAAAATTTAATAATCTAGTGTCACAAATGTTTAAAAGTTAAAGACAAAAAAGTTATGCCTTAAAATAACCGTTGACCTACCCAAAACGGACGCCTATGATCGGTACTAGAAATTCGCAATTGATGGAATCGATTCATCTCTGGAGGATAAATAAGCATACCAGTTTTTGTTTTTCTAAATAGAAGCGTTCTGGAGGAATTTAAAAAAAAATAAATACAAGGCGCCATCTTCAAAGAACTCTAGCTCCCTTAGGAAGCATTTTCGGACTAGGTGAATTTGGGTTTAATTGTCTTAAAATTATCAGAGGAATCTCCGGTCTTCGTTTGTCAGGAGAGTTTCTGAACACCCTGTATATTTCGGTTGTTGCAAGAACTAATTCGGGATGATTCTAGAACCATTCTAGCAGTTCTTGCTTCTTAGCGAGTCCCGGTTCAGAATTAATAGTTCGAGCTTGCGCATTGTGTTCATCTGTTTTGAAATTTTTGAATATTGGTAAACAATTGGTCCCTAAGTTGCTCTAAGCAAATCTAAATAAGATATATAGAGAATTTCAAGTAAAATATTTGAATGCATTAATTTAATTTACTTTTGCCTAAAAGCATGGTAACAGCAAACAAATTAAAGATAAACGTTATACTCAAATTTGTAGATGATTTAACAGAAAAAAAAAAGGTAGTTGATGTTAAGAAAAAAATGTCGAAGTACAATCATCATCCCGACTGCAGCTTTGATACTGATTCTTTTTAAATATTTTAAAGTAAATAATTTTATAAGATTTCATATCATATTTTTACCTTTATTATGCATGTTTCTTTTTTTAATAATTATTAGCGAGCTTCCACAAAAATAGTATGCAATGATGCAGATTAAAAATTAGAACTTTTTTGTACTTATTTGAATTGCCACTAGATAGCACACTAGTAAAACTTTTATTTAGTTTCAATGTGTTTGAGTTTCCTTGAGTTCACTCTAATTCAGAACAATTCCTGAATTAACAAAGTTGTGCTCATCAGTTTTGCGCAGTTCTATTACTGCTAAGAATGTAGACATGTATAGGATTGTATGTGTGTGCCCAAAACGAGCTCAGTGATCACAGGAAAGTGAGGTTAGCCTGAATCGCAGGACACCAAGGCCATAGGTATAATGAGAAGGCGAACGAATTGGCTCGACAGGCCTAATCTACAGCCTTCATAGAGCCGGAGTCTTCCTTTGGCATTGTAAAAATAATTATTGAAATAACCATCAAGAGTAGGCTGAAATAGGAAACGGTAGAAGAACTCCACAGGTCAAAAACAGGCGAAGAAGTTCTTCTGAGAACATTCTCTGAATAGAGACAGAAAGTCTGTTGAGATGATAGTAAGCCTATTAGCGCAGTATTGTAAGCTCAACTAACATATAAATAATATTGACTTGACAGAAGAAACGGTATGTAAACCGCGTTCATGTGCTATACAGAAACGAAAGTTTGACAAAAACGCGATTCCTACAAATGGAAGATGAACATCCTAAAGCGAAACTATATCTAATCGAACTGCTCTGGAAGCTTGTTAATTAAAAAGGCAGGGGTAGAGAAAGTAGGGGAGGTTTGCCTAAGAGTACGCGTTCCCTAAGAGAACGCAGTCGCTATACAGTATGACTGAAGTTTCCTTTTGTTAACTTAAATAACATAAAACAAACTTAAAAACAATAAGATTTTTTAATTTAAAAATTAAAAATAAAAATATAAATTAATAATAGTAACAAAAACCATATTTTTAGGATAGTTAATACGTACTTTACATGTGTTCGAAGTTTCCCCCACCGACTCGCACACACAACTCCAAACGTCGAATGAGTGCTTCGTTGACACGCTGAAGGACATTTTGCTCCCGTATTAAAGTACTTGCTTCATTCACACGATTTTGCAATTCATCGATGGTATCTATTTCATTCACATACACCAGTTGTTTTAAATAGCCCCAGAAGAAAAAGTCCAGCGGATTTAAGTCAGGAGAACGCGGTGGCCATGCGACAGTACCCCCGCGTCCAATGATCTTGATACACAGTATTTAAATGTCTACGAACAGTGTGTGTAAAATGTGCCGGAGCACCATCATCTTGAAACCACATCCGATATCTAATATTAAGGGGGACATCTTCTAACAGCGGTTGTAAATTATGTTGTAAGAATTCTAAATAAGTTTGGCCATTAGCACGAGCAGGGAGAATAAACGGGCCGACGATAAAGTTATCTATTATTCCTGCTCATCAATTTAGCGAAAATCGCTGTTGATTAAGCACACGAAGGACCGCACGAGGATTGTCTATTGCCCACTGATGCAGATTATAAGTCCCTTCACGTGTAAAAGTAGCTTCGTCTGTAAAGAGAATATAAAATAAAAAAATTTCGTCCTCGCGATTTCTTTGAAGCAACCATTCACAAAATTGTACCCGAGCCGGATAATCACGAGGGTTTAATGTTTGCGATAAAGTTGAGCTTCCCTTAAGGTTCGCCAAACAACAAACTGTGATACGTTAAACCGACGAGCAAGGTGTCGTGTGCTTAACGTTGGATCATTTTCTATTGCCTCCAAAATCTCTTCTTCAGTAGCTAAAACGTTTTCAGCACGTCCTGGACCAGTATCTCGGCGTCGAGGTTGTAATTCTCCGGTATCGCGAGCCCGTTGAACAACTGCTATAAACGTAGGTGCGGACAGTAAATGTCGATTCGGAAATAATTCAGAATATCTACGACGCGCTGCATGACTATTCTGTTGACATTCACCGTAAATAAAATAATATCAACTAACTCACTATTGGTAAATAGGTATGCCATTTTATGTTCATACAAAAATATTTTTCAACTACCAATAAAGTAAAACTAACGTCTTATTATTACGAAAAATAACGTTGAACTAATATTTTATCTGCGAAACATTGCACGCATTGTTTTGGTTGACGTCACTAAGTATACAAATAAACCGGGCATTTTATTCTAACACATGTTCCAAGTAAACTGCAGTCTCACATATTAAACTTGATCCTGACACAGTTTAATATCGTTACGGCCACTCATCGGTTACTGACCTATTATGTATGAAATTTGTACAGTGAAACTTGAAAACATTGGGCTGTTATAAATTTTTTTTTTGGCGTTACTAGACAACTTTTTTAGAAAAAATGTTTACTATTTTATTTGTTGAATTTTTTGGAATATATCCCTCAAAAGAAACAAAAGGAAACTTCAGTCATACTGTATTTCAGATTTGACAACTCCGATTTAGCGGCCACTTGTCGTCAGTTTCCACCAATAAGCTGCATGGTCGGTGTTGAAATTTAGTGGTGTTCGCGCGTAAGGTTACCTAAGCACGGTAAAAAATATGATTTCACAATGCTTTTTATAATTCGTACATATTAAAAAGTAAGGATCACATACGTAAATATTAATCTATGCGTCCACTTGTTCGATTGTCTCTTCTGTAACTCTAAGCTTACCCTGTTCTACACAACTAATTATATCATGAAATAATTGACGGTCATTGTGGTGGTAGCTTGGTTTATTTGTTCCTGAATTTTCGTTGAACAGAAGTGGCTGATCGCGATTCATAAAACAGCAAACAACAAAGAGCGAGCTACGCACCTAAACACGACTCCATGATGACTAACAAAATGATAGCGTAGTGGCGTGATGCACGTGTACTCTATCGGACGTATAGTAAACTTGAGGATGTGGTGTTCCGCTTTAATTTTCCTTTTAATTTTTCTTTTAGTTTTCCTTTATTTATTGTCAAGTCCCGGTATCTTAATTTGTTTGCAAATCATTTAAATACGTTCAACGAGTATGCATATTATCTGCGTTTAAATTTGGTAATAGTATCACCCCCCCCCCTCCCATATCGTTTTCTATGCAGCGGGCGATTGAGGATTCGACCTCCGACCTTCCTGGTAGTAACTTGGGTCTTTTAAGTAGTGAAAATCTTCAAAAAAGAAAGCTATAGTCACAGTTCTTCGACGTTTAGTTATATCACATTAAGCGGCTCAAATCGTAAAAGTCATTTTATTTATTGGAATAGTCAATTTCCTTTGGAGTAAATTTAGTAGTTTGGGGAAAGTCAATTAAGCCAAACTATAATTATAACGGCGTTCCGGACTGTTCTTCGGGAAAGATAAGCTTTCTGGTGAAAACATCTTCTAAACACTATACCTACAACCCTATATCATCTGGGACTACCACGTGATTAATTATCTGGTTACCACCGAGTCAGACAAAAACCGTAACGTAGCGAGTTTTCCTCTCAAGGGTGAAAATAGAAACCATCACCAAAGGACATGACGTACTGTAGGGAAACAAGTAATTCGTTGTATTAACCCATTATTGTCCGCCGTACTCACTCGAGTACACCGTATTTTTAATACATTGTGCCATCTAGGAAGTCAATATGTAACTTCTTATTGTAGAAACCGTACGATACATTTACCTTTTATCTAGTCTGCTGAGGGGTTAGAATTATTTTACATTAGTAACTGTTATATGCTTCAGTAAACGTGCTGTGCTCGTTCATTTTCAGACAAAATGTGAGGTATGTGTTTTATTTATTCATTTATTTTTGTAGTTCTTAGATTTGATAGAATTTTATGCATGATTTGTCAACCAATATACTAATAACTCCGACTACATGATTAGAAAGTTGTATAAATTGGTTTTAGTTGAAATATTGCCATGTATACTTTGTTGTACTCATTTGAGTACAGTGGGCACATGTAACCTATTTTTTATATATTTTTGCTTTAGATCCTGTTACGATCTCTACCTGTAGTTTTTACGGTCGGGAAGGTTTTGAGAATCTCGCCAGTGCTGCAGATTCAATTGAAGTAGCAAGCAGCAATTTATTAGTATTTAGCGTTTGTCTTGTGTAGTTTGTATGCGCATGTGTCTAAGAACGTGCAATCCATTTTCTCAGTTTTCAGACTGAGCTTCTGTAAGCAAAACTGAGTGGCGCTATCTTCTATCTTTTAATATTAGTCACCCACACCCGTCTCCACTGACTAAGAGCATACACAATAAATAGAAACTCCCATTGTGCGATACGACTACGGGTTTCGTTAGTTTTCGAGCATCTTCAGACGCCATCGCTGCGCCTGCTTCTCGCGTAGGTAGCAGTGGCTAAACTATTAAAACTCACTAAACCTTGCTACTACAGCTATAGAGGTGTACTTTTATATAAGTAACTTAGGAAGATCCTATATTTCATTTAAAACTCACTGTTTTGAGCGAATGTGGCTGGGTTTGACACTTCTGCGTAATCACGGGTCGTAAATCCGTAATAACTAAATTTCGTTGAATTGTCGTTAATTCAACTTTTGAATAGAAGTTCTTCTTTTGCTCAGTGGTTCGCAGAATTAAAAAAAACACTTGTTGAAGGCACAACACTCTTTAATTATTAAGTAATAAACAAAAACTAAATTTACATAAGCGACAGCAAATATATAATTACAAAAACTCGGTTACATATCTAATTTCAGTAACGCTTGAAGTTGCTTGGAATAGCGCGTGTATTCCCCTTGATGGATCTTAGCAAACTTGACTGTATTCTGAAATGTATTAGGCAAGTAAAGGTGAATGCCAATCATAATACACTTGCGATTGGTTGAAACAAGCTAGTTGCATGGTTTTACCCAGACGTGACTTGAGATACATCGTGTCTCCGAAATGGTATTGTTTAATACCAAAGGCCCTTAATAATGCGACCGTAATAAAACTTTGTAACGGGTTCGTCTGGTTTAACGGACAACGGCGTGTTTATTACAATAGGCGGTAAACTTTGGATTTTAACATTAAAAGGCTTAACTGAGGTGCCTATACATACGGTGACCTTAGCGGCTATACCTTAAGTAGGAATAATAGAAATAGTAAAAGACCGGAATAAATAACCATCAACTAAGTTGATAAATTCGTGTTAAGTACATTTCTAAAAGGGATGATATAATATTGGGTTTAACGCTGTCATAAACGTTAATAACGGGGAATGCCTGGTCCCTCTAAATGAAGTGATAAAAGAAATCTTAGAATACATAGAATTAAATATCAATTAAAAAACTTATTAATTAAAAACTTTGTCCAGGTTTCTGGACACTCACTATCTTGTCAAATCTCCCTCGTATTATGTAAAATACTATTGTTAGCGGTTACCATGGTTCATTTGTTACGTTATTACAATAAACAACAAAACCTTGTCATATCAATACATCGACTCATTATCCACAAAGAATACAAATAATGCACTCTCTATATAAACAGATACTCGCATACCTATTACATAGTGAACATACGTATGTACAACATGTTCCTGCGCATATACGCAGTCTAGTCCCAATTAGAGATTTGAAATGCCTATTAGTTTGTCTACAAAGGTAATATGATATGATTGCGGGTTATTTTCGATAATTAACAGAATCCGCTGTTATAATCTAACGTAGCCGTAACTAAATGTTGTGATATTGTATTCAATAATCAATAGGGATTCACAATGGATAATTTCCTTTTTTGTCGAACTGTAAATTCCGTATTTAATTAACGTCAGCGTATTACGTCCTGTTGTTTTATTTTCCGATTTTTTCATCGTTTATGCTTGTGTGACGTTATAGAAATTTTACAAAAATAGTAAATTTTGCAGTTATTTTTTGTTCCTTATATTCCGCTATTATGAAATAAACGAAGAAGTGAGTAACCAGCAGATACGAAAGTAACACTAACTTCATAATAACTACTGTACCATAAGTTAAGGACTTATGTACAGAAATAGGAACGACTGATCAAGGATTGTAACGTGTAACAGGATTGCTTAATACTTGTCATGTATTTCAAGTCATGTGATATGTATGTTACGTCAGCTGCGTTCCAAATATATCTCGTCCTATACTATTGCATTGTGATTTCCAGTTTTTGTATTTTTGTCAAAATATGTGCATATGCCGGGTGTATTTTTTTAACTGGAAACTTTCAAATATCTCGAAAAATAAGCAGTTTACTCAAAAATTTCCAGATTTAAAATTTAACCCTTAACCACCCAGGTGAAATATTTTTACACAAGCACCCAGGTGACGTCTGACAGACTACTTAATTAAAGACCATAAAAACAATCATCGTTTTTTGAAAATATTGTTTATTGTGTATTTACTAGTTACAAATGAGCCTACTAAGACATAAAACTAAGGAAAATTGGGAAACTTTTTTACTAAAAATAACAAAATAAAGAACTATTTGTAAAATAAATTCAAGTCTTGCCATTATAAACATAAAAATCATAAAAACCTGTCAATGTCTTAAGGCATATTCATTAATAGAAGGTTGTATTAGGTATATGAAAAACTCAAAAAACTCTAAAATTAATAAAAATACTTTGCGGCAGGAGCTAAACATCGCGGTTGTTTACACATGTATTACAAATTGGCTTTGAGCATTGTAAACAAACTGCTTTTCTGCACAGCACACATAGATATTTCGTCATTCGGTTTTTGGCCCTCGGGCACAGATAACATCCTTTGCGTTTTTCCAATAAAAGGTCTTCACCACTTGATGGCGCAATTATTTCTGAAATTCCCAAAATTCTGCTAATGCTGGAACGTACTTCGTGAGATACTCGAGGATTTGTTAGTCGCCTTTCCATGTGCTGACGTACTAATTGGGCCGCTAGTTGTTTTGCAAATACCGACTTTTCCCTAATTACCGAATTTCTCGTGTAACATTGATGTAGAATATAAGAATTAACAATAGAAATGTCAAGGATTCTGAAAAATATTGCCAGGGGCCATTTGCAAGTGCGTCGGCTTGACGAACTTTTTGCGCACTTCTCATCAATTGTGTCTACTCCTCCCTTGTTACGGTTGTAGTACATGATAATGTCTGGCTTCTGGGTGTCTGGATCGGTAGATGCACCACTATGCATAGAAGAAACAAGGATGGTAGCCTTTCCCTTTTTTTCCACGTAAGATGCCATAGTTTTCTCATCTATAAGTCCATAAAATGATGATCCTACCGCTCTTTTTTTGTTTGGCAAAAACTCGCTTGGTATTTCTCGCTTATTTTTTTTAACAGTGCCAACATATGTTAGTTTGTTTCCTAGTAAAATATCTACAAGTTCTATAGAACTAAACCAATTGTCGGCAGTAACATTTCGATTACTACCAATGAGAGGTTTCGTGAGACGTATTACTGCCTGTGTTGGCTTAGAGAATTTATGTTCTTCTTCGCTTAGTCCAAGTCCATCGGAACCCTTTCCGCTGTAAATGTAGGCATTGTATAAATATCTTGTTCTGGAATCAGTTAGACACATAATTTTTATGCCGTATTTACACGGCTTATTTGGCATGTACATCTTGAAGTGTGTTCGCCCTCTAAAACTTACAAGCATCTCGTCGATTGTCACCGAATCCCCCATTCCATAGATATTTTGGTAGTTTTCAATAAATTTGTGAGAAAAACTTGAGAAATTGCTGCCGTTGGATCTTCTTTTTTACGCTCGGTACTTGTCCTAGGGTCATCAAATCTTAGGGCAGACAACAGAACTGAAAAACGATTTTTGCTCATCACCGCTCTAAATATATCTCTGCCTGTCCCGTCAGTAGCGAAAATTGTATCCATGTTTTCATGATTGGAATTGAATATTGAAGTATAAATCAAGAGTCCTTGAAAGGCCTTCAATTCTATAATGTCTACATCACTTACATGATATTTTTGTGTATAGTTTGATCGGACTTGAAATAGTTTATGATTTGTCCACTCAACTATCTGAACTAGAATATCCTCCGAAAAAAGTAAATTCCATATAGAAAATGGATCTGCAGTTTGGCCAAGATCACGAGCACTTCCTTTGAGAACGGGAACTTTCAATACAATGTTGTGTTTTCTCACCCGCGATGAAGGAACTACCTCAGTAGTACACCATCTGTTCTCGTTTTTTCCATATAAATAATTTTTGCTTGTAGAAATTTCACCATGTTCTACCACATTCTCTACCACATCAACAGCACTATAATCAGGCGAGTCTTCCTCCGAAACTTCGGAAGCAGAATCATGTTCTGATTCTATATTTTCGTTCTCTGACGCACTGCCTATATCACTTGCATCATCGTCTACTTCCCCAAGCCATTTCAAAACAGTTTCGTCAAAATCTTTATCGCCAAACCGAACTCTTTTCGACGGACCCGCCATTTCACGTCGCACAATATTTAGTACACAAACACACAGGTGCCGTCTGACAGACTGTGACAAACTGAATTCTGTACGTAAAATTCGAGAACTTCTTTACGAGTAATGATAGACTCATGGGTAGGGAGTAGTGGTGGGAGCAACAATAGAGAAATGATTAGATGGAGCAACCGATTTATGGACGGTCGAATTACAGAAATATCACATAATATATTTATCGCGTAGTCCGTCAGACGGCACCTGGGTGGTTAAGGGTTAAACATTCAATGAAGGAAATACATGAGTGATAGAATTAGTCATTCTCTCCCTCCATGTAGGTGGGGCGGGGGTAACTTTGAAATCTTAAATAAGAACCTGTATATTTTATTACAGATTCAAATTCTGATAAATCTGAAAAAATACGTAGGATTTGTCTGAAACATTTTTTCAATTCATGATAGATGGTGCTGTAATCTATGAAATTCAATTATTTTCAATTTCCCGCACTGAGAACCTATGCATAGGATTCTGCAATACGTGTGTAATAAAAAATACGTTTTCTTTGTAAATAGTCAAATTTACTCTTAGAAAAACTTTATACATTTTGCAAATTTCAAATAACTGGGAAAATGTCACCTGTAGAAATGTAAATTGCTGGTGAATAAATTACTTTTAGCGTAACCCAACAGCAACGACGTGTACGTAGTCCGAGGGATACTGCTAAAATTCGCGGAATCAAGTACTCCTTGAATTGCTAGAATTCCACAATTATCATATTCGTAAAATTTGACATTTTTAACCTATAATTCAGTTGACAGTTCGATTTAAAACCGAACAGTTTTGTCTCAGCAGAATTTCACGAAGTAACAGTTGTCTCAAAAATGGAAATTTTGAATTGTGATTTTCGAGTGATGATTTTTTACGATTTTCGATACAGTTTGACACCAAAGCAATGTGTGGAAAAGCTTGGTTTGGTCTTTGGGAATGAAGAACCATCCAAAACTATGATTTACAAATGGTTTGCAGAATTCAAGGGTGGAAGACCAACGTTTGGTGACGATCTTCGTGAAGGGCGTCCATGTATCTCTGTTGTTGCGAAAAATATCAATGCTGTGCGTGAAATGATTTTATCAGATCGATATGTGACATACAGTGAGATAGAGGCATCCTTAGGCAATGCGGCGAAACAAACACATACGATTTTGCACGATCATTTATATGTCAGGAAGCTTTCCAGTCTTTGGATCCCTAAAAATTTTAAAGACGAGCAAAACAGGCACGCAAGGAAATTAAAAAAAAAATTATTGTGGTCGTTCAATTTCTGTATATAACATTCTAACATGTAACGAATTCTGGATATATTCATATGAGCCCCAAACTAAACAGCAATCGACTGAACGGGTGTTCCAACATGAACCTAAACCAACAAAAGTCGTGCGGTCCCGACGAATCATTGTTCATCATGACAATGCAAGCTCTCACAGCACGACAAACTGTCGACCTTTTGACCAACAGCAACATCGAATTAATGACTTATCGCGCATATTCGCCCGATTTAGCGCCTAATGACTTCTTCATATTCCGAAACACCAAAAATAAAAAACGTGAAAAGCGGGTTTCATCGCCTGAAGACGTTGTTGAAGAAATTAAATCACTGATTTTGGAGATACCTCGCTTAGAATGGAAAAAATGTTTTCAAGATTGGTTTTATAGGTTGCAAAAGTATATACATCTTAAGGGCGAGTATTTTAAGAAACAGTAAAGCGATTTACATAGCGTAATTTGTTTTATTTCTCAATTTTCCGCGAATTTTAGCAGTGGCTCTCGTACCACCTTGGAGTGCTTGATTAACCTGAGTCGCCTCGCCTCTCACGTATAAGAGTGCTTCATTTATGTATATCCCTGCATCTCTTACTTATAAGAGCGCTAGATTTCCCCTCGCCCCATCATTTTTCAATTAAAGTAAAGACGCGTTCACACGAGTCAAGTTTAGTTGGCAGATTATAGTTGATCAACAAAGGTTGAATGAGAACTGTAGTGAGAACCTTTCTGTCAATAGAGTGGATCAACTTTGTAGTTGATCAATAAAAGTTTGATTCAGTCAAACTTTTGTCGTTCAAGTGATGAGTCATCACGATTTGCTTGTAAGTTGAAACCTGTCTTGAAACATATGAACTAACCAGTCAACTTTTTGTCGAGTGTGTAGTACGTATTTTTGATATTAGTTATTATTGAAAATTATCAATAATAAAATAGTTTAAAGGAATGAGCCTCAAGTGATCTGAAAGTGTTATGATGAAATTTTTGGGACTATAATAATAATAAGAATAATAATAATAATAATAATAATAATAATATTTATTAGAGCCCAACAGCAAAGCCAAAATGGGCGCTTCAACAATATACAATAACGCACATAAAACAATAGTATACATATATAAGGCATAGTAAGTACTCATATATAAAAGTAAAAATACACTCATACGCACCAACCCAAACACACTGCCCCCGTCCACGCTACCGCCTGACGGTTCGCTCCAGGAAGACGTCAGCAAAGATCCTATCAGCATCTCGACACATCCGATAAATGACTATATCATAAGCATGTATCATAAGCATGATTGAAATGGTATTTTTAGGTACTCGTTATACGAAAGCTATCGTTGATAATAAATCTTCTGTAGCTAAATATATTGAAGTTATTTGCAGAGTTAATTTTGGTGGGATAGCTTGTCGCATCACTGTATCTTGTTTCTTTATGCAATCCTGAACTTTCGACAGCGGTTCGTCAAATATTTATTCCGACATTCTTAAATGATTTCTATATTCTTCTTTATTCTGTAATGCTAGCTCCTTCAGCAAGGTTTCTGATGCTCCCAATCTATTTCTTTTAAGAATCCACTATCTCAGCAAAAAAACAACGTTTCTTACGTCATTCGTTCATATTTTCAGTTCTTCCTTTAACAAAATTGCAACCATCTGTACACATTCACGCGCAACTGTATTGGCCCCCATTTTATAACTGAAACGGTAGATCAGTTTCTATTGAAATGTGTGAACTAATTTTATTACTCTTTTGTTGATCAACTAAAATCGGTCAACTAAACTTGACTTATGAGAACGCACCTTAACTGCTCAAAATGATGGTTATTGAATCCAAGGCATTTCAAATGAGTGTAGGCAACTGAGAAGTGTTTTCTTCTTCTTCTCTGTCTTGGATTGGACGCCACCACGTCCAGGCACTTGAGCAAACTGTTCTTTGTACTATCCCAAATAGATCTCTCAATTCCACTCGGTTAGTCTTGTGTCCTCGATAAAAGCCACTATCCTTCTCAGGGGAAGTTTGAGTACACTCGAAGGATCCAATAGATCCCTCCCAAAATATTTCTGTCTCAGTTCCTTCAGTTCCTCACACGTGCATATTACATGAAGGCTAGTTTCCTCCTGTTTTTCACATCTCCTACCTCAGGGCTCGCTAACCAAGCCCATGGTGTACAAATGCTTCCTTAAAGGACAATGTCCGGTTATTAACCCGGTAATTATTTTAATTTCTTTTTTGCTACTACGAATTAGGTTGACTGAAAGTTTTCCGTCCAGCCCCCTTAGTAGTGTTTTGGTATGGAGTCGACCTTCAGTTAACCTCCATTTATTTTTATGTTCTTTTTCTAGCCATAACCAGATCGCCCTTTTAGCGGAATCCTTAGTGATTCCACATACAGGTTCTGGTCCTATGAAGTTCCTATTAGTACCTTCTATGGCCAGTTTGTCGACTAAACTGAGAAGTGTATCTTCTTGAATTTCAGCACAAGCACTTCTGATTCATATTTTCACGTATTGTTGGTACTTAATTGTATATTTTGCATTTGAGATAACGCCATAATAAGAAGTCTGGCGACGTAAGATCTGGTGATTTAGCAGGCCAATTTACTGAACCAACTACCAATCCAGCGATCAATGAAATTACGACCAACTACATCTGGACAACTAGCATGTTGAAACCACATGTTCTGTCGTACTTCTAAGCTAACGTCTTCAAGTAGTGCTGGCAGTTCATTTTTGAAGATGTCTCGGTGCATTTCACCATTCAAGTGACCTTCAAATAATGTAGGGACCGATGACTTTATTCCAAATTATTCCACATCACACGTTGACAGTCCAAGGGTACTGGTGTTCAACTTGGCGAAGCCAGTGCAGATTTTCAACACTCCAGTAATGTGTATTACGTCTATTAAGCGCTCCGTGGTTTGTGAAGGACGCCTCGCCGGAGAACAACACATGACGAAAAAAATCGGGATTTTGTTGTAACTGTTCACATGCCCACTGACAAAGAGTTTGCTGATTTTGGAAATCAACGCCATGAAGATCTTGATGTATAGAAACATGATATGGATAATAAATACCATGTGTCTTTACATCAAGATTTTCACGGCGTTGATTTCCACGCCATAATTTATGACGTTTTAAAATTTGCCATGCACTGGTGTGGGACAATCCAGAATCGCAAGCTATTCCTCTTGTGCTAACATGAGGATTAACAGCCACTGCAGCTAATAGAGCGACTTTATTATTTTCTCCGGTGATTGTTGCTCAACGGGTCCTATTTTTCGGTTGAACACTTCCATCAGTAGTGAATTATTTGATAGTACGATCAAATGAAGCTCGTAACCAAATCCTATCCGGAAAACGCTGAGCGTAGAGATTGACAGCATTATCTAGACTTCTGCCAGCTTCTCCGTACACCAGAACCATTTCAATTTTCTCTCGTACAGTTAAATACATACGCCATTCTGTAGTAGGTACTATTAACAGCATAACAGCAACAGGTCTATTATTTTTTAATATATTCTTCGAACTGAGTACAATAAGTTGTTTCTTAAAGTTATTTCTTTCTTTTGTACGTTTATTTTGTGTTTTTGGAATTTGAAAAAATACGAATGGAAGAAATAACGCAAACGTTAAATACGTACATTGTACATACAAAAACATTTTTATAAAAAATATTTTCAATACAAGAAATGGTATTAAAGAAAAAAATATTTTTTATTTTATTTGAAAGCACCCCGATAAGTCATGAGCAATGGAAATCGCGTTGACCAAGTATGTGAAGAAGGTCGCCCGTTCCTAGGTTATAATAATAATACTTTCTTAATAAGTCTTTTTCGTGGTATTCTTTTTATTGAAAACGAATTGCAGAATCGTGTGCATAGGTTCTCAGTACGACAAGTTGAATATTCTTCGAACTGAGTAAAATAAGTTGTCTTAAAGTTATTTCTTTCTTTTGTAAGTTTATTTTGTGTTTTTGGAATTAGAAAAAATACGAATGAAGGAAATAATACAAATGTTAAATACATCACCAATAGCTTTCAATAGCTCTTTCTAACATTTTCAATGCATCTGTGGCAAAAATTTCATGCCGTAAACAAAACTTTACACAAACATTTTACTCGAAATAATCAGACAATTATGAAAATCGTAGAAAAATTTCAGACGTATTCTTATCTTCATACTGTTGTTTAGGGAATGTTTAGTTCTAAGCTGGCAAGTGCAAGCGATTTCTTTGAGCTACGAACGTAGCCCTCGCGCACTTGTTCGATTGTCTCTTCTGCAACTCGAGCCCTACCTTAACCTTTTACCCTATATCCTACACAACCAGTTTCAATAAACTGATTATACCCTGCACTAATATTTGGCCCTAAATTTCCGTTGAACGGAAGTGGGTGATCGCGATTCATGTAACAACAAATAAAAATGAGCGCGCTCCGCACCTGAATACAACTCCATGATAACTGACCAAATAACAGCGTAGTAGCGGTGATGCACGCGTACTCTAGCGGGCATATAGTGAAGTAGAGGAAATGGCGGTACTATTAAAGCTTACTAGACCTTGCTACTACAGCCGGTTCTACAGCTGTAGATAAATATTTTTGTATAACTTATTTAGAAATAACCTGTATATGATACGATAACTACAGAATTTCCATTTTTGCGAAAATGTACAAAATTTATCCGAAACACAGATAACTACGGATGACCGGAAAAATATTTTACTCCTGTTTTGTTTCGATTTTTTGGGGTTTTATCGTCGACGGTTGCCATAAATTGCAAAATCACTGATAATATTAACGTAGGAAGTAAAAGTCCATAAAACAAGCGCCCAGGACAACGTCAAACGGAACTATCGGTTAGCGAACGATATGAAATGTATGCGCGTATTCCTGTGACTAACAAATATCATAAATTTCACATTACATTTCACGCAAATATGTTTTCGACAGATATGTTTTTATTGTATTCGTTCAGCCGCTTGTCTGTTAATGGTTCATTTGTATTTTGTTCGGCGTCCATCGGGACCGTTGCCCAATTTGAAACAATCATATTTTCAAACGAGAACGAACTAATAATGGAAATTTTGTGTATCCATTATAAGATCCAGTTTAATTTTTATTTTTATAATTAATGTGTTTTTTATGTAATACAAATTATAACCATTTTTTTAGCACTTAATAATTAAATTAATCTCGTTGTTTTTAATTTAAATAACCGGTGATTATAAATTATTGATTTTTTTTCATTTTCGGCTGCAACTTTATGCTAACTGATACGCCTTATTTTTAAATTTAAATTTGTCAAAAATTTGACAAAGTAAACAAGGAAATAAATAAAACAATTTATTGCGTTTACTTTTAAAATGGTCTTTACTGTCGAATAAAATACATTTATTGTAGTGCGAATTGAAGATGGTAATTTATTTATTTATTCCGTATGAGAAACGAAATAGAAATTTAGATATTAGTGTATTATAAACCACTTTTATGACAAAAAAGGGCCATAATACGAGAGATTATTGAGACCTAGTTAACCTAGGACATTTTCCTTGAACAAAACAAAATCTTGTTATAATGGCAAGAAATAATGACATTTTAAAAGTTTCACTGTAAAATCTTACGTCAAGAAGTTGAAGTATTGTTGTGCAGTAAATTTTGAAAGAAAGCATGTTGAATGCAGTGGCGGCTCGGGGTGGTTCACATAGGGAGTGCATAATTTCAAAATTAAAAAGTGTAATACAAAAACGCTTACCCAATTTCACCGACGTACTGTTCCAGACAGGTACTGTTCATTGTAGAGTTTGTTTTGAGGGAATAGTAAATATTACACTACACAGTTTAATTACATCTGACGATAAACGAAGTCCATTTTACGTGTCTTTGACTTGCAGAACAGTTCTATCACTTTTTCATTAAAGTTTGGGAAATCATTTATACATTCTTTTTCACAAGATAACATAGTAAGGGTATTTAATCTCTCTTCTTTTATTGTATTTCTCAGGAAAGTTTTTATTCTCTTCAGCCGAGAAAACTGGCGTTCCGCTTCGGACGTTGTCATTGGGATTGTAATGATAATTTTTAAAAGCGTAACAACTTCATTAAAGATGTCGCTTAATCCATCCAGCAGAAGACATAGCAGACCTACAGCACCGACTTCTATATTTTGCCTAAATTCTTCTCTAGAATATAGAACGCTTAACAGTTCGTAGTCTGCTTTCATTGAGGCATAAATAAAATTTTACTGCTTCTTTATGACAATCTTCCGGAATTTTTTTTGGAAAAGAGGAGAACTGTTTAAAAGAAATTAAGTTTGCTAATATTAAGTGCCCTGTATACCGAAATTTAGTTTTTAGTTCTAGCAAAATAATATCGCACACTTCAATAGTTTCCCTCCTTCCTTGGCTACCATCAGTTACTCTTCGCCGCTTTGATGGTCGAGGAGTCAGTTCTGGGTCATTTTGTTTAACCAATTGATTATCTGTGTCAGCGATTTCGGTTCGAATTTTTCCAATAGCGCGTTCAATATTATCTAAATTATTCTTAATTTTTAATGCATCTGTATTGACATTTTGTAATTGATTAAACAATATGTCCACATGTGGCATAATTTTATGAAAGAAAGTTAACCAATAGATAAAATTTTCCTCCTCTAAAATTCGCAAATTGGCACTAGCTTGATGAATGGTAGTTTGTAAACTAGCTTCTCCCTCGATTTGTTCTAGAGCTTCAATTATTTCTTCTCGGTGCTCATATATTGTATTCACTGTCCTAGAATTGAAGTTCCATCTTATTTTTGAAGAACGAGGTAAGCTTTTTCTCTGAAGGAATTCTTCCAATCTTGCAGCTCGTTGTCGTGAAGTGGAGAAAAATTTACATAATCCCGTCAGATTGGCAAAAAAAATTCTGCAATTACTACTGCTCGATGTAGCATGTGACATAATAAGATTTGTCTGATGTGCATAACAATGTACAAAATTAGGCCTTGGATACTGGTCTTGGACATGTCTTTGCACGCCGTTAATAGCACCACTCATGACTGCAGCCCCATCATAGCTCTGTGTAATCAGTTTTTCTGGGTCATCAACAAGCAAACTAATTTCGTTAAGGATGGAGGCAGATAAATAATTAGCATCATGTCCACTAGTAATTTTTAATTATCCTAACAACCAGTAAGATCGTAGTCGCGACGAGGTGTGTTATACATGCTAGTACAAACTTGGTTTGTCGGATTGTAGTTATTAATGCATCACATAAGGCGACTTTGACATGTAAAAATAATTAATATTCATTAATTCTCATTTGCAGTAAGTTCAGAATGTTAACTATATATGTATACACAATGTAGAGAATTGAAAAGCCATGTCTGTCTTCGAGATACCGTACATTGATAAGCTTCAATTCGAGCGAAACGCGTCTGTACGTTCCCGTTGATGGAAGTGGCTTTTCAGTAATTTTTAATTATCCTAACAACCAGTAAGATCGTAGTCGCGACGAGGTGTGTTATACATGCTAGTACAAACTTGGTTTGTCGGATTGTAGTTATTAATGCATCACATAAGGCGACATTGACATGTAAAAATGGGAATTAATATTCATTAATTCTCATTTGCAGTAAGTTCAGAATGTTAACTATGGCATTATTCATTGCCCAAGGAAAAAAAAATTATACTATATTCAGAATTGAATAAGCTAGCCAATAATATATAGGTGTTCAATAAAAAAAAAAAAATTAGATCAACTTTTGTTATTCAAGTAATAGTACTCTATTTCACAGGATCGGAAAGAAAGCAAAAAATAGTATCAGATACGTTTTGAATTCCTTAGAATATGATACTCTCAACGAAAATATTGAGTGCACAATGAAAAACCAACCACTCTGTATACGAATTGCGGAAAGGTTACAAGCTAAATTCTTTGGGGTTTTTAGACGACGTTTCTTTTCCAAGAAAGTTACATTAAGAAACCAAATCGTTTTAAATTAATCGAATTGTTAGCGTTTATGTCTTGTGAGCATCCTCCCATATGATTTTGTCGTTATGTATGTGGATGTAGTACTTTTATGCAGTATTACATGTTAAAGCTTTACTTTGTGCAAATACCTATAAGCAGACATTTTCTAAAAGTAGCATCATTCGACTGACAAAACAAATACTTTAAATACGTAATCTGATGGAAATGAGGAATTTTCTCTGTTTTCTCTCCCCTTCCGGAACGTCGTTACATTATTTGCATAAAAATCAACACAGCATACGAATTTAACATTTCTCTTTGGTAAATTTTATGCTTTATACATGCTTCATCCATACGCTAAATGTTTCAAACATACATACATGTATACATCAGCAACATGCACGCAGAGATAAAAGTACACAATATATTGGGAATTTAACTCCTTTTTCGTCCTTTTGATGTCGCAGCCTGTGCATAGTTTAGTCACTCTACGTAGCTGTGTTACGACAGTAGAAGGTGGGTATGGAGGAAGTATAATATAGGAAGCCCTTGGCGTGTTCTAGAACGCACGAGGCACAGAAAGCTCGTGTATGTGAGAGGGAACTCAGCTTTGAGAGTTTATATTACCTGCTTCTTGTCGCGAAATATGTGCTTAATTAAAACATAGCATGACGAATACTTAACCGAGTATGCAAACGTTCCTCAAACGGACGCTGGAATTTATATGTCGGCGAGCTTTCATTAACGCTTGAATTTATTCAGACTTTGATTTTAGGTGGTTACATCAAATAAAAATAGAGTAGATTGCGGGGATAGAAGGGTAATGGGGCTAAATACCGTTGAAGCTATTTTTACGATACGGCAAAAATGAGTTGAATAAATTATTAGAAAGCATGTTATACTGAAGTCTTTTCTTTTAGTTTCTAATACGAGCTTTGTGTGCGTGATACAAAGGCAAAAGTAGTGCATAAATAAAATACGCAAGTGGTCGTGATCATTGCCTATTAGTTTGGGAAGCGTGTTTAGTGCATTTTCTTTATGTGCGGTTAATACCTGTTTATTCATGGCGATTTATACATATATACCAGGTATTTTGTAGTAATAGGACAGTTTATATTTTATGCACTTTTCTTTTCCACGAGTATAGCGCTAAATGTTATAGTAAGATCACATTACACGTCCGTATACGATTGTACAAGGTGTTATGCTGGAATTTGAATATCGCGCCAGATGGGATGGTAGTACAGCTCTGTAGCGCTAGATGGTGTGAGCTACACCTGTACTAACATAGGAAGATTCCGAACCGGGAAATTCAAAAAATTATGAAACTTTGGGAACATGTAGGGAGAGCGGGACACACTTGGACACATTTCAAATTTAGCGGTTTAGGTCTTTCAATGTTACAAATGAAACAGACATGCAATATACATATTTGTAACTGTACACATGGACAATATACCTCGTATTTTCAGCATTTACTTCTACTTAAGACACGCTTTTCCGCCGTATATAGTCGTCATCAGTCAAGCTACTGAAGCAATGTAATACAAATGATACAAATCTTTTTAAGAACAGATTTGTATCTGTATATACATTTACGCTGAAATCGCCTACAAGATATAGCAAATTTCGTCCTATAAGGTGGCACTATTTAATAAGTGACATCTGACGGACGAAAGAGACTATGCCGAAAAAGGCGACCTTTCGCTTGACCAGCTATGCTGGTACATAAGTGAAAAAATACGTATAGGTGTAGTCTATTAACACGAGCCAGATGGCGGTAAATAAACAAAAAGGTTTAAGTATATCAATACGTTATGCACGTATTACGCATTTGTTACAAATGAAACAGACATGCAATATACATATCTGTAACTGTACACATGGACAATACACCTCGTATTTTCAGCATTTACTTCTGCTTAAGACACGTGTTTCTGCCATCTATAGGCGTCATCAGTCAAGCTAGTGAAGCAATGTAATACAAATAATACAAATCTTTTTAAGAACAGATTTGTATCTGTATATACATTTTCGCTGAAATCGCCTACAAGATATAGCAAATTTCATCCTATAAGGTGGCACTATTTAATAAGTGATATCTGACGGACGAAAGAGACTATGCCGAAAAGACTATTGTCCATGTGTGCAGTTACAGATATGTATATTGCATGTCTGTTTCATTTGTAACAAATGCGTAATACGTGCATAACGTATTGATATGCTTAAACCTTTTTGTATCTTTCAATGTTGTCAATCCTTGAAAACGTTATGTTCCTTATAGCTGTAACTTTGAGAAACAAAGTGAGTGTATTTTGTTAGATAGATAATGATTTGATGTAATCAAGCAAGTATGTGTGTAATTTGCTTCTTAACGTAATAAAAAAATGTCTATTTATTTGTTTCTGGCGATCAAGATAATAATAATTAGGAAGTAATTTACGTTTATTATAGTCCTATAAAACATAACTCCATAACTTTCAGATCATCATTCATCTTTTTTTGGACTCGTGGGACAGTTGTGGACATTATGCATGGGGCAGTTTCGGACTGTCCAATCTAATGCCTATATGTACCCCACTAATAATGATGATTAACTAGTGTTGAAATATTGTTTCAGAATGGTTAGAGATTACAAGAAAACGACAGATTAGATGCAGCATATCAGAAGAAACCATAGCTCAAGCTGTTGACGCTGTTATAAGACATAAAATATCTATAAGAGTTGCAGCTACAAATTATGGATTAAGAAAATTACACTATTCTTTCATGTAAAAAACTGCAAGAAAAGAGAAATGTCTGATTCTTGGAATAGCTCTGAAGAAGACGTAGGTCCTATTTTGTTGGAGTAATGTTATCTTGAAATGGATGTGATGAATATGAAGTGAAATTTTATAGAAACAAATCTAACTATGGATTTGGATTTCCCCAAGTAGATGATATATCAATCATAACGAGACAAGATGTTGTTTGTAAATTACCAAGACCTAGAACCATTTTTTATAGGCAGAGCTTATTATTATTCGTTGAGTAGTGACATATGAAAGATTTAATTGCTGTAAACGCAGACGAATTTCTTAACGCTTTGTTGCTCATATTCATAATCAATTACTCGAGCAATATTGTCACATGAATAACATCTGCGCTGATAGCGAACCTTTGTTTGGTTTAAATCTTTGATGAGTTCTTCCAAACACACAATGTGAAAGAATCTGCCGATTTGGATAAGCTTCAACATAAAGACGTCGTGCTTCAGTGGCAATCACATTACAACAACCATACATGAAATGCATGTCGGCTAATTCTGCGTTAGAGTAAACAACCATAACAATTGAAATATTGTGCACTGACAACAAAAGTCAAAAAGTTAATGTTTCGCCTTCTTCTTCTTCTTTTTCTTCTTCTTCCGATTTGGGTTGGACGCCATCACGTCCAAGCACTTGAGCGCACTGCTCTTTGTACTATCCCCAATAGATCTCTCAATTCCACTCTGTTAGTCTCGTGTCCTCGATAAATGCCACTATCCTCCTCAGAGGAAGTTTGAGTACCCTCGTAGGATTCAATAGATCTCTTCCGAAATGTTTCTGTCTGAGTCCCTTCAGTTCCTCACACGTGCATATTACCTTAATGCTAGTTTCCTTCTATTTGTCACATCTCCTACACCAGGGCTCGTTAACCAAGTCCATGCTGTGCAGATGCTTCCTTAAAGGACAATGTCTGGTTATTAAGCCGATAACTATTTTAGTTTCTTTTTTGTTACTACGAATTAGGTTAGCTGAAAACCTTCCGTCCAGCTCCCTTGGTAGCGTTTTAGTATGGAGTTGGCCCTCGGTTAACCTTCATTTCTTTTCATGTTCTCTTTCTAGCCATAACGAGATCTCCCTTTTAGCGATTCCACATACAGGTTCTGGTCCTATGAAGTTCCTATCAGTACTTTCTTTGACCAATTCGTCATCTCAGTGCCTTTGATTTCCTCATGTCCTGGCACCCATATCAGCGACGCAGTATTCTCTTGTGCCAGTTTATTGAGGACCTGTTTGCAATATTTCACCAGTTTAGACCTGGTAGATAGATTCATAATAGCTATAATAGCTGCCTGACTATCAGTCATTACGTTTATTTTTTTGTTTGCATACCTGGCTTTCCGAATTTTTTCGGCGCAGGCTGCGACTGCAAACAATTCGGCCTAGTAAAACATTTTTCCAGACATATCGATATCTTCTTTCTAAGGCATATTCCGCATATGCCTGCACCTGTTCCCTGATTGGATTGTCATCTATCCATGTACCAGATGTCAGCACCACAATCGCTCGAGGGACTTTCTTGCCTGTTCCCTGATCGGTATAAATATGTTCAGCTTAGCTGTAAACATAATCTCAGGTGCCATACTGTCCGCCGACATTTGAAATATCGGCTCTTCCAGTATAGTTCCTGTGATATCTACATGCCTCCCTACAAACTTATTAGGACACCATACGTCATTGGCTTTCAGTCTCAGGATCGCAGACATGGCCTCCGCTTTTACAAATAGTTTCAATGGAGGGAGACTCACGATGACCTCCATAGAGGCGGTTCCCTTGCTGTTCATAGCTCCCGTGATTGCCAACAGAGTCTATCGCTGGAGAGTTGAGAAGAGTCCCACCGATGATTCAGCTCCATGTTCCTCCACCAGCCAACTACTCTATAGGTAATCGTTGGTATTACTACTGCTGTGTACAACCAATATACCACATTTGGTTTTAGTTCCCAAGTCTTGCCAACAGCTTTTCTGCATCTCCAGAAGAGCTGGGTCAACCGTGTCTGCCACTCTGACTAGGTGTCTGCTCGAATTTAGTTTCGAATCAAGTGTTATACCTAAATATTTCACTTCATTAGTTAGTTCTAACTCTTGTTCGAACACCTTCACGCTGCCCAGATCGTTTAGTTTTCTCATATTGGAAAAGGCTACCAACTTAGTTTTTTGAGGATTGACAGATAATCTCTGCTCAAGGACCCTCTTTTCACAATTCTCAGAGTTTTTAATGTTTATTTCACAAACCATCAGCCAACTATGATAAGAAACCGCTTTTGCAAAAGAATAAAAAGACGCAAAAAAGGATTACACTCCATATCTCCGAAACCGTTACTCTGCAGATCCATGTCTATTTTTTGTTTTACTTTTTTGTTTATTTTGATTCATAGTACTACCTTCTTTAATATTTTACAATTTTTTTTTTAACAGACGGTATATAAAAGGTGCTTTTTATAGAGGTATAGAACTTTGAAATGGAATAAAACAAAGATGAATTTTTTAAATTGACATGAAATTGACTTTATTCGAAAGATAATCTTCTGGCATTATAATTTAAATATGACTTCTGGCATATGACTGCCACGGCTGGCTCGGAAGTCGTCTAAACTGGAGGTCCAATTGTCGATGACTTTTTCCAACATTTGTGGCCATATATCGGCAATAACGCGGCGAATGTTGTC
The DNA here is from genome assembly GCA_935421215.2 of Melolontha melolontha. Taxonomy (NCBI): domain Eukaryota; kingdom Metazoa; phylum Arthropoda; class Insecta; order Coleoptera; family Scarabaeidae; genus Melolontha; species Melolontha melolontha. The sequence continues at coordinate 145,598,169 of OW285238.1, read as the reverse complement.
CTCCAAGTGGTCAATCGTTTCGGGCTTATCGGGGTAGACTAGCTTCTTCACATATCCCCACAGAAGATAGTCTGGCGGCGTTAAATCGCACGATCTTGGAGGCCAATTCACGGGTCCGAAACGTGAAACCATGCGGTTACCAAACGTTTCCTTCAATAAATCAATTGTGGCACGAGCTGCGTGCCATGTTGCGCCGTCTTGTTGAAACCACAGCTCCTGCACATCATGGTTGTTCAATTGATGAACGAAAAAGTCAGTAAGCATGCCTCTATAGCGGTCACCATTGACTGTAACGTTCTGACCAGCATCGTTTTTAAAGAAGTACGGACCAATGATTCCACCAGCCCATAAAGCACACCAAACAGTCAGTTTTTCTGGATGTAACGGTGTCTCAACATACACTTGAGGATTACCATTACTCCAAATACGGCAGTTTTGTTTATTGACGTATCCATTCAAACAAAAGTGAGCTTCATCGCTAAACAAAATTCGCTTATGAAAATCGGGATCAACGGCAATCTTGTTTTGGGCACATTCACCGAATCTACCCGTTGCTAGGTGATCGCGTGGCTTCAATTGCTGCACGAGTTGGATTTTGTAAGCACGCAAACCAAACCTTTCCGCAAAATCTTCCATAAAGTGGATGGACACATATCCAATTCCTGTGGACAATGGCGGATAGACTGATTCGGGTCTTCCTCTACGCTACGCTCTACAGCAGCAATGACTTCTTCTGTACGCACTGTACGACGTCTCTGTGGATGCGTATTATCATTTAGAGTAAACGTGGTGCGAAAACGTTCCATAGTTAATCGAATTAATTGCTCTGATGGACGATTATGTTGACCGTAAAATGGACGTAGTGCGCGATACGTATTTCGAACAGAACCATGATTTTCAAAATAAATTTGCACAATTTGGAAGCGTTGTTCAGGCGTCAGTCTATTCATGTTGAAATTCCAAACCAAACTAAACATAAATTACTTGACATCTGACAAAATTGCCGCCAGTTAAAAAAGTGTTGCCAAGTTAAAGTTTTATACCTCTATAAAAAAACACCCGTTATTAGTATTTGAACTAAGGACGAGTATCTATATTCCTAATTATAGATTTTTTAAATATTATTGTCATAGATTCCATTAATCGAGAGCTAATGTAAATAATAATATAAACTGTACCTCACTTCCATTTAATTTTGTTGCTAATCCTATCCGCAAATAACGTACAGTGTTGCTTAACTCATCGTATTAAATGTAAACTTGTTAGACTTATTAAGGTCTTGTTGCTAAAATAAAGCAAACATAAACTAATTCTATAGTATTTGCACGCATACATATATCACTTTAGGCTTCGGATTATAAATGTGAAATAATAAATTCGAACGTACTTGTTAATACGACCCATCGTACAATCATTATTGATTACGCGGTGCAAAACATCAAGCCACTGTTTCGCTCACATATCTAGAGATATGTTTATGAATTGTGTATTAGGAAAGCAATTATGAAAAATTCATGTTGATATAGTCCCGCACGCATAATTGCAGGCCAAATATTGGTTTCTCCGGCTACAATATAAACGTCTTTGAAAAGTTTACCGAGTAATTACCTCTATTTACCCTCTTAAATAGACCCACACCATCCCGTTATAAAAGACCGGAGCATTGTCTTGCCGTGAAATGGCATATTTTCATATTGACTTTACGTTTGTTGTCACACCGGGAATAAGAAAACAACTTTGGTGCCTCTCGATATGGAGTGGTATTATTGTTTGCATGTTTGCTTTTCGAAAAACGCACGCAACAGAAATTATTCCTTTATTTCTTAAAGGAATTGTTCAATTAGTTATAGTTTAGGACCTAGTTATAAATTCCCTTTAAAGAAACAGTCTATGAAACTAAAATTGTTTTTTACTGACTTGTACTTTAAAATAAACGTATTAAAGATTATTTTAAATGCAATATACGGACATCAAAATCAATGTTTCTGTGAGTATTAGTTCCGTTGAATTATTTATATCGGCTACTGCAGGAGTATTCAAACTTTTAGGAATAGGAAGTTAAACATTAAATAAAATAACAACGTCAGAAATTTTCTTTAGTCACTGCTTTCATTTAGAACAAGGATGCACAGACTTATAGGGAACAAGGGCCTATCGGGAAAATTGTAAGCCAAGGACGAGCCACTACAAAGAATATTTATTAACACAAATATTTTTATTTTTAAATAGTATGAATTACTACAAATGATAAAAATAAAAGAACATTAAAAATGTTTGTTGTAATTATGTAATCGTAATGTAATCTAATCATTACAATGTAATATTTCATGTTTTATTATTTTGATGCAGGACATTACATTGACCTAACAATTTTGTTTATGTTTGGCTCCACATAACTTGTCGCCACACGTAAAATTGCTTCCAGATTTTCATTTGCCAGACGGTTTAGATTTTTTGTTTTGTTAAGTTTCATCACTGAAAACGTTTACTCACAAATATACGTCGATCCAAATAAGCTTGCGCATTTCAATGCATTTATTTGCAACTCTTTATAAGCGGTTTTGTCAACGCAACGGTAAAAGTTGAGTAAATTACCTTCATTAAACTTATTTCATAAATTATAATCATTTTGTATGTCTATAAATTCCAGCTGTATTGATTCCGGTGCATTGTCGGGTGAAATGTTGAAAGGATTGCTGAAAATGTCTAATCGAGAACTTTTTTGAAGTCTAGAAAACGATCATGAAAAGCTTGTATTAAAATATCAATTTTGTCAACATAAGCGAAATTGACATCACTTACAGAATTTCTCCATAACTTTTTTGTAGTTCGGAAAATGGCTGTAATTGACTGAATTGATTTGTGCCCTGAAAAGACTCAATTTACATCGAAAGGACGAAACATGAGAGTATAACTGCGAAATCAATTGATCTTTGCCTTGGAGTCGCGTATTTAAGACATTCAAGTGATTTGTGATGTCTACAAGAAACGCTAAGTCACACAGACAATCAGGGTTGTCGAGTTCGGGGACGTCCTTTTTCTTTTCCGCCAGAAATATTTTGATTTCTTTAATCAAGTTAAAAAACCAATCTAGTGACAACCCACGACTTAGCCACCTTATTTCAGTGTAAAACAGGAGATCACCATATTCGCTTTCAATATCCTCGAGAAATTGTGTGAATTGTCAGTGATTGAGACCTCGTAATTTTATAAAGTTTACAGTAGGTACTACAACTTTTTTCATCACATTTTCAAATCCCAATAATTTTGAACAGAGGGCCTCTTGATGTATAATGCAATGAAACTGCATTAATTCCTTGGAATCTATGTTTTTAGTTTGTAAATACTCTTTTAACATAGTTATTATCCCAGATTTACTTCCAACCATTGAAGGTGCTCCGTCAGTCGTAATTCCGGATAATTTAGTTAAATCAAAATCAATTATAGAACATTTTTCCAGAAGAGCTTTGCGCATGTCACTCCCCTTGGTTTGACTTGTCAAAGAACTCATACCAATCAGTTCTTCACTCACTTCAAAATTTTGCGTTACACCTCGTAAAAATATTAAGAGTTGAGCAGTGGAACTTATATCTGTAGATTCGTCGAGTGCTATAGAAAAATACTCAAAACTTTTCGATTTCGTAGTTAATTGCTCTTATATATTAGCTGCTAATAGGGTAAGTCTTCTTTGAGCAGTCATCCGATTTAATTGAATTTTCTCAAACCTCTTTGAATCTTTCGGACACATTTTTTTGCGGCGATATCTAAACACTGCTTAACAAACTCCCCATCTTTAAAAGGCCGACAAGTTTTCGCTATTATTCGAGATATTTCAAAGCTAACTTCAGTAACTGTTTCAGCATCTTGAATTGGTTTTGTAAACATAGCTTGCTGGCCTATTAGTTCCCTTTGTAAAGTGGAAATTTTTTGCGTTCGATTTTCGCCGGTTAATTTGATAAAAGTATGATGCTAGGTTTCATAATGCCTTTTCACATAATATTCCTTCGGAATAGAAACACTACTCTTGCATATTAAACAGACGCTTTTGTTATACGATAATAAAAAAGTATTTTTCGGTCCAAATATCTTGAAACTGTCAATTTTCATCTTCAACCTTACGACTACGTTTTTTACTTGGGCCTGGTTTATCCATATCAAAATTGATATTATATTGTTACGCAGGTAGATGCCAAGTTCGAACGACGAAATATTTATTCTTCACAGATTACAATTCAAACAATATAACGTTCGCTTGTCCGTAGTTAAAACTTAACTGCCCCGATAGCCAGCGATGCGTTGTATTTATACGAGTTACCTAACATACGAGAACCTACCACATTGTTCGGGGCTAATACCGACGTGTTTCGCGAATCTTCGAGTAATCTAGTTGGTTCGACAGATTTCTAGTCTCGTAACAATATGCTTGGAACGCCGAGGAGCATACCTGTCCTACGTAGTAAACCTGAACAAGAAAGTAGTAGATACTTAAAAATACATATCTTACTAACAATTACAAAAGTTAGAATAGAATAAAAAGTTAAGAAATATTGATTTGAATGGATTTTTACCTACGTTTGTAGTTTTTCGAGCAATTTTTAAAATTCGTTGACAGGCCGCATAAATGTCGACCGTGGGCCGCGGTATGTGCATCGCTGATTTAGAATCTAGATGTTGATGCATTGCACTGCATATCATTCACAAATTTATCGAAGGACGGTTCGTAATTACTGTGTGCCAACTGTAGGCATGCTGAGAGATGTTCGTCAGTTAGTCGCTTGCGATATTTCGTTTTAACAATTTTCATTTCTGAAAATGCAGACTCGCACAAGTAAGTTGATCCGAAGAATTCTGTTAACTGAAGAACTATTTGCTTCAAACATGGATATTCATTTTCTTCTCTGGCTTTGAGATGTATATCTAAAATTATCTGCGATACCTCATTTTGTATCGAAGGGATCTCCATATTGAAAGTGTTTGATATTTTAGTAACAATTTTGTCAATGTCTTCGCCAGAAAATTGATAAGTAATGAAACTTACAATATCCGTCAGTTGCTTAAAATCAAAGAAGCGTCGTTTAAACTCACTCTGAATGTTTCTTAGTTGTGTCTCGTAGTTGTCATAATTTGAGTGAGAACTTGCCCTTGTTTTCAAAGATGGAAAACTTGTATAGTCCTTTTTGTTTAGTTGATAAATCAACAGCTTCAATTTATTTATAAAAGCGTTTGTTGCGCTAACCATATCTATAATGGTTTTATTTTTTCCCTGTAGTTCAAAATTAATGATATTCAAATAATTTGTAACATCTGAAAACTAAACATTAGGAAAACTAAATCACGGAACCATTTTTCATTTTTAAGTATCTCATTATCGTCACCTCGTTCGTGAAGAAAAGAAATGATTTCAGGTAATAGTTCTTGAAATTCTCTAAAAATTTTCCGGGGCTCACCCATCACATATCTGTATAAAGAAGTAAATCAGTGTGCTCGGCAGAGTCGCTAGCTTCCAATTGCATTTTGAAGAGGCATCGTTTCAAGCCTCACGCACGATTTAAATTCACGATCTCTGAGGCAATATCCACGACATTATTCACATTTAGTATTTTTGAACATAGAACTTGCCGATGAATTATGCAATGGAATGCGAAAAATGATGGGAAGTCTTCATTAGTACGACACAATGCAACACACCCAATTTGATTGCCTGTCGTTGATGGCGCTCCATCAGTTATACAGGGTGTCCAGAAACTCTCCTGACAAACGAAGACCGGAGATTCCTCTGATAATTTTAAGACAATTAAACCCAAATTCACCTAGTCCGAAAATGCTTCCTAAGGGAGCTAGAGTTCTTTGAAGATGGCGCCTTCTATTTATTTTTTTTTAAATTCCTCCAGAACGCTTCTATTTAGAAAAACAAAAACTGGTATGCTTATTTATCCTCCAGAGATGAATCGATTCCATCAATTGCGAATTTCTAGTACCGGTCATAGGTGTCCGTTTTGGGTAGGTCAACGGTTATTTTAAGGCATAACTTTTTTGTCTTTAACTCTTAAGCATTTGTGACACTAGATTATTAAATTTTCAGGTATTCCAGTACTAAATTTATTATTGATATACAAGTGTCACGTATCGTTATGTTCAAATTTTATGAGTGTAAACTAGACTTCATTTCAAGTAACAAAAACGCAAAACTTGTATATCCATTTTTATTTGTTTCAAAGTTACAGATATATGAATGCGATTGTCAGACCATGAAAAAAAATGTAATCCTAAATTCATTAAAAACTGATTTTATTTAAAAAAGTTCAATTAATAATATTTTCGAAATGTCCACCTCTTTGTTGAATGCAGGCTTGTGCCCGTAAGCCAACAGCAGAAATACTTATCCGAATTTCATACTCATTTTGTCGGATTTGCTCGGCAGCTAGGTGAATACAATCCAACAACTCTTCTCTTGTGTTCGAAACTTGCGCGTAGACTAAATTTCTCCTGTACCCCCATAAATAAAAGTCAAGGGGATTAAAATCGAATGGCAATACAACAGGACCACCTCGACCAATCCATCTTGGATAATTGACGTTAACTCAATTTCGGACAGCAATTCCGAAATGTGCTGGCGCCCCATCCATGTGAAACCACATGTCTCGTCGAACATTCAGTGGGACATCCTCTAAAAGACCTGGCAGTTCGTCAATAAGAAATTGAAAGTAATTATCCACATTTAACCTCCTAGGAAGAACGACAGGACCAATCAACAAGTCATCGATTAGGGCCGCCCAAACGTTAATAGAAAATTCTGTTGAAATTTAGATGGGCGTATAGCTTTGGGATTTTCTGTTGACCACCTGTGCAGGTTTCTCAGATTTGTAACACCACTTCTCGTGAACGTAGATTCATCTGTCCAGAGGACTGTTCTGCAGAAATTAAAATAAAGCCGCGACTGTCTTAATATCCAGGTAGAATAAACTAGAGTAGCATAGTGGTCTGCCTCAAGCAAACCGTGTCCCCTGTGATAGTGATATGGATATAAGCCCTCACGTTTCAAAATTCGCCAAATTATCGTTCGTGGCACTCCTAGTTGTCTAGCGATTCGACGTACACTGAGAGTTGGATCCCTTGTAACAATAGCTAATGCTTCTTCCTCTAAGTCTGCTGGCAAATTTACTCCTCGGTCGAAAAGATAATCACGCAGTCCGCATTCCCGAAATTGTCTGTGTACTTCCAGAAACGTTCTGTAATGCGCCTATCGAGAAACCGATGTCGGTATTCAATAACTGCTTGACGTACACTGCCGTTACAGTAGCCATACACAAAATGCATGTCCGCATACTCTTGAAAAGAAAATCGGTAAGGCATTTTGAATTAAGAATACGTGTCCACTCACTAATAAGCTGTTATATGAACTGAGACGTAATGTAATCCTTATTAAAAAATGAAACGTTAGCAGTCATCTGAACATTTGTTCATTGTGTGATATTCATGGTTCAGCACTTATGAAATAAGAAAGAACCTTCTTTATCATAAATCAATTTCCAGTACTCTTTTTTGTAGATCTCCAAGAAATTACCGTATGCACTACGACACGTGTTTATTTATTTTATGATAACATTTTATTATGCGACGTTAACAATCACAGGCCTGTTATTGTATCGTATAACTTTTTTTAAATAAAATCAGTTTGTATTGACTTTAGGATTACATTTTTTTCATGATCTGACAATCACATTCATAGATCTGTAACTTTGAAACAAATAAAAATGGATATACAAGTTTTGCGTTTTTGTTATTTAAAATGAAGTCTACTTTACATTACTAAAATTTGAACATAACGATACGGGACAGCTTGTATATTTCCGCGCAAAAAATTGACACATAGATGGCATTGCATTCCACTTGTATTTACAGATAATGCCATAGTAAGTAAGTAAGTAAGGAGAACAAGGCGTGTTTTGTTCTCCAGACGTTATGGCTCTAACTTGCTTTACACCTCGCTTAGGTATTATTTTAGATGGGCGCTGAACGGTAGTGAGCCCAGTTTCGTCCACGTTGTAAATGTCGCTAACTTGAAATTTATGTGTTTCATAGACAGTAAGAAGATTATCAAAAAGCATATTAACGTTAAAACGATTAAAATCTGTCGCCCTGGACAAAGTTGTAGATTCCAGCGTACGCACATTTAAATTTGTGTGGAGTTTAAAAAATCCCAGTTAAATTTGATCATGATTTGCAACAGCCAAATCACATGCAAGGCATCGTAAGTCCTTGCAGGTTAATATATAATATAATTTTGAACAATCCTCAGCATATTTCGACAGCTCTTCTTCTTGTACGTTAGTGAACACTTGCAGATGGTTTTGTATACCCAACTGATTAAATAGTTGCATCTTCGCCTGCACTTATTTTCTTTGTGTAACGAAAAAGGGTCATGAAATTTATATCATATCGATCTGCTGCAATTCTTATAGAAAACTTCTCCTGCGATATAGCATTACAAACTTGATCAAAACCTCCTTGGATATATATCCTTTTTTTAGTTTTTCTTTTATATGTCTTCACCATTTTTCAAAACCAGCTCTTCAAAAAAAACAACAAAACCTGAAAGGTAAGAATTTATTTTAATGTGCAAAGTATGTTATTAGTAGAGAACGGACACGCTTACCACATGACGATAAGCCCAGTACAGTACTGGCGAAAGGCTGTATTTCTAAAATATTTAATTTTATTTATATAATTGGAAAACGAACGGGTGGTGATCTATAAAATTACGAAATACATATTTATTTGTTGAAAAGTTGTATTTATAAAGATTTTAATTTTATTTATATTATTGGAAAACATACGGGTGGTGATCTATCTATCTAAAATTACGAAATAGATATTTATTAATTAATTTTATTTATATAATTAGAAAACAAACGGGTGGTGATCTATAAAATTACGAAATACATATGCATTTGTTGAAAAGTTGTATTTTTAAAGTTTTTAATTTTCTTTCTATAATTGGAACATTTTTATTTGTTCATTTTGCCGTTCAAGTTGAGTAAAGGAGTATTAATATTGACTAGCAATAGTTTCTCAAGGTTTTCTTCTGTCAGTTTTGTTCTCTTTGAATTAAGTACATCCTTATAAATAGAAAACGTCCTTTCTACAGCGCAACTGGTTATAGGTGCATACTGGAAATATTCTTTTATTTCTTCATATTTAGCCGTTAGATTTTGTGGATTTTGTGTCTCCATACATAATTGCTGCAATGTAATTAAATCTGGATTTCTATTAAGAATTGCCTCAAACTTTTGCCGAAGGCCACATCCGAAGTCACTTGGAATACTTTTCAAATTATTAACAGCCACATCTAATGTGGTTAATCCGTCATTTAATTTGAGATTTCGATTTTCAAAATAAGTGATTAGTTTTGGAAATTTTCCAAAGTGTTCGTGAAGAAAGTACAACTGATTTTTTAAATTTGGGATTTGTATGAGCTCCTTGCACTCACCAATACTTCTAGTATCCTCCTTTAGCAGTGTTACGAAATGTTTTAGACTATCGAAATTCTCAGCATAATAACTAGTAGCTTCCAGCCATGTTCCCCATCTAGTTATTACTGGAGTGGGAGGCAGTGACAGAGATGGAAATTTTTCCCTGAAAAGAGCTACTCTCAATAGTGCTTTTCTGAAAACTTTTTTAAAAGCTGATACAAGTCTATTAACTTCCGGAAAAGTGTCTCTGATATATTCACAGATTCTGTGGAGAGCATGTGCTACGCAAGTAATATGCAGCATATTAGGATATGTTTTCTTCAATAGTCTGCCTGTTTTTAGCATATACGCAGCACTATCACTGACAAATAAAAGTATTTTTTCTTTGTACGTGGCGTCCGAATGAAGCATTTTTTGCATATTCTCCTTAATGGTTTCAGCAACTGTTTCCGCATTAACTCTATTTATAACACTTGTTGCTATTACATATGAGTTATAGGGAATAGTTGGATGTAGTACACCAGCTACAACATTTACCACACAGCGTCCTAACATATCCACCGTTTCGTCGGCGCTTATCAATATGTATTGATTTAAAAGATGGCTTCTAATGCGTTCTACTGTTCTCTTATAGCACCTAGAAACATAATATTTGCGTAAAGTTGATTCATCAGGAAACATTTCGACCAGTATATTTTTTCAGAAATGTCTTCAAAATTGGATTGTTCAATTTAAATAATGGAATATTAGCTGCCATAAAAGTTTCACAGAGTTCTTCGTTAAAATTGTCAGATTTAAACGGGTTCAATTTTTTTTCGTGCTTTAACGATCCTACGTGACGTTTTACGGTTGATTTATTGCAATTTTTCAATAACGTTTCACACACTTCACAATAAATTTCGGAATCACTGGAAATGTACATACAATCAGTATGGCCCTCAATTCCACCTCGCCATTGTTTCACGATGCCATTCTCGACGCTCTTCCAATGTCTGAAAGAGTAAGAATATTCTAGATACAAATAAACGAAATTAAATAGCGAAATTGTATGCACACTTACGTGAAAATAATTGGAAGATGTTGCTTAAATGAAAAGAAAAGGAATGTACGTGCTATTTCTCTTACGAAATACGATAAACTTATTTATTTTATCTACGTACACGACACCACTGAAAACACTATATTCTCCGAATACAATAGCTGGGTTGTCCATTGTTATCGCTGCGAGACCAGGCGGCCGAGTAAGTCAAACAAATACTTCATGAATTACGCCGGGATGTACTGAGCGACGTTATACACAATTCCAATTGCCGATTGCGTTTTATGGAAATTGCATCCGTTCTCTAGTTATTAGTAGAGAACGGACGCATTACGCCGAAATTACGATAGCCATATAAATAGTCTGTAACACCGCTAAGTATAACACGTAGTTATTGAATAGTACTATCCATTCGATTAACTGCACATCTGTTTTTTGTCGTTCAATTGTTACACAATTACTTCAATATTACAGTTAAATTTCTTTCTTCATGGGCGTAGATAAAAGCGTGAGGAGTTATTATAACTTATTTTATTTATTAGTTTATATTCCGTAAGACAAATAAAGTACGGTGAGTTAGTTTCTTTTTTTCATTGTTCTAACTGTTAATAACATACTTCGTAATTTTTGTAATAGATCCTGTTTAATACTGTTTCCCCGAATCTACTTTGCCCAAATATTTTGAGGTAAGTGCCGCAGTGAATCTCGTTAAGTTTCAGTAACTTACGCATACATTTTTAATTTTCATTTATTTAGATTTAGAACATTGTTTAAGTTACTTTGTCAGATAATGATATGGAACAACTTCGAGAATGGCATCGTTAAACAATGACGAGTTGGATTAAGGGTCATACTGATTATATGTCCATTGTTAGTGATTCCGAAACTTATTGCAAAATCTGTAAAATATCTTAAAAAAATTCCAAGAAATCGCACGTGAGACGTCACTTAGCAGCACAAACATTTAGACAGAAATTAGACCCATTGGAATCTGATAATTTTAACGAAGAACTCTGTCACACATAAATGGCGGCAAATATTCCATTAATTTAAACTTCACAAATCACACCTTCAAAACATTTCTCCAAAAAGGTACTGGTCGAAATGTTCCTGATAAACACTACATTATAATTATGAGGCACTAGACTTGTAGTGACTCTAACTCTCTGACTCTGACTGACTTCTGCCTCTCTGACTCTAACTCTGACTGTCGAGACCTCTGAGTGTCTCGTTATATATTAGAGTGTGTTCCCTTAGCCTAGTGACCTGGTTACAAGATAAAAACAATGTGGTGAAAGATCATAACTCAACTAGGTCATGTTGACGAAATAGATGTTTTGTAAATACATGAACTGGTTTAGTTATCACTAGAGAACGGACACGCTTACCACATGACGCAAAGCCCAGTGCAGTACTGGCGAAAGGCTGTATTTCTAAAATATTTAATTTTATTTATATAATTGGAAAACGAACAGGTGGTGATCTATAAAATTACGAATACATATGTATTTGTTGAAAAGTTGTATTTTTAAAGTTTTTAATTTTATTTCTATAATTGGAAGATTTTTATTTGTTCATTTTGTCGTTCAAGTTAAGTAAAGGAGTATTAATATTGACTAGCAATAGTTTCTCAAGGTTTTCTTCTGTCAATTTTGTTCTCTTTGAATTAAGTACATCCTTATAAATAGAAAACGTCCTTTCTACATCGCAACTGGTTATAGGTGCATACTGGAAATATTCTTTTATTTCTTCATATTTAGCCGTTAGATTTTGTGGATTTTGTGTCTCCATACATAATTGCTGCAATGTAATTAAATCTGGATTTCTATTAAGAATTGCCTCAAACTTTTGCCGAAGGCCACATCCGAAGTCACTTGGAATACTTTTCAAATTATTAACAGCCACATCTAATGTGGTTAATCCGTCATTTAATTTGAGATTTCGATTTTCAAAATAAGTGATTAGTTTTGGCAATTTTCCAAAGTGTTCGTGAAGAAAGTACAACTGATTTTTTAAATTTGGGATTTGTGTGAGCTCCTTGCACTCACCAATACTTCTAGCATCCTCCTTTAGCAGTGTTACGAAATGTTTTAGACATCGAAATTCTCAGCATAATAACTAGTAGCTTCCAGCCATGTTCCCTATCTAGTTATTACTGGAGTGGGAGGCAGTGACAAAGATGGAAATTTTTCCCTGAAATGAGCTACTCTCAGTGGTGCTTTTCTGAAAACTTTTTTAAAAGCTGATACAAGTCTATCAACTTCCGGAAAAGTGTCTCTGATATATTCACAGATTCTGTGGAGAGCATGTGCTACAAAAGTAATATGCAGCATATAGGGATATGTTTTCTTCAATAGTCTGCCTGTTTTTAACATATACGCAGCACTATCACTGACAAATAAAAGTATTTTTTCTTTGTACGTGGCGTCCGAATGAAGCATTTTTTGCATATTCTCCTTAATGGTTTCAGCAACTGTTTCCGCATCAACTCTATTTATAATACTTATTGCTATTACATATGAGTTATAGGGAATAGTTGGATGTAGTACACCAGCTACAACATTTACCACACAGCGTCCTAACATATCCACCGTTTCGTCGGCGCTTATCAATATGTATTGATTTAAAAGATGGCTTCTAATGCGTTCTACTGTTCTCGTATAGCACCTAAAAACATAATATTTGCGTAAAGTTGATTCATCAGGAACATTTCGACCAGTATATTTTTTCAGAAATGCCTTCAAAATTGGATTGTTCAATTTAAATAATGGAATATTAGCTGCCATAAAAGTTTCACAGAGTTCTCCGTTAAAATTGTCATATTCCAACGGGTTCAATTTTTTTTCGTGCTTTAACGATCCTACGTGACGTTTTACGGTTGATTTATTGCAATTTTTCAATAACGTTTCACACACTTCACAATAAATTTCGGAATCACTGGCAATGTACATACAATCAGTATGGCCCTCAATCCAAATCGCCATTGTTTCACGATGCCATTCTCGAAGCTCTTCCATTGTCTGAAAAATTAAGAATATTCTAGATACAAATAAACGAAATTAAATAACGAAATTTTATGCACACTTACGTGAAAATAATTGGAAGATGTTGCTTAAATGAAAAGAAATGGAATGTACGTGCTATTTCTCTTACGAAATACGATAAACTTATTTATTTTATCTCCGTACACGACACCACTGAAAACACTATATTCTCCGAATACAATAGCTGGGTTGCCCATTGTTATCGCTGCCAGACCAGGTGGCCGAGTAAGTCAAACAAATACTTCATTGAATTACGCCGGGATGTACTAAGCGACGTTATACACAATTCCAATTGCCGATTGCGTTTTATGGAAATTACATACGTTCTATAGTTATCACATAGTAATGTAAAAGTGCACTGCAACGTCGGCACTACTAGTGTAATTATAAAATTTCAATATGCCTTAAAGATTTGTGATGATTTTGCTTACACAAGCATCCGTTTGTTCAGTGCACCAAAATAAGCTCAAATTGATATATTGAAACGATAAAATTTATCCATTAAAATACAATGCGATGTTCCTTATCTGAATGGTAGTTGGTTCTACTGGCGTAATTGCAAAATTTCAATGTGCCTTGAAGATTTATGATGATTTGGCTTACCCAAGCATTCGTTTGTTTGGTACATGAAAATAAACTCAAATCGATATATCGAAACGATAAAATTTATCCCTTAAAATACAATTTGATGTTATTTATTTGAATAGTAATGTTAAACAATAAAGCAATGTTGGTTCCATTGATGTAATTACAAATTTTAATAGGCTTTGAAGAGTTGGTTTTGTTTTTATAAACATTCATTTGTTTGGTTGACGAAGATAAGGTCTTCGTCGCCATTATTTTGAAGACGATATTCTGAAAGAGGTCGTCTATCAATAGGAGAATTAGACATTTTTTTGCCGTGCCTTCATTTTTGAGCAGGAATATAAAAAACACTGAAACATTATTATAGATTTTATAATTAACTAATTTTTCTTCTTACCTAGGTGGATTCTTATATTTCTTTCACTTTCTCAGTTCCGCCCTTTTATTTTTATCGGATATCCCAACTAATTTCGTTGCCTTTCTTCGATCTTTTCGACTTTTTAACTTTAACTCTTTCTTTTATGTATATTTTGACGTATTTTAATTAAAATATTTTTCCGAGGAAAATAACTACAAAAAGAAAATTATAATTAAAATGAAAATGACAGTTAGATTTTATATCATCTTCTTAAGCCTTATTGAAAAAAATCTAATAAAGTATACCTTAAAAAAGAGATGGGCATCTGATATTGACTACAATAATTTATTAAGCGACGATTGTTTCTCTTAAACTTATTAAAACTTTTAAAGTTTTCTCATTATCTTTTTTTATTTTAATTCTAACAAATATGTATATTAATTTAACTAGGGACGAAATGTGGAAATACATATTTATATTAATAAAATTACGCACGGTTACACGACATAATTAAAATCCCGGCCCGGTTCGGTTCGACGGCGTAACGCAGTCGGCCGCCGATGGCCCCCCGAACCGACCTACTGTGGTACGGATCCACTTTACGCAAATATAATGTTCCCAAAGCCTACATGAAAGCAGTAGAACGCATTAGAAGAAATCTTTCAAATCAGTACCCATGGATAAGTGCCGACGAAACTGTCGATAAATTAGGACGCTGTGTGGTAAATGTTGTAGCTGGTGTACTACATCCAACTATTCCATATAACGCATATGTAATAGCCACAACAGTTAATAATAAATAGAGTTGATGCGGAAACGGTAGCTAAAACCATTTACGAGAATATGCACCAAATGCTTCATTCGGACGACAGGTACAAAGAAAAAATACTTTTATTTGTCAGTGACAGTGCTGCCAGTGACGCGCCGTCCATATGGGCAAGGTCGTGCAGCGCACAACGGCGCCAAGGCCTTAAAGGCACCAAGGCCACTTGTGATAAGTTAAATTTTAAAAATATTAAAAACATTTTTTGAAAGTTTACAACAAATCAACAAATTTACATAAAACAATTACATATTACAATTATTTTAGCATTGACAGCAATAAAACGTCATAAATTTCAATGTTGAACTGTGGGAGAGTGGCTGGTAATTTTGGCTCAATACATATAGGGTAAAGGCGCCTATCAGTATTCGCACGACGGCGCCGAAGATACTTGGCGCGTTACTGAGTGCTGCATATATGTTTAAAATAGGTTTAAAACAGTTTTTGATAGAAATCCAGATTTAATAACATTGCGTGTATTATGTATGTGGACAATGCCTAAAAATCTAACTGCTAAATACGCTGAAATAAAAGAATATTACCACTTGCGATGTAGAAAGGACGTTTTCTATCTACAAGGATGTATTCAATTCACAGAGAACAAATTTTATAGAAGAGAACATTGAGAAAGTATTGCTAGTTAATATTAATACTCCTTTACTCAAACTTGATCTACAAAATGAACAAATAAAATTGTATTTCGTGTTTTATAGATCACCACCAGTTTGTTTTCCAATTATATAAATAAAATTAAAAATTCTTTAAAAATACAATTTTTTTTTGCAAAATAGTACGCCCGTAGGCGTTAGTTATTACATTGTAAATATGTATGGGACACATTGTTCATTTTAACAATTTTAATTACTTAAATTACTTTCGATACAGAGAAACACATGTCATTTTCTAGTTGAGTTTGTAGCCGCGCTAACCGATCAAATTTTCTGTGCAGATGGCGTTTGACCGAACACTTATAACTTGAAATATTAGGCGCTTTATTAATATACTGTCCGAAATATCTTGAATGTAAAGCATGAGTTACATTACACTTTTTTTTCGTACTAGGAACTTGAACAAGTTCTTGTACAAGATTTCATACAAGTTTTAATTTATGCTATATTGAATAGAGGGCACCAAACTTTGAGTGCGTTACCAACATAAAATAAAAATTTCTGTTTGTTTATTATTATATATTTGACGTTTAGACGGGTTATGGTTATAGAGATACAAAAATATTAAAAAAAATCATTCAAAACTGTTATATCGGTGCCCCATATTTTGTTACTGGACATTCTTACACAATTTCTATTAATTTTCAGAACAAAACAAACACTACGTAACCTGCAATTATTATATGATTTTTATTTAAAATAAACAGTTGGTACAAACGAAATGGTGCTTAATGTGCAAGTGTAGTATGAAACTTGGATGAAAAGTGGGATCGGATCTAGTTTTGTAGTTTAGAATCTTTGATGTATTTCTTCTGAATTACACTATCAAAGTTTCGACAAGTACATCTAGTTTGAAAACTTGTCCTAGTTTCTAGACGAAAAAAGTGTAATGTAACTCAGGCTTAACAACTTACCCCATATAACCGCCTCTCCACTATTCCGGAATTCCGCAAGAACTACGATATGCAATTGAAGAGGCAATTGCAAATGTTTTATTTATCATGAAGTCGGTGTTGCTTACAAGTAGGAGGCTAATATTTTGAGAATTTTCTACGAATAATTCTTTTTGTGCATAATCGTAAAATTGGTATTTGAGTGGCAATCTCAAGACAATTAGGCCAGTATTCTTTTAAGATAAAATTAATGTCAAAAAATACAAAACAAATATTTTAGAATAATTTGTAAATCAACTGAATAAAATAGAATTAACTGAAACATGATTCTGTCACACCACACATTCCACATAGGTACTTACAACTATGAACTATTTAGATATAGCAATTTTTAAATCGACTGATTTTGCAACAATTTGTGAGAATTACGTTTCGCAATTAAAGAAACAATTGCAAATGTGCAATTTCTCATGACGAGCTCAACTTCCAATTCCACTGAATAATTTTCTTTGTGTATAATTGTATTATTTGTAATATAGGTTCGTAAAATTTGTTTCAACTATAATTTTGTAAAAATCTTTCACTTCAAATATCAGTTAATATTGATTTACTTGTAATTCTAATCATATGTCATCCATATTTATATAAAATATACCAACACAAGGAGGTTATAAAATAAATATAAAGCGAATGAGTAGGCAAACCATTTTAGCTTTTACCACACTAAATATAGAAGGAAATTTTGAAATATTGTATTTTAGTTGATTTTCGAATAAAGTCAAATATTTAAGGAAATAATTAAAATAACATTCGATTTTAACTCTTCCACAAATTTAGGTTATTATAATTAATAATATAATAACTACTGTTTAATTTTAAATTTGCGAAACGGTTAAAGTCTAGTGTTATTTTATTAAATATTTAAGTATTTATAACGTTTTACTAAGAATCTACTGCAGAAATAGTTAATAATATGTACATGTATTCATTATTGTACATTCTACTTTTCCACATCAATACTTAACAGGTACTATAAAAGTATTTTTAACAAATGAACAGACATATAACGCCAAAAAATCATCGAAATATCTTTTAAATTAATTCTTTGTTTGATAAATGAAAGTTGTACAAAAAGAATATTTATTACACCCGTAGGTATAAACTTTCTGAATGGATAATAATCTCGTACAGATCATTCGACCATTTCATGTCGGACTGCATGACCTTTTGTACGTCGATTTTCTTTAAAATCGGTGTCCGCCCAGCGTTATCCCAGCGCCTTCCCAACACCGAATATTCTCGACGCGGAATCCCTACTTCGACGAGAGGAGAAATTCAACCGGGCAGTCCGCTATCAGCTGTATCAAAACGCTTCTTCTGAGATGAGGACAACCAGGTGACCGCCTTTCGGAGGCTGCTGTGCTCCGCCTCGGTACCGCCCTCTTCCAATCGGCTCGTGTACCCGACCAGACGACGCCCGACCGTCCTGACGCCACCAGGACACGTGATCAGGTCCACGTGCCTCTAGCGGAACGAGACTACCTCCTGGGGCAGGACATAGGACTTTTTGGTCGATTTCTTAGTGAAACACTCCGCCACGGAGGGACGGTTTTACTGTTAAAGAAAGTTTTAGCGTTATTTTATGGGCAAGGCGAGGATCGGCGAGGTGGTGTTTTGGAAATGATGCCAATGCCTGTTCTGGAATAGGTTAAGTAGTTAAATCTGACGCATTTTCCTTGTTATTTCTTTTTACTTTCTTTTTAAAAATGTATTTATTCATTCTGATAAGAAATCCGGGCGATTTAGGTAATAAAAGAGACGCCTCGAAGCTATATTGTAATTTAATAAATTATTAAATTAATTAAATATTTATTCCCGAAATTTGGTATTTAATGCTTTATAATTTTAAATAATAAAATGAAATATTTGTAATTAAGATCTAAGCCAGTTCGAGTCTAAATTTCGAACGTTATAAGCTTATACATAATCTGCAATATTTTTTAAATGATTTTAATTATTTTAATTACATCCAATACGCTCATTTAGTAAATATGTCACAGTTAGTCAAACCAGATTGTGTAAATCTCCATATACAAAAGACGAAAATATTTTTTTTTGTTATAAGCTGGAGTATCTTCTGTAATGCAAAGGTATTTCAAAAAATGAAATGTTTAAGAAGAAAAGATTTTGGTTAAGGAATTATATATTTGCTCTATTTATTGGTTACGTGTGACTCACGTAGAAAACATTTAAAATGCCAGTTTACTATTGGGCACCTCATTGTAATCTAAATAACATTAGTTACACACATCATTTCTTTAAATTTCCTAAAAATAGTAAAGTATGTATATATAAAGTGGCTAAATTTGTTAAGGTAAATATACAATTAAATTTTTTTTCAAAATTATATATACCTAGATTTATTTCAGGGACTGGACACGAGAGGCCAATGACTCATCGCCCACGGTCGTACTATTTTGTAAAAAAAAATTCTATCTTTAAAGAGTTTTTAATTTTATTTACAGGTATAATTGTAAAACAAACTGGTGGTGATCTATAAAATACGAAATACAATTTTATTTGTTCATTTTGTAGTTCAACTTTGAGTAAAGGAATATTAATATTAACTAGCAATACTTTCTCTATGTTCTCTTCTATAAAATTTGTTCTCTGTGAATGGAATACATCCTTGTAGATAGAAAACGTCCATTCTACATCGCAACTGGTAATATTCTTTTATTTCAGCCTATTTACCAGTTAGATTTTTAGGCATTGTCCACATACACAATACACGCATTGTTATTAAATTTGGATTTCTATTAAAAACTGCGTCTAACTTTAGCCGAAGGTCACATCCGAAGTCACCTGGAATATTTTTAAAATTATTAATAGCCATCTCTAATGTGGTTAATCAATCATTTAATTCGAGATTTTGATTTTCAAATTAAGTGATTAGTCTTGGAAAATTTTTGCAAAGTGTTCCTAAAGAAAATGCAACTGATTTTTTAAATTTGGAATTTGTGTTAGTTCCTTGCACTCAGAAATACTTCGAGCATCGTCATTTAAATATGTAACGAAATTTTGTCAACTAACGAAAATCTTTGCATAAAAACTAGTAGCTTCCAACCATGTGCCCCATCTAGTTATTACTGGAGAGGGAGGCAGTGACAAAGATGGAAGTTTTTCCCTGTAAAGAGCTACTCTCAATGGTACTTTTCTGAAAACTTTTCTAAGAGCGGATACAAGTCTATCAACGGTGTCTGATATATTCACAGATTCTGTGGAGAGCATATGCTACACAATAATATGCAGCATATTAGAATATATTTTACTAGCCTGCCTGTTTTTAACATATATGCAGCACTGTCACTGACAAATAAAAGTATTTTTTTTCTTTGTACGTGTCGTCCGAATAAACCATTTGGTTCATATTCTTGTAAATGGTTTTAGCTACCGTTTCCCCATCAACTGTATTTATAACATTTGTTACTATTACATATGCGTTATATGGAATACTTGGATGTAGTATATAAGAAGAACTAGCGGATACGCGGCGTATGCTACTACGCTAAAAAAATGAAGTACGTGTGTTTGAAAAAAAGAAAATTTTGTTTATTTATTAACTTTTTTATCTTAATGCTAGCGGATAAACAATATTTTTAGTTTTTTCGGTAGGTGTGTAAACATAAAGATTTTTTGGCGTTCCAACTATAGAGCAAGCAACATATAATTGGCCGTGCGAAAAACATGAATTTTCTAAGTTCAAACCAGCAACACTTAGCGATTGGCCTTGAGCCTTGTTGATGGTTATGGCGAAAGCAAGACGCACTGGAAACTGTAATCGCTTGAAATCGAAGGGTAAATCGGTTGAAATCATTGGAATTAGTGGTATCAGCACATCTTCTCCTTTACATTTGCCGCTGATGATTGTGGCTTCGATTAAATTTGGAGATAGTTTTTTAACAGCAAGTCTTGTTCCGTTGCACAATTTCGGTGGATCTAAATTGCGAATGAGCATCAATGGTGAACCAACTTTTATAGTTAAGATGTGTGGTGGCATTCCAGAAGGTTCCAAAGAGTTAAGAAGCCTTATGAGCCTTCAAACTTTGTATGAGATCTGCCACGCCTACTTGTCCAATCACGCCCATTTTCACTTCGACTACTAATATTAATAATTTACGGACTCCTACAAAGTTTGAAGATAGATATTTGATATTAAATATTTATTTTGCATGAGAGCAGCCACGCCCACTTGTGCGATCCCATCCATTTTTGTCCTGGTTACTCACATTAGTAACATATGTTCCTACTATTGCAATGTTTCAAAACTCTTGCTATCACAATAGTCGAGATATATGATGTTATTCAATTTATGTGGGAGGGGCCACACCCACTTGAAATATCAAAAAGATATATAGCCGTAAACCTAATCTGGACTATTACTTTTCTAATGAAACCGGTTTGGATCACATCGGTTGGATAGTTTCAGAGTCTATAAAGGACAAACAAACATTTTTTGTATTTTATATATATAGATATATGCCGCCATTAAAGTTTCACAGTTCTCCGTTAAAATTCCGACGGATTCAATTTCTGTGTATGTTTGCGAAGCTAAGTGAAGTTTTACGTGCAATTTCTTGGAATTTTTTAACGATATTTTACATATTTTGCAATAAATTTCGGTTCGGAACCACTAGCAATGGACATACAATCAGTGACCCTTAATCCAACTCGCTATTATTCCACGATGACGTTCTCGAAGTTGTTCCATGTGTTATATCTGAAAAAGTAACTTAAACAATGTTCTAGATCTAAATAAATGAAAATTAAGAATATATTCGCAAGTTATTGAAGTTCCACAAAATTCACTGGACACTTACGTCAAAATAATTGGGAGAAGTAGATTCGACGAAACGATATTAAACAGGAAATATTACAAAAATTAGGAAGTATGTAATTAACAGTTAAAACAATAAAGAAAAGCAACTATCTCACCGTACTTTATTTATCTTACAAAATATAAATTAATAAATAAAATAAATTATAGAAACTCCTTCGGCTTCTATCTACGCCCATGAAGAAAGGAATTTTACTGTAAAATTGAAGCAATTGCGCCACAATTCAACGACAAAAAAACAGATGTGCCGTTAACCGAATGAATAGTGCCACTCAATAATTGCGTGCTGTACTTAGCGATGTTACAGACTATATATATGGTCCATCGTAATTTCGGCGTCTCGTGTTCAGTCCCTAGTAATTACCATTATTTTTATATACGAGGGCGCATTGATATATAACTTCTCCAACAACGCCATTCTGTGAGTGGTAGGGATATAAACAAGTTCCAAACCTGCAAACGGTAATTTCGAGTGTCTTGTCTTAAGATGCAAAGTTTCATTTTCTTGCATAACGTTGTTTAATTTCTGAAATACGTATTAAGCAACGATTTGCGATAGAATTTTAACGCTGGAAGGTTGCGCGGCCATAAAAATTTACAGAGAAATTGACGATTGTAGGAATGTTAAGATTGTTCGTTAGTTAGTTCGAGGTCAAAAACTCTATAATATAGGCGAAATGAAGGTGTTTGACGAAAAGCGATCAAGTCGACCAGTATCAGTGACGCATGAGAACATTCAGATGGGTTAAGGCAGGGCGGGGGATTAAGTCCCTTATTTATGAACGATGTAATAAAACAATGCTCAATGCAGACGAAAAAAATTCAAATTGGTTACAGGAATCTAGAGAGAATACAAGTAGCTGAAGCAGCATTCGCAGATGACATAGTACTACTAGCTGGAAATGGAAATAACCTACAAGAAAAATATATGTAGGTATATGGAACGAAACACCTAAGAGAAAAGGAATCAGATGGAACAACGTCGAGACTGGCATCGTGAAACAATGGCGAGTTAGATCAAGGGTCAATCTGATTGTATGTCAATTGCCAGTGATTCCGAAATTTATTGCAAAATCTGTAAAATATCGTTAAAAAATTCCAATAAATCGCACGTAAAACGTCACTTAGCATCGCAAACACATTCACATAAATTAGACCCGTTGGAAACTCACAATTTAACGAAGAACTTCGTGAAACTTTAATTGCGGCAAACATTCCATTAAATAAACTTAACAGTCCCACCTGCAAAACATTTATCCAAAAATGTACTGGTCGAAATGTTCCTGATGAATCACCTTACGAAAATATTATGTTTCTAAGTGTTACACGAAAGCTGTACAACGCATTAGAAGCCATCTTTCAAATCAGTATAAGCAAACGCCAATTAAGTTGGCGCGAGGAGGGGTAAGTTCGCGCAGGATTAAAAGTAGTGGGGATATTTGTATTTGGTTTTACATCAAATGTCAGATAATCCTAACCTCTGAGCGTGTATCACTTTATGATCCCCTAGCAAAGACATTATGTTCCGTCAAACGTCAATGACAAATGTACAATAACAACGTCAATAACAACTGACAATAACTTGAGTAGTGGGGGTGGACGTTTTTAAAAACGGCTTCTGCGCATCCCCTCCTCGCGCCAACTTAATTGGCGATTGCTATACCTATGGATAAGTGCCGACGAAACTGTTAATATATTAGGACGCCGTGTGGTAAATGTTGTAGCTAGTGTACTACATCCAACTATTCCATATAAGGCATATGTAATAGCAACAAAAGTTATAAATACAGTTGATGTGGAAACAGTAACTAAAACCATTTACGAGATTATTCACCAAATACTTCATTCAGACGACAGGTACAAAAAAATACTTTTATTTTTATTTGTCAGTGACAGTGCTGCATATATGTTAAAAGCAAGCATATTATTAAAGGAAATATATCATAATATGCTGCATATTACTTGTGTAGCACATGCTCTCCACAGAATCTGTGAATATATCAGATACACCTTTCCGGAAGTTGATAGACTTGTACCCGCTTTTGAAAAATTTTTTCAAAAAAGTACTATTGAGAGTAGCTCTTTAGAGGGAAAAACTCCCATCTTTGTCACTGCCTCCTTCTCCAGTGGATCTTGGTTGGAAGCTACTAGTTTTTATGCAGAGAATTTCGATAGTTCACAAAATTTCATTACATGTTTAAACGACAATGCTCGAAGTATTTCTGAGTGTAAGGAAATAATACAAATTCCGGGTGTTCAGAAACATTCGATGTCAAGTGGGCTCTGAACAAAAAATCGTATATCTTTACTTAAGTATTAATATACTAATTTGATAACCTATAAAATTGTATTAAGTAAATGGATCAATCTCAGACATGACTTCATATTTTCAAGAACTACTTTGACTTCGAATGTTTCTGAACACCCGTAAATTTAAATATCAGTTGCACTTTCTTCAGGAACACTTTGGAAATTTGCCAAAACTAATGTTTTATTTTGAAAATCAAAATCTCAAATTAAATGATGGATTAACCACATTAGATGTGGTTAATCCATGTAATTAATAATTTGAAAAATATTCCAAGTGACTTCGGATGTGGCCTTCGGCAAGAATTAGACGCAGTTTTTAATAGAAATCCAGATTTAATAACATTGCGACAATTGTGTATGGGGACAATGCCTCAAAAATCTAACTGCTAAATACGCTGAAATAAAAGAATATTTCCAGTATGCACCTATAACCAGTTGCGATGTAGAAAGGATGTTTTCTATCTACAAGGATGTATTTCATTCAAAGAGAACAAATTTTACAGAAGAGAACCTTGAGGAAGTATTGCTAGTTAATATTAATACTCCTTTACTCAACTTCAACTATAAAATGAACAAATAAAAATGTATTTCGTATTTTATAGATCACCACCCGTTTGTTTTCCAATTATATAAATAAAATTAAAAACTCTTTAAAAATACAAATTTTCAATAGTACGCCCATGAGCGATGAGTTATCGCCCTTTCGTATCCGGTCCCTAGTAATTACATAAAATTAAACATCGCCTCATCTTCTGTGAAAATGTAATAAAGGCTGTATGACAAAGCTGAATTTTTAAGAGTATTAATAACTCCATAAATTTATTCTTATTTGATACTTTATTGGATCACTTGCATTTCCTGAATTCAATAAAAATATAATACGTTTTCAAACATGTTATAGAGTCATATACATATCATAATAATGCCAACAAAACATCCGCTATTAAATTTCTAGTACCCTGTTTCAGACAGTTCATTACAGTTAATTAAATACAATACTAGAGGTTAAAATTACATTCATGCCTGTTTATATAGTTGTGTCTATAAATTTTAAATTTAATTATATTCAATTTACTGATAAGCTTACTTATGGTCAACCAGTAATTGTTTACGCTAATTAAAAATCGTACAAAACTCATTTATTCTACCATTATTTATTTAATGTGCGGTAAAAAATACAAATAATTTATGTTCTAGACACTATAAAGAAATGAAAGTTTTAATTAAAAGAAGTAATAAAATTTTGCATACTAACAATATCTGAATTTCGAATATTTTATGCACCGGAAGATGACATAACTACTGGAGTACTGGAATTGCCCATTACGTAACTGCAGATGTACCCGCAAACAAGTTTAAACGATATTTTGAAACGATGAACAGCTAACACAAAGTGCAATTCACCAATATTTCAAGAAATTCATCATCAAAAGGATTACATACGAGGGTGAAGAGCCTTTTATTTTATTTTTTCAACCTAATTCATAGGCTAACGATCTTAGAATCTACAACATTATCCCTCTTATTGTTTCAAATTGCAAATTAATCTTTCTATAATTGAAGAATGGTGTATCGACTATCGATAATATTTTTGTACTATTGAACTCTATTTGATCATTTACCGTCCTGGTTTCCAAGACGGTAAGTATTGTTTACCGGTTATTACGGATTAAATTCGACGATTAGTTATTTAAGTAATAAGGGAGGTAAGTAACATTTACTAGTCGAGGACTAGTTTGCGTCCGAGGGCTTGCCCGAGGACTTGCAATAGAGTTCGAGACTGGTAAATGTTACCTCCCGAATTGCTTATAACATTTTTCCCACTCCCCAGACAATAAAATCCTCAAAAATTAAATGTAATCATGATAAACAGTAACGGTGAACAACCTCGGAATTTAATAAATTAGACATTAAGTGTTGCTGATAAAGTAGGTGATAATAACATTGAATTATCAAGAAATATAAATAAATATACCAATTTTGTTAATAATGTTACTAATTGTACAAACTGTAATATTACCATAAATATAAATTAATGGAACACGTGTTTTGATGCACTTTTTTTCCCTAAAGGACGTAAGTAAATTACTTACGCCCCGTTGTCATACATACCAATCACAGTCATTTCAGTAAAACCAACTTACGTCTATAGAAACAATGTATTAATGGTATGCTTACTATAAGGGGAGTGGGAAAAAGAAATTTTAGCGTTCTAGAACTGTAAGTAAATTGATTTAAAACCTATTAGGCTTCGATATATCAACAGAATAGTAGAGAAAAATTGTTGATTTTACCATCGAATATTCTGCCCACAGACTTCCTGGAGCATTCAATTTCTCTCTTGGTATCACAAAGTAACAAGTGTTCATTTGAAAGGTCAATCTAGGTTACTTTGAAATTTTGATAGAATTAAACGAAAATATATTAGTATGTGTTTGTTGTTCCGTAAACGTAAATCCAAATGACATTTTATAATGTCAATCACAAATATCAGTTAGTGCATAAAATATTCGTGCGTCGATTCTGGTTTAAATAAATTGCTTCTCAGTTTTAAAATGACTTTCACTTTAGAACATAATTTTTTTTTAGTCCAGGCATATTTTCGAAGTGGTAATAAAATTGATGGTTTATGGGTTTATTCTGTTCAAGATTGCATGGTAGAATTTCAAGTTGAGTTTCCAAATTTTGTAAAAGATTATATACAATTTAAGAATACTTTGGATAGAACTTTTAAACTTTTTTCTGAAACTGGTAGTCTCTTAAGAAAATCAGGCTCCGGAGCAGTTACGAAACGTACACCTCAAGTTGTCAATCGTGTTGAAGAAATAATGGAAAATGAACCACAAACATCTGTTCGACATTTAAGTCAACAAATAAACCTTTCTGTTGGTACAACTCACAAGTTATTAAAAAAAGATATGCAACTTTATCCATACCGTGTCACAGCAGTACAAGAATTGTTAGAAATTGGTTACCCACGTAGACTACAGTTTTGTAATTGGTTTGTAAATATGAACAATAATGGAGAACTTTCGCAAAGAGTCATCTTTACTGATGAAGCATGGTTTTATAAAACGGGATACCTAAATTCACAAAATACAAGAATTTGGAGTAGTGAAAATCCACATGTAATTAATGAAGAATCGCTACATCCAGAGAAAATTGGTGTTTCGGCAGCGATAAGCCAAAGGCGAATCATTGATCCAATATTTTTTCAGGGAACGTTAACTGCTCAAAGGTACCGTACGGAAATTTTACAAGCATTTGTCAATCAGTTGCATGATGATGAACTTTCAAAATGTATATTTCCAACTAGACGGAGCACCCTGTCACTGTACTGCAGAATCTTTGGATTATTTAAGAGAATTTTTTGATGAGCGTATAATTAGTCGAAATACTGAAATTGCCTGGCCTGCACGTTCATGCGATTTAACACCTTGCGACTTCTTTTTGTGGCCTTATCTAAAAAATAACATATTTCGAACACCTATATTGAATTTGAATGATATGCTACAGAGAATCGAACAGAAATGCATGGAAATTAATAACAATCCGGTAATGTTGCAGAATATCATCAGAAATTTTGAACGGAGGATTTTAAAGTGCATTGATCTTGAAGGACAACATTTTCAACATTTGTTATAGTTTTCAATAAATACCTATTATTTGTTATTTATTTGTATGTATGAAACTGTCAAAATATACGACTTTGTAGGTTAAGTAGTAAATTTCAATTTACGACATACTTCAAAATGTTCTCAGTAAATCACGTGCTACTAGATTGACTTTTCAAATGAACACTTGTTATGCCAGCAATGATTTTTCGTCAATATTTCTTCTTTTCTCGGTACACCAGCTTTTAAAAAGATTATAGGTACATTGATAGCGTTCTTAAAATTTCCGGAAGTAAGAGCAGAACGCCCTACATTAGAAGCGTGTTCTATTTCATTTTCAGAGTCGCGAGTATTATTCATTTTGTTGCAATTAACGCTATTTATTACTCGTTATCGCTACACAAAAATTCTACTTTCATAAAAAAAATTAGGATGACAGTAAACTGTTTACAAATTTCTATAGCAACGGAACTCACAAATTGATATCATGGCAATATGATTTGAAGGTTTAAATAGGAATTACATTAGCAATACTTATTTAGTGTAATTATTGTAATATGGAATAATTTATAACTCAATCGCACAAAAAAACGTCATAAGCATCACGAACGGTAAGGAAATACCGATCTCAGTCGTCGCTTCGCTCCTCCTCCAAACAGTTGTCCTCGATCGGTAAAAGTTCCTTACCGTTCTTGATACTTAATATACTATTTTTTTAATATTTAAAAGTGTTGTATTATTTTTTATACTCAATGGACTGGCCCTAAAATATTTTATTATTCTGCCAAATCAAAGTTATTGACAATACCTCGTATATATACGAGGTATTGTCCAAGTATACAGTTACAGATATGTAAATTTATTTACATATCTGCTTCATAATGAAACAAAAGCTTTATACGTGCATATAACGTATAGACATATTTAAAACATTTTTGTATATCTACCGCCACCTGGCGCGTTTTAGGACTACCCGTATTCCTTTCGGTTCGTATGAGCATAGCTTGTCAATCGAAAGATCGCTTTCTTTGGTATAGTCTCTTTCGTCCGTAAGATGTCACTCGTAAATAAATGCCACCTTATAGAATGATACTTGCTATATCTCATGAGCGGTTCGGCTTAATGTCATATACAGATACAGATTTTATTTATTAAGATTTGTATCATTTGTATGCATTTGCTTCATTAGCTTAGCTGACGACGCCTATAAAATGGCAGAAACATATGTCTTAAGCAGAATTAAATGCCGAAATACGAGGTATTGTCCAAGTATACAGTTACAGATATGTAAATTTATTTACATATCTGTTTCATAATGAAGTAATTCAATAGTATTATTTATATTTTTAGTCTAATTAATTTCACTTTCATTAAGTCGTTATGCTTAACTTTGAATTTATATTATGTTAATATTATCACGTGACATGATACATTTGATTATTCCTAATTTTATTATATTGATCACTTACCTATCATTCAACACCTTCATTAAAGCCTTTTAAATTATTCCTTAACTCACTCGTTTTATTTAGTAGATTTGAATAATAAAAATACCATTATTAACTGTGTTGTCATCATCTGATGTAGTAACTATCGCAATCGCGACATGGTATTTTATAGATGACGTGTTTTTCGATTTTTTCTATTTTAGGTTTAAGTTTTGAAAATAGATGTTTATTAGTATCACCAAGTTTATATGTTGTAGTTATATCATATTTTTTTAAAGTGTATTTAATTTTTTCTCCACAAAAAAAAAATAATTTTTTGAACTCTACATTGTTATCTCCGGAAGAAGCAACAAAGTTGTTGCGAAATATAGGGATAATTAATAAATGAGTTTTTAATTGACAGACCGCTTGCCCGCTTTTAATTTATTTTATTCTATGTATATATATATTTATACATATATATATATATATATATATATATATATATATATATATATATATATATATATAACATAGGATATATAAT
Source organism: Melolontha melolontha (assembly GCA_935421215.2). NCBI lineage: Eukaryota > Metazoa > Arthropoda > Insecta > Coleoptera > Scarabaeidae > Melolontha > Melolontha melolontha. The sequence continues at coordinate 145,568,491 of OW285238.1, read as the reverse complement.
TATATAACAGCAACATATATTATGATGGTAAATTGCAAATCGTTACATAATTAAGTTATCTTTACAGGATTCGGAACTGATGCCACGTAAACCAAATTATTTTAAATGTAAAAAATGCGCTTACGTTTCTTATACTAGGTGTTCTAAACCAATTATATTTCACTACACGTCCGGCTCTGAGTCGGTTGCTAGAAGCACGTTGTTTAGGGATTAGTGGGTACTCTTTGATGACGACGGTCTTACGTTTACCGAACATATATATAGTATTTTGTCATCTACTAACAGGTCTCTCGGTTTTCTTGTGAGATCCTGCCGAAATTTTTCCAATATGAACAGTATTAAGGTACTATACAATGCCCTTGTTCGATCCGCATTATCTACACCAGCAAATCTCGGTCGAAGGTGTTCAGAGGAGATTCTCAAAATACTTGTCGTATAGAATGGATGGCATTAACCCTGCCCGTGGTATCGACTATCTGCATTTACTGACTCAGTATAATTTTGTGTCACTATCCCGTCGTAAAAAGGATTATAGTGTACACTTTTTATGTAATCTTCTAACACAGAAGATCGACGCCCCTTCGCTACTCGCACAAATAAATCTAAATGTACCAACTCGTGCTAACCGCAGTTTTGACGTTGTCAACATCCCGACTGCGAGTACCAATATTTTAGTGAAATCTCCTTTATACCATATCGCCACTAATTTTAATAAGAAGTAAATTCAATTTGTTGGCGACTTAAGGTCTGGTTTTACTTGAAAATGTGTATTTTTAAAAGAATCCTACATGTTTCGGCAAATGATGCCTTTTTCAAGGAATATAAAATATAAATAACAGTATAATAATGTCATACTTATACATTTGTAGTTGCCATGGATAAAATTATTCAAAGATACATTCCAGTTTAATAATAATAAATCATGCCTTAGTATTCTAAAATAGATATACAACAAAAACAGGAAAAAGCAAGACATGAGTTATTACTATGTATGCGCCCGTGGAGCGACTTAAGATGTTAAGCTGTCGGCATTCGCCTTAAACGAGAAGGAAAATCACGAAAACCTACTCAGACAGCCAGTCAGGGATCAAACCACGGAACTGTCTGCATGATAAGCAAATGTATACATATTTAAATAACATAAGATATATAATTATATAACAGCAACATATATTATGATGGTAAATTGCAAATCGTTACATAATTAAGTAATAGTATATACTGCGTAAATTTTTTTATCACTTCTGTTGTTAATTGAATTTTTTTCCTGTTTAATACTAATCATTTCTTTAATTTCCCTTTTCATTGTGTGTTGTTCTTTATCAATTATCTGTGTGTTTTCAAAATCGAAATGGTGATCGCGTTGTAGTTTGTGTGCAGATAAACCAGTTTTGTCTGTTTTAGAGTATTTGTGGGCTTGTAGTCTTTTGTATAAATATTGTTTAGTTTGGCCTATGTAGTAACTATCGCAATCGCGACATGGTATTTTATAGATGACGTGTTTTTTCGATTTTTTCTATTTTAGGTTTAAGTTTTGAAAATAGATGTTTATTAGTATCACCAAGTTTATATGTTGTAGTTATATCATATTTTTTTAAAGTGTATTTAATTTTTTCTCCACAAAAAAAAATTAATTTTTTGAACTCTACATTGTTATCTCCGGAAGAAGCAACAAAGTTGCTGCGAAATATAGGGATAATTAATAAATGAGTTTTTAATTGACAGACCGCTTGCCCGCTTTTAATTTATTTTATTCTATGTATATATATATATATATATATATATATATATATATATATATATAACATAGGATATATAATTATATAACAGCAACATATATTATGATGGTAAATTGCAAATCGTTACATAATTAAGTTATCTTTACAGGATTCGGAACTGATGCCACGTAAACCAAATTATTTTAAATGTAAAAAATGCGTTTACGTTTCTTACACTAGGTGTTCTAAACCAATTATATTTCACTACACGTCCGGCTCTGAGTCGGTTGCTAGAAGCACGTTGTTTAGGGATTAGTGGGTACTCTTTGATGACGACGGTCTTACGTTTACCGAACATATATATAGTATTTTGTCATCTACTAACAGGTCTCTCGGTTTTCTTGTGAGATCCTGCCGAAATTTTTCCAATATGAACAGTATTAAGGTACTATACAATGCCCTTGTTCGATCCGCATTATCTACACCAGCAAATCTCGGTCGAAGGTGTTCAGAAGAGATTCTCAAAATACTTGTCGTATAGAATGGATGGCATTAACCCTGCCCGTGGTATCGACTATCTGCATTTACTGACTCAGTATAATTTTGTGTCACTATCCCGTCGTAAAAAGGATTATAGTGTACACTTTTTATGTAATCTTCTAACACAGAAGATCGACGCCCCTTCGCTACTCGCACAAATAAATCTAAATGTACCAACTCGTGCTACCCGCAGTTTTGACGTTGTCAACATCCCGACTGCGAGAACCAATATTTTAGTGAAATCTCCTTTATACCATATCGCCACTAATGTACAATAGATTTGTACATCAGCTTCAAAATCATTGGGATTTCTATTAAGTCCTGTAGAAATTTCAACAACATTGCTTCAGTTAAGAATTTATATTATTGCAAGTTGGAGTTAGTGTGGTTTTCTAATTATACCTATTAACAAATTTCTATTAAGAGAATTCAGAAGAGGTTTCTGAAATATCTCTTCTTCAGAATGATTGGCACTTATCCTAAACGAGAAACAGACTACAATAGTCTTTTGTAGTGCCATAGTATGGAATCTTTATGAAGTGTTTAGTGGTATATAAATATTGGTTTCTAATTTTACGACGCTAATTACTCGAATTTTTTAATTGAAAAAAAAATTAGCCCTTAAGCAGAATTCGAACCCACGTCCATGGTTTGCCGAACCATTGCTCTGTCACTTGAGCTATTAAGGACTGTGATTCCCAATACATTGGGAATCCTAATATAACTTAGGGCTTCTCGATGTATTCGGAACCACAGTTCTTAATAGCTCAAATGGCAAAACAATGATCCGGCAAACCATGGACGTGGCTTGGAATCTTGCTTGAGGGCGATTTTTTTTCAATTAAAAAATTCGAATAATTAGCGTCGTAAAATGTAGAAAGCAATATTTACATTCACATTACTTCGCGAAAATGGTCAAGTTCAGTAGGCTTCATTACATTACATTTTATCGATTAAGCATCTATCTCAAACCAATCGAATAATTACTAGACATAAATTCGCGTCAGTGTCACAACGAAATTTTGCAGTAGTATGGATTATTCAGTTCAACAACGTACGTGATTCATGGAAATTTACATTAGAACTGATTCAGTAGAAGAAGTTCTGGGTGCATTTCGCCAGCAGTTTGGTGATAATAATAGGGGTAATGCACTAACCCGCAAAACAATTATGGCATGGGTTCGTCAATGGCGTGAAAATGGTTCTGTGCAGACCATTAAAAAACTTGGACGTTGCTTGGATATATCGAACGAGTGAGAGTAAGTCCTAATAGATCTGCCAATCGGGAATCACTTGTTCTACGAATATCCCAGAGAAGTCTTTACAGAATTCTTCAAAATTAATCAAAATTTCATCCGTACAAATATCTAATGACACATCACCTTACCCATCGATATAAGGAAGCGAAGTTAACATTTTGTCAAGAATTTTTCGGGAGTTAATACACAATTTGTTAATGACCGACGAAGCAATAGTCCCAAGGTCATTGTTTGGTGTGGTGTAGGATCATTTGGTATCATTGGTCGTTATTTTCTTGAGGATGAAAATAACCTTTCTCTAACGGTTAATTCCGAGTATTACATAAACATGTTACAAACGTTTCTCATCCCAGAACTCATTAGACGGATATTACTAAATGATGTTCTGTTATTTTAACAAGATCGAGCAACAGCTCACACAGTCAGAAACTCCATGAGGATTCTGCGATAATTTTTTAACGGCCGTATAATTTCGCGATTTGGAAATTTGCCTTGGCCACCTAGGTCCCCTGACTCAACGGCACCCGATTTTTTCTATGGGGGTATTTGAAGACAAGGGTCTATGCATGTCGTCCTGCAATAATTGAGGAACTAAAAGACCGCATTCGAGAAAAAATCCCAGGAATAGATGGAGATTTACTTCGCCAGGTAATGCACAATTTTGCATTCAGAATTGGAAATTTTATTCAAGTTGATGGATCGCATTTAGAAGACATGGTTTCTAAATAATTAAGAAAAGTTTAAGTTAATTATAAATCCAAGAGAATTATTTGTACATTAGAGTATTAAATTTTTTTTTAATCTACTTAGGAGGATTTTATTCGAAATATAAAATAGGTAATCTAATATGGGGAACCCTCTTCATTATTTTTTTCTTATTCTCACCGCTTTTATTTTTACTGCAGTCTCTAGTTTTTGCCATACTCTTTCATATTGAAATGTTCAATGTTTTCTGTATTTAAGTATATCCTTTTGAAGATAAACGCATTTGTATTATTTTTATACGAAAATATGTTGTTCAAATTTCTTAACAAATATTTCTATTGCATGCTTAAATTTGCTGTAATTATTCGACTAAATAATATTATTTAAAAAAACAAAATCTCTTCCGCGGGATCTCAATTTCACATCATTTTCATTATAGTTGCCAGCCACTTTCACCGACTTTGTTCCTACCTGAAAAAAATAGCGAGAATCCACTTCAAAAAGCGACCGCCAAAAACGCTTTACAGCATCCGCTTATGAAAAAGAAAATACCATCCGCCTCTTGAACGAATGGACTATCCTTTGCATTGTGTAACGTTGGCGGTACAACAAATATGTGCAAAGGAAACCTTTTAAAATGAAATTTCTCTACTATATGTTTGAATACTCCAAGAGACTAACCACATTAGTCACTTGTCCAAACCGGATCGTCCTTAATTTGTGCCGTGGCCCTTCCATTTTACCCCTCTGCATTTCACCCCGCTCCCTCCCCTTTTGAAAAGGCAACCCGTATTGCCTCGCCGCTGGGGGTAATTTAGGTCCTGCTGTAAACAATCTGCTGTAATTGGCCTGTCACTCAACATATGACTGATATGAGGAGAATGAGTGTACGTGAAAGTGGAAATGTAGAATGAACGTTAGTGTTTTATGTGTTTACGTGTGTGTACGTGTATGAAACGTACTTACCTCCCGATGTGTCACAGGGATTAAATTTATTTTCATTTCAGATTTGCCGGAATTTAAAAAATGAGTACGAAATCTGACGGATTTTTGCGCATTTTTTGATAGGTTACTAATGAAATGCTATGTTGTTTATAAGTAGCTAACGACTAAAGGATTTAAATATCTATTATTCATTGAAAATAATTAATGTATACTGAATTTTATATTTTAATAATAATAATAATAATACTCTTTATTTGTCCAACACAAAGTGCACGTAAAGAATAAATTAAAATATTTACGAAAAACAGTAAGCTAAAGTCATGCAACTAACATGATAACTTTATAGAACTCTGCTATCAAGCCAAAAGAAAAACAAAACAAAATAAAAGCACTAGATAGATTGCCAATATTACATTATTAATAGTAGGAATTATGTGAAAACAAAGTTAGGGTTGATTAACCCTTTCAGTACCGGATTTGAAATAACAATGTATGTCGCTAGGACCAGGTTTTTTTTACATGCCACCAGGACACGTGCCGAATATATGCGTCAGGTGTAAAAATATTAAAATGTGCAAAATAGTATATTAAAAAACGAGTTTCATAAGGCACCATTTTGCCGCACGAGATCAGTTTAGAAAACGAGCCGCTTGCGGCGAGTTTTCTAAAGAGCGAGTGCGGCAAAAGGCCTTATGAAACGAGTTTTTTATACTATTTTTTCTATTTTGCGTTTTTTACATTAATAAATTGCTTAAATTGGAATTATTTAATTTGAAAGTTCAGAGTTTAATTTTTATATAAAGCATGCAGTTGGTCACATTGATACTTGACATTGTCAAATTTAAATCTTGCTATCCGCGAAGTAAATTATATTACATATTATTTATTAATTTTCGTTAACATTACTTGATCTTTTATTTAAAAATATAAACATGAGTGACTTAGAAACTAATATATATTGTTGTTAATTGCATACAATATACGTTGTTTATGTAGAGTATGAACATATATCATATCAGTCAAATATACCTAAATTTTTAAAATCAAATGACAGCAATGATATTTATTTCTGTGTTCGAACAACGCCAACATTGAAAAATGAAAAAAAGCGTATCGAAATGGAGCTCATTTCGATACTGTTTTGGGTTTCATAATGAGTTCATTTCGAACGCAAAATAGAAAATAGTATATTAAAAAACAAGTTTCATAAGGCACCATTTTGCCGCACGAGATCAGTTTAGAAAACGAGCCGCGATAGCGGCGAGTTTTCTAAAGAGCGAGTGCGGCAAAAGGCCTTATGAAACGAGTTTTTTATACTATTTTTTCTATTTTGCGTTTTTTACATTAATAAATTGCTTAAATTGGAATTATTTAATTTGAAAGTTCAGAGTTTAATTTTTATATAAAGCATGCAGTTGGTCACATTGATACTTGACATTTTCAAATTTAAATCTTGCTATCCGCGAAGTATATTATATTACATATTATTTATTAATTTTCGTTAACATTACTTGATATTTCATTTAAAAATATAAACATGAGTGACATAGAAACATATATACGTTGTTGTCAATTGTATACAACATACGTTGTTTGTGAAAAATACGGACATATATCAAATCTGTCAAATGTACATAAAATCTTAAAATCAAATGACAGCAATGATATTTATTTCTGGATTCGAACGCCAACATTGAAAAATGAAAAAAAGCGTATCGAAATGAAGCTCATTTCGATACTGTTTTGGGTTTCATAATGAATTCATTTCGAACGCAAAATAGAAAAATTCATTTATTTATAATAGTATTGTTATAAATAGCATATGTACGTATATTTAAAATGTGTGCTTTGTATGATACACCTCAAAACAAGGTTGTACACACAAACCAATGTTACATTTTGCACACATGTACCTAGACTCACTTCTTTTCTTTGCGTGAAGCGTGCTTTGGCTGCAAACTATACATCGTCGTACTTTATTATCAGGTACCAGGGCAGGAAAATGCCGCCCAATAAGCCGCTCAGGATTTTTGGTCATAGGCTTTACTCTGGTTTGGTTAGGCTGTAGTACATTTTATCTAAAATTGCACAAAAACTATTAAGCTAAAGTTTTCTCACTAACTAAAACTTACCGCTCAATAAGCTGTCTTATGATTTTCAGCTGAAAATTTGCTAAAGATTCTCTCGCATTTTGTGTTTGATACAATGCATGTGCGTTGAGCATGGCTAGGTTCACCATGTGGAAAAATAATTTTTTGTACCAATTCACTGTTTTTCTCACACATTCTGTAGAACCTAACATCATGTCCGACCTGTCTATAGCACCCATATTTGCATTATAATACAGAACACATGCTGGTTTCTTGATAGGTTCCTTAGTCTTGAAATCCAACTTGTCCGACGAGATTATTTTGTCCACATGAGAACTAGTAAGCATATGTACATCGCGACGATCTTTCCATTTAACGGCCAGTAAGTGCTCAGTAGATGTTGAGACCGTCTCGCCTTTGGTTAATTTCGTTGTCAAATTCGGCATACATTTCCTATTCGGACGAACTGTTCCGCAGGAGTTTGTTTTGTGTTCATGTAAGTACATTGATAAAGTTGGACTTGTATACAAATTATCTGTGTACAACGAATGACCTTTCTCCAAATACGGCTTCATAAGATGTGCCACAACTGAACCGGATATACCTAGGTCTTGAAACAGTTTTACGTCTGTTGTTTTACCAGTATAAACAATGATATTTAACACGTATCCCGTTTCGCAGTCACATAAAAGAAAAAGTTTGATACCGAAGCGATGGCGTTTAGATTTGATGTACTGTTTAAAATCTAAACGTCCTTTGAAAAGAACTAAACTCTCGTCAATCACAAGATTTGCGAACGGATAAAAACATTCAGAAAAAACGGGTTGTCATTTTAGTTAACAATTCTCGTATCTTATAGAAAGAATCACCTTGTTTCTGATCAGCGTTATTTGAAGAATGTAACATGCTCAGTATCGCTAAAAAACGATTTCTGGGCATTACCTGCGAAAATATTGGTGTGTGAAGTAGTGCATCAGTAGACCAATGTTCTTTCATATTATTTTTTCTATGACGTGCAGTAAGTAACATAACAGCTAAAAATACATAAAATTCATCCTCATCTATTTCTTTCCCTTTTAGGTTTTTGTTCTCCTTATTTTCCGAAGCTTATTTATTAGCTTCGTCTACAATTAGCTTCACTACTTCTGAATTTACAAAGAACAGAAAATAGCTAAGTGCATTTGATTTGTCTTCTAGAGATTCTTGTAAACCAGAATGTTTATCGTCGAATGTATGTATTGTGGGCTTGAACGCTGTATTACGCCAATTTAGTGATAAAACTCTTCTTTGTGCACTTTGTTCTTTAATTTCAGAATTATCATCATCAGCTGTACCATTATTATTTGGTTCCAGTTCCGTTTCATCCGAGCTGTCATCACTTGCATCGGATTCATTTTGATCAGGCTCGTATTCACTGGCGCAGTCAACGAAAGGTTCTTCGTCAGAATCTAAACTCGCTAAAATGCTTTCATATTCAGCTGTTGTCATTCCACAAATCCCTACATTGTCATTGTCACGTTTCCTTTTACATCTAGAACCACTTGTATAACTTGTAGAAGCACTCGTACTTGAAGCCATAGCGTACACTCGCCTTCTTTATACTGCAATTTACCTAATACTAAAAACATGTCCCAACTTGTACACGGATACCCCCACCTATTTCATTCACAATAACTATACTTTGTAGTGTTGCGCAAATGTGCCGTATATATGAGGCAGTCGGCCAGCAGTTACTACTTTAGGTACCATATTTATCCGGCATTGGGCTTACAGATGCAGCACGAAGCGACACATAAATACGGTAGTGGTCCTAGTAAAGGCGCTAAATTTAATACTGCAACATATATACGCCAATGGTCTACATAAAGTCATACAACTCTTACAACCCTGGTCGTATATATACAGCAGTGGTCCTGAGGAACCGTTCATACTTTGACTAATATATACGGCTATGGTACAGAAAGGGTTAACAGAGTTAACAAATTCACCGTTAATCAACCCAAACTTAGTTAAATCTTTGTTTTCACATAATTCTGAATACTGATATTTCATATGGTCTTAATTGCCCGCGTACTTAAAAAAATTTTCAGTCTTATTCTTGGTATACTTTTGTTAATTTTCCCTGGGATTTTTTCCCATAATTACGTATATTGCCGCGCCCTAAAGTCTCTTTACCGAGAATGTTTAGTGTATTATATCTTGTATACTTTGTGTTACCGTTATATTGTTAAGCACATTTTATATATTATATCGTTTCACTTGTCTAATGCTCCCTGGAGGGGCTATTGGTTCTTAGTAATTCATAATTTGTTACTCTTGTAGATTTTAACTTTAGTTATTTTCAAACTCCCGATGATGTCGCAACGCGAAATATATACATAGAGTTAAATATAATAATTGTGATATAATACCAAGTTTGTTTTACTTTCCTTACTATAGTAAATTATAGTAAGATAACATTTGCTGAAAGGGCATAAATCATAAATAACAATATTTTAACATCAAAAACAATATTAATTCAATAATTAAATGAAATTTTGGAAAAATATAAAAATTTTAACATTAATTAAAATGTTAAATATAAAGATAATTAGAATAATTGCTTGTACATTGCCTGTAATGCAAATGATACAAATCTTTTTAAAAACAGATTTGTATCTGTATATACATTTACAAATCTGTTTTTAAAAAGATTTGTATCATTTGTATTACATTGCTTCACTAGCTTGACTGACGACGCCTATAGTTGGCAGAAACACGTGTCTTAATCAGGAGTAAATGCTGAAAATACGAGGTGTATTGTCCATGTGTACAGTTACAGATATGTATATTGCATGTCTGTTTCATTTGTAACAAATGCGTAATACGTGCAATAATGTATTGATATACTTAAACCTTTTTGTATATTTACCGCCACCTGGCTCGTGTTAATGGACTACACCTATACGTATTTTTTCGCTTATGTACTAGCATAGCTAGTCAAGCTAAAGGTCGCCTTTTTCGGCATAGTCTCTTTCGTCCGTCAGATGTCACTTATTAAATAGTGCCACCTAATAGGACGAAATTTGCTATATCTTGTAGGCAATTTCAGCGTAAATGTATATACAGATACAAATCTGTTTTTAAAAATATTTGTATCATTTGTATTACATTGCTTCACTAGCTTGACTGACGACGCCTATATATGGCAGAAACACGTGTCTTAAGCAGAAGTAAATGCTGAAAATACGAGGTGTATTGTCCATGTATACAGTTACAGATATGTATATTGCATTCTGTTTCATTTGTAACAAATGCGTAATACGTGCAATAACGTATTGATATACTTAAACCTTTTTGTATACTTTCAAATATAGTTTAACAAACAAACTCTTTTAGTTTTTCTAATACAGTTATGACAACAAGTAAACGTCATCAATGACGTACAATTGGATTTAACGCCTTCCTTCTATATCTGTATCTGACACATGTACATATTTTACCAACGTTCACTTCACTCAAAGACACGTGTGTTTCTGTCTTACGACGTCATCAGTCTGGCTAATGAAGTTCCGCTTAACGGTTCGCGCTTCGGAACAAATAGCAAATTAACCGGATTATACTTTCGCGAATTACATTTTAGAAACAGGACCCCTTTTTCTGATTTGAATAATACATTAATTCTACATAGCGAGAAAAAATGTTTGAAATTGAATATCTTACAATCCATAAAATTCAAAAGGTATTAAAAATTCCAAAAAAGTTATTCTAATTTTTACAATAATTATTGAAAAAATTTCCACCCCTAAGTTACGAAAAAATTAAAGCTGCAGTATCTGATGTACCTCAAATTAGAACTTTAATGAGAGATCCAAATTTCATCAACTCTATGAAGGAGGCTGAGAAAGAAGCCTAGACTTCATTCACGATGGTCGCGAACATTATTCTTGGACACAAAAAAAAAACTGCAATTATAAAGATCTAGTGCAATCAATGTCATCTTGATAGGTTTCCCGAAAATTTCGGTGCTGTAAGAGATGAACAAGGCGAGAGATTTCATCAAGGTTTAAAAATCATGGAAACTCGGTACCAAGGAAGATGGGATCTTCATACGAGGCCGACTACTGTTGTAGTGTTCAAAGGCACAGCACAGACAGACACGAACAAAAATGTATTCCCTGATTGTTGTTTTTCCTTTTACAAATAATCTTCTAATTTCTCAATGATTTTTGTGTAAATAGTTGCACTGTACTCGTGACTAATATTGTATTTAAATAAATAAATGAATTATTAAATTTTATCCTTTGCTTATATCGTAACAAGTCTTATGTAAGTAACTACATAGTCGCATTAGTGATTCTTCAAAGAGCATAGTACATGCAGTATAGAGTTTAATTTTAACGTGATACGCAAAAACTAATATGGTTTTCGGATTCAACACACCCGTATTAGTAAAAAAGTAAACAAGTCTCGCTTAGAAGTCAGGAAAAATCATGTAATCTTATTTATACGTAACAATTTTAATGTATTTTCTTAGTACTATCCACCTGTATAGTTATTACTAGAGTGGAGCAATCCGGAGCGACAGCAGAGGCGTGACTAACGAATTGGTTCCCGCGTGCCCCATCGCACATACGATTACTTAGTATGTTGTTCACGGTCATCGTGTGTACACGTATAATAGCAGCAGGAAAGTGTATTCTGTGTATTTAATAATGTTGAATGAGCGTACAGTAAAAAAAACCGCTATCATCAAAGTTAGTCAATAGGTTTATTGAGAACCATCCTAGTTTATCTTACAATGGGGTAAATGTAAAATCTTTAGTGTGCAATATACGAGGGAAAGTCATTAAATAAGTCACAAACTGCTGTAGGAAAGCTGAAAGTAGGAGTGAGTTGTTTCCCTATTTGTCAATAGGCGTCACCACAATCCAGCTTTATAATTCTCAAGTGACAGTTGGTGTGCGCGAACACAGGCAGTGTTAAAATGGCGACCGTGCTCGAAGATTCTACTGTGCGTGCTATTGTGCGTTTTTTTCTGGCAAAAGGACTTTCTGCAAAAGATATCCATAAGGAAATGTCTCCTGTTTACGGTGAAAAGTGTTTGTCGCGTAAAGCCGTATATAACTGGGTCGAGAAATTCTCTCAAGGACGCTCAAAAGTTGTTGACGATCAGCGAAGTGGCCGCCCCGTTCCGATTTCGACAGATGCAACACTTCGACGGGTGGAAGAGATGATTCGAACTGACAGGCGGGTAACAATAGATAGTATAGCAACTGCAATAGGGTGTTCTCATGGTTTAGCCTACGAACTGATGCACGATCGTTTGAATTTCCGAAAAGTTGGCGCACTGGGGGTACCTAGACAACTGACAGAGGAACACAGAAGAATTCGAATGGGCTTGTCCTTGTAACACCTCTCTCGATACACAGTGGAAGGGGAGAACATGCTTAACAGGATTGTTACTGGTGATGAGTCATGGGTGCCCCACTACCAACCCGAAACAAAGCGTGCTTCAATGCAATGGAAACATCCTTCTTCGCCGTCAACAAAGAAATTTAAGGTTGTGCCCTCAGCTGGTAAGGTTATGCTTACCGTGTTCTGGGATTCTCAGGGAGTGCTCCTAGCCCATTTCCAGAACAAAAAAGAGAACGTGACTGCTGAATCATACTGTAGAGTTTTGTTGTTGCTTCGGGATGCAATTCGACGAAAACGTCCAGGCCTACTGACGAGAGGAATATTGCTGCATTACGATAATGCCAGGCCCCATTCGGCCCACTTGACCCAGCCGAGAATTGCGTAATTAGGGTGGGAGCTTCTTGAACATCCGGCTTACAGTCCCGACCTGGCCCCAAGCGACTATCATCTGTTCGGTCCACTCAAAAAGCATCTTGGCGGCAAACATTTCGAGGGTGACAACGATATTCAACAAGAGGTACGCACGTGGTTCAGACGCCAGCCCAAACACTTTTATGCAGCAGGCATTGGGGCACTGATAAAGTGATGGGATAAGTGTATTAATGTAGATGGAGACTTTGTTGAAAAATAAAACTTGTTTTTGGCTAACTATTTCTCTAATTATTTTTATAATACCTTTTTGTGACCTAATTACCGACTTTCCCTCGTATATATAAACCGTTTAACAAAACCAAATTTGCAACGCCACGTGCATAGCGCAAGACATAAAGATAGAGACACTGGTGCCGATACAAAATACGAAGTGTTCTTAGTTGATTTGTGTACAATGATGGTTGTGTAATTTGCCGTTTACTTTGTTACGCAATGATTCGTTTATTTCATTTCTTGAAAAATATGGCAATGTAGAATTACCGAGCTGCACCCACTTACGACGTTATTTAAAATCTGTTCCTGTACATTTAGAAAATAAAATTAAGGCTGATCTGAAAAATAAAAAAGTGTGGTTGAGTGTGGATGAAACAACTGATAGCAAAAAAAAGATCTGTACTTAATGTTATGGTGCGTAAAATGGAACCAAACAATCGCCATTCTCAATTTTATTAGCTAGCAGACAAATAGAAGAATGTACTGCGCGAGTAATTTCCAGAGATCAAATCCTAATGTTTGTGACAGATGGTGCCGCAACCATGCTTTCTCTAGGTCGGTCTCTTAAGGAACAGTGTGGTAACTTTTTACATATTACATGTAAAATCCATGCCCTACATCTTGTAGCAGAACGGATCCGTAAATGTTACCCAAATGTAGATGCGTTAATATCGAGTACAAGGGCAGTATTCCTGAAATCTCCAAGGCGTATTCGGAAATTTCACGAATTGTGTCCCCATACCCCTGAGCCGCCACAGCCGATTCTGACACGATGGGGAACATGGCTACGAGCGGCATTTTACTATCATAAATATTTTGATGATGTAAAAAAAGTGGCGTTATTATTAAATCCGAAAGATAGTGCCGCTATCGAAGAAAGTCGGAAAAAATTTCAAAATAGTCAGGTGAAACATGATTTACAAACTATTCACAATAATTACTTCGGAATAGTGCAAGCATTAGAGAACCTACAAAATTCTTCGCTATCGTTACAGGAATCAGTGCTAGTTGTGAAAGATACACACGCACAGCTATGTTCGATAGAAGACGCAAGAAATGAGTGTATTTTAAGTAAGTTTGAAAGTGTTTTAGATAAAAATTTAGATTTTGCCAGACTTAGACAAATTTGTGAAGGTTCGTCTACAGATGTGTTAAGTTGTTTCAAAGATTATTTTAATTATGCAAACATCACATCACTAGATGTGGAGCGATCGTTTTCTTTATACAAGCACATATTTTCCTCACGGCGGACGCGTTTTCGAGAAATAACTTTGGAGACGCACCTTATGTTAACAATATTTCATCGCGCTTCTCCAGATTTTTAAGTCACGGAAAACGCATAAGACGGTAAGTTTTCTTTTAATCATGTAATTACATACATTTTAGATTTTATTTTTTATACGTATCATCGAGAACGTTTCATAATATAGAAAAACCGTCTTACATTTTCTTCGTATCTAACATAATAACAGCACCGTTCGTGATAGTATATCTCTAGATATTAATAATGTTTCGCATGCGGGAACCAATTCGTTAGCCACGCCTCTGCTTTCGCTCCGAATTGGTCCACTCTAGTTATTACTTTGGAATATCTCCATAGTCATTTAATTACCTCTTAGTTATATCTTAAGGCTAGGACTATTTTTGTTTGTTGCTTATACAGTGTGTCTACTTAAGTTGGAATCATATAGAAAACTTTTTTATTATTAATTTTAAGAAAACATGTTATTCTTCATAAAAAGTTCTGTATCAGAAACCAACATTTTTCAGTCGTATATGAGGTATGTCAGAAAATGTGAATTTGGTACAAGAGTAAAGTACTTTTATTTTTGACAATACCAAAAACTGTAATTATGAAAAATTGTTCAGAATTAAAAACCACGTTCAAATATGCAATCATATGCATTTGCATATTAAAAAACGATATTTTTATATTGTTAAGTGCAACAATATGAAGATAAAGAAGTATAGAAAAAGATGAACAAATAATAGCACAGACTCGTAGCTTTGTCTTGCTTGTTTATTATTTAAAGAATTTATTGACCGTCGTATTTTCCCAAAAGATAAGAATATAAAATGTATAGATTAAAAAAAAATTAAAAGTGCTTGATATTTCATTAGCTATTTCTAACATGTCTTTGAAAATTATTCATTTTTATTGATAATTAAATCATAATACATTTTGATTTATGAACATCTCGTAATAATAACCTTTATAACACGGAATTTCATTTCTGCGGTGCGAAAATATATTACACCGATATTCTCTCTTTCTCTGGGCAAATCTGAGAGCTGTGCGACCGTAATAAGCCCTTATAAAACAAAGGGGTGTCGTTATACGGGTTGAAGTTAACGCGGAATAATGAATGGCCCACATTAGTCCGGGTAAGTCCGGGCTCGGAGCGGTTAAGTCCGGATTAGCGGCTACTAATCGGCCGGTTAATCGATGTCGTCTCAAAGAGAAATAGGACTTGACTGCCGACGATAAACTTACAGTATTCCCTACTCGTGTTACTAATTTTGTGTATGTCTGCAATGATATAAAGAGAGATTGAAAGTCAAAGAGAGGATCTAGTATATGTAAACAACATTTCATAATGATGATAAAATAATTGAAATTGTGACAATTTGGATTTAATATATAAAATAATTGTATATAATATGGAAAACTTTTTAACCATTTAGCATTTAGTTTCTTAAGCATAAGCCAACCGTCGCAAAAGTTTCAGAATTTTTTCAAAATCTTTAATCCTATTTCTTTTTTTTATATATAGATTTTATAACCTTTTGTACTTTAAAAATTAGAAACAGAAGTTGTCTTAACATAATATTAAGTTTATAGATATAAATTAATAAATATCGAAAAGACATGTGCTGCATAAAGTTATACACTTGAAAATAAAATTGAAGCGGTTTTTAAACTCAATAAATCTGATTAACGCAGAGGATTAGGCCAAAGTTTATGTTCTTCTTCTGTTACTGATTCTACTGCGGTTTTATTCGCTTCACTATATTCCTCCATTCCTTTCTTTCTTCAATTAACTTCTCCTAAATCTGTACCTTCATTATCTTCATCGTCACTATCATTTTTTACTTGCTCTTTACACTTAGTCAATTAGTTTTCGATTTTCCTTTTAGGCATCGTTCCAACTACATATTTAAAAGTATCAGTTTGCTGTATTTCCTTGTTATTTGTACTAACTTTAACTCTTGCCTCAGTACTTGATACGGAAATACGGATCGTGTATTTCCGTTTTCTCTATATTTATGTTCGGCCAAAATTCTTTGACCATTCATTCCATGTTTTGGTAGTATTTTGCGATCCTTTTCTGATCTCGCTCAGTCATCACTATACACAACGCGTCTGTAAAAGGTCTTTACGAAAACCTGCTACAAATTTCTTATACCAAAATAAGCACATTTAAGACAACTTAACTTAGTAAAAAGTTCTTCTTCTTCTTCTTCTTTCTTCTTTTTGTGCCCTCTCCGTCATCGGAGGTTAGCGATCACATCAGCAAAGGTGTCTCGATTTGCAGCAGCTCTAATGAGTTGTTCAAAGTTTAATCCGGTCCAGTTCCTAATATTCCGCATCCACGATAGTTTCTTTCTGCCAAGCCCACGTTTACCCTCTATCTTTCCTTCAATTATGAGCTGCAGTAGGTAATATTTTTCATTTCTCAAAACGTGACCAAGGTAAGCCGTCTTTCGCATCTTTACTATGTGGAGCAGTTCTCGATCTTTGTGTACCCCTTTCAAAGTTTCCTCATTAGTTGTATGTGATGTCCATGGAATTCTTAGCATTCTTCGGTATGTCCACATTTCAAATGCTTCTATACGGTTCATACTGACAGTTTTCAAGGTCCATGTTTCCACTCCGTATAATAGCGTTGACCAGACGTAACACTTTGTAAACCGTACGCGTATATTTACATTTAGCTGTTTATCGCACAGTATGTTTTTGAGTTTGAAGAAGTTTTGCCTTGCTTGTTCAATTCTGGACCTTATTTCGATGTCATGGTCCAGTCTTGAGTCAATCCAGCAGCCCAGGTACTTAAAGCGATCAACCCTGGTCAATATTTCCCCGTCAACCCGTAGAGGTATGGGTACGTTTGAATTACGAGAAATTAACATTACTTTCGTTTTGCTGATGTTTATGGCCATATTAAAATCTTTGCATGTCATATTTAATCTGTCGATCATGTTTTGTAATCCTATATCGGTATCCGCAATCAACACAGTATCGTCTGCATAACGGATAGTCGATATATTGACACCGTTTATTTTTATTCCGTCGTTACAACCCCTAAGCGCCTTCGCAAACAGATACTCTGAGTATATATTAAATAGTGTGGGGGACAACACGCACCCCTGTCTCACTCCTCTACAAATGTCAATGTTTCTTGAAGACAAGTTAGTCTCGACTCTTATTCTTGCGGACAATACAAGTTTCTGAGAAGTCTCAAATCCCCATCATTCAGCCCGATTTCCTCCAGGAACTCGAAAAGTTTATCATGGATTACTCGGTCAAACGCTTTCTCAAAATCGACTAAACAAATATGAATGTCTCTTTGTTGGTCGTAGCACTTCTGTGCAAGGACTTGTAGGCTGAATAAAGCTTCTCTCGTACCTAACCCATTTCGGAATCCGAATTGTTCCGAGCCGATGTTAGATTCGCATTTGTTATATATCCCCTTGTGAATAATTTTTAATAGGATTTTAAGAATATGACTCATCAGGCTTATGAGTCTGTCTGTAGTCGTTACATTTCCTTGCACTATACTTTTTTGGTAAGGGTATAAAAGTTGATTCAAGCCAATCCTGGGAAATTTTGCCTGACTTATATATGTTGTTAAACAGAAGTAGAAGTAGATCTATGTTTTCCTCATTTATGAGTTTAAGTATCTCTGAGTTTATTTGATCAGGGCCCGGACTTTTATTATTTTTCAGCTGGTTAATAGCATATACAATCTCACTCTTTAGAATATGAGGTCCTCCCATATGTTCAACGTTGATGTCTAGCTGCTGTCTTTCGTCGGCGAACATTTCGTGAATGTACTTTTCCCATTGTTGTAGCTTCTCTTCTTCATCAATTATTGTTCTGCCATCTGAGTCTTCTAGCATATTATGTATTCTTTTGTTATTGTGTGTTATCTTTTTTATTTCCTTATGTAAGTTGTACATGTCGTTTTTGTACTGGAGCTCCTCAATTTTCTCACATTTCTGTCTCATCCAGTTCTCTTTTGCATTTCTTATTTTGTTTCTTATTTCCTTATTTACTTTCTTATAGTCTGCTTCATTATTCTTAACTTCTCTTCTAAACTTAACTTCTAAAAAGTTCTAAAAACAAATTAGCATATCGATGCGATAACTCACATCAAGCTTTGATACAAAATAATACAAATCTGTATAAAAACAAATTTGTATCTGTATATACATGGACACACAGTACGTATTCACCAGCGTTTGCTTCAATCACCAGACGCATGCGTTTCTGTCTAACGACTAACCGACTGCGCCGGTTTTGTCCGTCAGATGTCATGAGATTATCTGGTGTCATCTGATGCGTCTGGTGGTTGAAGCAAACACTGGTAAATACGTACTTTGTGTCCATGCATATACAGATACAAATTTGTTTTTATACAGATTTGTATTATTTTGTAGTAAAAGGTTGTTTAGTTTCGGCGCTATTCGGCGATGAAGTTATAATTAATGTAACCTATTTATTACAGAAAAGATACTCTTTGTAAGACTCGATTACTATCATGATTTTTGTGAACTTTGTACATATTTCAATAATTCCCAGTAAGTATTCAAAAAAAAATTGGTTCCTAAAAGATAATTTAATTGAATTTTTTAAATTTAATTAATACCGATTTCTTTAGACAGACTTTTTCACAAACGTGTTTATTTGTATTGGCACATTCCAAATTTGTTTTCCGTTTTTATCAATTTTTTGTCCCCATAATATTTTCAAGATATGCAGTAGCTAATACATTATTTGCCTTTATAAAAACAATTTTTAATGTTCGTTTCCATAGTTTCTAAATAAAACATATGTCAAATTTAAGGCATATAAATTCTTAACAAGATTTAAAAGCTTTTTATCTGCTTTAATAATAATTTAAGAAACTTAAATTTTCAAAAATTTAAGTTTCTTAAAACGAAACTCTTCAACCTAAAGCTCGTAAACATCAAATGCTTATCC
The DNA here is from genome assembly GCA_935421215.2 of Melolontha melolontha. Taxonomy (NCBI): domain Eukaryota; kingdom Metazoa; phylum Arthropoda; class Insecta; order Coleoptera; family Scarabaeidae; genus Melolontha; species Melolontha melolontha. The sequence goes on along the minus strand of OW285238.1, from coordinate 145,548,987 downwards.
ACCACTTAGTGAAGGCACCCAAGAAGTCACTCCTTCTTATTCGCAAGTTGTATGATGCCGCATCTTTCCACTTGGATGATTGTGGTGATTGTTCAAGCTTTGGGCAGAATTGAGGTGGAGATATAGAGGAAATAAGTATTTGACTGTCGACATTCACCTTAAACATGAAGAAAAATACGAAAACCTTTCCGAAGAGCCGGCCTGTGATTCAATTCCGAGATCCCAGCCAGTGACTTAGAATAGCTAAAATAACATTGAAATTAGAAACTAATGCAAAAAAATAAAACGCGATAACCTGAAGAATGCGTGTATTAACGAAACTGACAAAACACCTAAAGAAAAAACTGAACACCTAATGAAAAAGAACTCAACTAAAGGCAAGCACAAAAAGAAGCAACAGATAGCAAAAGATTGAGAAGGAACATCACCTCGACACTTAAGGCAGACGAGGTTCCTTACTTTATGATAGCCCTGTGCGTTAAAAAGTTCTCGAAAGTACTAGTTGAATGCGACTATATTAAATAAAATGAATCCACTTGTTAAAAGTGTTATATATTTTTATGTGTTTTGAGAAAGTTCGGGAACTTTTGCGATAGATTGTGTATATTCATCAATATACACATATGTGTAGTCAATATATAATCAAAATCGGGTATAGAAACGAAATAATTAATTAAATTAATTTACCTCGGAGCCAATAAAACTGGGTCCCGACGGTTGTTAAATTGATTCCAACACCGCTCGGCGGTAAGTATATTGAAGTGTAGATTATTGATAAAGCAATTAATTAGGTTTAACTATCGACTACTATTACTACTGTTACCCTGAAATCGATGGGGATTTAATTAAACTGTACCAATTAAACAAGAACTATAACAATCCCTAAACACGACTAATGAAATAACCAAATATCAAATCAGGATGGCAGCCGACCTCTAATTCTGTACGTGTGTATGTGTATGTGTATGAGTGTGTGTGGGAGTGTGTCTATGCAGTATGTGCGTGTTTGTACATGCGTACAACACATAAACAATAGACTATAATAAGCCGTCCAATTATTTCCAATAATGCCAGAGAATTACTGTTTCATTAAGTAGTGAATATTTGCTCTGATTATATACCTAAATTTAAAAACATTCGTACATTCCGAATTTGATAATTCTGTTGAACGGACAATTCGAGTGCTTGAATTTATAGTAAAGAATAGAATATAATGGGTGTTACAATAAGACAGCAAATAAAAAAATATTTTTTCCGTAAAATTTTTGAGGCTTTTATTGAATTATGTTATATAGTATACGGCAATTATATATGAAAGATAATGTCGCCAAATGTTCACCAAGGCTTCATAATGTCGCCAAATGTTCGCCACGGCTTCGACGACACATCTCCAAGCTCTGGTCTCAATTTTGGATGACATATCGACGTAATTAGACCTCCATCCTACCAATATGCCTTGTTATCTAGTCCTTAAGTTCTGAAATCGTTTGCCTAGCATGTTGGCATAGAATTACTTTCGAGATAGTCCCGAAGAAAAAAAGGCCAAAGGTGGCAAATCGCATGATCTCGGTGGCCAATTGACTTCGCTGTTTCGTGAAATAATGCAATATAATACATATAGTAGGTCCATTTTGTATTAACGGCACTTTAACAAGGAATACATATTTTGTAATGCTCAGGTTTCAAATTCTACCGACGGTTCTAAGTTTTGCCCATATTAATATCCAGGAAATACAGTTTCAACAAAGATGGATTTTCTACTCGTAATACACTGATTGTACAAAATTATCTAAAAGAACAGTTTCTTAATCGATTGAGGTACCACATCTAATCAAATTTTTTGGCCACCCCGCTCATCGAATTTGTCCTCATTGGATTTTGTATTGGAGTCACTACTTTCAAAATTGAACATACTGCTGTGCTTTGATTAATGCTCAAAATCGTTTTCGTAATTAAAAATATTGTAATTATATATATAGATAATTATTTCGTGAAATTTGTATGTTATGGTAAATTTACTTCAAAATGTATATATTTAAAACAATCCTACATGTTTCGGCAAATGATGCCTTTTTCAAGAAATATAAAATATAAATGACAGTATATTAATGTCATACTTATACTTATATTTGTAGTTGCTATGGATAAAATTATTCAAAGATACATTCGAATTTAATAATAATAAATAATGCCATAGTATTCTAAAATAGATAGACAACAAAAACAGGGAAACGCAAGACATGAGTTATTATTATGTATGCTCAGGTTTCAAATTCTACCGGCGGTTATATATATATATCGCTTGATAAATTCTTGGAGTTTTCGGCTTTTATATTAAATATTCTCAAATTAGCATGTTATTTTGCGAAGTAAATGTGAATATAAACATTACTGTATACAAATTACAACGAAAATCATACGCAATTTTATTTGAAAAATTACGTCCACGTTGGAACTTGAACCCAAGTCTACTGTTTTCCGGACCGTCGCTTTAACTAACTGAGCCACGATAGACGTTTGCTTCAAGTTTATTAGAACCGCCTTATAAGGCACCGATGTTAATATTCAGATATCAATTTGAAAGTTTGAAATTGCTAATTTTTACTCATTTAGCTATTAATATATATAGATAATTTATTAGCCATTCATTTAACATATCATTTGATAAATTCTTGGAGTTTTCGGCTTTTATTTTAAATATTTTCAAATTAGTATGTTATTTTCGAAGTAAATGTGAATGTAAACATTGCTGAATACAAATTACAACGCAAATCTTTTACTTGAAAAACTTACGTTCACGTTGCGACTTGAACCCAAGTCTTGCGGTTTGCCGGACCGTCGCTCTAACTAACTGAGGCACGATAGACCTTGGCGGTTCTAATAAACTAGAAACCAACGTCTATCGTGGCTCAGTTAGTTAGGGCGACGGTCCAGCAAACCGTAGACTTGGGTTCAAGTTCCAACGTGGACGTAAATTTCTCAAATCAAATTTCTTATAATTGGCCTTATAATTTATATACAGCAATGTTTACATTCAGATTTACTTCACAAAATAAAATACTAATTTGAAAATATTTAATATAAAAGCCCAAAACTCCAAGAATTTATCAAATTATATATATATATATATATATATATATATATATATATATATATATATTGTATTACAATTTGAATGTATTTTCTACTTTAGTAAATATAAAATGTACACTTACTTTTACATATATTGACTTATACTATACTAAGGAGGCCAAATAAACTTTAAAATTACCTGCTTGCTACATGTGTTTATTTTATATTTTTTTACCCCAGCATGTGATCTCATATTTTTAACATCATACGAATGGTTTCAAAATAATTAAGTGTTGACATTGAAATTAAAATTATCTTTATTTATAATATATAAAAATATAATAATTGGCGATATATCAAGTAAAGATTGTAATTTCTTAACTTGATATTTCGCCAACACATCAAAAACAAAAAGCATAAATACGGTCTTCAGTATAAAATTATACATGCTTAACGAACATTCCGGAGTGATATTGAAAGTGTTACACCAGGCAATGGACAATAGAGGTGGACAAGGACTTACTGCAAAAATCGTACTTGATTTATGCAAAATTATATAGATTCGGGACATTCTCTGTACTTAGATAATTTTTACAATTCGTTTGAATTAGCAATTAAATTAACTAATCGCAAAACATACTCTACGTACACTCAAAATGCAAAAATGAAAAACAATCCCACGCTCGTTAAAAATAACTGTAACTGTAACTCAAAAGTCAGTCTGCTATCAACTTCCGTGAAGTATGACTTATTCAAATCACGTATTAACGGATATGTTAGAACTACTAGACGTATTTATGAAGGGTGGTTTCCGAACCTAAGATATCCATCAAATGATTTAATTTTACAAACCGTATACAGATTGAGAGCTCGCGATACAATGCATCCAAGTTATGAAGGCCGTGGCCATGAAAGATTATCTTCGGTAACGTATTTTTTAAGCTACGGCCATATCCGTCAAAACCGAGCCGTGTTAAAGCGTGTACATACTTCGAAAGTTTACCGATCGGTTAAAAGCTTGAACATCTCCTTTAAGCATTCCACAGGTTTCACACAAATTTGCCCTTTTAAGGGAAAGAAATGGTCATTAAAAAAAGAGGCAAATAGAACACAGAAAAAAAATATGAACATTCAATTAAAATTACAAAAGTGGTTTATTCTTTCTGAACGTGTATTTAATATTAAGACAACTAAATTGCAAATTACATATCTCTAATACCGTTTAAAATTTTTAAAGATACTCGAAGTTGTATTATTTTCGGGATATTAACAACAGTCAGTACTTATAAATAACAACACAACAGCTGGTGCATAAGAAAATTTATGAATGTATGAATCCATGTCTATAAAAGTTTTCACACTAAGACATACCTATTATTACATTACGAACGGGAACTTTTGATGAATTTGAACATATAAATGCCTATTTCTTTGTTGAATCGACAACATATAAACATATAATTTCTATTTATTTAGATTCAATCTAAATACAGGATCGTATTTGAAAAGTTTGTGTTTCTGGATTTCCGCATATATCGTATATAGTTAGTAGAAATTAACGCAGCACATTAGATGACATTCGAATGTAAACTGGGAATTATTTAATACTCGTTAATTCTCATTTACAGTAAGTGCATTATACTAGCTATATATACCGATAGGACCAGCTCGGAACGGGCCATAGTCAGCAATGAGTGACAACAGCGAATCCCCTCTACGCGCCGCAGCAGATTCAATTGCAGCACATTGCAGTTAAGAATATAGTAAGATTTAAACCGCGCAAGGATATAGTCGTTTGCATATTCGTTCTGTATACGTAATTTGCCCATTTGTTTCAGACATAATAAGGTCCAGTTTATTATTATTATTGTATTCTTAGCTGCTACGGAAAAGTAATTTTAATTAATAAAATAGCAATAACGTTTTCTAAAAGATAAAAGTAAAAAAATAAATAATTCTGCAAAATAAATTTAAATTTTAAGAAAGTCACTCAATATAGGATTCCAAAATACCGCCCTCTCTTCCCAAACAACAGTTTTTCGGGGTATTGAGTTTTAACAATACGAGCTAGATGTTTATTTTCTCGAGACCAATATCGCACGACTGAGGGATTATGCTTGCCATGACGTGGAAAAGAAGACTCGTCGGTAAACAGAATATTTTTTATAAAATATTCGTCCCTGTTAGCCTTTTCCATCACGAACTCCATTCTTGCAAAATTGTCCTCGGGAAAAATCTCCTGGCACTTTCGAACTTTGTAACTTTTATATTTGTTGCGTTTTAGAATCCGCTTTACTGTACTTCTACTAACACCGATTTCGTCTGCAATTTGCCGTGACTTACGGTCGCCCATTTCAACTAAACAACAAACCCTCACGTCTCTCTCCTCCCAATAGGCAGGTATTATAGGGATACGAGGCTGTTCGTCAATTTGTTGGCATTTGCGGCAATTTCCGACTACACGCTATATTTCCTAAACGCATTTACGATCCTTTAAATCGTCGAATGCGAAGGAATAGGCCGATTTACGTACTCTACAGCAAATAAATCAGCGGTTGTTCGACAGGAATTGCCGGCAAGATACCACGAAACTATTTGTACGTTCTCTGCGGTTGTATACACTGACATGATAACTACCTTTACGTATGCACAGCTAAATACGAATGACGGGCAATCTGTTGCGCTCGACCATCGGACTTATGTTGCACACGCGGAGTGGCATCGTACACACGTTGCCACATCGCATTACGTTCCATACGTATATTGTTGCCTATGGCCCGTAGCGGGCTGGACCTATCGGTATACGAAAGTATAGAAGTGCAAAGTCATATCTGTCCGGATACTGTGTGTTTACAAGCTCCAAAGAGAGCGAAATGCATCCACACATTCCCGGATAGATGTGACTTTTCACAAATTTTTCATTATCCTTACAACCAGGAAGGTGGCGACGCGACATGTGGCATTTCTGCATACTGATACAATAGTTTGTCGAAATGTAGAAATTAACGCAGCACATTAGGCAACATTTGCATGTAAAGTGAGATTTAATAGTCATTAGTTCTCATTTACAGTAAGTTCTTTATACTTTATTCTTAACAAAAATATATTCTTATTTAGTTTCTTGTCCAACGCGTTGCAATTTTAGTAGTACTAAAGATATGTTTTTGTTACAAGTCTATTTTTTTATGTTTTCTAAGAATAAATCGTCATTTCTTGTGGTAATAATATTATTTGCTTGCTATTGCCCAAAATAAACGAATGTCAACATGCGTGACAGTGCGCACTGGACAACAAATTCGTCGCCAGATGCGCTTGTTACACATACCCCTCAAAGAACCGTTTACGAGAATAGAGTAACTATAAATATTGAAGATTTAACTAAAAGAACAGTTTCATTGAATAAAACAGAGCCGCATATAGCGAAACGGTCGCAGCCAAAGGGTTAATGCTGTTAGCTACCTACCGTTCCTATAGAAAGGAAACAAAAACAATTCTCGATTATTTTAACATAAATACGCATATTTGCACCAATAATTTCTTTTACGGAACACACAATATCGTTAAATTTTGTATAGGAAATTTCATACAGTTCCTTGCCCAGAACATGTTACATATTATGTTTATTATTAAACCAAGATCGAAAGTTAATTATTGTCAATTGAATAGCATTAAAGTAAACTACGCTACTGGAACGTGAACACGAACCACACACATGTACACTCAGAAACGAGTAATATTACACAAGGTATGTAAATTAACTGGTGGTATGGGCTCCGGCCACCGGAATCCGAATCTCCCCATTGCATCAGCCTTTCGGTCGGCGGGACCCGGATTGGGGAGGCGGAGGCGATCAGCGAAGGGAATATTGGAAATGCGGGGAAAGGGACGGAGAGTTATTGGAAACACGATTAAACGACCCTTTGATCAGCGCTCTGTTTGACAACCGATACGCCTGAGCTGTGTATTATTGTTATTGTTATTACACTTTATTAGCGAACAATTCCAACCATCCAAGTAACGTTATACCATTATTAAAGAGCTCACGTATATGACGTCAATTATGCCATGCGTAATTATACAGAGTGGCATACTTATACATGAGTATATTAAAACAGTAATTATATTAATTAGTGATATTATAATATAATAATATAATATAATAAACAAAAAAATAGACTACAAAATCCAAAAAAAAATCGGACTAAATATAGTAAATATTAATAAAAATAGTTTGGGTACCATGTTAACAAACAACAAAGGCAAAAGTACAAATTTGGTAATTTGTAAATGTGTATATAAAATAAATTGTAAAGATTGTGATGCCATATATATCGAACAAAGTGGTAGAAAGACAGGATTTGCTGAATATTGCATAAATAACATTCGCTTTCCCGATATAGAAGGTTACAAACTACTCCACAACGTAAATAAAACCAAAAAACCGAATTTCTTAGAAATAAAAAAAGCAATTTTTAAAAATGAAAATTTGATAAACAAAGAATTTTTAAACACCCCAAAAAATAATAAACACAATCATAAAATTGTCAAAATAACCACTACACCTAGACACACAAATACAGTTTATAAAGTGTTTCTTTGCAGTTCGTACTGCCCAAGTGTAAACCACAAATTGTACTTTATCTCTTTCTAACACTCATAAATACGCGCTGTAATAATACACACGTTTGTCATTTTAAGTGATTTCCAATTTTTGAATTTGGTCATGTGATTGAAAAGAAACACTTTATGGACTGTTTATACATTACATTACATAGTAAGTTGTGCCTTTACATTTAGTTAAATATCTTTCTTTGAGAATGGTAGAAATTTCCGAAACAATATTGTCAGAACAATAAAGTAAATCAGTGAAACTTATCGAAGTGTTTTTATTATAATTTGTATCAACTATATATAACATAACTTAAAATAGAAATAAAACTAATGATTAAATCTTCACTTTTTTAATACACCTAATCGTAAAACGACGACAATTGTTTCGCCAGCATAGTGGCTTCATCAGGTGCTTACAGCTAAAGAGCACGTTACGATTAGGTATTAAAAAAGGGAAGATTTAACCATTAGTTTTAGTTCTATCTTAAATTATGGATCTTCATCAAGTAGAAGCCGAATCAATTCAATTATAATATAACTGGTTAATACACTACAATTGAGCAATAATAAGTTCAAGCAACTTGTTGGAAAATATACACCGCTAAATCAACGTATTAATTACTCGCTTTACGTCACTATATGTTCAATCTACATATGATACGACAAATTTATTTATATATACCTTAAATAACAACGCATACTGACGCTAATAACACTAAATTATAATATAAATTATGTATATGGATACAAGTACATTAGATTCTGTAAGCGACCGTTTTTTTAAGGAGAAGGTGCGGTGCGTCTACTTAACTGTATTTATCTGTAAATAATTTTATTCGAATTCCCAAGATATAATAAATTACATAAATTTCGTATGCATATTAAGGATGTGTTTTTCTGTCTCCAGTTAAGTACTAATGTTTAAAAAAGCTGCCGAAACTGTTTTTTTTTATATTATCCTAATGTAGTTTAATATCAAACAGTGCAAACACATTTCACTTGCAAGAGCTTAGCGAGCTGCATAATTTTGCCGTATCATATTTTTCCGTAAGTGAATTTTTTTACATTAAATTCTAAAATTTCTTGTTAATTACTTGCATTTACACAACTATAGGGTGTATAGGAATTGTGAGCCGCTGCTTCACAAGCAATTTCTATCCATTGAAGTCAGAAAAATGGTTCATATAAGTAAGATTACATCATTTTCACGTTACAGTCAGAAAGGGCCGTGTCTATAATTACATTATGTGTTAATTACATGGTACTATAGGAACATCAAAGCAAAATATTTTTTTCTGTTCTGAATTATTGTATTAAGTTTTAACACAAGAATGCCCACAACGCCCGTTTGGGATATTCTTATGCACCTATTTTTTACTAACTTCGATAGATAGATTGTGTTCTTAAAGAAATCTCCCACATTTTTGTTACACCCTATATACAACAAATCTGATATACTAATACTACTTGGTTCTGGTGGACCCCCTGCAGCTACATTTCTACCAAATTCACAAAACTCGACAAAAAATTTGAAGATTAGATCTAACTATGGAAATTTGTGTTGCGGCTGAGTTATTGTTTAATTAATTAATTTATTGTGCTGTGAGTGGATGTCAAAAAGTAAAGTTAGCCGATCAAAAAAGTGATTCCATCCAACTTTACTCCTTTGACATCTACTCACAGCACAAGAAACCAATCAATTCTCACGTATTTTATTTAGAAAACTCCCCATTCGGAGTGGTGAAAATAAAAAGTAAAATAGTATATTTCCTTGTGTTGTATTTATTCAAATATATAATTATTACGCTATTAATTATTATTGTTATCATATTACATTGTAATATGATAACAGTCGTAATATAATTAAAATTAAATATTAATAACGTAACGTAACTTCTACAATAACAATCACAAAATAGTCATAATTTTAGTGGGAGGGATGTACTTGATGGATTGACAGCAAATTATCAATATTTGGCTTCAGTTTTGTTAGGAATAACCGCAAATCTCCCCGTTCTGTGATATTCAATCTGCTCCTTTTTTTGTTAAAAGGTTTGTAACGACACTAAAACTTTTCTCGACAAGATATGACGAGGGAAACGCTATCAAAAGCTTTCTCGCAATTCTCCACAGTCCAGGATATTTTTCGAGTATTTCTGCCTGCAGTCAAAATGTTTGATACCCTCTTTTAAATTTCACCTTCAGTTCCTCATTAGTGCTAAGCTCGAGTAGCTCCTCTTGTAATATCACATTCTCCACTTCCGTTTCATCAAGTGGATTTATGATCCATGGTGGTATTTCCATCGTCAGAATATCTTCAAATCTGATCTTAAAGTCATCATGCAGGACAATTAAATGTTGAACGTATGTGTGAATATCCCCATCAAGGCATTCTACCTGTGACAAGTTTGAAAACTAGGAAAATTCGCGCCGACTAATATTTTGCTTCATAAATTTCAATTTTCCAAGAAAAGCTGAAATTACACCCTTTGTTTTTACTAAATTGAGGCTGTCCCCTTGTAATTGTAAGTTAATGTCATTAAATTTTTTGAACGAATCTGTTAAATACGAGATGTCTGCTTTCAAATTGATCAGGTTTTCTTTTAAATCTGGATCTTTACTTTCCAGAAACTCTAAAACTGATTCAAAAAGTGAGAAAAATCTTGTTAAACATGCACCTTTCGACAACCAGCGTACTTTAGTATGTAAGAGTAATCGTTGGAAGTATTCATTATTTTCATCGCACAATTGTGCAAATAAACGTGTATTCAATGCATTGCCTCTTATTTTGTTAACTGCATTAATTAAAAATAGAAGCGATTGGTGCAATTTAACACTTTTTCGCTACAAGGTGTTGTCGGTGGATGACAGTGAATTGCAGTTACCTCTGGTATAATTCTTTTAAGATGGCTTATAAACCCACGACAACGCCCGGCCTTGGCAGGAGCTCCATCTGTTGCCACCGAAATAACCTTTGTGAATGGAATCGATTTTTCCTTAAAAAATCACTCAGGACATTAAATATTGATTCACCTTTAGTGTCCGTCTCCAAGGTTTTCGCGAATAGTAGCTCTTCATGAATTTCTTCGTCCATAACAAATCGAACATATTCCAATAATAATGCTTCATTACCAGGTAAAGTTGACTCGTCCAGTTTAATAGAAAAATGAGTTGTTTGCAGATAATTACACAAGAAACTTTCAATATCAGAGCTCATTTCATCAATACGTCTTTGTACAGTGTTGTTACTCAAAGGAATTCTTTTGAGTATGTCAAATGGAGATTTGTGCAGAACAGTTTTTAAAACCTCTTCAACAGCGGGTAAAATTAACTGTTCTCCGATGGTGTGCGATTTTCCAGATTTCGGCATAAGTAATGAGATATTGTAAGATGCCCGCAAGCCATCATCGTTACTTTCCGACATTGAAGCGAACATACTGTGCACGGTGGGTCTCTTTTGATTTTAATGTAATGTAAAACATTTTTTCATTAATTATATTTTGATATATTTCTGTAAATTCGATAGAAAATACTTGTAAATAATACGAATTTGATATCTAAACTTCGCGATTTTAATTATTTATTTATTACTTTGATGCACGTTACGAGTATGTAGTATATAAAGACACGTACAATTTATGAAAATATATTTAATTATTAGTGAACCACCACACAGTCGGGTAATAAAAAAATTACTAATAAATGTAGGGACAAGAAGTTCAACCTTTCTCGGCTTTCTGTTCTTTTGTGGAAGTATCTAATAATGGCTCTGTTCAGTATTTAATTTTTAAAACGTACCTACTACACGCAAACATTACAAATATACTTATTACAACATAAATATATCTCCTATCGCAGCTGGGTTGGAAGAGATTTCTTTTAGGAATAAGCCTCACCTTTTGTACCTATGTATTTTTTTGTAATTTGTCCATTTTTTGTTTACATACGTGTACAATAAATTGTAAAATAAATAGATAAATAATAAATAAAATAAAAGTATGTATAACAAATAGGCAGGTAAGTACTTACTTTTCCGACAGTGGCAAACACTAGCATCGATTCACTTTACTTTACTTTTCTTTTCGAAATTCGGGAAACAAATGAGTAACGCTTATCCGTGGCATTCGTACTTATATTGGTGAAGAATCAGACAAGTTCATGCAAGATTGCAAGCACACACACCACAACTCGTACTTCGTCCCTTTGCACGTCTGAACAAGCATTGCGGACGGTGGCAGCGGCAGCGCTTTGCAAGTCTCGACACGTTGTACTGAATATGGAATATGCAAGTTTTTACAAGTAACAGTCTCTGAGCTTCTTAAAATATTATCTGCCTACATTGATAGGTGAACTCAAGCTAACATTTTAGTTCTTCACTATCGAAACCAGATAAATTTTCGTGGACCCCCGCTTACGAAATGTGAACCCCCATTTTTTTGTCACGCCAACGTAGACCCCCGTCGAGTCTCCCGTGGACCCCTGAGGGTCCACCTGGACCACTTTGGGAATCAACGATCTAGAGCTATAGAAAGTGGACATATTTTATTAAAGTATTATTATTTATTATTTTTGCTAATAATGGAATTTCTGACTAATCCTTACTAATGAAGCTTTAACTAAATAGCGACAGCAGTAGCACATTAGTAAAGGAGTTCAGTAGTTATTTGGGCTATTTCCATTGTTTGTAGGATTTAAATAATCCGACATTTCGGCAATCAATCTACTGCCGTCTTCAGGGTAGCGTGAGAAAGGTTGGAACGTATCAAAAAATTCGCGTCTGACATATTTGTCTTCTCAATTTTTAATTGCGAAATGTACTGCGTGAGATTCGAATTCGGTCTGAAATTCAAAAAGTTTTAACTGAATCAAGCACAGTAACCATAACGTTATTCGAATCTCGCACAGGTACATTCCGCAATTAAAAATTGGCAAGGCAAATAAGCCAGACGCGAGTTTGACAAAATCGAGTTCGTCTCAGGGCTACCCTGAAGACGACAGTAAATTGACTGCTGAAACGTCGAATTATTCAAATCCGACAAACGATGGAAATAGCCTATATAACTACTCAATTAATTTTCGTCATGATTTAGTGAAAGAGTTCTCCTTCAAAAGTGAAATCGTTTTCATGCATCTGTAGTAAATAATTGCATAAATTGTAGCACAATTTGTACAAATTAAAGAGATTTAACATAGTATAATAGCACTAGGATTCGCAGTCTTTCGTAATTATATAATGCTCTTGGTCTTACATTACATGTTACTTATTGTATTAAACTCGAAGAACAAAATGAACAGTCTAAAAGTCGCGAAAAGGGTTGCTTCTTCGATTGCCTTGAACTCACGCAACACCATCATTGCATGAATATTAATGTAAATATTAGATACGATCATTTATCGTCGGGGAAATACGTTCTCATTAAGTGGGAAAACGTGAAAAGCCGCACCATCGACGTGGGCTTAAAATAATTAAAATTTTAATACGGTGACATAGTTGCGTTCTATTATTACGGGGACCGAATATCATCGACTTTATACTAAAGCACACGCACACATACACAAATGCCCATACACAAATATAGGGAATGATATACGGGAGTCAATAAAAGGGTTAAAACATGCAATGCTGATTCATAATTACCGAGGCCCCCGCGGCCGGGGGCAAAAATACGTACCGGGCGAGCCGAGTCGGGGCCTTTCCCGGTTTCAGGTTTATATAGCACGTGCTCCGATAAAAATCAGTAATTAGCAACAGTAATTATGGTAACTAACGAGCTTTTTGGAAGCGCACCATTTATTCAGATTTAAATCCTGGGGATCAGGACTAACGGGCGACTATGCCACACAACGGCGATGGTCATTTGTTCGCGCTGATTTGTGCCTGTACCGTTTTTTATTATTGCGGGGATTTACTTTAAATTGGGTGTTTTATATTTGTATATATTAAGCTCAGAAACGCTACTACAATTTTGACGTTTTATATGGAACCCGTTACAATAAGCTTAGATTAAACGATCTATAAGGGGGTTATACAGGCTGACACAGGGAAATGGGAAACTCTCACAGAATTAAAAAAAAGAATTTACAAGTTTTATTGTTAAAAAGTAAATTACATGCCGTTATATATCCCAACAACAAATATTTAAATTTCTAAAAACAATGTTCCATAAGATGGTGGCCATTCGAACGTGTGCATTCCTGGAAGCGAATGCTTGGATTATACATTAGTACTTTGAAAAACTTCCATGGAAATTGCAGCGTTTTCTTCTCGAATCCCCGTTTTTCGCTTAGCGATTATCATTGAGCGAGCGGTGTACATTTTCCTTTTAAGTGGGTCACACAACAATATCGCCGCAAAAAAAAATGTGTCCCAAAGATGCAAAGAGATTCGAGAAAATTCAACTAAATCGAATGACTTACCACATTAGCAGCTAATATAGAAGGGCAATTAGCTACGAAATCGAAAAGTTTTGAGTATTTTTCTATAGCACTCGACGAATCTACAGATATAAGTTTCACTGCTCAACTCTTAATATTTTTACGAGGCGTAACGCAAAATTTTGAAGTGATTGAAGAACTGATTGGTATGAGTTCTTTGACAAGTCAAACCAAGGAGAGTGACATGCTCAAAGCTCTTCTGGAAAATGTTCCATAATGGATTTGGATTTAACGAAATTATCTGGAATTACAACTGACGGAGCACCTTCAATGGTTGGTAGTAAATCTGGGATAATAACTATGTTAAAAGAGTATTTACAAACTAAAAACATAAATACCAAGGAATTAATGCAGTTTCATTGCATTATACATCAAGAGGCCCTCTGTTCAAAATTATTGGGATTTGAAAATGTGATGAAGGTTATAGTGCCTACTGTAAACTTTCTAAAATCACGAGGTCTCAATCACCGACAATTCACACAACTTCTCGAGGATATTGAAAGCGAATATGGTGATCTCCTGTTTTACACTGAAGTAAGGTGGCTAAGTCGTGGGTTGTCACTAGAGCGGTTTCTTAACTTGATTGAAGAAATCAAAATATTTCTTTCGGAAAAGAAAAAGGACGTCTCCGAACTCGACAACCCTGATTGGCTGTGTGACTTAGCGTTTCTTGTAGACATCACAAATCACTTGAATGTCTTAAATACGCGACTCCAAGGCAAAGATGAATTGATTTCACAGTTATACTCTATGTTTCGTTCTTTCAATACAAATTGAGTCTTTTCAGGACACAAATCAATTCAGACGTATATTTGTGAGCAAACGTTTTCAGTGATGAAACTTAACAAAACAAAAAATCGGAACCGTCTGGCAAATGAAAATCTGGAAGCAATTTTACGTGTGGCGACAAGTAATCTGGAGCCAAACATAAACAAAATTGTTAGATCAATGCAATGTCATGCATGTCATCATAATAATAAAATATGAAATATTACATAGTAATGATTAGATTACATTACGATTACATTATTACAACAAACATTTTTGAATGTTCTTTTATTTTTATCATTTGTAGTAATTCATACTATTTAAAAATAAAAATATTTGTGTTAATAAGTATTCTTTGTAGTGGCCCGTCCTGGGCTTATAATTTTCCCGAGTGTCCCCTGTTCCCTATAAGTCTGTGCATTCCTGATATAGAATATTAGCCTATTTTATAATAAAAATTTTTTAACATTTTATCCACGCAAGAATATTTAAACGCGTGAACGCTAGTTCTGGCGTTTAATTTTCTTAAATGTATAAAATGCATCTAAAGCACGCATGCAATACAACGTTTTATCCACAATCACCACACTAAAGGAATGGAATTATTCGAAATTTAATTAAAAAATATTCGTAATCGTTAAATGAAATGTGACAGGCTGTGTCATACTTACTGGTTGCCATTGTTAATTTTAATTACTTTCATTATTTCACTAGTTGATAATAAGTGACATTATATGCTTCGTAACTGTGGATAAAACTCCTATTATAATGCGATTGTGGATAAATAAATAAACTAATAAAATTAGGAAAACTACTATTTAAAATAAGGTATAATGTGTACATCTATGTTTAGCTACAATTTAATTATGTATACATCATTCCGTCAAAATGTTATCTTATTACTAAGTAAATTAATTTAGCCGTGTACCTGTCTAAGTACGTGAAATTTCGGATGCCTCCTCACTCTGGTCAAAACTAACAAAGTTAACTTCCCAACTACTATCTGAAATACTAAACACCCTCAAGTCATACTATTCATATACACATACCTTAGTTATATGTTGCCTCTCGAATCAAACTTATTTGTTGGGGAGCAAATTTTGGGTTAGGCGAATATTAATATTATACCGCGAGCAGTAAATATTTTGGACAAATTCATTGAAATTGGAATATATTTTGTTTTGTAAAGACTTAAAATCGCTGTTTCTCTATTGCTATTGATTACTGGTCACTATTATTTTTATAAAATTTATAAAAAAGGACATATAAACATTAAGAAAAACATATTTTATCATCAATCGTAATAAATTACAAAATTTACTGAAATTTTCAGAACTTTATCATTGAAATTAATTGTATTCTGCAAAAATAATAAAAATCATTGTTTCATGAAAACACATTACTACTTATATACCGTGTCCTTGAAAGAAAAAGACGACGTAAATATGTAATTATATAGAATATGAATCCAAAATATTTTCTCCAAATTCCCTGACAACGATATTTACAAAATATTTGTCCCGGCACTGCATTTCAAGAAGTGCAACCGGTTATAACTAGAGAACGGACGCAATTTCCATAAAACGCAATCGGCAATTGGAATTGTGTATAACGTCGCTCAGTACATCCCGGCGTAATTCAATGAAGTATTTGTTTGACTTACTCGGACACCTGGTCTCGCCGCGATAACAATGGACAAGCCAGCTATTGTATTCGGAGAATATAGTGTTTTTTTAAGTGATTTCATGAGCGTAGATAGAAGCGGGGTTTTTATAATGTATTTTATTTATTAGTTTATATTTCGTAAGATAAATAAAGTGCTGTGAGTAAGTTTCTTGTTTTCATAGTTTTAACTGTTAATTACATCGTAATTTTTGTGATAGATCCTGTTTAATATCGTTTGATTGAATCTATTTCTACCAATTATTTCGACGTAAGAGTGTGCATTGAATTTCGTTCAGTTTCAATAACTTACGCACACATTTTTAGTTTTCATTTATTTAGATCTAGAGCATTGTTTAAGTTACTTTTTCAGACATGATATGGAAGAATGTCGAGAACGGCATTGTAAAACAATGGCGAGTTGGATTGACGGTCATACTGATTGTATGTCCACTGTCAGTGATTCCGAAATTTATTACAAAATCCGTAAAATATCGTCAAAAATTCGTCACTTAGGATCGCAAACACATCTGAACTCTGTAAAACCTTTATGGCGGCTAATATTCCATTAAATAAACTTAGCAATCCCACTTTAAAAATATTTCTTCAAAAATATACTGGTCGAAATGTTCCTGATGAATCAACTTTACGCAAATATTATGTTTCTAGATGCTATACGAGAACAGTAGAACGCATTACAAGCCATCTTTTAAATCAATACATATGGATAAGCGCCGACGAAACGGTGGATATGTTAGGACGCTGTGTGGTAAATGTTGTAGCTGGTGTACTACATCCAACTATTCCCTATAACTCATATGTAATAGCAACAAGTGTTATAAATAGAGTTGATGCGGTAACAGTTGCTGAAACCATTAAGGAGAATATGCAAAAAATGCTTCATTCGGACGCCACGTACAAAGAAAGAATACTTTTATTTGTCAGTGATAGTGCTGCGTATATGTTAAAAACAGGCAGACTATTGAAGAAAACATATCCTAATATGCTGCATATTACTTGTGTAGCACATGCTCTCCACAGAATCTGTGAATATATCAGAGACACTTTTCCGGAAGTTGATAGACTTGTATCAGCTTTTAAAAAAGTTTTCAGAAAAGCACCATTGAGAGTAGCTCTTTTCAGGGTAAAATTTCCATCTCTGTCACTGCCTTCCACTCCAGTACTAACTAGATGGGGAACATGGCTGGAAGCTACTAGTTATTATGCTGAGAATTTCGATAGTCTAAAACATTTCGTAACACTGCTAAAGGAGGATGCTAGAAGTATTGGTGAGTGCAAGGAGCTCACCCAAATCCCAAATTTAAAAAATCAGTTGTACTTTCTTCACGAACACTTTGGAAAATTGCCAAAACTAATCACTTATTTTGAAAATCGAAATCTCAAATTAAATGACGGATTAACCACATTAGATGTGGCTGTTAATAATTTGAAAAGTATTCGAAGTGACTTCGGATGTGGCCTTCGGCAAAAGTTTGAAGCAATTCTTAATAGAAATCCAGATTTAATTACATTGCAGCAATTATGTATGGAGACAATTCCACAAAATCTAACGGCTAAATATGAAGAAATAAAAGAATATTTCCAGTATGCACCTATAACCAGTTGCGATGTAGAAAGGACGTTTTCTATTTATAAGGATGTACTTAATTCAAAGAGAACAAATTTGACAGAAGAAAACCTTGAGAAACTATTGCTAGTCAATATTAATACTCCTTTACTCAACTTGAACGACAAAATGAACAAATAAAAATGTTCCAATTACAGAAATAAAATTAAAAACTTTAAAAATACAACTTTTCAACAAATACATATGTATTTCGTAATTTTATAGATCACCACCCGTTTGTTTTCCAATTATATAAATAAAATTAAAAACTTTATAAATACAACTTTTCAACAAATAAATATGTATTTCGTAATTTTATAGATCACCACCCGTCCGTTTTCCCATTATATAAATAAAATTAAATATTTTAGAAATACAGCCTTTCGCCAGTACCGCACTGGGTGGTAAACGTGTCCGTTCTCTAGTTATAATATAATAATATTAATAATAATAATAATTGATTTCCTGATAATTACATAGAATGTATAAATACTATTATTTATATTAAATGGTTGTTACATATTACAAGTAAATAAATCTTCTATTTTATACAAGGCTCTATGTATTAGATCCTGTTTTATTTGAATTTTAAATTTATTCGAATGTAATTCCTTGGTTTTTTGCTGTAAACGATTATAAAATTTTATGGCTTGTATTTAGCAGATTGTTGAGTTAAAGTTAACCTATGGTATGGAATTTGGAAAGATGACTTGTTCCTAGTTGTGTAGCAATGGCCATCAGATTGTGATTCGAAGTTGTTTATGTTTGTATATAAATAGAGATGGATTATTAATATTTTCAGTCTTATGAAGTGTGGTTTGCAATGTTCTTGCAATGTTTTTTTTTTTAATTTTATAATTCTCTCTGTATGCGCTGTGTTGCCCTATAGTATAATACTGCTGTTGATGAGTGAGTAAAAATTTGAATAATACATTAGTTTTGCTGTATCTGTGTTTATGATTTCTACGGTTCTTCGTATTTGATAAATAGTTGTACTTAGTTTTTCACATGTGCATTCCAATCAGTGTAGACACAGCATTTTGACATTGTTTAGGTTACATGATTTAATTTCAAATTTGATTTTTTAAATTTTATCCATATTCAACTTTAAGTTGTTGGCTTCAAACCATTCTTCCGCTTCAGATATTGCAAATGACTTCGCTATTGTCAATTCCTCAGTTGTAGGAGCACTAAACACTAGGGTGGTATCATCCGCAAACATTATTGTTTTACACATGTGAAGACTTGCGCATAAATCATTGACATATATCAGAAACAATATTGGTCCTAACTTAGAACCTTGTGGAACTCCATACTTGACTAATTGTTCTCTAGAAGAACATAAAGATTAGGATTAACGTTAAGTAGCGAAACAATTGTGGCCCCGATTCAGTCTGCTCCGATGCGTAAGTTCGATGTGAATTACATTTACGTGTTCCGATTAAGGGAAATAGGTAGATTGTTACCAAATTACGAAGGTTGCGGACATGAAATGCCCCATAGGCACGCATCTTAAGTTTTAATAATTCACTTCCATACAAATAAAAGTAAACAAATTTTTAACAGCTGACATTTTCGTACGTAAATATATTTAGGTTATAAAACCCTTAGCTCACAACAATGTTATCTTGTAGTTTTTATAACCTCGACAGCTGTTACGTATATAACACACACATATATGCTGTAGCGTATGTATGTGTGTAAATTCAATAGAGGTATTATATATACATTCTGAGTTCATAGGCGGCACATTATACAATTTTCAGCAGGTTTTTAATTTAGCACTTCGCGTCGTGATTGGCTCATAATCTTGTGGATTCATATTCTCTATAATTGCATCTTAACATTTCTCATACATTGTCTTTTGCTTTCAAGGACAGCCTGTATACTCTAAGACTATTACTATTTTATAAAAGAAAACTTCCGAAAAAGGTACCTTAAGAAAGACAAATTTTACTACCAACCATAATACATTATAAATTCTTCAGCAAAATTAACGAAATTAACTATTTATCATCAATTTCTTAACAATATTAACCGATTATAAACTTTTAAATTAAAAAACTGCTTTGTTACCCAACTTAGCACATATTGGCTTATGCTGATGTTATACAACTTTGCTCTGAAATCAACAAATTAAATGTTAATCTATCTAAATGTTGTACTGGTTACGCCCTACCATTTCCTTTCTTTTTTATCTACTAGCGTTGAATTTCTGAAATCACGTTTTTAAATTGTATTATTTATATAAATCAAAATCAAAATATTGAAAAAAATTCGTTACACAACTTTGTAGACAAATAAGTCAAGAGAAAGTCTTTCTTTTGTATAGCATTGGACTAGTCGTAAACTAACACCCCTCTTATCAAGAAATCTGCCTGCTACAAGCGATCTTGTCAACTTGATACATTCCTCAAATATTTTTCAGATTTTATATTTTACATTACATTATTATACATAATTACATACTATTGCGAGTATATCTAAATCTTAGTTTTATGTAATACACTCAGGGACAAAAAAAACGGACATTTATTTTATAAAAGGAAAAATGAGATGTATGTTAGTCAGAGTTTTTGTAGATAATGCAATTTAAAATGCATCAATTTGTGATAATTTTGTTACCATGGATACGTGTAAACAAGCCATTGTTATGAGACAAGCCACTTAATTGTCGAAAGTCACAGTCACTGCAGAATTTGTGTCTGCCTTTTTATTATTTATTATCACTATTTGTTTAATTTTCACGTGTTATCAGTGTTTGAGTGTAAGACGGTAGTCACAATTTATCTTATTACACAATGAGACCCGAATATATTGTTGCAGCCGTTGCTTTACATAATGATGGACGCAGTGTACGTTACATCGTATATCATGAATATGGCTAGAAGTACCATTTATGATGCCTTAAAACGTTTTAGAGAGACGCAAGAATACACCAGGAGACCAGGTTCTGGTCGTCCGCGATGCACAACGCAAAATGAAGACAGGCGCATGGTGTTGTCAGTTCTTAGGGAGCGCAACCTGCCATCTACGATGGTAGCCCAACGGTTTTTTAACATGCATGAACGGCCAATATCGGCCAAAACAGTTAGAAGAAGGTTGAAAGCAAAGTGGACTGATGTCAGCTAAACCTGCAACCGGTCCCAGATTACTAAGGATGCATCGCGTCGAAAGATTTCGCTTTGCACAGAATCATAGAGCCTGGAGAAATGAACAGTGGAGCTGTGTTCTGTTTACAGATGAATCTCGTTTCAATTTACTCTAACCTGATTGACGTGAAAAAGTTTGGAGAAGGATAGGGGAACGATATTCGCAGTACTGTATTTCCGAGAGATCGCCATTTGGAGATGGTGGAGTGATGGTTTGGGCAGGAGTGTGTATGAACGCTCGTACGGAGTTGGTTTTCATAGACGGAAATCTAACAGCTGATAGGTACATAAATGAATGTTTGGCGAATCATGTGGTGCCATTTGGTCCATATATAGGCAATGATTTTCTTCTAATGCACGACAATGCGCGCCTACACGTCGCTCGCGTTACCACAAATTATCTGCAAGAAGTGGGGATTCGCGTTTTGCCATGGCCAGCAAGGAGTCCTGACGTTAATCCCATTGAGCACGTGTGGGACATGTTGGGACGGCGTATTAGGAGGTGGCAGAGACCATCGGAAAACTTACAGGAGTTAAGAGAAGCACTTCTAGAAAAATGGGAAAACATTCGCCAAGAAGCCATTTCTAACCTGATTCAAGGCATGCCAAGACGTAAGGATGCAGTTATCCAATGCCGAGGGAGTAACACGCGTTACTAAAAATGTGATTTCAATGTTACAATCACAAAACATCTAAGCCACATCTGAAAAATAATGTTACTGTGTTCACGCCATTTCCGTTTTGATGAAAAGATTTTTTTTCTAATACTGTATTTATGATTAATTCCATGAACTTTTGTTTGTAATGCGTTTTTCTATCATTTAAAATACTTAACCATTAAATTTTATAACATACTAGATCTTTAATTAACAATTTCTGACATAAAACAAGTGTCCGGGTTTTTTTGTCTCTGATGTATTAAACACTATTTTCTAGATGTAAATATTATACCGGTTGTATATCAATTGACATAATTTATTAGCCGCGTTCTAATTTGTTATTGTAATAGGTACCTAAACCATATAGTATAAGATCTCGTTTTAAAATAAATTTTAAATGGAGTCTTTTAATGGTCGCCACAACCCTTATCCTTGTGTCTTTAATCAGGTCTTAATTTCTTAGCGTCACTTATTTGTAATGTAGTATGCACAGTTTGTTTTTCACGTGTCCCTAATTCGTTCAAGGTCGGAAGTATATTGTACTGCTCCAGATTTCCCTAATTTACTTACGTGTGTAATTTATTAATATTTTCCAGCCTGCACAAAAAACCAACGCAATCAACAAGCGTCTACGTCACACTAGGTATAAGTTAAAACTGACAATCTATTCACTAAAGATACTTTTAGCAGTTAAATTTGTTGCTATAATAATAATATAAATAATAATAACAACCTTTATTTTCCAATTAGAGTACAGCAAACGCCAATTAAGTTGGCGCCAGCAGGGGTAAGTTCGCGCAGGATTAGAAGTAGTGGGGAGATTTGTATTTGGTTTTACATCAAATGTCAGATAAAGGAAACCTCTGAGCGTGTATCACTTTATGATCCCCTAGCAAAGGCGTTATATTCCGTCAAACGTCAATGACAAATCTATTCTGACAATTACTTGAGTAGTGGGGGTGGACGTTTTTAAAATCGTCTTCTGCGCATCCCCTTCTCGCCCCAACTTAATTGGCGCTTGCTATACAAATGTAAACAAAATAAACCAGTATGCTGTTTTTCCCCAACACCACTATGCATTGGTCAAGACGATTGACAATTGACGAAAATATTCCTTTCACTTTTTCGGATTTATCTACCGCGATATCATAAAGTTTCTGGGTCCAAGATGGCATTGAAATAGAAAATATATGTCTGAACTTTATCCATATTATCATACTGGTAACTTAACCTTAATTTTTGAAAATTATTTTGATAGTGTCATCGTGACATCAATAAATATGTCATTTGATTTAATAAAGATACAATAAAACAACAAGCTCAGCTTGTATTCAAAATTTTATTAACAAAAAAAGGCAAAATTAAAGCAAATGTTGATATTGTTGTCCGTTATTTTCAATTCCCAATGTGACACGCCTTTTCATGCTGTTAAAGGCATTTTGCAGCATTTCGGGCGTTATTAATGCACATTCGTCAATAATTATTTGTTGCATATCTTGTAAATTAGCAACAGGAGTTTTAAATATTCTATTCTTTAGGTGAGGAAACACGAAAAAGTCGATAATTGTCAAACAAGGTGATCGTGGTGGAAACTCAACTTCCGTATGTAAACTTATGATCCGATCGTCAAAAAACTCACGAAGAAAAGCAATATTTTCTCGTGTTGTGTGTGCCGTTGCACCATCTTGTTGAAAGTATACATATTGCAATTCATCATCATGCAACTGTTCAATAAATTCATTCAGAATGTTTCTATACCTCTCAGCATTAATTGTGAAATTAAAAAAAAATAGGGCCAACAACTCTGCGGCGAGAAACTGCTAGCCAAACACCAAGTTTCGCATTATGGAGAAACGATTTAATAAAAATATGAGGATTTTCACTACTCCGCATTCGAGTATTTTGGGAATTGACATACCCCGAAAGATGAAACCATGCTTCATCAGAGAAAAATGACAAATTTAGCAGGTCATCATCTTCTATTAAGTTATTTGCAAACCACTGGCAGTACGCACGACGTCTAGGGTAGTCTACCGGCAAAATAGCCTGATGTGATTGCATCTTATACGGATGCATGTGTAAGTTTTTTTTTACAATTTTCTGACATGTTCCATAAGAAAGTCCAATCTCTTGAGAAAGGCGTTTCAAAGGTTTTGTGGGTTCATTTACCATACGTTGACGAACATCATTTATAACTTGTTCCGAACGAACAGTTGGTCTACCAGTACGTGATTTATGACCCACAGAACCAATCTCACGAAACACGCCAACACAATTGGAAAGGCAATTATAAAAATCTTTGGGAATTACAGCTAACTCTGGAAAGTGCTCTCTAAAATCATCCAAACATGCACGTTGACTGTACACCCAAATTCCATCAATTCGCACTCCACTCCGAAAATAGGCTTCAATCATGTACGCTTTTTGC
This sequence comes from Melolontha melolontha, assembly GCA_935421215.2. NCBI lineage: Eukaryota > Metazoa > Arthropoda > Insecta > Coleoptera > Scarabaeidae > Melolontha > Melolontha melolontha. Next base: position 145,524,573 of record OW285238.1, on the reverse strand, counting down.
ACTATATTGTAAACCATATTTGAATTTACTCGAATGTGCTATGTTTCAAACTCGACGTTCAAACTTGCTTTCAGCAATTCTAACACATTAATGGATGACAGATAATGTCACTGTCAAAATAATTTACAAAACAGAGTTATAGTTCCTAACTTAAGTTCAGACATACAATTTATATTACAAAGCCATCTTCGTCCTAGAAACTTTATGATATCACGGTATATATAGGAACCAATAGGAACATGAGATTTTTCAAAGTGGATTGTCTTGATTTTGTAAATGTGATTGACATCTGTGAGTGTGCATTTTAGATAGTAAAGTTAACCTTTTAAACATGACGCAGTATACGCCACAACAACGTTTGGAAATTGTAAAAATTTATTACAAAAATGCGGAATCAGTTCGAGCTACGTGCAGAGCAATACGCCATATTTTCGGCCGTTATAATCGGTCTAGTGAACAAGCTACTCGTGCAATTATCAATCGTTTCGAAACAAACTTTACTTTGCTCGACCAAAAGCTACGCGCTCGTGTAAGAATCGCCTGTAGCAACAATAACATCGCTGCTGTGAAAGCCAGTGTAGCCGAAAACTCGAATTTGTCGGTGTTGCATCGTGCTCGGGCATTAGGACTTTCTGCAATGACAACGTGGCGTATTTTACGTAAGAATTTAAGACTGCATCCTTACAAAATTGTTCTCATTCAAGAACTGAAGCTGGCTGACCATCGCATGGGTCGTGTGTTCTCAGATTGGGTATTGGAGCAGCTGGAAAATGATGCCGATTTCGTGAAGAAAATCATGTTTAATGACGACGCTAATTTTTGTACGAATGGGTTCGTTAATAAGCAAAATATGCGCTATTAGGTAGCCGAAAACCCACAAGTAATTAATGTTTTCATCCACAGAAAGTGACTGTTTGGTGCGGCTTGTGGTCTCGAGGCATTATTGGACCATATTCTTTTCAAAATAAGGAAGAAAATGCTGTCACAGTGAAAGGAGAGAGATATCGAGCAATGATAAGAAACTTTGTTTGTCTGGAATTGGAACAACGGAATGTGGAGGAGTTGTGGGTTCAACAGGATGGTGCCACATCCCACACAGTAAATGAAACAATCGCCTTATTGGAAGAAAAGTTCGGTGGTACAATCATTTCACGAAATAGAGCTTTCAATTGGCCAGCTCGCTCGTGTGATTTAACTCCAATGGATTTTTTCCTATGGGCTATATAAAATCATTTGTTTACTCCAACACACCTCAAACGATTGACGACTTGAAAACAAACATCGAACGGGAAATTCGTAATATTCAGCCGTATTTACTGTGAAAAGTAATTGAAAATTGGATTCAGCAATTGCCTGCACACGAGGAAGAGGTCGACATTTAGGACAATGCCCTATTTTGAACATAAATGGCACACTCTAAATTTATAATATATACAAAGATTAGAATTGTACTTTACACATTAAGTTTTTTATTAAAAAATAAAGTTCTCAAGTCCCTATTGGTAGACCCCTTATGTACACAAACCCTGTCTTTATATACATCTTTGTTACGATGTTTAGTTAACATTTTATGCACTCATTTTTGCTTTCTTTTTATTTTAAAGTAAAATATCATAGCAATATGTACGCTTGTACCTTATACTTATTATTATTGTTGCAGGATATTATCTATTTAGTCCTGAAAAGTTGACGTGTTCTATTGTAACTAATAACTATTGTTACTGTTATAACAATTAATAAAAGTATAAAAGCTATAAACTCACACTCGAAACTTAAACCAGAAAAAAATTCCATGTTACAATCGTCTTGTACAGTCCTTTTTTTCCGTTTGAACAAATAATGTGATTAGTTTTCAAGAAGAATTGCAATAAATCTACTTCAGTTTTTCAACAGGAGTTGGAGAAGTGTTAGAGTAACGCTGACCGAGCTGTAATCATTCCATTAAGGGCAGATCCGTGCATGAATCAAGTCCCTAACACGTCCCCGTGGACGTTGGTCACGGGCCCTTTTTGCCAGGTATCATCTGGGGTGCAGTTAGCGTAACTCTGTTGTAAATCTCGACTGTCCACCTTCACGGGTTAGTTCTAAACTTCGAATCTCAGCATTTCGTAAAACTTTGCATGTGCTGGTAAACTGGTTCGTTTTATTTTTGCAAAAAAAAATACTATCTATAGATATAGGATTTGTGTACTATTTCAAATTTGTAGTTTTTAAAAATAATATTTCTTGTTTTAATTATAATATTTATTATCCAGCAAGTATAATGTACCTAAAAATAGAAACAAATAAAAGAAGAAACACTAAATAAAATATTACTAATGATAAAAGCGGTAAATTACTATTTTTTGATGCATTAAATTAAATTAGAAGAAACGTATTTTGGATTCCGACTAAATAGAGATATATAAGTTGCTACTTTTTATATTTAGACAAGTCTAAGTAAATATACTTGTAATTTTACTTTTATTATCTATCCCAATAGATTTAATTTTAATTTTACGTAAATAGACAGAATACCAATCATTTAATGTACATGTAATCGCTCATATATTGATATATACCACCCTCTACACAAGCACCCACTTTGGACGTCAAATGATATATAACCCCAAACACTAAAATCGAATTAAAAATGTCCCAGTTCAGGAATATTGATAAAATTTTATAGGTGCCGGTTCTGGTACAAATATTGGACAACAAAATAAATAACGAGCTTTTCAAATAACAATTATAAATTTCTTTATAATCTAAGAAAAAAATACAATAGTAAAGATAATTGTCTCTATATGCTAACATCTCACAAATGTTTTTTTTTAAGTCTATAGCCGACAAAATACTTATAATAAGGAAAATGTCCACTGAGATTTTGATACTGACAGTCACTAATAATGTCTACAAATAATATGACAAATTACACATGTACAATTAATTTAACGTTTGATTTGGTAATTTAGTTGATAGAGGATTATAATTCGAAAGAGATGATTTACTTGTTGGTATAATAATTTTAATAGATACTTGTTCAAGCAGCAGGAAGTTAGCCTATTCACCCAAGTCACTGGAACCAATCTTCTGTGGAATCAGATGAACTCAGATATACAACTTTGACCACAGCTGTTCTCAATAGGTCATACATCCACAATGATTTATGATATTTCAATATTTCAATACTTCTATCAGTATTTTCTATTTTTATTATCGACATCCAATTATTTAATGAGGACGTACATATTATATCTTGTTTTTTTTTAGAATTTGTTTTTTTTTATTATTTTCCATCTCCATGTCAATTATTAAAATTCATATTTCATGGCCTCACTTTTGTATCCTCACTTTAACAGTTTATACCAATTTTATCATAATACACTCTTTCAAAACATTAAAAAACATAGTTAAAATTAAATTACAAACTATATATATAAACTAATTTTCAAATAACAAATATAAAAATTCTTAACAACGCAACCAATGTGGTTTTCTTGTTCCTTGCTACTTTAACCAAACTCATGAAGATTGTACTACTACAATGTCTTGCTTATCTCTGACATGTATGGCATTTTTATGTTCTCCATGTTTCCGATAACGTAACCTTTGATCTTTATTTATGTGTGGGGAAAGTGTGCTGTATAAGTCTTACATCTATATTATTAGTGACGCAGGAATAGTGGTAAGTCAGGTCACGGGATTGTCAGTATAGTCTATGTGCAATCAGAAGAAGAGATTATTATTCGGCGCCGGACTAACACAGTGAGCGGTCTTGTACACAGCGGTGGACCAGTTCAAAGAACGGTCCCAAATAAAGCAGCGAACCAACCAAAAGTGGGGTTCAAAATAAAGCGGCGAACCAGACCAAAGAACGGTTCCACAATGAGATCATAGACCATGTTAAATTTCGGTCTGCACTAAAAAGATTCGTACACGAGCAAAGCTAGACTTAAGTATAATTAATTACGTGAAATAGGCGACCAGAAATAAAATCCAGTTAAGTGGACAATGTTTCTCGGCATAAGGGTCGATTCACAACTGAATTGGAAGTCCCATATACACTATCTATTTCGGAGTATTTCTCCATTTCACTATGCCCTTAGGGTTATCGCCGGCTCAGTAAACAGTGAAGCCAGTTTGTGTGCGTATCGAGCTTACTTAGAATCGCGGTTGCGGTATGGTTTAGTCTTCTGGGGGAACAGTGTGGATGTGGGAAGACTTTTTATTCTGCAGAAGAAATGTCTTCGTGCAGTTTTTAAATTGGGACTTACTGACTCGTGCCGAGAAATATTTAGAATAAGAAAAATACATACGCTTACCGGTCTTTACATTCTGGAGTGTACTTTTTGTGAGAAGAAGTATGTCTTAAATCACAAATACAGTACTCGCGGGATGGAAAATGTCTATTTTGCGGTGTCACAAACAACTCTGACCAGGGTACAAAAGAACGCAACTAGTCAGGTCTTAAATATTTATAATCATATCCCAAAGTATATTAAGGATTTGAGCAGGGAAAAGTGCTTCAAAGAAACATTAGAAAAATTTTTATATATACAATCTTTTTATTCTTTGGATGAATTTTATTCAAAAAAAATTTAATGTGTTGTCTATGTCACGCTTTATTTTGTTTTTTTATATTTACATATACTTGTATGCATATACTTGACGAGTTCTATACATTTGTATAATTTTGAACAAATAAATATATGTATTATTATTATTATTATATCAGGCCATATATTGTACCAACAAATACTTCTATACAAGACGACATTCGACGCGGAGACTGTGATTTTAAAAGTTATTTTTGCCACATTTAAGAAGTGGAAATATATCATCAATGTCAGATATTCGATATATGCCAATGCGACGATCATTTTAGATCGAGTCCTTAATTTCTGAAATTTTTGAATCAATCCGTTGGTGGTCGCCCGCGTCGAGGTTCATCTTCCACTGATTCACAAGCGTCTTTGAATTTCTTATGCCACTCAAACACTCTACATCATGATACACTATCATCTGAATATGCAGTTTTAATCATTTCAAAAATTTCAACCGAACACAAAATTTTATCGAATATCTTTGCTCAACTTTGACGGATACGTCAAACACTGACAATTCAGTAATTAATTTCTAGCAAACATCAAAAGTTAAATCAAAGCCTACCTGAGGATAAGTACATTATAGATGGGGGTTTCATATTTTATTCTTTGCGTTATAAGATTCTAATTAACTAACAAATCGGAGACTGTGGCTTATAAGTGAATAATACAATTAAAAACCCCTTACCACAATAGAATTTAATGATTCTAAATACGTATTTCTATAACCACGTTGTCATCTTCAGTAGAAAAAAACAGTGTAACACTTGAACGCACAAAAACACTCACAGAAGAATTGTTCTGAACGTCTTCTAGTTTAACACTAAATTCTTCAATCTTAAATGCTACAAAAATTCAGATGCTACGTTGTGATCTGATTCAAGAATATGTCGGGCAACACTTGATTTTTTCGGTCTATTGAATCTAATATGCGAAACATGTTCTTTATAACGAGTTAGAATCGAACGTTTTGTTTGGCCGACATATTTTTTATCACAATCCTTACAATTTATTTCATATATTCCAGATTTGTTGTTTACCTCAACTTTGTCTTTCGCATTGCCTAAGAGAGATTTTAGGGAGTTATTCGACCGAAATGCTACTTGAACATTATACTGTTTAAAGGTTTTACTTAAATTTTTCGTAGTTTCGTGAAACGGTAAACTAATAAATTTTTTTCTCGAATCAATATGAGGTAGCAAACATGTGGAATCCTGAATTGTTTTTCTTACTTTATGTTTTCTAACTAGCTTGTTTATTATTTCTGAATCGAAACCGTTGTAACTCGCGATTTTCTTAATTAAAGTTAATTCCTTTTCATATCTATCCTTTGTCAATGGCACGCTTAACAAACGATTGATAAGAAAATTTAAAGAGGCACTCTTGTGCTGAAAAGTATGGTTTGAATCTGCGGCTATAAATCTGTTGACGTTGGTTTCTTTTTGGTAAATATCAAACTCTTAAGTTTTTGTCATTCCTAATTATTGAGGTATCTAAAAATGGCAAACCTCCTTTGTTTTCCTTTTCAACCGTGGATTTAATACTAGGAAATTTTGAATTTAATTCTGTTACAAAATAATCTAAGTCACACTTGCTGGTATCAAAAATTGCAAACACATCGTCTACATACCTGACCCATATGTTTGGAAAATATTTGGCTGACTTTTTAAACTCAATCTCAAAGTGACTCATAAATAAATTCGCGATAAATGGAGATAAGCAATTACCCATGGCTGTTCCCTGTTGCTGTTCAAAGAACTTGCCTTCGAATTGGAAGCAATTTTGGGCCATACAAAGGCTTGTTAACTGGAAATATTCATTTATTTTTTCCTTTTCAACGTGATTGCTATGAAGTAATTTAGACAAATATTTTAACGTTTCTGGGATAGGCACTGAAGGAAACAAGGACGTTACATCGAATGAAACCAAAATGTCACCATTTTCCAGTCGACAATCTTTAACTTTGTGAATAAATTCTAAAGAATTATTGACCGATAAACTAACTGGTTTTTCTGGTAATTTTCTGAATTCATTCACTAACCATTTTGAAATCAAATAAGTCGGTGAGTCAATACCAGCAACAATAGGTCTCATCGACTTACCTGGTTTGTGGATTTTAGGTAAGCAATATAACCTAGGCATTGACGGATTTGCACATTGTATTTTAAAAAGGTTGGAATTAGTTATTAAGTTTGGACAATTTTTTAACTACGAAAAATTTAAGTAAAACCTTTAAACAGTATTATGTTCAAGTAGCATTTCGATCGAATAACTCCCTAAAATCTCTCTTAGGCAACGCGAAAGACAAAGTTGAGGTAAACAACAAATCTGGAATCTATGAAATAAATTGTAAGGATTGTGATAAAAAATATGTATGCCAAACAAAACGTTCGATTCTAACTCGTTATAAAGAACATGTTTCGCATATTAGATTCAATAGACCGGAAAAATCAAGTGTTGCTCGACGTATTCTTGAATCAGATCACAACGTAACATCTGAATTTTTGTAGCATTTAAGATTGAAGAATTTAGTGTTAAACTAGAAGACGTTCAGAACAATCCTTCTGTGAGTGTTTTTGTGCGTTCAAGTGTTACGCTGTTTTTTCCTACTGAAGATGACAACGTGGTTGTAGAAATACGTATTTAGAATCATTAAATTCTATTGTGGTAAGGGTTTTTTAATTTGATTATTTAAGATTCTAGTTGTGCGCCAGTCTCGTTATATTTTGATATATCCTCGTACATTTGTAGTAAAATAAATTTACTTCATTTGGGGACTGGTTTCATTATTTTGTATTTTGTATTTTCTTATTCTTATTTTATAGGCACCATTATACGAGTATATCAATCCGTCCTCGTGTATATTAGAATTTTACGCCTACATTCAGAAAAATATAAAAATAAATAAAATGGTATTTTGAGAATACCAATCTTTAGTAATGTGATAAATTTCTCGATTTTCATAATCTTATATTCATACTATTATATGTGTAATCCATACAAAATAAAATAATCATATTTCCTTTAAGAGCTGAATCATCTTTTATTTTTCGTAAAGAAAATGAAGATAAACTAAACAGCAAAACTTATATTTTTTCACACTGAAGGGGGATTTTCCGTAAATGTGGACAGATTGGGCATTATATTTATATTACACGTGTTCCACAAGCCATCTGTAACAATATCGTGTCTTACACTAGTCGATGAAATGAACACATATCTTTTTTAATGTCCCGAAAAAGATCATAAAGATGTAATTTACACGTCGGCAACCGTGCTTCTGAAATGATTTAGATATCGTTGGATCTTAAAAAAGAGATTTAGTATTTCACCATGTGTTCGCTGGAAGTATGTGTTGCAGTTTATACGTTATTAAAATGATCGTTTAATAAATTTTTGATTTTGTTTTGTTTATTGTATCACACAGGCCCGCAACTTTGTAAGAATGACTTCTCCTTTTGAATTCGATGACTGATTCTGAGGTATTTTGATGCGCTGATTACACTGCACAACAATATGACATCTTTTGTCTTATGATTGACTTTTATCACGTGATGTTTACTAATTTGACGTCGGTGATTTCAAATATACCCTCAGTTTTTTTGTAAGAGCTCTTGTTTACGAGATATAGTTTTCACGAAAACTTCCCTGTGTTAATGTGTTAATTTGCTTGTAATTAAGAAAATATTAAGTTTTCTTATATAATTTGATATGGCATCGTCAAGACGAGTTTGTGTCAATGATCAAAATCATTTTTGTTTCATTTGCGGAGAGTATATATTTAAAGAATACGGTTTGAATGTGACAGCGTTCGTGATTGAGGCTTATAAAAATTACTTTGGTCACACACTGGAAATGAAAGACAAGCCTTGGATTCCGCAAAAGGTATGCAAAACGTGCGTTGAGTTTCTACGTTTATGGACAAATAAGAAAAGGAATAGCTTTAGGTACAAAACCGCTATGATCTGGACTGAACCCTTGAACCACCACGACGACTGTTATTTTTGTTTGGTGAACATAACTGGCATTAACCGAAAAAATCGAGCCAAATGGGAATATCCTTCCATACGGTCGGCACATAGACGTGTTTTAAGTCCTAAAATATCACTTGAACCTCAAGCTGATGCTTCACAGGAGGAGCCTATGCGTTTTGAGGCGAAAACTGACAGTAGTGATAGTGACTTTGAATGTGACCTGAAAGTGCCAAAACTATTCAATCAAGATGATTTAAACGACCTTGTCAGAGATCTGGGGACTGTCAAAGACTGCTTCAGAAATTTTGGCTTCTAGGCTAAAAGAAAGAAACTTAGTAACAAAAGAAACGAAAATTTCTTATTACCGCACAGAGAACAAAATCTCCTCAAATATTTTGCTGAAGAAAATGATTTCGTATTTTGTAAAGATATACCTGGTTTAATGGCTGCAATGGGACTTCAAAATTACGTTTCTAGTGAGTGGCGTCTGTTTATAGACTCATCAAAACGTAGTCTAAAATGTCTTCTCTTACACAATGGGAATAAATTAGGGTCGTTGCCTATTGCACATTCCACAAAAGTACAAGAAGAATATACAACTATTACTCTGGTTTTTAGACAAAATTAAATATGTGGAACACAATTGGCTCATATTTGTTGATTTAAAAATGGTCAACTTTCTTTTAGGCCAACAAGGTGGTTATACAAAATATCCCTGTTTTCTTTGCTTGTGGGACAGTAGAGCTAAATATCAACATTGGATTAAAAAGATTGGCCTCCTCGGGAAGCGCTAGTTGCAAGACAACAGAACGTGATAAACCCACCTTTAGTATCAAGGGATCGTATAATTTTGCCTCCGTTACATATAAAACTAGGACTTATAAAACAATTTGTAAAAGGTCTTGACAAAAATGGAAATTGTTTCCTTTTCCTATCAAAAAAGTTTCCAAAACTGAGTGCAGAAAAGGTAAAAGCGAGAATTTTTGATGGGCCACAAATAAGATCATTAATAAAAACTCAAATTTTACGGACACTATGACAGAGATTGGGAAAACGGCATGGAATGAGTTTGTTTGGCTTGTTAAAAATTTTTTGGGAAATATGAAAAGTTCTGAATTTTCTCAACACGTCGAACAACTGATAAGTCACTTTCAAAGGTTTGGATGTAACATGAGCATCAAGTTACACTTTCTTCACAACCACATGGACTATTTTCCCGCCAATCTTGGGGACTTAAGTGAAGAACAGGGTGAGCAACTCCACCAGGACCTCCGTACCATGGAGGAACGCTATCAGGGCTACTGGAACGCACACATGATGGCTGACTATTGTTGGAGCATTCAGAATAGCTCTCTGCCTTCAGCTTTAGCAAGAAAATCATATAAGAGAAAGTTTTTTTCATTATAAGAATTAAATAAATTAGAATTATCTCTAAATTTAAAGTGCTTTATTATAAAAAAACACCCGTTTCATATTTTTTTAACTAGAGCTGATATAGAAATTTCAATCACCGAATTGAAATCGTCATCAAAAATTGGACTAATATCATGCAACATAACCCAATCATAAGAAATGCTGTTGTGCAGTGTTATGAATGTTTATTCAGTTTTTCTTCATCACGTCCAGATTTTTCAGAATAAACATAGGAAGAAAATTGAAAGAAAAAGACACCTTTACTTATCAAAAAATTTATTAACAAAGTACATAATTCTACAACTTAAAAACTATTGAAATGGATACACGATTGTTTGTTTATTGCGTAAACATTTCACTTATCTTTGTGAAACCTTGTCCTTTTTTCACCGAGGCTTCTACAAGGTGACACAAAAAAGGGAACTTTTTTACAATCCAATAAAACTAGAAGTGATGAAGGAAACAAATTTTATCCATAGTAATTGAAACCTTAAAACTTGCCATTTACGAAACATTGATGGAATTTATCATTTTTTTAAAATTACGTCCTTTAGTTGGCGTCCTGCTGTACGAATACATTCTTGAAATCTACGGTTGAAATTCCCCATTGACCGCTGCAACATTTTAGCTGGGATACTGTGAATTTCATCTCGAATTCTCTGTTTTAACTCATCCAGGGTTCTTGGTCGAGTCCTGTACACTTTACTCTTGAGGTAACCCCACAAGAAAAAATCACAAACGGATAAATCTGGCGATCTAGGGGTCTAGGGAATGTTACCGAATCTTGAGATCACACGGTTGCCGAACAATTCTCGCACAGCTTCCATTGATTGCCGTGCAGTGTGTGATGTCGCTCCATCCTGTTGAAACCAGGTTTCTTGAATATGTGGAAAATTGTTCAATTCAGGTGTAACGAAAGTTTGTAACATCTCCACTTAACGATCCGCATTGACAATTATCGTTTCCCTATTCATTTAAAAAAAAATACGGTCCGATAATCCCATGTGATGAAACTGCACACTTTACTAGCGTGTAAAGGACGCTCATGAACTTCATTAAGATTTGTGTCTGCCCTGTAACGATAGTTCTGCTTATTCATTACCTGTGTGATGAAAATGAGCCTCATCTGACATCCACAACTTATTTAGGAATTCATCGTCATTGTTTATGTTTGTTATCATTTATTGACAGAATCGTAATCGTAACTGGTAATCGTTTTCATTCAGTTGTTGCACTATCTGTAGCTTGTACCGATGAAATTTTAAATCTAAATGAAGAATTCTGCGAACACTCTGCCGGGACATTCCAACTGCTGCTGCTTGCTTACGAATTGAACGTCGTACGACAGACTCGCGTACAACATTAATGTTCTGTGGAGTACGAGCACTTCTTGGTCGCCCTGTTGGTTTCTTCTTTAGGGCAGATCCAGTCTCTTCAAAGTTATTAATCCAACCTTTTATGGCGTGTTTTGACGGAACAGCACCACGACGTTCTAAATTATAAAAATGTCGAAACTCCCTCTGCGCAGCTTCCAAACTATCATTGTTTTTATAAAACATTTTTATGGCTAACGCACGCTGTTGCCCGTTTTACTGATCCATGATTACTAAAATGGCGGAGTGTTTACCTGCTAAATGTCACTAAACCGCAGTGCTACCACATGCTCATGGCTACTAATATGCATTTCAAAAATTCCCGTTACTCTGTGTCACCTTGTATTTTGAGATTTTCTCTTTAATTATCGGTTTGGTTTGGTATTCCACCTTGGTGCATTCTGTCAAGAACTTCAACAGTTTAAGTAATTTTTCTGCAGACATGTTCCGTTAATTTATTTCTTCGTTTAATGTTTTTTTTTCTCTTTTCTTTCAATATTCTTTTATATTTAGGCAGTTTGATTACATTATTGAATTATACTTTGTTTTTAATTCTCTTTCACTTATGTATTATAATTGAATCGATTCTGCCTTTACTTGATGTAAATCCATATCAAATGATAAAAACACACAATGTTGTATTAGATTTACACTTTATTTAATAATATTTACTAATGACTATATAGTCATTATTAAATATTATTAAATAAAGTGTAAATCTAATACAACATTGTGTGTTTTTATCATTTGTATTATAATTATTATTTGTTTATGTTATGTGTATCGGGGTGACCTGTTGGACAATTAATAAATATTATTATTATTATTATTCCCTGATACCTCTTTTCCATATCTTTCAAATCTTAGTGAAACCTTTCACCTTACTCTTCGCTCCTAACGGCTCCTAAATTTTCCGGATAATAACACACGCCTGCATAAAATTTGTGATTACGTGATTTTTGTTTGTTAAGCTCAGTTTTTATATAGCAATAACTAATTAAAATACAGTTGGTCTCTACCACCCACAAATTTTTTTTTTGCACAAAAGAAAAAGAAGAAAATATAAAAAAATCTTATAATAAGCGTTTTAATACATTGTAAAATGAATGTACTACTTCAAATTCTAGGTATTAACCCAAAAATGATTTTCTGTTGTGGTTTTAAAGAAATTTGTTAAATAGGCTCTCATTACCTGATGTAAGTCTTTTATTACATGTATTAATTTTGGACAAGATTTCCGGGAATTTTTACCTGCTAAATCTTATTTATTATGCTTTCACTTTATTAGTACTGCGAAGAAGGATTTCAAGTTTATCACTCCAAACAAAATGTATATTTTAATGTCATTTACTTCATTATAGCTCTGAGTGTCGATCAGTAAACAAGTAAAATTAATTTGTCTTTAGTGTTGTGCGTGGTATTTAATAAATAAACATTGCTTAAAAATATGTCTAGCCGGTGTTTCAAAAACAAACCAGATGATTTCTGTTATATTTGTGGATATTTCGTCTTGAAAAAGTTTAAGAGACCAATTGGTGAATTTGTGAAAAATGCATATTATGCTTATTTCAAAATCAAATTAGGAGATCAAGATAAAGTTTGGGCTCCGCACGTTGTTTGTAAGGTATGTGAAGAAGGTTTAAGACATTGGACCAAAGGGAATAGAAAAAGCCTTCCTTTTGGAATACCGATGGTTTGGAGAGAACCGCAAAATCATCATGAAGATTGCATTGAAGATGCTCTTTGTGATATTAAGGGGCATAATAGAAAAACTTTGAAACATATTTTGTACCCAAACAATATTAAATCAGCTATCAGACCAGTTCCTCACAGTAATCATGTACCTATACCTATACCCCCCAAAGTACCACAAGAAGATATTGAAACCTCTTCTTCAACTTCCGGCTCCGTACAGATGGATAGTGATTTTGAACCATCAACCTCAGGTCAAAACCAACGTCAGCTATTTTCACAAGCCGAACTGAATGATTTAGTAAGAGATTTGGGACTTTCAAAAGATCTTTCTGAAGTACTGGGGTCTAGATTGAAACAAAAAAATTTGCTTGCCCCAGAAACTACCTGATGGCCTATTACTGTTGGACATTGAGAAAAAGATCTCTTCTCTTTAGCTGAATATGACAGAAAAACAACCAAACGAAGCTTTTCTGAAAAACGAAAACGTTTTTTTAAGAAGCATAAAGAATAAATAACTATTTCTAATAGTTTCTATGTGTATATTTTTGTATTTTTTTAATATAATATAAAGCTAGCTTATAAATGAAATAAATCGTGTTTTTTCTATATTTTTTGATTTTACTGGTTTGAAAAATAACCTTACTTGATACAAAAAAAAATAAAAGCAGATTTGAAATCAGCGCTACCCAATTACTAGAAAACAGTTAAAATTTTTAAATCAACTTTCAAAGTAAAAATTCTTTCTTTGGAGACTGCGGTTAAGTAAAAACTTAAAAAAGGTAGAAAACCCCTTACCACAATTATTAATCGTATCCTAAATACGTATTTCGACAACTAAGTTGTCATCATCACTAGGTAAACCCACTAATTAAAAGTCGCACATGGAGCACAGTAAAGCTAGAACACCGCTTACGCAACATCTACTTTACACGGCGTCCACGTATAGACTAATTTAAACACGCAAATATATCTAACGAAAAAGATCGACAAATTTACCTCTCTTAGGGAAACGGCCTTCACATATGTTTATTCTCCAAGTTGAAATATATCGAACGAAAGAACGACAAAAATATTACCTCTCTTGAGGAGGAATAATTGTGGTAAGGGGTACCTTTTTTAAGTTTCAACTTTCAAAGTGTCGAAAAATGCAGGCCTGTGTAATCTATGTGTATATTCAGGAAATGAAGCGTAATGCTCATAGACATGCCCATTAAGCCAAAATTTGCAATCATATTCGCCTACATTTCTTTATAATCAGGGTTGTTATTGTTCCCTAAGAAATTTTTCACCACCTCCTTAAAAGATTGCCATGCTTCTAATCCAATTTGTTCATCGAATTTTTCATCCTTCATTAATTTTCTTATATCAGGGCCAACAAAAATTCCTTCTTTCAATTTAGCGCTTAGCGACAATAATGGGAAAATTATATGCAGATATTTCTCAATTAAAAAAGTGAACACTATAGGTACCAACTCCATACATGCATATTGCTGTGAGTTCTACTTGGTATATAAATGAAGTAGGTGATTGTCAAGGGGGCAGTAACTCATACATATTTCTATTTAAACTCTTTATATTGTTTGTCTATCTCAGGGCTATATTTTTCGGGTTCTACTTAACTAGGCCTAGCATATCATGTTAATAGAAAGAAATAATACAAGATGTAAATTTTTAAAATTATTTTATTGGATATTTGTATTTTCACAAGTAATTTATTTAAAACTCAAGATATTTCATTTACTTAAACTTAAAACCTAGTTATCACCAGAGAGTTTTATCATTTAATTGAAGTTGGAATTATCATATTACGATGATTTTTTTTTTTATAAAATGCCATTTTGTTATTTTTGGTGTATCCTTTTTAGTAGTATTTTAGTTTTAATATTAAGCAAAGAGAATTTTGCTTACTAAAATTCTGAAATGTCCTATCCTAAGGTAACCCCTGACCAATTTTTCTTTCATCTCGAAGAATTTTCTTTTGGTTACACCGTTTCAAGGTTTAAAAATTTTATAATACGCTTATTTATTATCCATAACATATCATTTTCCCCCGATTAAAAATGAGATAAAATTGTGCAACGATTTACCTAACGTTTCTATCTGTTTTCCCCTCTGTATTTCAAACAATGCACTTCGTGTATCAAGAAGATCTTCTAGAAATACAAAGACTGTCCTCGTCATCATACTGACCTTGCTTAAGCTTACTTTATATATGTGTTTCCTACAACTATTCTAGCTATAGTAATTTTTTTATGTATTTATTTTATGCCTACAATTGAATGAATCTTGTTCCGACGCCGTTTTACCCTTTTATACTCGGTGCTTTTTCATTCCTTGGAAAACGCTAATTTTTCTCTCCCACTTCTGCATTTGATTACAATTTTTCTGTTTTCTTATATTATTTCCATTTCAACCATTGTATATTTCCCCTTCTATATGCAAGTTTGTTCTTTATTTTGTTCTTTGAAGTTCTTTTTACATGATTTCTAGTTTTGTGATAATTAATGGTTTTTAAAAATATTTTTCGAGATTAATTACTTCACTTTTTGAGTTTCTACGAAATTTATGCCTTAACCTAGTTCTGCATGTCTCAACATGTAAAAATCCACCGTCTTTTGTTAGAGATACTTCGGTCAGTTTGTTTTCTTTGTTTTTTTCTATCTTTTACGCATTTGAGATAGATGCATCTCTAATCCTACAAATTTCATGCATCTAATCTGCGTAGGCATGCGCATTCTGATGCATTTTAACTTTTGCGTAATGACACTTGTTTTGTTTACGTTTTTGAATGAAAGAAATTACAATTGATATTCTAACTATTTCTAAATCTAATTTGCATTTGTTATAGACATTTTTTGTTTTTCAGGTTACGCTGTTTCTGCTATTAATGCCAGATTTTTTTTATATGGATATATTCTTATTTCCAATTGAATTTTACATTATATAATTCCTATTGTAAACAATGATTATATTTCAAAAAATATCAGCAAGCCTGAGATGAATATTGAAACTTAAGTACAAATAATAATTTATTTACTATCCTTTTTATAGAATTTTGGTACGTAAGCATGGGTTTTATATATAATTAGATTATAATTCTTAACGGAAATCATTATAACCTCTAATCTATTAACATGATGCATTAATGCAAACATGATTATGATATATACCAGGTGCATACAAAAACATGACCTGGTTTGGCTTCGTTTTAATTTATTTAAGCTACGTTTAATTACATTATACTTCATTTACATTATTTAACTTCTATCAATGGGGAAATTTCACAGCAATATGTACATTTTTAATAAAGCATAACTTCAAATTTCAAGTTCCTATTACTTCCACAAAAAAAAATAAATTCGTATAATTTCTTGTCCAACGACTTTCTACCTTGAGAACTTTCGATATATTGACATTTCATTAAAAAAGATTTACAGTCCATACATTAATAGGCTAATTACTTAATGACGCTAAAATCACCAATTTTTAACGTATAAAGACGTCTTACTTATACTAATTATGTAGTATTTAACAAATAATGAACAAAATTTAATCTATTATCCTAATAGCGTCACCAGATGAATTAACAATTAGTTAGAATTCGTTTAAAAAGTTTTATCCATTTTCGAATTGAACCCTCCATACAATTTTAAGCAAAATCTAAAATGCTAAATAAAAAAATATTCGAACGTGATGAATTTTTTTGATTACTTTCTACTTTTAAAAATTATCGGGAACGCTACTCAGATATTAAAGGGGAAAACCATTGTAGGCCTGTGTTATAGTTGATATTACTGTCTCAATTGAAAAGATTCCTCTAAATTGAAAATTATTGTACACGGTCACTGCATTTATAACGAATTAGCGTTACCTTCCATTTTTTTTCTTTTCCTTTTGCTGTACTCCAATACCAACGAGACGTTATTTTTTGGCGATATTATGCGGCGCGTTGGAAAAATGCCAAAACGAGACAAACAGGACCATAAATAGACAATGCGGTGCTATCTGGTGTTGAAAATGTTCATTCTGACACCTCAGTTGACCCTAACTCCAGCTCGTAGCTACAAACCGTCCGTTTAGATGGTCGTTACTTTCGGCACGATACGTGCGTGAACGGGGAGAAAATGTTTGTTTTCTTTTAGTGCATTTAAACAGGAAAATAACGACCACTTTTTGCGATAAAAACTAAAGTATCAGAGGTGAAATTACATGCAGATTTGGAAAAATTATAGTGCCTAAGTGATTAAGATTTACATGTCTGCTTTTGTATAAACATAATAATGAGCTAAGAGATTTAACCACTAAAATAGTACTGTAGAAACTTCTTAATTAATTACACCAAACAGCAGTAATCTGGACGAATTGTTACGCATGAATCTGAATATATTTTCCACGCTGATTTCAAATATGGTATGGTTTCAAATATGTAGCAGCTCTAGTTTTAAATATATGAAAAGATGGGATTTTTAATACAAATATAGTTTGTAAAGCTATAATATTAATTAAACATACCACCTAACTTGAAAGTTACTTTTATACGATTTTTTCGCATGGATGTATCTATTAGTGCTATTCTGTATTGTAATGTAGTCATATTAACAAAAAGGTTGACAATCTACAAGAGTCGATCTCATTTCGGACGGTCTTTCACTTTTACACACAAGATTCGTTCATTGTTAAATTCGTTGGTTTAGTAAACATATTGCTATGAATTGTGGTTTTTATATTAACTGCATCACCATCCACAACTAGTCTACCCAACTAGGATACTCAGTCGGTTTATTTCCAAAAAATGGGACTTCTTTCTTCTCAGGGTTCCAATCGGAAATACGTGGAACTGGAATATTACTAGGCGCCAGTCAAATGTATTTGACAAGTATAATGTTTATTTTATTTTCAGAGTTACTTATTTTTAATTAAACAACAATAAAGGTCGTAGCACAAAATCAAAAACAGAATAAAATTTAAATGAATCTTTAATACAAAAAAATCAAAAAAAAAAACTATCTTTATAGAGTATAATGATTAATATTGCATCATTCAATAATTCCTGAGGTAAAACAATTCACTGAATATTACAGCTAAGTGAATTAAAACTTCGTCTATGACTTCCGAACAAGCTTATTTTTTTAAAAATAATAAAGATTATTTTTAATTTCTCCCCAGAGAACCACACTGTATAAACTTGAAAACATGATCAAAATTTACCACATGCGTAATCACATCAAATGCATACAAAAAATGACCTTGATTTCCCAAACGAATAAAATTTTACAATGATAATTTTTTTACATAGAAATGTTAATAATACTCTTTATTATTTTTCTATCTAATAATAAATCTTTTAATAACAATATTGAATACAATAAAAATATTGTATAATATTAATCAAAATTCTATGAATTCATAAAAATATCAAAAAAAAACTTACAGTTTTTAAGGAGACTCACAAGACACGTTAATAAATCTTAAAATATCAATCTTACGAGAAGAAAGTTCTCAACAATATACGGGAATTGAATAAAAATATAATCAACCTATTAACACAATCAATACATCCCGAACTTAATTAAATATATGTATATATATTTTTTCAAAGAATTATAACGTGCTTGTATAAAGGTATAACTTAGTCTGCCCTTCAATATCGTCACTATGTTCGCTTTCACATAAAGACCTTCAAAAAGTTTTTGCTCCTAGCACAAAAAAATACATATCGGATATACACAGATATCCACAAATAATGAACATTCATTTTTAAATAAATTTCTAATATAATTTAGGGAAAAATCCATAGCAATATGTTTGTTTAAATATAAACACCCAATATCACTTACCAGAAATATATAAATATAAATGTGAACTCAGTCTTGCGTCTTGTTCTTAATATACTTCCTAAGGGAAAAAAATTAATGAATAAAAGTATGTATGTTTCCGGATAGTATTTATTCAATAATAAGTTTTTTTTTACTTGTTCTATAGTTGTTGGGCTTTACAGATACAAAACAAAATTATATACAAAATTTTATAGTTTTTTTTTTAATTCTATAGATATGTATATACAAATTTAATTTTATGATTTTGAATGTGTGTATACATATTTTTCAAATAAAAAAATTTCGTATGATTTGCTTTGTAATTTTTAGACAGCAATGTTTACATCCCCACTTACTCTGCAATTACATACATTATAATTTGATATTTGTAAATATTTCATATAAAAGCCGAAAAACTCAAATAATTTATCAAATGTTATATTGAATTAACGGCTAAGAAATTATCTAAACACTCATATAGCTATGGAGTAATAATTAGCATTTCCAACATTCAATTCTGACATCTGTTCTCAAAATACTGACATCTGCTTTCAATAACTCACATCTACTTTCAAAATAGGCATCTGCTTTCTAATCTGACGTTTGCTTTCATAACTGACACCTGCTTTCAAATCAGACATCTGCTTTCATTAACTGACATTTGCTTTCACTAACTGACATCTGCTATCAAAACTGACATGAGCTTTCAAAACTGACTTCTGCTTTCAATTTGACATCTACATTCAATAAATGACATCTGATTCATTAACACTGTTACTTTCTAAATAGCTTGAACCTGGGTCTATTGTGGCTTAGTGGTAAAAGCGACATCCCGGATAGCTGTAGACTTGGGTTCGAGTCCCAACGTAGACCATATTTTTCAAATAAAAAAATTTCGTATGATTTGCTTTGTAATTTGTGACAGCAATGTTTACATCCCCACTTACTCTGCAATTACATAAATTCTAATTTGATATTTGTAAATATTTCATATAAAAGCCGAAAAACTCCAATAATTTATCAATTGTTATATATATATATATATATATATATATAATGAACTTCATGTGTATGAGAATTAATAATTATCAAATCTCATTTTACATGCGATTGTCGCTATAATTTGTTGCATTAAATTCTACAATTCGGCAAATCACTTATTTTTCATATATATATATATATATATATATATATATATATATAGTATTTTCGTGACCTTGGTATGATAAGGTAAACTTAATTAGTCGGCGATTAAAGGTCTGGTTATTACTTCAAAGTGTATATATTTAAAATAATCCTACATGTTTCGGCAATGATGCCTTTGTCAAGGATATAAAAAATATAAGAAAATTTGTGCCTCACAGCCAAAATCTAACTCAGCATTTTTACTGGAGAGTTCTAGAATGACTTCGAAAACGGTCTTTCTTGTGAGACACAAACATGAAGAGCACATAAGTACTGTATTACGACAAGGTGCCCAGCCATATATTTTTTATATCCTTGACAAAGGCATCATTGCCGAAACATGTAGGATTATTTTAAATATATACACTTTGAAGTAATAACTAGACCTTTAATCGCCGACTAATTAAGTTTACCTTATATATATATATATATATATATATATATATATATATATATATATATGTATAGTAGATTCAATTAGTCGGCGATTTACTGTATGTATATATTTAAAATAATCTTACATATTTCGACACATAATGCTTGTCAAGGAAATTTAAAATTTAAATAGCTTACATATTGCTTCATTGGCATTTTCACGAGTTTATAAATAAACGCCATTCATTTCTGACGTACTTACTTAAGCCCACTACAACCATTAAACCATTGTAAAACAGAAAATATTCCCTTCAGAAAAGAACGTCAGTATTTTTTTTTCATTTGTAATGGGATGAACGAAAATATTTCCGAAATGCCTAACAATAGGATAAGAGAATGGGAACATACTTTTTTTGAGGCAGATTGAAAATTACGATCATTTTCCAACGTATCACTTTTCTGAATACGACTAAGAAACCAAACGCCAGAGCCAGTAATGGTCAACACCAACCTCACCACGGCAAAAAAAAGTCACAATGGCCAGGGAATCGTCCATAAGAAAATTTGTGCCTCACAGCCAAAATCTAACTCAGCATTTTTACTGGAGAGTTCTAGAATGACTTCGAAAACGGTCTTTCTTTTGAGACCAAACATGAAGAACACATAAGTACTGTATTACGACAACGTGCCCAGCCACACGGCGACTTCAATTAACGAGTTTCTTGCAAGCAAAAATATTTATGTGACTCCGCAGCTCCTCTATTTACCAGACTTGGATCACTGTAACTTTTTCCTTTTCCCAATATTGGAAATTAAGCTCGAAGGACACCATTTTTTGAAGAACTCCGAAAAGGTCGTATCCAACCCGCAGAAGACTATTCCAGTATCTGAGTTCCAGCACTACTACAAAGAGTGAACGAACCGTCTCCAGCACTGTGTGACTTCTCAGAGAAACTACTTTGAGGAAGACAATGTAAAGCTACAGTTCGAAATAAATAATAAGTACCTACATATTATTGTGGATTTTTCCCCGAAGAATAATTTTGTACAATTAGTGATTTTATACATTTATTTAACATGCACATTTGTTTTTATATTGAATTATATTTAAATGTTTATTTGGATTTATTGTAACGACCGTGGCTGTACATGTATTTTGTGAACAGGAAATTGTCCGACTTGCGGTATAATATTGAATTATATGCACCTGATGCCCGATGATGTGTCCGGCTGAGATCAGAGATATCTGGTTATTTGCATGATATAGTTCGAAGTAAAAAACATAATTTTTTATTTCTATATTTTCACTTCATTTCGGTTTATTTTGTTTTGAGTGCATTGATGTGTAATTAAATATCATTTTCGTTTTTTTACGAGTGGTTGTTATCTCGTATTTTTATAACTTATTTAAATTATACTTGATATCTCTTGCATTAGTTTTTTTTCTGTGTGTGAAAAAAGTGTTGCGTACGTAAGTACTTTTCACATTTGTTTTATATAAATTCTTTTCACTATAATTCTATGATATTTGTGCCTATTTGTAATTTTGAATTATTTTTATATTAGCTTATAATATAGATAGTTAAGAAAATTATCATGTTTTTTATGAGGGAGTTTTTGTCACGTTGTTCTAGAAATTTTTGAAGTCAGGATTTTGGTGGGAAATTTGTATACTTGTATTTACTGCGCATGAATAAAGTCATTTACGAGTTTTGACGTTTCGTCTATTTACGTTTGGTTTTTGGGGCTAATTATTTAGATTTTTGAATTTGAGAGTTTTCTTAACAATCTATTAGATTTATTTTTTGCTCGCGAGTCACAGGAGGCTTTTCTTTGTGTGCGTGTCTTTTATCACACAAATTTTTTCCTTCAAGCTTTTGTTCTATATTGTTCTATATCTCTTTACACTTTGTAAATAAATTTGTAATTTCCAAGTGTGACTTTTATTTGATTTTGTATTTTTGTTTCCACTTTCTCACTCGTCGGAGAGAGAACCTGAGGGAAAGCTGTTTCAAGTAAGAAGAATTATTAGTCTGAGGTAGCACGGACATATTGTGGATGAACAGTGGACTGACCTTATAAGCAAACTCACAGTTCATAGCAATATGTATAAGAAAATATCAGTACTTTATTTACACACATCGTACGTATATGCGCCGGTTCATTCTTTTGCTTTAACTCATAAAATAATCACTTAATCGACTTACGAAGAGATAAAATATTAATATAATAATAAACATAATCGTGCATTAACGTTAGCCTCTGCCAAACAAATAATGTTTAATAAACAGAAACACTTTGAATATCCAACAACAATTTTACAGCTCGCCAAACAATAATAACTTGTAGAGTTTTATTGTTCCCAATTATCGGGTTGCAAACCAAACTGAATTGCGTAGGGAAGGAGAGGCGACCCGACTACTAAATATTTATTTATAATAACCCCGGCAAACCTATACATCACGCTAATCGCCCAATTAATTATTGTTAATTTGAAATGCAAATACCGCGTTACAACAAATCCAATTCGATCGCTAATGAGTTTAAAGCAAACACACTCGGTGCCCGGTGCTCGCTCAGTGTGCCTTCAATTATGCGTTACTAACCCCCTCCGGATGGCAAAAATCTCTTAATTGTATGCAATCAATTCATGTTCAAACATACGTACATACGTGTAATACGAATAATCAGGACCGTAGTGCACTCACTTACATTTCACTGTTTAAAATGAAATTATGATTGTTTCTCATCTGATTGTTATTTGTGGATTAAGTCTATAAAATATTAATAAATCAATACGTGTGCAATTTTTTTAAGTGTTTTTATGCATGCGTATATGTAGCAAAGCTCCCTAACTATTTTAATAACTTAGTATTCCATGCTGTGGAAATAAATACTAAATTGTATACATATTTCGACAAGGATGTTCGTGCTGCAACTGACAGTTTTGGCAACATTGTTGTCGAAATACGTATTCATTCTTTTAATCGTTTTCAGATATTGTAAGAATTAGTAATCAATATAAGGCGACATTAAAATATCACAAACACTTAATACACAAATATTTTTCATATTTATCTATTTTTGAGATTTCTGCTCTTTAACGCTAAAGGCAGCTTGATAGCGAAGCCCATTTATAGACTTTTCTTTTCAAGCTTTCAGTACACTCACAACTGCAATCTTCTAGAGGTCGTTCTGTTTCTCGTCGTAGTTTGATTCAAGTTATCTGTCGACAACGATGTTGTCATCTTCAGTTGCAGTGCAAACGTGCTTTTTGTAATACGTATACAATTTAATATTTATTTGTATGGCATGGAATGCAAAGTTATTTAAGTGGTTATGAGGGATTTGCTATATATACCGGGTGTATTACGAAAAACCTTTGGGGCTGTAGCTTCCTTATAATTTATCTGATTTTAATTAATGATATGTCAAACGAAATCGTTTTTAAGGCACTGTGACCAGTTTTTTTAAAAAAAAATTTTTGACATTTCGTTTTTGACAGACAGTAAATTTTTTTTTTTAAATAGTACTACAATTTTTTTTTTACTTATTCTAATAAACATTTATTTCCTGAAGACACCTCCATTAAATTGAGTGACAAATTTATTATTATTAAAAAAAAACTACGAAATTTACAGAAATCAAGATATCATATATTTTAATGAATCAAATGTTCGAAATTGGCCCCATTTTGTTCCAGACACATTTGACACCTTCTATTAACTCCAACTGCTGCGTTTAATATAAGATTTGGTGGTATTTCATGACATACTTGTACTATCCTTCTTACTAAATCACCTCTGTTATCAGGTGGAGTCAAATAGACATGATCTTGAATGTAAGACCACAGAAAGAAATCCAGTGGATTCAGATCTGGCGATCTAGCAGGCCATCGAATAGGTCCGTAAGTGCCCTTCCATCTGAAGCCAAAATAATTATTTAGAAAATCAGTATTCATTCGTGCATTATGGGGTGTGGCATCGTCCTGTTGGAACACCACCCTGTTTAACTCAGCAAGTGGCAACTCATCTAAATAATCGCCTAATTCATTGCGTAACAAATTATTATACTTTTCTTGGTTTAGATTACCCTCCACAAAAAAGGTCCTACTACTCTATCACCTAAAATGCCACACCATACATTTACACTGAACCGATTTTGAGAATTGTGTTGCATCACAACATGGTTATTTTCAGTGCTCCAATGGCGATGATTATTTCTGTTGAATACACCATTTTTCCCAAAAGTGCATTCATCTGACCACAACACACGACGATAAAAAATTGGATCTTCCCTTAGTTTATTCATGAAAACCGTGCAGAATTTTAACCCTTCGTTGAGGGTCGTTTTCACCGAGAGCATGCACCTTCCGTGGTTTATAAGGAAAGAACTTGTGCTTCTTCAGAATGTACTGAACTGTAGAATGTGATACCTGCATGTAGTGAGCAATATCTCGCGTAGATGTATTAGGGTTTTCTTCCACATAGAGTAAGACACTTAATTCTAAATTTTGATCTTGAATTACACGTGCGTTTATTTTCAGTTTTTTGAATGATCCAAAATTTCGTAAATTTCGAACGAGCCTTCCAAACTTATCGGCACTTGGACGCAGTCTGTCAGGAAAACGATTTCCATAAAGTCGCAAAGCAGCTGCAGAATTTGTTCCGCATTCAAAATATGCTTGAATCGCATCCACACATTCGCCATTATCCATTTCAATAACAAACTTTAGAAATAAATCGTTGAAAATGTTATAATGAATGTGTGACTGACAGATGTCACAGCTTTCTTCGAAAATTTGGAATGCACTTTTATCGTTCAATATGACTGCTTGATTTTTAAATTTTTAAAATAAACACTGTAAATGTTGTTGTTGACCCACCGCGCACTAATAACATTGGTTTGTAATCCTTTATGGGCTATATAGTATTGAATGTAAGTGATTTTAAAAGGTACACACATTTGCTGGTAATAAAATGAAATAGAGTATTTAAAATGCATTTAAGAAATCTCTGTGTTCGGAAAAACCAGAATAAATCGAACTAAAAAACCTACAATTTCTCGTTTTTTTTTCATACAAGGATATCGTTGTTTACAGTTTCATATTCAGAAAAAGTAATATATTTGAATAAGGAAAAAAAAAATATAGTGCAATTTAAAAAAACACAGTTTGCAGCCGTCTGTCAAAAACAAAGTGTAAAAAAAAATTCAAAGCGGATCACGTTACAGTGTTTTTAAAACGATTTAGTTCGACGTATAATTTATTACATTCGGATAAAAAATAAAAAAGTTACAGCACGAAAGGTTTTTCATAATACACCCGGTATATATATATATATATATATATATATATATATATATATTGATATGCGATCTAAGAAATATCTATTGCAGGGTTAATAATCCTATCTTGACATCGAATGTTATAATATACCATGAGATTTTTGTATCATTGAACATAACTCATGAATACACCTATGTTCAGTTTTAAAATAAATGCTTCAATGAATGGGAATGTTATGCAACCAACAATGCGAGTGTCATCACTTGTCGTAATAAGGCATTTTAGTTGTCAGTGTCAACAAAGAGCGAAAATAATTTATTTAAAATTTAACTTGCACAAACAATATTAAAATAAATTTTATGGTAAATTGAAAAAAGTTTGTTTTTATTTATAATTCGTTAACCTTTTCATAAATGTTCGAAATATCCACCCTCACATTCCATACAATATGCGAGTCGATTATGAAATTCCCGCAAAGAGTGTGTTAAAAAATCTGGTTTGGTTTGTGATTCATAGCATGCTGCACTTATGCGTTCTTTTAAATCTTCAATATTAGTGAAAATTACATTATCATAAATTTTAGATTTAAGGTATCCCCAAAGAAAAGTCATTTGGCGATAAATCTGGCGAACAGGCCGGCCAAACTATCGGACCAAGCCTCCCTATCTATCGATCAGAAAAACTTGAATTTTAAAAATTTGTAATTGCTGCAGTTGAATGAATTGGGGCTTAATCCATTTGAAACCAGGAACCTTCATTGGCTAAATTTTCAAATCCAGGAACAATAGGTGTTCGAAGGAAAAGACGCTTCATCAGTGAAAAGTATTTTCTTCAACATATTATGATTTTCATTTAATAAATTAAATAGTGTTTCGCAAAAATCAACACATCGTATTCTATCTTCATGAAATAATTGTTGGTAATTAGAAAACTTGTAAGATTTATATTTGTACTGTTTGAGAATTTTAAATACAGACGTCTTCGAAATATTAAATTCTTGTGCTATTTTACTTAATGGTGTTATGGGGCATTCTTCAATGTAACATAACACATTTAATTTTAAGTCTTCTGAAAGAATGTTGGGGGTTTTAATTTTCTTTCTGTGTGTATTTATTATGCAGCCATCAGAATCAAATTTCCTAGTAATCGCCTGAATTTTTCCGATAGATAGTATGGGCCTGTCAAGATATTTGATAGAAAATCTATCCCGCACTTTCCTTAAACTGTTTCCAGCTTTATACCAGTTCAAAATTTCTATTTTTTTTACTTACTGTGAATATAAAAATCTTATTATTTCATATTTTACCAGATTCTCTCAAATTCAATGTGAGATGCATATAAGTATCACTGTTGTTAGTAATTAAGCCTGTAAACTGATAATTATCTCAATACAAATAAAAAAAAGAAATTTAGTTGTGTGGGAATAATTGACTTTTCTTAACTTGTGGATATAAAATTCGGGCATTTATTCGTGCATTTAACGGTATTTTTGAATTCGTAGACCAAGAATTAGGGACGCTATCGAAAAATTCTTGCTAGACACGATCCGCCTCTTATTTCTTTCCAACTCCTTGGTTTCGTATTATTATTATTTGATTTTTTTATTAATTAAATATTCTTTAATATGAATAATTTAACCGTTCTCATTGTTTTAATATACGTTTACAATCTTAAATTAATTTTACATTTTTATTTGATCAATTTCCAGATATCAGTTTGCTTATTATATTCATGCGTATATGTACGGTTCTTGCCGCCAAATATTTAAATAGTACAGATGATACATGAAAATGTCAACATAAATTAATAATATTAAATAATGATGATATATTCTTATATATATAACATTAATTAATTAATTTTTCTTATTCCTTTAGGTTTGATATTACCTAGAATGCACAAACTATAACAATATATATATATATATATATATATATATATATATATATATATATATATATATATATATAGTAAACTTAATCAGTCGGCGATTAAAGGTCTGGTTTATTACTTCAAAGTATATATATTTAAAGCAACCCTACATGTTTCGGCAATGATGCCTTTATCAAGGATATAAAAAATATTAAATATAATATTAATATATCACCTAGCACGAAATTTTTTCAAATAAAAATTTCGACTAGTTAGAGTCGTAATTGTAGACAGCAATGTTTACATTCACTTCGCGAAATAACATACTAATTTAAAAATACTTAATATAAAGCCGATTCTCCAAGAATTTATCCAGTGATATATTAAATGAACGGCTAAGAAATTATCTCTAATATTGATAGCTAAGGATGAAAAATTAGCAACTTCGAATTTTCAAACTAACATCAGCCTTTATAAGGCGTTTTCAATACACTTGAAACCAAAGTCTTTGTGGCTCAGTTGGTTAGAGCGATGGTCCGACAAACCGTAGACTTGGATTCAAGTCCCAACGTGGACAAAAATTTCAAATAAAACTTCGTATAATTTGCGTTGTAATTTGTAGACAGTAATGTTTGCATTCACATTTACTTCGCAAAAAAAAACACTAATTTGCAAATATTTAAAATATTTAATATAAAAAGCCGAAAACTCCAAGAATTCTTCAAATGATATATATATATATATATATATATATATATATATATACATATATATATATATATATATATATACATATATATATTATATTAAATTAAATTTTTATGACAGAAAGAGGAAACTTACGAGTGTATAAGAATGTGAAAAGCAATATTATAATAAAATTTTAAAAAATAATAATAATGAAGTAGCAAAGTATTTAAAAAAAGAGGAGATTGATTATTATTTGGTGATAGTAACGTGAAAATTTTTTGATTAAGAAGCTAATAAATTGAGTAAAGAACTATAAATTAATTATTCAAATATCTTTAAAGTAGTAAGTGAAGAAAAAGTTAAAATCGCATAATTAATAATACTTTATATTCTTACAAAAAGTTTCTAGTCAGTCAAAATCTGTAATCTAAGTAAATATCTACGATATCTGATAATTCTTACCTTTCAATGACAATAACCTGTTTTGAAACTTTGTCGGTTATGATGGTAAACAGATATTCTAAAGTTATTATATTTATCATCCACTAATTATTCTACTTTAGAGATAAATGGGCCATTATTCAATTTTAAAAAACAATGAATACATTAAGAATCACTAGATAATATGAAATTAAAGTAATTAAAAAATACTCTGTCATCTCTATAAATATTGTAACTGTCTATTTTTTACAACTAATGCCAACCCTGTACCAAATCTTCTTTGTGCATTTGTGGACAGAGAGGGTAAAGGCAGTACATAATCAGTGCATGCTACAAGGCCCATGACTTCAAATCTATTAAATCTATCAATCAATTACATAATGTTGTATCTATTGGATAATCCATGTTTTTATTCGATCTCTCCTAAAACGTAGGTATCAACAAGGGACACAACTATCGAGACTGTTTAGGGATTCGCAAAGACTGGACATCATGGCAACGGCACATATACAAAACCATTTCCAGAGACTCCCAGATTATGACCAATTGTTTATGACACAATTCTAATTGGACTGACTGACTGACTGCCATCGCTGTGCATGTAATGTCTCTGTATGTGTGTGCGTTGCCTATGTGCTGGTGACGCATTTGTTTTACATCATCTGTCTTTATCGGTGCCGGGCGGGTAATCTGATATTACGCGAGAGGTAATTACGCGCGCGGGCGAGAGACAAGACAGATGTGCTTGTTTTGGGCGGCTATGCAAACCCCAAGTACGTGTTCGTAATTAATGTAAAGGGTTTACACGTTTGAATTTTATTAATAACTCTCTAACTGATGAAAAAGTGGTATTTAAACTACTTATTTTCAGTGAAAACAATGTTTTCATGATTTCTTCTGGAAAAACATAGGAAGGTAATGCTAGTTATTAGTAGAGAACGGACACGCTTACCGCATGACGCAAAGCCCAGTGCAGTACTGGCGAAAGGCTGTATTTCTAAAATATTTAATTTTATTTATATAATTGGAAAACGAACGGGTGGCGATCTATAAAATTACGAAATACATATTTATTTGTTGAAAAGTTGTATTTATAAAGTTTTTAATTTTATTTATGTAATTGGAAAACATACGGGTGGTGATCTATCTATCTAAAATTACGAAATATATATTTATTAATTAATTTTATTTATATAATTGGAAAACAAACGGGTAGTGATCTATAAAATTACGAAATACATATGTATTTGTTGAAAAGTTGTATTTATAAAGTTTTTAATTTTATTTATATAATTGGAAAACATACTGTGTTCGCATAGGAACGGTTTTTCGTATATATTACTACTATATACGTGAAGAGATAGAAGCTATAAATATATTAGAATGATTTGAACAACATTAATAAAAAATAACATAATTAGTATCGATTAATACTTGAAATATTTTCTTTTTTATAAAGATCGGTCACTAGAATTACATATAACTTGTAATAAATAGAATAACGGCATCATCACAGAAGTATTTACTTTAAATTTCGCTTTCTACAACTTTTACACCGTCAAACTACTCGTTAAAGGATTGTATTTTTTGTTTTACTTGTCCAACACGAATTCTTTATGATCCCAAATCACTCGTCGTCGAAAGTTAAATAAAGACAAAATTTTTCTTTTTCATCTCACGTACGAACATTTCAATTAATTAATTTTAAACGCACAACATCGTCCGACGACGATTTCTCTTACGAAATACGATAAACTTATTTATTTTATCTACGTACACGACACCACTGAATAGACTATATTCTCCGAATACAATAGCTGGGTTGTCCATTGTTATCGCGGCGAGACCAGGTGGCCGAGTAAGTCAAACAAATACTTCATTGAATTACGCCGGGATGTACTGAGCGACGTTATACACAATTCCAATTGCCGATTGCGTTTTATGGAAATTGCATCCGTTCTCTAGTTATTAGATACCAACCGATTTAAAATATCTCGAAAACAGGCGAAGATATATCTAAACAGTTTTATTATAAAACCGACCTTGTTTGATATTTAATATTTAATATAATAGCAGGATTATGTCAAATGATTTAAAAATGCATAAAAGGGGTTTTACTGCCTGATATGATCATGCAAATGTATGTATGTAGTGCAACGTTCGTCTCGTTCGAACGGGTTTACTTGTATTACAATATTTTATACATTGTATAGAAGTATGTCGCAGTGACGTATTAGATAAAAAATGACCACAGTAAAAAACTTTCTTTGTGAGTTTCCGGAAATTCTTTCTTTGGAGACTGTGGTTAAGTAAAAAAACTTAAAAAAGGTATATAACCCCTTACCACAATTATTAATCGTATCCTAAATACGTATTTCGACAACTAAGTTGTCATCATCAGTAGGTAAAAACCACTAATTAAAAAGTCGCACATGGGGCACAGTAAAGCGAGAGAACCGCTTACTCAATAACTACTTTACACCGCGTACACGTATAGACTCTATAGACTCTATAGACAGAGTCTATACGTGGACGCGGTGTAAAGTAGTTATTGTGTAAGCGGTTCTCTCGCTTTACTGTGCCCCATGCGCGACTTTTTAATTAGTGGGTTTTACCTACTGATGATGACAACTTAGTTGTCGAAACACGTATTTAGGATACGATTAATAATTGTGGTAAGGGGTTATATACCTTTTTTAAGTGAGTTTCCGGATTTAACGTACGATGGCGTAAAAGTGAAATACTCAGTTTATGATAAACCGCTCATGTGCTGGACGAAATATGACTGAAATAAGCATGTGGATAGTGCACAGCATAAAAAAATGAAAACTGGTTTACGACCGAATGAGCCATTTCTATTTGATTTATGTTTAACACTGACAGTGTGCAATCTACCATTTCGTTTTTTAAATAAGGAACAATTTCAGTCCTTCTGAAATAAATACGCGAACTGTAAATTACCTAGTTAGAAAACGTTATGAAATTTTGTAGGATCTGATCGCGATCGTATTGAAAACAGAATTAAATCGGAATTAAAAAATAGAAAACTCTAGTTACGTGTGGACAAAACGACAGATTGTAAAAAAATTTTGTAGTTGATGTCATAGTTCCATTGTACGAACATTTTCAATATTATTAGCTTACAGAAGAGTACAAGAATGTACTGACGAAGTCATTTCAAAAATACACTGGAAAAATTTGAGCTTTCGAG
This sequence comes from Melolontha melolontha, assembly GCA_935421215.2. NCBI lineage: Eukaryota > Metazoa > Arthropoda > Insecta > Coleoptera > Scarabaeidae > Melolontha > Melolontha melolontha. The sequence goes on along the minus strand of OW285238.1, from coordinate 145,492,655 downwards.
AGACCAACTCTTAATGTTTGTGATTCATAACGCCACAACTATGCGTGCTGTAGGTTGATATCTTAAAGATGACTATGGTTACTTTTTACATGTTACGTGTAAAATTCATGCGATACATTTAGATAATTTGATGACGCACACAAAAGCAGTGTTCCTCAAATCCCCTAAACGTATTCGAGAATTCCACAGGCAATGTCACGACATCTCCGAATCTCCACAGCCGATTCTTACATGCTGGGAAACATGGTTAAAGGCAGCATTTTATTTTTAGAGGTATTTTGGCGGTTTATTTTCAGCATTTACAAAAAATTAAGTCGTAGTTTTACAATTTGATCCTAAAGAAGCAACTGCCATCAAGAAAAGTCAAGAGAAATTCCTCAAGTGGAAGCAGATTTACATATAATTTAGAAAAATTATAAAGGAGTAGTTGAAGAAATTGATAAACTACAAAATCCTTCGTTGCCATTAGTGGAATCACTGCGAATACTGAACACTATACAAACATAGCTGCATGCTATTCGTGACAACAAAAATATTAGTGTTGTAGCCAAAATTGATAGTATGCTATCGAAAGATAATTTAAATCTGTTAAGTATTAACAAACATTACTTTAATTACGCAAATATAACATCACTAGATGTTGAACGGTCGTTCTATTCATATAAAAATACTTTTTCTCCATGGCACTCGATTTGCTGAAACTACTACGGAAACATATCTGATGTTTCAAATATATAACCGATCTAATCCTATTTATGATTAAACTGAAAACGCTGCTTAAAACGGTGTTTCGCGTTTCATAAATTAGATACTACTATTTATTTTATTTACCTAATATCAAACGCACGCCTCTGGTGCGCCGATCATATTTCGCACTTACATCGGTACGCCCTAGATATGTGTGTATGTATTAAAAATATTTAAAAGGAGACAGACTTTTAATTATTCTGGAAGTACCTAAAATATTAAGTTCATAATAGTATAAAAAGTAAACTATAAACTGCCGTCTTGAAATACCAAATTTTGGGGCTGTATTCGGCTCGTGAAGGGCCATGTATAAATTTTGTGTCTTAACCCACTGCTCACTAGGCGTAACTTTCGTATAAGCTGGTTATTTACTTTGTTTGGTGGCGGTTATATTGAAATTCAGATGTGTTTTCTGAATATTTGATTTATCTAACAAAAAATACTGAAACTTCATTTATTAAGATAAATCTCGCAAATGTAAACTTAAGCTTTAAATTCTTTACTATTATATAAGACTGTATGTCTCTTGTTGTTAATATGATACTGTTCGATATGGATGTTATGAAAAGAATGTTCTATACTGTTGTTGAGTCGATACTATTGAGTCTCTCGTTGCCGGTGTGAGACTCTGATTAATAATGTTTGATATGAATGTAAAAATATACCACTATTCCTAACTATCACATAATTAAGTGTGTGTATTCGTCGTATACTGTACCTATTGCTTGACGTCATAACAGGGAATTTCCTTGCTATTAATTCGTAGAAATTGTACCTATGGGCAACAATACCCAATGTTTACGATAGAGTCTTAAAAATCTTACTAATAAATAATAAATTAAATATAATTACTAATTAAGTATTGGTTGATGTCATAAACTTAAGTATGTAGTTCTAGTTAATTCCATTGTTCAATAGGTTATATATTCATAAATACTTCAGTTATTAATCCTGAAGAAACAGTTTTGTATTAGTAACCTCGGTTTCCGGGTTCCTTTTTTCCAGCTACTGCGAATCGACGAACATCTACGTATAGCCCTGTAGATGTCCCATGTAACAGCGGACGAAATGTTGGAAATTAAGCCTAACTCGACGCGGTTCCAACCCGGAAACCGAGATCTACATTTAGAAAAAGACCGCGGAAACCTACACCTACGTTTAGTTTTGTATTAGCTTTATGTGTTTAATACATTTGTAATATTTCATTGAAAGCATAAGTACATTATTACATTTGATTTGATTTTATATGAAAACCAAGCCTGATAGAGGAAAACTGATAACAGACTTGAATTAGGGTATCCATATTATAGACAATATTCCAAACCACTTAAATCAACAGTACCAAAATAAAGGAATAGGTAGAGGAATGACGCCTCAATAAATTAGCTACTACGTTCTCCTGACTTAACCCCAATGAATTATTTTTGTGAGAAAATCTTACGTCCATAGTTTGCATGACACCTGTAGATAATGAAGGATAACTATGTCAACGTATTTAACATGCAACAAATAATGTTAATGTTAAGCTGATGAAGAAGTTATGCAAAGAATACATTTTAATTTTCTTCGTCGTGTAAATCTTTGTGTACGTGTAAATGGTGGACAGTTTCAACAATTTCTGTGACATCTTTAATAATTTTCTGCATGTTTTAGAAACATAGTTTTTCTGTTTACGGTTACTTTGAATTATTAAAATACAAATTTCACAAAAATCAGGACAGTAATCGAGTCTTACGAAGAGTACCTTTTCAGTAGTAAATAAGTTACTCAATCTAAATTTTATATTTAAACCCCTCTCTTTCCATTGGCGAAGAAATTTTAAGTACGCAATTATTAAAAACCGCAAGTTCTACACTTATGAAATGATGTTACTCAAAATTTTGATATGGATTTTTTTGTCTCGTAAGACTATGTCAACGTACCAAATTTCGTTCAAAAGTCGTTTTATATTTATAATATGAAAACGATTTCAGAAGTGTAATTTCCGCGCCGTCTAGCGACCAAACTAAGCAACTTTGTAATAAGGTAAGTTGTCTTAAATCGGTTTATGTTGGCGTACGAAATATGTTGTAGCTTTTTGTAAGGACCTTTTACAGACACTTTGTATATCTAGGTGGCAAATTAAAGAAAATTTTTTTGTAGACTTCTATTATTAAAATTGTTAATTTCCAATTTCCAACAGTTTTCATTCAACAAAAATTGTGTTGACCTGGTGTAACTTACAAACCAGGCAAAGGTAATATATATTTTATAATATATAAAACAGCGATGCACATACCGCGGCCCGCGGGCCGCATGCGGCCCACTGTCGATATTTATGCGACCCGTCAACGAATTTTAAAAATTGTTCGAAAAACTACAAAAGTAGGTAAAAATCCATTCACCATTCAGATCAGGCGCGGCTCGTGATAACGTATTTGGGAGTGCAAGTACAATGATGCGAGTGCTTCGTGTATTCTCGTGTACTAACTGTAACGTTTTCTTAGTAAACACCCAAAGGCACTCGCATCATTGTACTTGCACTCCCAAATACGTCATCACGAGCCGCGCCTGATCCAGATCAATATTTCTTAACTTTTATTTTATTCTAACTTTTGTAATTGTTAGTAAGATATGTATCTTTAAGTACCTACTACTTTCTTGTTCAGGTTTACTACGTATGACAGGTATGCTCCTCGTCGTTCCAAGCATATTGTTATGAGACTAGAAATCTGTCGAACCAACTAGATTACTCGAAGATTCGCGAAACTCGTCGATATTATCCCCGAACAATGTGGTAGGTTCTCGATGTTAGGTAACTCGTATAAATACAAACGCATCGCCCGCTATCGGGGTAGTTAAGTTTTAACTACGGACAAGCCAACGTTATATTGTTTGAATTGTAATCTGTGAAGAATAAATATTTCGTCGTCCGAACTTGGCATCTACCTACGTAACAATATAATATCAATTTTGATATGGATAAACCAGGCCTCAGTAAAAAAACGTAGTCTTAAGGTTGAAGATGAAAATCGACAGTTTCAAGAAATTTGGACCGAAAAATACTTTTTTATTTCATCGCATAACAAAAGTGTCTGTTTAATATGCAAGAGTAGTGTTTCTATTCCGAAGGAATATAATGTGAAAAGGCATTATGAAACCCAGCATCATACTTTTACCAAATTAACCGGCGAAAATCGAACGCAAAAAATTTCCACTTTACAAAGGGAACTAATAGGCCAGCAAGCTATGTTTACAAACCCAATTCAAGATGCTGAAAGAGCTACTGAAGTTAGCTTTGAAATATCTCGAATAATAGCGAAAACTTGTCGGCCTTTTAAAGATGGTGAGTTTGTTAAGCAGTGTTTAGATATCGCCGCAAAAAAAATGTGTCCGAAAGATACAAAGAGGTTTGAGAAAATTCAACTAAATCGGATGACTGTTCAAAGAAGACTTACCACATTAGCAGCTAATATAGAAGAGCAATTAGCTACGTCGAAAATTTTGAGTATTTTTCTATAGCACTCGTCGAATGTACAGATATAAGTTCCACTGCTCAACTCTTAATATTTTTACGAGGTGTAACGCAAAATTTTGAAGTGAGTGAAGAACTGATTGGTATGAGTTCCTTGACAAGTCAAACCAAGGCGAGTGACATGATCAAAGCTCTTCTGGAAAAATGTTCTATAATTGATTTGGATTTAACTAAATTATCTGGAATTACGATTGACGGGAAGTAAATCTGGAATAATAACTATGTTAAAAGAGTATTTACAAACTAAAAACAAAGATACCAAGGAATTAATGCTGTTTCATTGCATTATACATCAAGAGACCCTCTGTTCAAAATTATTGGGGTTTAAAAATGTGACGAAAGTTGTAGTACCTACTGTAAACTTTATAAAATCACGAGGTCTCAATCACCGACAATTCACACAATTTCTCGAGGATATTGAAATCGAATATGGTGATCTCCTGTTTTACACTGAAATAAGGTGGCTAAGTCGTGGGTTGTCACTAGAGCGATTTCTTAACTTGATTGTAGAAATGAAAATATTTCTGGCGGAAAAGAAAAAGGACGTCTCCGAACTCAACAACCCTGATTGGCTGTGTGACTTAGCGTTTCTTGTAGACATCACAAATCACTTGAATGTCTTAAATACGCGACTCCAAGGCAAAGATCAATTGATTTAGCAGTTATACTCTCATGTTTCGTGTTTTCAATGCAAATTCAGTCTTTTCAGGACACAAATCAATTCAGCCAATTACAGACATTTTCCGAAATACAAAAAAATTATGGAGAAATTCAATAAAACTGATGTCAATTTCGCTTATGTTGAAGAAACTGATATTTTAATACAAGCTTTTCATGATCGTTTTCTAGACTTCAAAAAAGTTAAACCTCTATTAGACATTTTCAGCAATCCTTTCCACATTTCACCCGAAAATGCACCGGAATCAATACAACTGGAATTGATAGACATGCCAAATGATGATAATTTACGAAGCAAGTTTAATGAAGGTAATTTACTCAACTTTTACCGTAGCGTTGACAAAACCGCTTATAAAGAGCTGCGAATAAATGCATTGAAATGCGCAAGCTTATTTGGATCGACGTATATTTGTGAGCAAACGTTTTCAGTGATGAAACTTAACAAAACAAAAAATCGAAACCGTCTGGCAAATGAAAATCTGGAAGCAATTTTACGTATGGCGACAAGTAATGTCGAGCCAAACATAAACAAAATTGTTAGGTCAATGCAATGTCATGCATCAAAATAATAAAACATGAAATATTACATTGTAATGATTAGATTACATTATGATTACATAATTACAACAAACATTTTTGAATGTTCTTTTATTTTTATCATTTGTAGTAATTCGTACTATTTAAAAATAAAAATATTTGTGTTAATAAGTATTCTTTGTAGTGGCCCGTCCTTGGCTTATAATTTTCCCGAGTGGCCTCTGTTCCCTATAAGTCTGTGCATCGCTGCTCTAAAAGCATTACATATTATATTGTCCTGTTATTGGAGAAATCTATTGGAGAGTAAAGATTATAATTATTATTTATTTTCTAGAAAACAAATAATTTTAAATTTTACTCGTAAATACAATTTTTTACATTCACCTACCTAATAAAATCACATAGTTCCCATTAGTTTTATACAAACTTTGCATAAAGTGGCATTTATCATTTATATCTACAGACAATATCGGTTATGGTTTTACAACACTTCAGTCGACGCCACTTTTAAAGAATAAAAGAAAAAAGATCAAATCATTCCATCTCTGAAAGGCGCGTCATTACAAGAACGGATGTCGAACGACTTCGGAAAAGACGCAAAACGGAAAACCGTTCAAAAAGCAAGAACGAACAGCGGCTGAATAAAGTATTTCTTTCTCTCCATGCACATGTACACGTGCGTGTATTCGTATGTGTATATGGCGTACCATCAGAGAGAAGCAACCCGACATCAACAATAATCTTTATCTGTTGTGATGTCTCCATCAGTACTATGGCTTTAACGGTGGCGGTATCTCTCCGCTATTTTAGCGCTTTCTATTCGGTTTCGGTTAGTTTTATCGTTTATAGTTTCCGATCCGTCCTTTTGTCCGCGATGATGCGATCTTTATGCGGATACCCAACTTGGAAAAGAACTTTCCTCGCTCCATCTAACAAACCAGCGGGATCGACTCTCCGATTCTACACACACAAAAAAATACATTGAAAATATTATGAGCTTCTTGTATACATATAGATCGTGTATACGTTTTCATGCTTTATATTTTATTTATATTTCAATCCTACACGAACTATTCTTTATTCTGGACACATTTTTCGAGAAGGATTAAATGACTTGTTATGCTTGTGTTATTTTCGACGCCTTTCTTTTACAATTTTTTAATATATTATTCATATAATTGAAACAAAAGAAATATTATTTACAGAAACATTATTTAAAAGCGCCTGAAAAGTATTTTCAAACAGTATCGTAACATCCATTTTCTTCTTTATAATTATAAGTAGAGAACGGACGCAATTTCCATAAAACGCAATCGGCAATTGGAATTGTGTATAACGTCGCTCAGTACATCCCAGCGTAATTCAATGAAGTATTTGTTTGACTTACTCGGACACCTGGTCTCGCCGCGATAACAATGGACAAGCCAGCTATTGTATTCGGAGAATATAGTGTTTTGTGTTTTTTAAAGTGTTTTCATAAGCGTAGATAGAAGCGGGGTTTTTATAATGTATTTTATTTATTAGTTTATATTTCGTGAGATAAATAAAGTGCTGTGAGTAAGTTTCTTGTTTTCATAGTTTTAACTGTTAATTACATCGTAATTTGTGTGATAGATCCTGTTTAATATCGTTTGATTGAATCTGTTTCTACCAATTATTTTGACGTAAGTGTGCATTGAATTTCGTTCAGTTTCAATAACTTACGCATACATTTTTAGTTTTCATTTATTTAGATCTAGAGTATTGTTTAAGTTACTTTTTCAGACATAATATGGAAGAATGTCGAGAACGGCATTGTAAAACAATGGCGAGTTGGATTGACGGTCATACTGATTGTATGTCCATTGTCAGTGATTCCGAAATTTATTACAAAATCCGTAAAATATCGTCAAAAATTCGTCACTTAGGATCGCAAACACATCTGAACTCTGTAAAACTTTTATGGCGGCTAATATTCCATTAAATAAACTTAGCAATCTCACTTTAAAAATATTTCTGAAAAAATATACTGGTCGAAATGTTCCTGATGAATCAACTTTACGCAAATATTATGTTTCTAGGTGCTATACGAGAACAGTAGAACGCATTAGAAGCCATCTTTTAAATCAATACATATGGATAAGCGCCGACGAAACGGTGGATATGTTAGGACGCTGTGTGGTAAATGTTGTAGCTGGTGTACTACATCCAACTATTCCCTATAACTCATATGTAATAGCAACAAGTGTTATAAATAGAGTTGATGCGGAAACAGTTGCTGACAGTTGCAGTGACAGTGCTGCATATATGTAAAAAAAGTCAGACTATTAAAGGCAACAAATCCTAATACGCTGCATATTTCTTGTGTAGTACATGCTCTCCACAGAATCTGTGAATATATCAGAGACACCTTTTCGGAAGATGATAGACTTGTACCCGCTTTTAAAAAGTTTTCAGAAAAGCACCATTAAGAGTAGCTCTTTACAGGGAAAAACTTCCATCTTTGTCACTGCCTCTCTCTCCAGTGATAACTAGATGGGGAATATGGTTGGAAACTACTCGCATTTATGCAGAGAATTTAGATAGTTTACGAAATGTTTAAATGACGATGCTCGAAGTATTTCTGAGTGCAAGGAACAAATACAAATTCCAAATTTAAAAAGTCAGTTGTACTTTCTTCAGGAACACTTTGGACATTTGCCAAAGACAATCACTTATTTTGAAAATCAAACTCTCAAAGTAAATGATAGATTAACCACATTAGATGTGGCTATTAATAATTTGAAAAATATTCCAAATGACTTCGGATGTCGCCTTCGGCAAGAGTTAGACGCACTTTTTAATAGAAATCCAAATTTAATTACATTGCGGCAATTGTGTATGGGGACAATGCCTCGAAATCTAACTGCTAAATACGCTGAAATAAAAGAATATTTTCAGTATGCACCTATAACCAGTTGCGATGTGAAAGGACGTTTTCTATCTACAAGGATGTATTTCATTCAAAGAGAACAAATTTTACAGAAGAGAACCTTGAGAAAGTATTGCTAGTTAATATTAATACTCCTTTACTTTACTTGAACTACAAAATGAACAAATAAAAATGTATTTCGTATTTTATAGATCACCACTCGTTTACTTTCCAATTAAATAAATAAAATAAAAACTCTTTAAAAATACAAATTTTAAATAGTACGTCCGTGGGCAATGACTCATGGGCCTTTTGTATCCGGTCCCTAATCATAATTAACAGTATCAAATGCCTTACTATAATTCAGCATAACCAATAGAGACATAGAATAATCATCTCTAGATCTGAGAATGTCATCTGTGACCTTCAAAAGTGTAATAGTACAACTGTGGTTACTTCGGAAACCGGCTTGAGAGAGAGGAAGCAAATCAAGAGCTTGCAAATGTTCATGAATTTGACTGTTTAATATTTTTAGTAATATAAAATATTAACAAAAATCGTTCGTGAAGAGCATAATACAAGTTCAGATTTGTGTGAAAGTATCTTTCCAGACATGCAGATACGGGTTTTACCTGACTATAGAATCATCAGTACATGCTACTGGACAGATACTTTAACCATAAATACCACCACTACTATATTACGAAAGACCCGTCGCTGTCTTCATAAGAAGTGTAAGACTTAGCCAGGGGTTTTTCATCTGACGGACACAGCCGCAGCTTGCGGATTTTTCTATTATTAAAAAATGTTTTCATTGTACACAAAATTTAGTGCTGTTCTACCTACTTAAGTATGTTTTAAATTATTTTACTATTTCATATTTCTCCCAGAAACTTTGCTTAGAACAGTCAACAAACTAATAGGCCTAAGATCTTATTAATATTTCAATTAACCCTACATTAAATCGTATCCTCAAATTATCGCAATCCATTTAGAGGTAACAAATTCGTTTGTATTCGGCTATGGCTTTTGTGAAACTCATTTCATATATTAAAATAAGTCAAGTCGGTCCTTTCGCAAAGATATAAAGCCAAGCAAATCTTCATTTTGTGTTCCGTGATAAGTCAACGGAATCAGAATTACAGGCAATTTTCGCGGAAACGCTCGAATAAATGTCGCGAATCAAAAAAGTGCGACGCAAAAGTCTTTGATTCAATTTCTCCTCGTCACCCTCATTCTTCCTGGTTTATTCCTCGGCTCCCGGCCCTTCGCCTAATAATACATCTATATCGCGCGCCAAATGCTCACTCACATTAAATAACAAATAACGTAGTTAGCGAACGCGGGGTTCCTCGATTCTCGTCTTTTCACATAATATCACCCCGTACGACGCTTATTATATTCAATAGTTTATAAGATTTCCCAAACAATACAGTCGCAAATGACAACTTCAATTTAATAATAAGGACGACAATAATAATGGAAACCTCACCCGAGAGCAGAGAGAGCCAGCCAGCAAACAAGTCGGCAACTTCTAAATTGTAACATTTAGTCAAACAAAGACGCCCCTCGAGTTGTATTGTGCGTGTGTAGTATTCTGTGTTCTACGGTGTCGGCGATATACAACACAGATCGTTCCAGTACGGAGATTGTTTCGAATCGGAGAGAGAAGACGGAGAAGGTCGCGAGGGGGGCGAGCGACGGCGGGCGTCTTCGGCGTCCGACACTCCGGTGAGGGTGTAAGGAAAAGGGAGAGATAACGGAAACTTATATGACAGGGTTAAGGGTGATGAAAATGATAGCGGCAGCCAGTCAAGTTTAGTTTTGTGCCGTGGCCAAACTACTATAATACAGTAATCAAGATATATACTGCGGTTTCTTTCATTCTTCTTTTCGAAGTGGATATATGATTTATCTTCTGTCAGTATAACATTTGTTATATTTGTGCTGATCTCGACTACGTTTTTTTTCTTTTCTATTTGCTTTTTTTTCATATTTTACTATAAAAATATTTTTTACAACAAAACCCATTACAAACAAACATTTTCATTTGTGTATCGCCTATCCACTAATAATAACCACATAGAAATTTTCGCAAAATTTATATTTTTTAATTATTGTAAATTACATGATTTCTCACCATAGAGTGGCTTCTTCAGATGTTTGAAGTAAATTAAAACTAACTTACATAGCAAACTTTAATACCTGTTATTAGTTCTGACATCGCAACCGCAATTTTATTAGGGAAAGTCAATGTCCATTATCCAAACAGACTTTGATGCATAGTTCCATAGATGTTATAGTTCCACAAGACGAGTTTTATATTGCCGAGTTACTATAAAAGAATCATCGGGTTTAACCCTTGTGTGCATGACAGACTAATGCGTACGTAACCACATACGTGGGGTCCTGTCGAGACCCCATTTTTTTTAGATTTAAGGTACTTTAGGACAAATTAAAATTTAAAAAAAGTCTTAAAATTGAATTTTATCGAAGTTACATATAATATGATGGTTGTACAATTATTTTTATATTAGAACAAAACAAAAATGTGTTAAAAAACATTAGATTTGACAATGCTTTGAAATTACATATAACTTTAAAAAAGAAAATTTAATGGAAAACATTATTTTAATGAAAGGCATGGAAGACAAACCGTCACTGTCTCTTTTTTTCTATGTGCGTCACAAACAAATTTGTGACAGTCCTTACATTTTATGTTAACCTTCTTGTCTTGTTCTCTTGGACATTTATAGCATCTACCCCTTTTTGTCGAAGTGGTTCTTTCTTCATCTCTCTGTGAATTTAATTTGTTTCTGCTAAGGCAATACCACAATCCTGGAGTGCTGTTTTTAGAAATATTGGAAGTTTTCTATTTTGAGCCCGTTTTTCCATGTTTCCACGAGTTAATTTGTCTCCCAGTTGTAACAAGAACAACCTACGTCTGGCTTTATTTTGTTTTTTCCATTCAGGGTGTTTTTCATTGAATATTACAAATGTATTCATGGCACATATATCTAGAATATTCATGAATAGTCTATAAAGCCATCGTAGTGTTCTACGAGCGTATGAGAATTCTCGAATCAATTTATCCGCGTTGTCAACTGCACCTTTAGTTTCGTTATAGTCTAGTATCATAATAGGCTTATTTTCGCTTTCAGGAGATACGTTATCGTCTTGATGTTGTGTAGACAGCAAATGAACCATTCTGCCCTTTTTTGGAATGTACGATACCATGCTTACATCCATTGTGAAAGCGAACATGGATGAATGAACTGGTCTTGAGATTACATTGAGTTGAGTTGGGGTATCAGTTTTATTTTTTCGAACCGTTCCAAGCAATGTAAGTCCTTTGCTCAACAAATAATTCGCTAAAGGTACACTTGTAAAGAAATTATCTGTAGTTATGCCTCTCCAGCTACCGAAATATGGTTCAACCATATCTTTTACTACATGCATTCCTTGTTCTTTTTCCCTCACTCCACTTGGAAGACGACCACAGTAAACCTGAAGATTACATAAATAGGAAGTCTTTACGTCAGCAAGTGCCCAGACTTTTATGCCGTAACGACCAGGCTTTGATTTTATGTATTGTCTAAAGGGACATCTGCCCCTAAAACATACTAGTTGTTCATCCACTGTAAGAGATTCGTAAGGTTCAAACATTATTTTGCAATTTCTTACAAATAAGTCCCAAATCTCTCTAATAGCCGCCAGGCAATTCTTGTAGTCTTATCGTCAAATCTTAAGAATCTTGATATTTCTTCAAATCTGTTGACAGACACAGCTGCACAAAAAAATGGGCGGCGTATAGAGGAATCCCTTGTCCACATTTCACGCGTGTATTCTTTCCTGCATCTCAATCCACATGCTTTTATAAGTACACCGAAGAAGCAATCTAGTTCACCCTTTTCTAAATCTATCCAATTCATTGGTGAATTAGGTTTTTTTTTATTCCATTCTGCATAATTCTTCTTTGGTTCTTCATTTGTATAACGACATATAATATCTTTCATTTCATTTGTAATGAATAAATTGAAAATATCTATAGAATCATTCGCTTCTTCGGTAAACGGCGTCGGCCCAGGACGTGCATTTACTAAATTTCGCAGTGGCGTTTTACTACTGCGAAAAGGTAAACTATTCCACTTCAAACCTGACTTGGCAACGTACTGAGTGCAATGAAATTCTTCAGTATTACTGTCATCTGGTAATTCATCGGAATCTTCTTCGCTCTGACTTTCGAGGTTATCTTCGGACTCAGAAAGAATTTCTTGAAAATCGACATCATATTCATCTTCTATATCCGACAAATCTTCGATATTTTCAGCAAGATGGGTCAACTCTGCGCTAGTCAATGGACGGCGACGATCTAAACGACTCATTCTTTTCAAAAACTAGAAAAAACCGGTGTATATTAAAATGTTATATTTAGTACGCAAAAGCACAGATGGGGTCCTTTACAGACCCCACTTACCTAATTTAACTTTAATTAGAACAGGGAAAAACTTATAGTCAAACTATCACTGCACAAAATAACGTCAAACTGCAAATGACAAATAGATGGACGGCCAAACGCCTACTAATTCAAGGTAGGCAACTGTGAAGAAAAATGTGGTGCTGAGGTCGCCAAAGGACCCCGGTCATGCAGACAAGGGTTAAGAAACCTATATTTTAGAAAGTGTTATAGATAGAATAGTAAATGACATGTCTATAGTCAGCGATAACCTTAATGTTTAGAACGTGCGCCTACGTACATCGCTTGACATGCGCATACCGAAGCGAGCACGCAGTATGCAAAATGGCGACGATGCAACAAAAATCGTTTTGCGTGTTAGAGTACGCGCGATGTTTCTCGCCTGTTACGGTGCAACGTGAGTTCCGACGGCAATACAAAAGTGATCCTCTAGGTCATCAGAGCATTCTATGATGGTATCGAGAATTTCAGACAACAGGTTCACTTACTAAACGTAAAAACACCGGACACTCACGAGTGCCTGAAGCGACGGTGGATGCGGTTAGACAATGCTTCGTGCGTTCGCCACAACAATCTACCAGTGGCGCAGGCGTGCACTTGGTATTCGGCAGCAAACTGTTTGGAAAATTTTGCGGAAGCGTTTGCGATTCAAGCCGTACCGTATACATACGGCGCAAAGTTTACGTCCAGACGACTGTGTCAAGCGAACCGAATTTTGTTGAGACATTCAGACAGCTATAGAGGACGACCAATTTGCTAACCGTCTCGTGTTTAACGACGAAGCGACATTTCATTTAAGTGGCAAGGTGAACCGTCATAACATTCAGATATGGGGTACGGAACCATTTCATGTCATTGTGCAACATGAAAGGGATTCTCCAAAATTGAATGTCTTCTGTGCTGTATCCAACACAAAAGTGTACGGAGTTTTTCTTCCGTTAAAAACCTGTGACCAGTATATCCTTCTATTCCTATTTCTTTATTTATTGGTTCCAAATACTATTGGCACATTTGTGCACATCTATGCAATTAGATTAAAGGTAAATTTTTAGTGCAGTAAATCGCTATATAGGTACGAGTAATCTAGCCTGCTATAAAAGCAAATATTTCCATAATGAATATTCACGGAATTGACTTGGATAACAGAACTAAATGTGGGGTAAGTAACTATTACACATTAATATGATATTTGAAGCTTAGCTATTGTAGGAATATTGAAATAATCTGGTTGTTTTTAATATATTTTTAGGTGAGGTTTGATGACATTGAATGATTAAACAAATACCTGTATATATGGTAAAATACTTTGTAAGGATGCGTCTAAGGTTTTAGGATGATGTCGGACATCTTCGGCAAGAGGAAAAAGGTGTAGTTTCAACAGGAAGAAGGTTCGTTGGCTGCGGGATTGGAAGTTATTTGGTTCGGAGATTTATAACCTCAATTTTGACTGTATGTATCTGGAATTTTTTCAAAAGACACTGGAAAGCATGTGTTTGTAAGAAAACAAATCAAATTTAAAATTTATTCTAAATACACCCAAATTATAGCACACAGAAATATGTTTGTCGTATGTATTTTGTTTAATTCTTTATTCAACTAGATTAATAATTCTACTTGAACAAAAAAATCAAACAAAATACATATATGATTTTAGATATATGACAAATAATAGAACAACGGCTAATAATTACTTTTTTAATAAAGAAATCAAAAATATAAAACTTTAAAAAGGAAACTTTTGAAAGTTAGGCAGAGTATTTAACAAAATACATATCCTTGTTGAGAATATCTATTTTATCCTTTCGGTAAATTATTCCATATAGATGAATTCCGAAAGGATAAAAATCGAGTATATATCCAGTTAAGATGGTGGTAATTTTTCACGAATCCCTCCAGTGCTGAGACCGCATCGTACGACCGCAACGTCCGGCAGAACCAGAAGCATCGATATTCTCAGAGACCTGAAAGTAATGGCTACCAACTTAATCCGCAAATCCCATAGGATTTCCCGGGATGACCAGCACAGCCTCACAATGCCCGCACTACATTATTTAACCTGCGTTAACTACTAAATCGTAGACAGAGAACGGCGGTATGGGGGAACGAATGAACGGCCTTCTATAAAATAAAGTGTTTAATGTTCGTTTTCCCCGATATACGACCAAACTGGAAAGATTAATAGTTAGCCATTTTTTAAGACTATCGCGCTCATTATTTTATTGAGCCGTATAGATTAGAGACCTCGGCTTTGTGGAGTCTCTTGGGATCGTCACATAATAGCTGCTCTTTTTTTCACTTTTTTCAGAACTACAATACAACCGCGAATTCGATACGCTCGAATTGCAGAACTATAAATATTTATAAAGCTATTTACTAAAATCAGGGGAAAATTTTTTTGGATGAATATAAAATTAATTAGAATCTATACACAACAGTACCTAATCATTATTAGAATTTTGCCTCAAAAATAAAAGACATAACGACCGTCAAAAAATATTTTCTACCTTTTGATCGTTATAAATTTGCTTATTTTAGTTATAATTCTAGTATAACTTATTATCTTTCACACTACAATTCATAGCAATCATCAAGTTATTTTATATTAACACTAGTAATAACAATAATATACGTAATATCTAAATATTAACATAAAAAAAAATTTAATATACAGGGGTATATCAAAATATATCGAGACTAACTTCTTTTACAACTAGAATTTTATAACACAAAAAATAGAACATGAAACCCCCATATGTAATGTACATATCCTCAAGTCGGCTTTGATTTAACTTTATAAATTTTGAACTTTGATAAATTAATTACTGAATTGTCAGTGTTTGACGTACCCATCGAAAAAATGAGAGTGGAGCAAATATATGCGATAAAATTTTGTGTTCGGTTGGGTAAAACTCCAACTTAAACTTTTGAAATGATTAAGACTGCATACCCAGATAATAGTTTATCATAGTAGAGTGGCATAAGCAATTCAAAGAGGGTTGTAAATCAATGTAAATTAATGAATCTCGACGCGGACGACCACTAACTGCACGGATTGATTCAAAAATTGTAGAAATTAACGACTTGATCCAAAATAATCGTCGGATTGGCTTATATCGAGTTTCTGGCATTGTTAATTTGTCTTATGGTTCCACTCAAAAAATTATTAATGTAGATTTAGGGTACCGAAAGGTCGCGGCAAAATGGATTCCAAAAGTGATGAACGATGAAGAAAAAGGCAATCGAGTGACAACTTGTCGACCGTGGAAAAGGCAACTGCAATATAATCCACAGTTTTTAAACAATGTAGTTACATGTGACGAGAGTTGGTTTTATCATTACGACGCCGAATTAAAGTCTCAAAGTATGCAATGGAAGCACTAAAGCCAATCCAAGACCGCAGAAGGCGAAAACTGTGCGCCAGTAAAGTAATGCACTTAATTTTTTTAATAAATGGGGCAATATTAATGATCACATTGTATCCAGAGAACATACAGTAACTAAATAGTACTATTGTAATGTACCTAGAGAAACCGTAAAGGCAAAATTAAAGAAAAAACGGATCAAAAACACATCAACTGTATGTATAACTTTTCCTGCTATTACTTATGCGTTATATGGAATAGTTGTATATAATACACCAGCTCCAACATTTACCACACAGCGTCCTAATATATTGACAGTTTCGCCGGCACTTATCCATAGGTACTGATTTGAAAGATGGCTTCTAATGCGTTCTACTGCTTTCGTGCAGCACTTAGAAACATAATATTTGCGTAAGGTAGATTCATCAGGAACATTTCGACCAATATATTTTTTGAGAAATATTTTGAAGGTGGGATTGTTAAATTTATTTAATGGAATATTTGCCGGTATTAAAGTTTCATAGAGTTCTTCGTTAAAATTGTCAGGTTCCAACAGATCTAATTTCTGTAACGTTTTACGTGCAATTTCTTGGAAATTTTTAACGATATTTTACAGACTTTGCAAAAAATTTTGGAATCACTGGCAATGGACATACAATCAGTGCGGTCCTTAATCCAACTCGCCATTGTTTCACGATGCCATTCTCGATATCTTCCATATCATATCTGAAAAAGTAACTTAAAACAATGTTCTAGATCTAAATAAATGAAAATTAAAAATGTATACGTAAGTGATTGAAACTTAACGAAATTCAATGGACACTTACGTCAAAATAATTGGGAGAAGTAGATTCGATGAAACGATATCTAACAGGATCTATTACAAAAATTACAAAATATGTTAAATTAAGAGTTAAAACAATGAAGAAGCGAAACTAATTCACCGTACTTTATTTATCTTACGAAATATAAACTAATAAATAAAATAAATTATAAAAACTACTCACGCTTCTATCTACGCCCATGAAGAAAAGTATTTCACTAGAATATTGAAGTAATTGCGTCGCAATTCAACGACAAAAACCAGATGTGCGGTTAACCGAATGAATAGCGCTATTCAATAACTGCGTGTTGTACTTAGCAATGTTATAGACTATTTATATGGTCTATCGTAATTTATGCCTGATGCGTCTGTTTTTAAATCATCAGAGAACTCTGTAATAAAATATTTAATGTTTCTATAATTTTTTTATTAAAAAAATGCGGCATTTAGCCATGTTCCCCACCTAGTGATTACTAGTTGTAGAGGTAATTATAAACCGGCAAATGATTCTTTATACAATTGAACTCGCAATGGCGCTTTTCAAACGATTTCTTTATACATTATAAATTAATTAATTCCCAAGAGGAAATTGATTTCTGACTTCTTTGGCAACTCTATTAATGCCATAAGCCAAACAATTAGTATGAATTAAATTAGGAAAATACATCTTTTAATTAACTGTGGTTTTACATACAGAATTATTCAAATGTTCCGGAACACTTAAATATTTTTGAAACCATAGAAAATTTCAACAAATTTTTCAAACAAACGTTTTTTTTGGTTTTAAGAAAGCTATTGTAAGAACATATTTCTAATCTACATGTTGTTCGTGTTATCATGGAAACTGTATTCAATTTGATTTTTTTAAACGAAATACACTGTATATTTTTACATATCTGAAATCCTCGAGAGATTTTAAAGTACTTTTGTTTATACAATAACATATTGAAGTGGATTTTTCCCCGAAGAAAAAGAAGAATTATATTGAATTTATATTGTTTGTATGAAATTGATTTAAAATGTGTTTTGATTTTATAATGCATATTTTAATGTGTATATTTTTTGAATTTAAATTTTGGTTAGGATGTAGTCCGTCTGTCGGGTATGTTTGGTAACTTTTTCGTCTGATGCCGGACTATGCATACGATTGAATTTAGAGATACCAGAGTGGTCGGAGCATGTGGATGGGATAAAAACTTAATTTTTTTCCTGTTGAATTTGATTTAAAGTCGGGTTTATTTGATTTTAGTGTTTTTGATGTGCACTTTATTTCATTTACGTTTTCTTGCGAGTGATGATCTCGCTTGTTTTAATTTAATTATATTTTTGGTATCTCTCGCATTAGTTTTTTTGTGTAAAAGTGATACATCGATGTAAGTACATTACACATTTGATTTATATAAAATCTATGTAGGGATAACTCTTTGATATTTGTGCTTATATGTTAATTTTTCATTATTTTGATATTAGAGTATTATTTGGATATTTAAGAAAATTATCAGGTTTTTGTGAGGGAGTTTTTTTATGTCAAGGGTTTCTAATACATTTTTATTCAGGTTTTTGGAGGGAATATATTTTTGTATCATGTTTATGTTGCGCATGATCTGATCATTGACACGCGTAGTTAACAGTTTGGTTTCTGTTGACGTTTGAAATTTAAGGGTTATAAGTTAGATTTTGAAATTGGAAATTTTCTTAATTATTTATTAGATGTATTATTGCTCGCGATTCATAGGAGGTTTTTCTCTGTGTGCGTGTAATTTATCATACAGACTGTTTCCTCCTAGCTTTAGATATTCAAGATTTAGCTCCCTTTACATTCTGTAAAGGGGTTTTTTTTTTTTTTTTTTAATATATTTTATAAAGGAAATTTGTGCATTTTATTAATGATATTTGAAATTATTTTTCACGATCTTGCTTGTGCGAGAGCAAGACCTGAGGTATGAATATTCCAGCTGGAAGAAGTGACGACTGAGTTAATTCGGACATATGTGGTGAGCTGCGTTTACAAGCAAAGGCACAGTTCACTGCAGTATGTCTCTATTTTGCTCCATTCTTGAGATATTTACTATTATTTGTAATTTTTACCAAACGAGCCGTTTTTAAGTTATTTGCAAATAATCATCTCGGCAACCACGCTGCCACCAATATGCAGTACGTTTATTTATAGTCTCACAAATAATCAACCATACAATAACAAAAAGCAAATAAATTAACAATCAAGTTGAAATCACTGTATTAAATGTTCGAATTGTAAACCCTGGGTGATTTGACAACGCACTAATCTCTCCTCAAATTCGCGTAAATGATCTACACTAATGTTCCACGCTTCCTGACGAATGCTGTCTTTAAATTCTTCAATATTTTGTATCCTATTGGTATATACCTTTGATTTAAGATGTTTCCAAATGGAGAAATCTAATATTTGCACATCCGGCGATCTTGGTGGCCATTCGATAAATCCTCTCCTCCCAATCCATCTTTGTGGAAAAACTGTGTTTAAATAATTTCGAACTTCCGCACCGTAATGAGGAGTAGCTCCATCTTGTTGTAACCAGATATTACCTAGTTGTTTCTCATTGAAGATGTTACGGAGATGAGGCACTACTTCATTCTGTAGTAAATCTAAGTAACGCTATGATCTTAACGTGCCATTGATAAAAAATGGTCCTACTATTTTGTTCCCAAGAATACCTAGCCAAACGCTAACTTTTTGACGGTATTGCGTATGAACTTCCTCAGTCCAGTGTGTATTGTCTGTTAGCCTGTAATTCTTCCTGTATACTGACCCATTTAAACAGAATGTGGCCTCATCAGAAAATAATATTTACCTAATATGGTAGGATTATTATTAATTATGTCTTGCATAACCCCACAAAATTGTATTCTTTTATCATCATCTTCCTTCAATACGTGAATTAATTGCACTTTATAAGGACGTGTTTTTCTTTTTTGAGAATTCTATGAACTGATGATTGACTCACCTCATAATCTAATGCTAGTTGGTTTGAACTAATTTTAGGAGTCTCTACTATTCGCTCCATTATTTCGTGTGTTTTATATGAAGTCGTAGCAGTTTTTGGTCGATCCGTTTTCATCGAATTTTTTATAGATTACAAATTTTCGTAACGATCTAAGGTTCTTTTCACGGTACTGACACTTATAGGATTTCTATTAGGAAACATTTCGTTAAAGAAATTTCTTGCACCTCTAAACGACCTCCTTCTATCACCAATTCCAATAATCATTAATAAAGTCAACCGCTCGTATTCCGTCAGTTGATTCATTCTAGATAAGAATTAAATAGACACTTTCATTTTGTACAATTTATTATTTTCATACATTAAGTTACCTTAAGGTTGAGATAATATTTTGGTAAAAAAAGCTCTAGTTAGATTTAACAACCTAGAATTCTGACATAAAATTGAATTACTGTCTAAATGTAAATGTCAGGTATATTATTGATAGCTAACTAGAACACATACGCTTGATGAAAATTACAAATAATAGTAAATATCTCAAGAATAGAGCAAAACATAGACATAATTGTATACACAAAAGCACTTTAAAATCTCACGAGAATTTCAGCTATGTAAAAATATACAGGATATTTCATTTAAAAAAATTAAATTGAATACAGTTTCCATGATAACAGCAACATGTAGATTAGAAATATTTTCTTAGAATAGCTTGCTTAAAACCAAAAAGCTTTTGTTTGAAAAATTTTTTGAAAATTTATATGGTTTCAAAAATATTTAAGTGTTCCGGAACATTTGAATAAGCCTGTATATAAAGGGTAGCATCGGACAATATTAATATAATTTTGTCATGTGGTACAACATCGGGCGGGAAAAATATCTAATATAGTATTAATAAATCGAGTTAACTGCTTACTATTTGTTAAATATGATTTACTAGGATTTTCGATGTTCAAACGACTAATTAACAAATTAGCAATATGTTGTATTTTATGTAGAAGAAGAATTTTATATGTCACAAAATCAGTTTTCCCAGAACATTTGGAAATCTGGTATTTCCCTTGACCAGTTATTTTTGAATTGTTATTTTTAAACTTGCCGCCTACTTGAATTTTTAAAAGGAAATTTGTGATTTGAAGAAGATATGTGCAAAATATGTTTTCTTTTTCTAATTACCTTATTTTATTCAAAAAATATTAAATAAGCCCAGAAAGCTCATCATTTTGTTTTACCTTTTAACAACAAATATGCATTTTACATTTAATACGAGCTTTAATTATTATCATTATACGACGGTTGTCTTTTATATTTTGCATATAGAGCTGGAATAAAACAGAAGATAGCTTTTAAAGACTTGTTTTGCGAAGTATTCTCCACGCACTTTTGCATGCGCTCGAACAAACTCTGGAAGCAGTTATTCCACTTATTTGTTGGTACAGTCAAAATTGCGTTCTTGATGGCATCGACTGCTCTGAAGATGATTCATCGTTGTGGGTAGATTTCTCGGAGCTCAGCGATGAGATGCGGCAAACAAATGATTGTATATCAATCTGCCGCAACAATTCTTTGATCTTGTAGAGAAATTGTTGCTGCATGACCTGCTTTGGAGACAAATGTTGCGATCATCTATTTGGAGACACTTCGAAAACGGACGACTTTTATTGGCTTCTCGTCACCTTGAAACACCGATGCAGACAACTGGCGTTTATTTTCTGGCTCGTTTGATTAGATCCTAGATTCATCACCACTCACGATGTTTTACACGTTTTTAGGGATTCTTACGTTGAAGCTTGTATAGAGTTTTTTGACACCAATTTACCTTCCCCAATAATGCCTCAATTTCGTGATATGTCACATATCGACCTTCGTTGATAAGCTTGCGCACAGCATCGACGTTTTTCTGAGTTACTGCTGTTTTTGGTGTACCTGCTCTTGGATCGTCGCTAAGACTAATCCGTCCACGTTTGAATTCTCCATACCAACGAGAAATTGTTGACTGATGTGGTACTTCATTACCAGAAACACAAACCAATTCAGCCAGACATTCTTGTTGATATAATTACCTTCAAAAATTATAAAAAATTATTGCGCGAAAATTTTCACGGTTTAATTCCATTTTTCGACTAACTTGTCAACTTTGATAATTCGTTGTAGCTACAACACCACACGTATCGCACTGAAACTTTTGATTTAGGCTAACTAAAGATGGAGGTTAATTTTTAATATTGAAGTTTGATTGGTGTCGCCCTCTATATGCCAGTATGCAAAACATAAAAGACATTCCTCGTATTGTGGAATACCCTTTTTGAAGCTATGAATTCGAGGTTTTTGTTACATATACATTTTATTATAATTATTTGTATAATTTCAAATTCAAAACAAATAAAAATATATAAACATGTAGAAATTTGAAACTATATACAATAAATGTAACTAAATGTATGTAGGCCAAACAAAAGGTACAATTCAAACTAAGTAAATTTTGTTTAAAACTTACTTTAAATGGTGAATCATATATTATATCTTAAAACTTAAGTAAAGTAAAACTTGTAAATTTTATAATATAAATATAGAAATGAATATAATGAATAGAATCCACGGTTGGCTCTTGGTGAAACATAATGACTAATCTACTAAAGAAAACACTCGGTATATTTGTTTCACAAAATATATTTATTTATTAAATCGAAACATATGTTTCGACTTTTCAGTCATTGTCAAAGAGTTTAAAAAAAAACTAAAATATAAAGTACACTTCTACCACTATTTATGAGTCTTTAAAAGACTTTATTACGGCATCAATAGTAGGGGTGTTGAAAAAAATCCAGCTGTGTATTTGTGACATGTCTATTAAGATTTATGGCTTTTTTAATTTCTAATATTTCGAGGAAGTCGAATCTTTTTCCCTTATTACAAGTATGTAAAAGTTTAAAATTATTGGTGTTGAACGAATGTGTATTTTCAATGCAATGTTCCGCGAATCCCGTATTCATATTACCATAAAGAATAGACCTTCTATGCTCTTTAATACGTTCCTTTATTGAGCGTCCTGATTGGCCGATGTATATCGCATCACAATCACTGCGACTTAATTCGTACAGACCTGATTTATCACACAATTCTGTTTTTCTTTATTATTTACTAAAATATTTCCTAGATTGACATTATTCACTTGGATGACATTTAACCCTAATTTATTCAGTTTATTGGAAACTTTATGGCTAACGCCAGGTATATAGTTGAGTGTGTGAAATGTTTTATTCGTTTTTGCATATGTGTGCCCGTAGTAAAAATTCTTCGTAAGGATAGTACGTTGTTTTTTGATAATCATTTTATCTATAAATTCTGTTTTATATCCGTTGTTTCTAGCTATTGTTTTTATGGTGGTTACTTCTTTTTCGTATATATATATAATCTAAGTTCCCTTTCTACCTTTCGGTGTAGGGATTTTACATATTTATCTCTTACCTAATGTGTATTGTCAGTATTTTGTACAAAGTTTTTCCACTTTTTTCTATCTTTGGCAATTTCTCTTGCATTCAGTACTGTTTCTCCTCTGTTCTCTATCAATTTGGCTACCTCCTTTTCCCATGTTTGCTTTGGCCTCCCAGGTCTTCGTTTGGCTATTATTTTGGACGTCCATACTCTTTTAGTTTGTGTACATTCCCTCATACGCTGTAGGTGTCCCCACCATCCTAATTGTTTCTTTTCTATATATTCCATTATGGGTTCGATTTGTAGCTCTTCTCGTACGTCAATATTTCTCACTCTGTCATTTCTTGTTATGCCTTTCACTCCCCTCAGAAATTTCATCTCAATTGTCTGTATTCTGCTTTTATTTCTGTTTGATAGTACCCATGATTCGCCTCCGTATGTTAATATTGGTCTGAATATTGTTCTGTATACCGTCATCTTGGATTTTCTTGATATCTCTTTCTTCCTTATAAATGCTGATCTCATTGCATGGTATAGATTTGTTGTTTTTTTGATACGTTCACTTATGTCAATGTTTTGATTACCATTTCTTTCCAGTATTACTCCCAAGTACTTAATTTGCTCAACTTGTTGTATCCTTTGGTTGTCGATTTTTATATTCAATTCTTCCTTTTCCCCATTTGTTACTACCATCACAGTTGTCTTTGTTATATTTATCTTCATGCCATTCTCCTTTAATATGTTATTCCATACGTTTACATTGTCTCGCAGCCCTTTTTCGGTGTTAGCCATAATGACAACATCATCTGCGAATACACACTCCGTTAGCTCTATTGCTTTTAGGTTTCTGAATCCCACGTTGAGTTTTTTCATGTGTGGTTTGCATTTCTTAATTATTTCATCAATGAAAATATTAAACAGTACCGGGCTGAGTACTCCTCCCTGTCGCAAACCGTCTTTAATATCAAAAATGTCTGACTTTCTATTTTTACTGATTACATAGTTTTTACTTTCTGTATACATGCTCTTTAACTGCTGTTATTAGCTTTTTGTCAACATTTCTCTTCTCAAAGCTATTCCATACTTTTTTTCTTCCTATACAATCAAAAGCTTTTTCTAGATCTACAAATGCGAAGTATGCTTTAGTTGCGCTTAGTATTGTTTGTTCAATTATTTGCTTCACAGTAAATATGTTGTCGTGAACCCCTCTTCCTCTCCTGAATGCACTTTGAGTTTCCTCAAGTGTTGGTTCCACGTATCTTTGCAATCTCCTTTCCAATATGCGTTCATAGGTTTTCGCTGCTGTACTTAGTAACGTTATTCCTCTATAGTTGCTGCACTTCCTATTATTTCCCTTCTTATATATTGGCACTATTTGTCCAATTTTCCAGTCCTCCGGTATTCTACCTTCTTCCCATGCTCTATTACATATTTGCCAAAATATTTCTATTCCTTTTCCTTTTACGTTCTTCAACATTTCAGTGGTTACTCTGTCGTGTCCTGGGGCTTTTCCATTTTTCAGTGTGTTTAATGCCTCTATTATTTCGTCTTTGGTTATGGGTCCCAATCTTTCCTCATCTTCAATAGTTATTCGTTGTTTTTCTTCTCTTATGTTTGTCTCAGTTACATTTCTATCTATATTTAGCAATTCCTCAAAATGCTCCTTCCATCTACTCATTGTCTGTATATCATCTGTTATTATATTTTTCCTTCCTTATCCATAATTGGTGCAGGTTTTGTCGTTTTTCCTGTTCTAAATATTTTAAGTATTCTCTTTTTCGTAATTCTCTTTATTTAAAGGGAAATTAATCAGTCTATGTATAAAACTATGAAACGCTGTCATTTTTATATTCCATGATTCACTGGAATTTGGTGTTCCGTCTAACTCTTTTTCTATAGTGAATTGTATTTTATTGTTAAGAGAATTTAAATACTTGAGAAATTGGCCTAGTTGTCTATCTGTGCCTGACCACAGGCATAAAATATCGGCTACATATCTGCCCCAAAAGGAAATGTATTTTAATAGTGGACTGCGGTTGACATTGTTTATGTGTTTAAATTCAAAATCTGCCAAATATCGTAACATCGTAACACAGAATACTTTATTTAACTTAATTAATATTTGCCTTAAACAAAACTATTTTAAATTTCAAAACAAATTTTATACACAAACCAACGGTTTACCAATGGGTAGCCCGCTAAGCCCGTTGCTCGCTGAATTATATTTGGCAGATTTTGAATTTAAACACATAAACAATGTCAACCGCAGTCCACTATTAAAATACATTTCCTTTTGGGGCAGATATGTAGACGATATTTTATGCCTGTGCTCAGGCAAAGATAGACAACTTGACCAATTTCTCAAGTATTTAAATTCTCTTAACAATCAAATACAATTCACTATAGAAAAAGGGTTAGACGGAACACTAAATTTTTTAGCCTTAAAATTAACAAGAATGGATAAACGATTCGAGTTTGATATATTTAGAAAACCCACTGCAACGGATACAGTAATCCCGGAAAATTCTGAAACACCATAAAAACAATAGCTAGAAACAACGGATATAAAACAGAATTTATAGATAAAATGATTATCAAAAAACAACGTACTATCCTTACGAAGAATTTTTACTACGGGCACACATATACAAAAACGAATAAAACATTTCACACACAACTATATACCTGGGGTTAGCAATAAAGTTTCTAATAAACTGAATAAATTAGGGTTAAATGTCATCCAAGTGAATAAAGTCAATCTAGGAAATATTTTAGTAAATAATAAAGAAAAAACAGAATTGTGTGATAAATCAGGTGTGTACGAATTAAGTTGCAGTGATTGTGATGCGATATACATCGGCCAATCAGGATGCTCAATAAAAGAACGTATTAAAGAGCATAGAAGGTCTATTCTTTATGGTAATATGAATACGGGATTCGCGGAACATTGCATTGAAAATACACATTTGTTCAACACCAATAATTTTAAACTTTTACATACTTGTAATAAGGGAAAAGGACTTCCTTGAAATATTAGAAATTAAAAAAGCCATAAATCTTAATAGATATGTCACAAATACACAGCTGGATTTTTTCAACACCCCTACTATTGATGCTGTAATAAAGTCCTTTAAAAACTCATAAATAGTGGTAGAAGTGTACTTTATATTTTAGTTTTTAAAACTCTTTGACAATGACTGAAAAGTCGAAACATATGTTAGAGATTTAATAAATAAATATATTTTGTGAAACAAATATACCGAGTGTTTTCTTTAGTAAATTATAGAAATGAATATTTACTAATAAATTCAGATCCAAAACAATACAGATCTGATGTAACTGCAGAAAAATATTTTCTTTCATTTTCTTTCCCCAATACGTATAGGTATCTAAATTTAAATTTATTTTTATCTGATTAGTAAATAACTAATTTTATTTACAGCGCATTACTGCATTTTCGATGCGAAATTTTTTTACATTACTCCGTATATGAGAATTGTCAACCCAGTAGCGTCAGAACAGCGTGAACTTCATTTCATTAAATTCGATAGACAGGTATATGCTTACGTCACAGATAGTGTTTAATTTCAAAACGGGATAAAACGATCTCCAATTATCATATTACTTTTGATGTACCCACGCAGGTTGACGGGTAGAACGGGTTAAAGAGGACGGAGAGCAAGAGGAGATAGACGAGAACAGACACAAACACAAACTCACAAACGCACCCATACACACACACACATACCATTACACGTATGATAATTGAATTTAGTCGCGGGAAACAAGTGGAATAATTAAATTATCCTAATTTCGGCGAGCACACCTAAGACTAACAGAATTTCCATATCGCTTCGGGTTACATATACACACCTCTGTCTCTTTCGGGTCTCTAAGTTTATCAAAGTCTGCCGCATAATTATCATCGTACATACACCATCGCCCGCTAGATACCCTACTAGCAGTCGGTTATAGTTAGTAAGTACTGTAGCTGTACAAGGTTGCATTGAAAACTGCTTATTGGTTTAGTGCAGGGGAGCGTGTCTGTGAAATTCTGTTAGTTCTGCACCGAAGACTTTCGGCTTCCTTACCGCCGGCTCGTCGAGATTCCCGCGTTTAACTCGAGAACTAATATTTTAGAAACATATTCTAGTTCGGGGACGATAATATAGCTTTGAGATATTATAAGTTTCCAAGTGCGAATTTCGATAAAAGTCTATCGATATATGAAGAAAGCAAAAACAAAAGTGAGGGACTAATGATATTATGCCACTCCATATCGATCATATAATAATAATGATAATTAGGGTTCAGTGGTCAAGGGTACATTCCAGAAGGTGACTTAAATTAATTTGTAATGGGCCTATCTATTATTTAATTATTAGTTACTTGAGTTCTATTGCATAAATATGTGATGGCCTCGGCAATGTCTATACATTTACTTGCACCTAAGAGAATCGAAACAACTAATTCAGAATTTATATCGTGTTAGGAAACCTCATGTTGGAAATCGCTATGGGGTGAGAAGCGCGATATAAATAAGGAAAAAGTGTTATTATTTGTGACAGATGGAGCTGCAAGCATGAAGGCAACTGGTTGGCTCTTACAACAAACATATCACATGTTTCGCACATGCTCTTCACCGAGTTGTTATACTTTAAAAATTATCCTTACACCGTTTGGGCATTTTTAATAATTTATTTAAATCAATTGCTAATTCTAAGTCATCATAGGCTATTTCAAAATTCAATATTCTCATTTCATATAATTTATTTACTTAAATTGCTAATTATTGAACATTATAGTCTAACTCTAACATCTTCATATAACATTTGTATGTTAAAATATTTTAGATGTCACTATAACCGTTTCCCCGGAGTCGTTTATTTAATGTGATTATTTTTAATCCGGAGCATTGGATCTACTCATGCGCAAGTAGACGTCTTGAAATATTATGCGAGTCATCGTTCGTACATTTGAATTTATATTTCATTATCGTTCCTTTTGGGCAATTTTAGGTAAACAGGACATCGTTATATTTTTTATTAGAATTTTGTAAACATATTAGGATCGTTTAATTTGTCGTATAACCATTTTTCAATTAATTTAAGTCTTTACATTTTTGGTTTGTTTGGCGAGCCATCTAGGCAAGACTCTCTTAAATTATTTGCTCTAGATCGCTGTAGCGTTTGGTATAATTTTAATCGTGCTCAAACTCCTAATTAATCCGTATTCATTAATTAATTTTTGATTGGGGCTTCCTCATTTGCTTTTTAATCATGTCATGATATCCGAGTAATTATCAATCTTTTATTTCAATATCCCGTATGGGGGGGGGGGGTAGTACCTTTTTTGTTAACAATGACGTATCCTTCTACGCTGCTTAAATTAAAGGACAATCATTCTTGGCGCTCTCTTCCTATTAGTCCCGCCTTGAAGTAAGTCGACGAGTGTAAAACTAAGAAGTCAATTTGAGTTGATACAGTGGTATCTGGTCTACTGCAGGCAGGATTTGACAAATTGGTTCGCTTCATATAAATTCACTAGTTTTAGTGCAAATTTTAGTCGAGGGTATTGTTCCCCGGATTTGAAAGTTTTACGCCCAAGTG
The DNA here is from genome assembly GCA_935421215.2 of Melolontha melolontha. Taxonomy (NCBI): domain Eukaryota; kingdom Metazoa; phylum Arthropoda; class Insecta; order Coleoptera; family Scarabaeidae; genus Melolontha; species Melolontha melolontha. Next base: position 145,463,605 of record OW285238.1, on the reverse strand, counting down.
TTTGCTTCAGGTGAGTTCTGAGATAAGGGGACGGCTGTAATTATATCACGGCATTGTTCTCCATTTTGTTATATTACTCTGGAATCTTCCACTTATTCTTTTTTTTCTCATTTATTTAGGGCTGTTAGTATCTGCTAATAACGGCAATACCGGCGGAATTGCGTTAGACTGGTTATACTGTGAGTTCCGTAGGTGTAACCTACTAACGAGAGATTGATTCAACCGCAGTCAGCTAATCACCCGGACACAGGAAATCAACGTAATCGGATCTAAGGGTCATCTTTCACGCAAGGTAGTGTGTAGAGAGTAACATTTTTTGTGACAGAGTCCCGGAAAACAATATTAATTGGAATGTTGAAGGAACGCTTGGCGTTCTAGAACATGGTGTGCTACTCACCATTTTATTTTTTTTTCTTTTGCCTCATTGTAAAATTTAAGTCCATTTTCATACATTAATCGTGTAATCAGTTTTCTAGTTCAAATTTTAGTAGTAATTTTTTTTTAATAGTATCAATCTCACATACTAAATTGTTTAAAGTAAAGAAATTTGAGTAAATTAAATCTATATATATATTTTTTAATCAGTAACGGATTCCGATGTAATTTTAATATCTAAATTTTGTTTAAATAAATATCTTTTCCATTTATTTGGTAATCTTTCACCACTATAGAATAACATTCTAGTTTAATTTTTTTATATATCTTAAACACATTTTTGCATGTACAGGCTGAACCTGTTTTGATTACTCTGATTGGAGTATACAATTATATGAATACATTGACAGTTAATTATTTATTGAAGTATTAGTTTCTATTTGTGTGTACCACCTAAGTACGTATTGCATATACGGTGTGTATAGAACCTGTGTAAGGTTGATTAAAGCTTTAATGAATTACCGATGCAATACCATATAGTTTTAGGTACGATAATTAATTTTGATCAATGGTATTCCAACTGTGAAATAGTATTTTCTTTTGTTCCATACATATACCCCTCTGGTATAGCATTTTTTTTGTTTTCAACTTTAATTATAAATAATCTAATAAATCTTGTTGTTATTGTTATGAACTCTGTTTTTTTTTATTGACAACTTATTGAGTATTACTAAATGTAGGTGTAGGTTTCCGCGGTCGTTCTCTAGATGTAGATCTCGGTTTCCGGGTTGTAACCGCGTCGAGTTAGGCGTAATTGCCAATGTTTCGTCCACTGTTTCAAGGAACATCTTCAGGGCTGTACGTAGATGTTCGTCGTTTCGCAGTAGGTTGAAGAATGCTATGACAGAGACCGGTACAACTTATATAGGGGGGAGCGGGTCAGATGGTGGCCTGCTATTGGCTGGGGACAATGAGCCAATGGCATGCGTCGTATGAGCGTGGTGATTCTTAGTAAAGTTTAGTAGAGTTTACCACGTCGGATGTATAGCCATATAGCCATCGTCTCTATTGAGATTGCGGGGATATTTGTAAATTTCAATAGATTCACGGATTTTCCTAAGGAAATAATGCGATTCATGGGACAGAAGCTTGACATTTTTGAATAGAATTTGATGACCGGAGTTGAGTTTGTGTTCTGAGATAGAAAACGCACGATGTACAAGAGTATTGATGACCGCTTGTTTGTGTATCGGGTGATGATGAGAAAACCCGTTCAGATATCGGTCCGTATGAGTCGGTTTCCTGTAAACCGTGTGGCCCAGTTTGCCATTGATATTTCGGGTCACTAAGATATCTAAAAACGGCAGACTTCCGTCTGATTCCACCTCCATGGTAAAGCGAATGTCACGGTGCTGGGAGTTTAGAAAAAGTAAGAATTCATCTAAAGACTGCCGCCCATGCGGCCAGATGACGAACGTATCGTCTACATATCTAAACCAACATTTAGGTTTTAAATGAAAGTAGCTTAAGACCTGTTGTTCGAACGCTTCCATAAAAATGTTAGCGAACACCGGGGATAAGCGGGAACCCATAGCGGCTCCCGACACTTGTTCATAGAAATTGTTTCGAAATTGGAAGTACGTGGAAGTGAGGCACACATTTACGCGTTCGGATATATCATTCGGTTTGCCGTGGGCGGCTATAATGTCGGAGATGATAGACACTGTGTCCGGGATCGGGACCTTTGTGAAAAGAGATTCAACGTCAAAACTAACTAGTAAATCACTATTGTCTAAGGAAAAATCCTGTAAACGAGTTATAAAATGTTGAGAATTTTAGTGATGTAAAAATAGATTTGTTAAACAAAGGTTTAAAATACTGTTTGCCAAGCCGTCAGATTCCTATAGAACAGGTGATTGCAAGTATCGAAACTTCGATTAAGTATTTTGAACAAGGGCCAAAAAACTTTATTCGAGAAGCTTGTAAAACCCAAATCGATAAGAATTTGCAGCAGCACAAACAGAAGTCTGTCAATAAATAATGGAATATCATTAAAACTCTTAGATCGAATGACTGTTTACCTAAAAGCAGATAAAGGGAACAAGTTAGTAATTATAGACAAAACCGACTATTTTCAGAGAGTAAAAAATTTAAGTGCCGAAGGTCCGTATGTAGAAATTAAGAGAAACCCGTTACCTAAAATGATTAGTGACACAAAAGACGCGTTAAAGAAATGTCCAATTTTAATAACTTCTACCTAAAAGTACAAATTGAATGTTAGTAATCCTTTAGTACCAAGAATGTATTGTTTGTCGAAGATACATAAACCAGGTAACTCGATGAGACCTATCGTTTCAGGTATCAACTCACCGACTTACTTGATTTCCAAATGGTTAGTGAATGAATTTAAAAATTTACCCGTAAAACCAGAAAATTTGTCAGTTAGTAATTTCTTAGAATTTGTTAAATTAATTAAAGATTGTGAACTGGAAGCCGGGGAAATTTTAGTTTCATTCGATGTAACGTCTTTATTCCCCTCGGTACCTATTCCAGAGACTACGAAATATTTAGAAAGCTTGCTCCACAAGAATAACATTGAACCTTCAAAAATAAAAGAATACATGAGATTGACAACTCTGTGCATGACGCAAAATTGTTTCCAAGTAGGAGAAAAATTTTATGAACAGAAACAAGGCACAACAATGGGTAACTGCCTATCTCCTTTCATAGCCAATTTATTCATGAGTCAATTTGAAGTAGAATTTAAAAATAACGCTAAATATTTCCCGAGAGTCTGGATTAGGTACGTAGATGACATTCTCGCGATTTTTGATACACGGCAATGTGAATTAGACATGTTCATTAATCAATTAAATTTGAAACTTCCGACGATTAAATTTACGGTGGAAAAGGAACACAATGGCAGGATACCATTTTTAGATACTTTACTGATTAGGAATAAACATAAAATAGAAATCGATATTTTCCGGAAAGAAACCAAAGATTCAAATCATAGTTATCAACATAAGACAGCTTCCTTTAATTTCTTAGTCAATCGGTTACTAAATTTTCCGTTAACAAAAGAGAGATATGAAATCGAACTGGATTTCATTAAAAATATCGCGACATATAATGGCTTTGACATAGAAATAATCAATAAATTAATAAGAAAAACAAAAATAAAAAATACAATCCGCGAATCCACAAGTTTGATATCTCAAAGTAACCAGGAGAAAAAGTACATGTGTTTACCATGCCACCCCATCACGAAAAATATTAATAAAGTTGTGAAAGAAAGAGTTCTCCAAGTTGCCTTTCGGTCCGAAAATACTGTCAAAAGTCTCCTAGGGAATACTAAAGATAGCGTTAATTTTAATTCGAATACAGGTATATATGAAATTAGTTGAGATGATTGTAATTTGAAATATATAGGCCAAACAAAACGACCAATAATAACCCGGTTTAAAGAAAACATATCACATATTAAATACAATAGACCGGATAAATCTAACGTTGCCAACCATGCTTTAAGTACACTACACAATGTGTCGATTAAAGGGTTAAAGCTGGTCAAGGGCATTAATCACCCCCGCGATCTTGACGCCTACGAATGTATACATATCGCTAAAAACATACAACACTCCATGAACGGTGATAAAGGACCGATCCCCTTCACTTGTTTCTTTTCATTGTTAGAACCATAAAAGGGTCGTCGACGTTTTAAATTGAAGTATTAACACATGTTGAGTGCCGTTTCCTTAAGAGAGGTAATTTTTGTCGATCTTTCGTTCGATATATTTCAAATTGTAGTATAAACATGTGTAAATGCCGTTTCCCTAAGAGAGGTAAGTTTGTCGATCTTTTCGTTGGATATATTTACATGTTTAAATTAGTCTATACGTGGACCCCGTGTAAAGTAGTTTTTGCGTAAGCGGTGTCCTAGCTTTACTGTGCCCCATATGCGACACCTTGATTAGTGGTTTTACCTACTGATGATGACAACTTAGTTGTCGAAAAGAAGATTACGTCCACCTATCATTATTTTTTCAAATACTATATATAGATATAGTATTTATAGTTTCTGTAGAATAAAGACATTTGCAGAAAAATAAAAACATTTTATTATATAAAATATAGTAGTACATACCAGTAAAATATCAAAGGAGTAAGAGTAGAAACACCCTTACATATTAGTACGTACATACAATAGTTTATGTTATTAAACCAGAATAAAGACAAAATTACTGGTTTTAGTATAATAAACTTTGCTCATACCAAAGAGGTAAGAATATGTTGCCTCAAAAGTGTTTAATAAAAGAATCACTGAGTTTTCACGTGAATTTTAAGTGCGTTTAATGCTTTTAAAATATATAAAATAGTAGTTTATTATAATGTAAAGTGCAAAATAAAAATGATAGCATATACAAAATTGTAAATTTGAAATATATTGAAGTTATTGTATTCGACACAGTTAAAATGGTGCAAACTTCATGAATTTGGATTCCTAACTAATCTACATAAATTTCAATGAGTCCTTGATTAAAGTGACGTAATGATTACTAAGTATATATTAAGTAATTAAGGAATAAAAAAATAAAAGCAAGTTAAAAAAAGTACTAAAATTCATAAACAAACTGTGCAACTCAAAGGAAATCAAAGTAGTTGAAATTGATGTACCTGACGGACTAGGCCGCGTCTGCCAGGCTGCGTCTGCCAGGGATGGAATGATGGCAGCTCGACTTTCAAATCCTCAAACAAGAGATTGTAGCAAAAGGAGCTGGATGCAATTAAATTGCAAAAGTTCGCAAACACAATTAACTAAAACTTTTTTACTTTGTCGTGGCCACGTGAAATTCTGTTGAAACAGCTTGTTCGTAACGCAAGAGTCGAATTACACAAGTAGCGTGGTGCTTTTGACTGGTGCCGGTTCACTAATAATCGTTCTTGACACCCTCCTCCCTTACTTACGAGATCGCGCAACGGGTTTTCCTCGAATATCATTACTTAGGGACTATCGAGCAATAGGTTGACAATAAACATATCTGAAAGGTGACATAAGAAATACAGAAACGCGATACTGAGGCGATATACTTGATTTTAAATATAACGAAATCGTGTGAGCTTATAAAAAATTATGCGGTAAAAAAAATACTTTTTGAGTGTAACAGCTCTTTAATTTATATTTTTTTTCCATTTAAATAGCTTTGTGTATGCGTACTATTTAAAGACCTCAGGGTGGGCCAAAATGACCCAAGGGGTTGTAATTCCTTATAATTTTTTATTATAATTGTTTCTTTTTTTTTTATTTTCAGTATTTTGTAAAGAAGACTTTGGGAATTTAAAATGGAACAGTACACAATGGAACAACGTGCCAAAATCGTTGAACTTTATTTCTCAAATCAACGATCCATTGTTTTGACTCAGCGTGCATATCGTCGATATTTTAATGTGCGGGTTGGACCCTCAGAGTCAACAATAAACCATCTGGTTGCAAATTTTCGAGAACAGGGAGAAGTAAGGAACCTTCCTGGTGCCGGCAGACGACGAACGGTGCACACGGATGACAATATTGAACGGGTACAGGAGAGTATTCGAGAAGATGGAGAAACATCAACCAGGAGACGTTCGACACAACTTAGCCTCTCAAGAGGGTCGCTGCAGAGAATTTTGCATACAATAAGAATGTTTCCATACAAAATTCAGCTTGTCCAACAATTGATACCGACAGATTACCAGCAACGACTTGATTATGCAATTTATTTTCGTCAAAAAGCAGAAGAAAATCATGATTTTATTCATAATTTAATTATGAGCGACGAAGCCCATTTCCAATTAAATGGGTTCGTTAATAGGCAAAACTGCAGGATATGGGCTACCGAAAATCCAAGACTAGTTCAACAGCGAGAATTACACCCACTTAAGTGTACCGTTTGGTGCGGTGTTTCGTCGGAAAGGATAATTGGCCCATATTTTTTTGAAAATGAACACGGTGTCGCCGTTTCCATCACTGATGTTAGATATCGGACAATGTTGGAAAATTTTTTAAGGCCAGCCGTGGAAAATCATCCGCAAGTATGGTTCCAAAAGGATGGAGCCACAGCGCACACTGCGAGGGACACAATGGCTCTTTTACGCGACATCTTTGGTGAACGAATTATTTCCCGTACAAGCGATTTTAATTGGCCTCCGCGTTCACCGAATTTAACCACTTCAGACTGTTTCCTTTGGGGTTATTTGAAAGGAAAAGTCTATATTAATAAGCCTCGAACAATACAGCAATTAAAAAATAATATACGCGACGAAGTCAACAACATAACACCTGAAGTTTTGCGAAAGGTTATGGAAAATGTTTTGGCGAAGCAGAAAATGGCCACCACTTGCGAGATATAATTTTTCATAATTAAATTAAAAATATTCTCCATTAATATACTGTATTTAAAATTAAAATTTTTTTTTCTTAAATAAGACGTTATAATGAACTCAAACCCCTCATTTTGGGCCAGCCTGTATAAATATATCCTATATAATGACTGAAAATGTGTAATTCTAAGGGGAGTACAAAACTACCTACCATCAGAGACTTTGGTAAGTCACTTCCATTTAGGTATCGTTATTTAGGTACGTTAAGTACTAAAGGCATTTTTTATTTTCAAATGAATTTTCAATTTGGTGGTTTTTAGTTGGTAATAAATTACTTAAAGGACTAAACGGATTTAAATATTTCCATTAAATGAAAGGGAGAGGTGAAGAGATTGGCCTTAACCACTGAATATTGTCACGAGTAGCCACTGCGAACACTACAACAAACGCTGCCGAAAATGATATTCCGATTTAGATGACTGCGGAAAAGGATAAATCTACAATGTTAGAGGGCCTATCAGCAAGCGCGCCGACTAAACCGCGTTTCCAGCTTACTTTACATGGTTTCCGGTACATTACGCGCATTACACATCACTCTGTATCAAATTAACTCGACCGGCATCTACATGACGCAGTGGATTCTCAAAGGGAAGTGACAAGTTCGACGGACTGAAAGTAAATTTTCGATTCTCCGCGTTGATAAATCACTCAACCCCTTGTCGTTCGCCGCACTACGTTCTATGTACGTTGCTATTTTTTTGCATTTTTCTTTGTCTTCTTTTTTCATTGTTTCCTTTATGATATATACGTATGCAAAATTTATTCAAGAATACGAGGAATAACTACAAACTAACAATAATTTTCTACGTAATTGATCAGGTTCTCTATAACTCACTCCTTCGTCGCTTTTGTCACCTTTCTCTATATTAAATTAATTGACACTTTTTTCCTATCTTCTCTTTTATATCACCTACACCGGATGTCCTTGACATAAAGACACAACATATTATAAATGGAAAGATGTAATAATGTAGAACATAAATCTAAAATATTGTGAATCAATAACGTGACTACTACGTGACGCCTATGAATTCAAAATATTCAGAATGTGTATAAATAATAAATATCTCACACACACGTACGCTACAGCGTATGTTATATGCGCAACAGCTGGATGAGGTGGACAATAACGAAACTATTCTTTTTGTTATTGTCGCTCAACATTAAGATATAATCTTTTATAATATAGTCGATCTTTTTCTCGCTTATGAGAGAAAATTTTAGGAGAATATTTTGTACTTATATTCTATATAATTACATTTTTCCATTTATCATACGTTGTCTTTTTATTTCAAAGACGCCCGGTATAGTGCCTTTAAGGTCTACTAATAATTCATTTGTATAGTCGCTATCACCAAAATACTTGTTTTATCCACCTTCAACTCTTAATATATACACTCAAAAGTATTGCATATTTTTAATATTTGGTGCTACGTGAAAAATTTTATTTATTTATGACTATACAGGCTGATTCATTTTCGGCCCTCACCATGGGGATCTCTGTTATTATTGGAGATAGAGTAAAGGTTTAAATTTGGCAAAGTTGTTAAATTTTGTGTTTGTTATAAATCCGTAAATAAAATAGACCTGTAACAAATGACCTTCGTTATTAAAAAAAAACGCGAAAACCCCATTTTCTTCTTTTACCTGTAGCACCGACATTTGGCCTTGTAGAGGAAAAATAACAACACATTCTTGTGGCCATTTCTAAACCTCTATCCAGTGGTGTACTCTAAATGTTTATACAACGTTTCGTTTCTTTCTGGCCATCATCAACTATCTAATTACTTATAGGCGCCATATTGGACATATTTAGACATCTTCCATATTTAGACATCTTCATAAAGAGTTCCCTTTTCTGATTTCAACCATGTACCACATGCTGACTATAGTTTTTGACATTAGGTTTTATTTGAAAGAATAAATTATAAGATTAAATTAGGTAGCCTTTGGAATTTCAATATGTCAAACATTTCATTTATTGTTCATTAATAATACAAAAATGTCATACACTAATGAAGAGAAACGAGATATGATAAGTATTTTTTATTCTTCGAAACGAAATTCAACAGTAGCGAGTACAAGATAACAAAAACATTAATAAAAATACATAGAAAAGTAAACAATAAACAATTACAGTAAATGTTCAATTATCTGGCCATCTTCGGTAATGCACAATTGGGCACGCCTTCTGGCATTTTGTACTGCCCTTTATATAGTTCTTCTAGGAACTGCATCGAAGGCATTCTGAAGTCTGTCTCGTAATTCTTCAATGTTTTGTGGCGCATCTAATTTATAAATATTATTTTTAACATATCCCCATAAAAAAAATCTAGCGGACTTAAATCAGGTGATCTCGCAGGCCATTCAACAACTCCCCTATTTCCAATGGTTTGCAAACTCTTGATTTAAGAAATTTCTAACAACAGCTGCATTGTGTGCTGGTGCGCCATCTTGTTGCCACCATAAATATTGTAATTTATTTAATGGGATATTGTCGTGAAGATAGTCAGATACGTTTGTACGTAAAATGTTTAAATGTCTTTCTCCATTTAAATGTTCTTCATACATAACTGGTCCTAAGAGACGATCTGCCAAAATACCCATCCAAACGTTTATTCCAAAACGATGTTGTGGTCTTCTAGCCCTGTTTTGTCGGGGATTTTGTACTGCCCAATAGTGCTCCGTATTTCTGTTGAACATTCCAGAATTTGTAAATTTAGTTTCATCTGACCAGATGATGTTGCTTAAAAAATTTTCGTCATTTTCTATCCTTCCCATTAACCAATTACAATATTCTAGCCTTCTCTCAAATTATCTCCAGGCAGTAAAGAGTGACTAACATGGATCCTGTATGGTTTAAACCTACTTTTATGTAAAGTTCTCCAAACTCTGGACTGGCACAAATTTAATTCTGACGCTACTTCGCGTGTAGAAATTGATGGATTATTATTTATCTATAGAAATACAAGATTAACATGAAATTTGAAAACACGCTTTTAGTTTACCATTTGTAAAATATCTTGTCGATTTTCATTTAAATTCCTGTTGTCTTGACCATTACGCGGCTTAGTTGACGATCCATTCTCGACCAAATTTCTGTCGAGATCTAGAAAAATGGTACGATGAGGTTGTTGTCGTTCTGGATATAATTGTAGATATCTTGTACTCGCTACTGTTTAATTTCGGTTCGAAGAATAAAAAATACTTATCATATCTCGTTTCTCTTCGTTAGTGTATGACATTTTTGTATTATTAATGAACAATAAATGAAATGTTTGACAGATTGAAATTCCATGGCTACCTTATTTAATCTTATAATTTATTCTTTCAAATAAAACCTAATGTCAAAAACGTTAGTCAGCATGTGGTACATGGTTGAAATCAGAAAAAAAAATCTTTCTGAAGATGTCTAAATCCAATATGGCGCCTATAAGAAATTAGATAGTTGATGATGGCCAGAAAGAAACGAAACGTCGTATAAAAATTTAGAGTACACCACTGGATAGAGGTTTATAAATGGCCACAAGGATGTGTTTTTATATTTTCTCTACAAGGCCAAATGTCGGTGCTACGGGTAAAAGAAGAAAATGGGGTTTCCGCGTTTTTTTTTTAATAACGAAGATCATTTGTCACAGGTCGATTTTCTTTACGGATTTATAACAAACATAAAATTTAACAACTTTGCCAAATTTAAACCTATAGTCTATCTCCAATAATAAGCGAGATCCCCATGGTGAGGGCCGAAAATGAATCAGCCTGTATTTTGTCACAATATATATATAATACAATACATTTTTTTTTAATAATAAAAACGTTAAAAAAACGCATTACAGATAAACAATTGGATCCCCGGTTACCAAAAAAATGTTGGTATTGTAACATTTTTGTTCTTTGCGTTGCTTTGGAGATAATCTTAAGTTATTGCTCTCTCAGACGTACTCAGACTGTGTTGACATTAAACGTCTACTTAGTACTGTCACTCAAATGGAACATACGCTTAATTACAGCGAGAGGATAGCTGCCCAAGTTATTGCCTTATCTGAAGTAATGGAAATATCGGATATGCACCAATCCACTGCTTGCCGTATTCTAAAACGCAAAGACATACTAAAAGGCAAGTGGCAAATTCAGCAGACGTCCCGTACAAGGCTGACCGAGATGCACAAGTGCAAGACAAAATCATTTACTACAGATCACAGCTCTGAGAAACCGTACTGTAACGACATCTGAGCTAAGTGGACTTCTTACGGAAGCTACTGGGACGAAGGTAAGCAGATTTACGGCATCGAGAATGTCAAAGGAATATGGTTTAAAAGCAAGACGACCTGCAAAAGTTCCAGAATTGCTTTCACAGCACAGGATAGAAAGACGAAACTTTGCTCAAGAACATTTACTGTGGACTGCCGAGCAATAAAGTAATGTTCTCTTTTGTGACGAAACACGAATTCAATTGCATCACTCAGATGGGCGTAACTTAGTGTACAGGCGAAAAAACCAACGTTTTGCAGTGAAACATATTGCTTTTGGAGGAGGCTCAGTGATCTATTGGGCAGGTATAGGACGTACTGAGCTTTGGAGGTCACTCAAAGAATATTACGGGCGTTTGGTACTTAGAACATATTCTTCAAAACCATGTTTACCCACACGCTGGCTTTATTGTGTTTGATAGGGTCAAATTGATCCATGATAACGCATGTCCGTACATTGCTGGTATTGTACAACAGTATCTTACTGATGTTGCGATTGAGAGAATGAGCTGGCCTGGAAAGAGCCCGGATGGTAATCCAATAGAGCACGTATAAGACTACTTAAAGAGAAAAATTTAGAAACGAAATCCGCTTTCAACTCTACAAGACCTACTAATAGCATCTGAAGAATAATGGATGGCAACAAATTCCACAACATTATCTAAGAAATTTGATTTTTGGAACAGGGGAAGACGTGTGCAAGCTATATTAGGTGCTAGAGGAATCAATACCCTATATTAAATCCAACATTAAAAAAGATCCAGCTAGTAACAAACTGATGCATTTATTTAAGAAACTTGTCTAGGTTTATTAATTTCCAATAAAAACACTTGTTTATTATTATTTAGTTTCTGTTGTTACATAAAATGAAATAAATAAGTCCTAGATATTATGTTTTCTTAACAAAGAATGAAGAAATAAGGAAAGGGTGAGAAATTTATTTAAAATATTCAAAATACGCAATACTTTTACTCATAAGTGTAAATTAAAAAAAAAATTATTTGGAGAAATTTATATAACCATATTAAAAATATAGTGATATATATAGAGTACCAGACAATAAGATTAGAGGAATATTCTACAATCCCAAAAAAAAACTCATCTATTGAGAAATCTAGCAATTTATTCACGTTAGCTTTTGCTTTTTTTCTTAAAGACGGGCGAGATAAAACCTAGTCCCATATTATATCCTAACCCAGTTTCGATTCATCTACTTCCTTCCAAACCATTTAGCCAGTGGAGAAAATTTAAAACAATTATCCTCTGCAATATAATACATATTGAAAACAAACGAATGTATATTGTCAGGTTTTCGATTATAGAGTGTTCATTCGAGTAACATCCCAGCGGCTGCTCGCCCTAGCGCGTATATATATTTTTTCTATTTTGCGTTCGAAATGAACTCATTATGAAACCCATAACAGTATCGAAATGAGCTTCATTTCGATACGCTTTTTTTCATTTTTCAATGTTGGCGTTGTTCGAATACAGAAATAAATATCATTGCTGTCATTTGATTTTAAGAATTTATGTACATTTGACAGATATGAATATGTCCGTATTTTACACAAACAACGTATATTGTATACAATTGGTATACAAATGGTATAAATTCATTATTTCGGTTACTGTACATATTTATAAAAAATCTCGAAACATGTCATACTTAATTTATAAATTAACATTCTTCAACGTGAAAATGCGATCCCTACCTTCAACCCCCTTCGAATGACCGGTACAACCCCCATTTTTTTAAATGGGAAGTATGGGCTTGTGATATATCGTTGTAAAGGTCTCTTTATTCTCTATTCAAAAATGTTATAATTTTCATGTTTGTTGCAACAATTAAGATAGAATAAAATAAAATCATATTGTTATCGAAATTCGCTACAATATTCCCAAAAAATAATATTTAATGCAAAATGTAAAGAAAAATTTAAAACGCCAGAAAAAAATATGAATGTCAATGAAGTAGATGCTCATTTGCGTTTATAAAGATTTAATACATACATCAAAGGCATCATTGCTTTACTTACTTCCCGTTTAGGTCTTCATAATAAGAAAGTGAGTAAAAACCATACCAATGTGCTTTTTAGATGGTATCCATTAAAAATACTTTAAAAAGTTTCCGTGGCAACATTAGTTGCCATTTAAATTGACAGTTTGATAATTATAGTTTGAATTTCGTAAAATACAATTCTGGGAAATGGTTAGATTAACGGAAATTCATAAAATAACAGTCATACAAATGATTGGTTACGGAGATAGAACCCGAACACAACAAGAAGTAACCCGCCTATTTCATGAGAAATTTCCTGATTTACCGCCTATAGCTCAAGTAACAATAATTAAGATAGAGAAGCAGTTTCGAGAGTTTGGTCATGTAAGGCAGATAAAAAAAACCAGCTGCCAATGCACTGAGTGATGAAATCAAAGTAGATGTGATGCTTGAGTTTATGGAAAACCCACATACATCGAGTAGACATGCATCCACTACATTAAATGTTAGCCATACATCGATAGTAAACATATTAAAAGAAAATAAAATGCATCCCTATAAAATGATATCTACTCAGGAGCTTATGGAAGACGATTTTGACAGAAGAACTTATTTTTGTGAGCGAATGATGGACATGCTGGATAACTATATTATCAATTTAGAAAACGTTATGTTTTCTGATGAGTGCACTTTTTCTCTTAGCGGTCATGCTAATCGGCAAAATTGCCGCTACTGGTCTACGGAAAATCCTCACTGGATGAGGGAAGAACACATACAATACCCAGTAAAAGTTAATGTTTGGGCAGGTATTGTTGGAAACCATATCATTGGTCCCTTTTTCATTGAGGGCAATTTGAATGGCGATCGTTATTTGGCACTACTTCAAAATGATGTAATTCCAACTTTGGCAAATTTATATCCTGATCCAGGAAACCCTCAAGTTCCAATGAATACGATATGGTTTCAGCAGGATGGAGCACCACCACATTACCAACGCAATGTCCGGCAGTACCTCGATGCAATATTTCCCAATCGGTGGATAGGAAGGCGAGGATCGATAGAATGGCCAGCGCGATCACCTGATCTGACCTTACTTGATTTTTTTTTATGGGGATATTTGAAGAGCATTGTGTACAAAACAAAACCTTTGGATTTAAATGACTTAAGAGAACGAATAACGCTTGCGATTAGGTCGATCACGCCTGATATGTTAAATAATGTTAGAAAACAGTTTTATTTAAGATTAGGATGTTGCCAAGACGTTCATGGTGAACATTTTGAACATCTACTTCATTGACATTCATATTTTTTTTGGCGTTTTAAATTTTTCTTTACATTTTGCATTAAATTTCATTTTTTGAGTATATTGTAGCGAATTTCGATAACAACATGATTTTATTTTATTCTATCTTAATTGTTGCAACAAACATGAAAATTATAACATTTTTGAATAGAGAATAAAGAGACCTTTACAACGATATATCACAAGCCTATACTTCCCATTTAAAAAAATGGGTGTTGTACCTGTCATTCGAAGGGGGTTGAAGGTAGGGATCGCATTTTCACGTTGAAGAATGTTAATTTATAAATTAAATATGACATGTTTCGGGATTTTTTATAAATATGTACAGTAACCGAAATAATGAATTTATTCCATTTGGCTTATACACACTGTATATGTTTCCTATGTCACTCATGTTTATATTTTTAAATGAAGTATCAAGTAATGTTAACGAAAATTAGTAAATAATATGTAATATTACTTCATATTATAACTTCGCGGATAGCAAGATTTAAATTTGAAAATGTCAAGTATCAATGTGACCAACTGCATGCTTTATATAAAAATTAAACTCTGAACTTTCAAATTAAATAATTCCAATTTAAGCAATTTATTAATGTAAAAAACGCAACATAGAAAAAATAGTATAAAAAACTCGTTTCATAAGGCCTTTTGCCGCACTCGCTCTTTAGAAAACTCGCCGCTATCGCGGCTCGTTTTCTAAACTGATCTCGTGCGGCAAAATGGTGCCTTATGAAACTTGTTTTTTAATATACTATTGTAAGTCTACTGCTGCTGCTTCGCAGTGATAAATAATAATTTTATAATGTCCTAAATAGTCAGAAAGATACTGTTTTACGATATAACTCATAAATTGATAAAGTAATTTGGATTTAATGTGCAATGGCACTATAAGAAAGTGTACAGTGTGCGATATACCGCTTATGTGTTCAAAGCAAATTTTACTGCGAAAGACACATAAATAGCGTAATGCATAATCGCAAAAAAGTGGCGAGGTATTTTTGTTTCATTTATGTGTAACTTTCATATTATGCAATGTATCTTTTAAGTTAGTAGAGAACGAATCATTTTGTTATTCGATTTAGAAAGATTTAGATTTTGCTGAAAAGATTATTTTAATTATGCAAATGTAACATCAGTAAATATAGAACGCTCCTTTTCTGCATATAAGCACATTTTTTTTCCGCAACCCACTCGTTTTGCGGAAATCACTGTGGAGACACATCTAATTTTGCAAATATCCAACCGATTTATCGTTTAAAACGGTAAGTGTTCTATCCCTTTTTATAAATTTATACCTTATTATTTATTTGTATAAGCTTCGGTACGCCTCGGTTTTTAACAGCGATAATTTATTACTCTAAACGAGCGAAGTGCGCTCAATGTTATCCGGTGGTGACTGACAAAATATATATACGCGTGAGGACGAACCGTCGGTACGATGTTACTCGATGAACTTCTCTATTTGTTAATATTTAATATCACTTCTCATACAAAATAAATAAATAAACCAGGTCAATAGATTCGCAGGCAAAAATTCATACCAATTCATACAACGCAATTAAGCAAAAGGTTATAAATAAATATATTATATGTAAGGGATGTAAAATAAAGGCGTACCGTAATTTGATTGGTAAATTTAAAAGAACAGCGTCTGTAATTGATATCCCGAGATTAAGAAGATGAAGGATTAGTGATGTTCAAGTTGCAAAAGTTCCTCAGGAAAATCAAAACATAGCCAATACTAATCTGCTAGAAATCCTAAGGTGTCAAGAATTTTACACAAAATCATAAAATGTATCATTATAATCTGAAACTATTGTTTGCTTTAAAGGAGGTAGATTTAGCTGTCAGGTACCATTTTCTTTGCGAATAATGGCTGAGATCGAAATTGAACCCAAATGATTATCTCTCTCGTATTTTATGAGCAGATTAGGCTCATTTTTCTCTTAATAGTGGAGACAATAGTCCAAACTGTCGATAGAATCCTCAGGCAACCATTCAGGAAGGTCTTCATAACAGAAAACTCACTGCTTGATGTCGTTTTACAGCCAATTTCATCATTAGTACGTATTTTTCGAGCAAACACAGAATGACAATCTCGCAACTATTACTGGTGAACGAAACATAAAGATGTTAAGAGATTAGGCAATTCCACAGTTGCAAAACGTGTACCTAATTGAAAACATGTTTATGCAGAATTAAGCACCCTCGCATATTTACCAACCAGTTCAAAACTTATGTTAACTGTTGCTTGAAAATTTATGGCTACCAAAATCACTTGATCTGAACTCGCGAGCGAATTTTGGTTTCTGAGGTTAATAAAGAAAAATAGTAGAATGCGACCACAAACTCTGATAGAATTGAAAGACAGTAGGAGGGAGCTAATTACTGAAATTCAGCTCGAAATGCTATATAATAGGGCATATAACATGGAGGAAAGTTTGGTGCTTCTATGTCGCCAAAATGGAGGTTATATGTTGCGCTAAACAGTATTGTACATAATAATCTATTCTTCAAGAAACTAAGTTCCTATTGATTATTATTTTCGGCGCTTAATTTGTTGAAGTTGTACGAGGTGCATTCAAGTTCTAAGGCCTCCGATTATTTTTCTCCAGATTGGAAAGAGATAGAAGCATGTGCATTATTTTAGCGCAGAGATGGCAGCACTGTACGGCAGATGGAATTGTAGCGGCAGCGTCGAGAATGAGAACTGTTTTAGATACTTAAAATGTGTGCAATCATTCGTTTTCTGAATTTGGGTGGTGTGACACCAATTGAAATTCATCGACAGTTGAAGGAGACATGTGGTGATGGAGTTATGGATGTGTCGAAAGTGCGTTCGTGGGTGCGACAGTTTAATGAAGGCAGAACATCGTGCGACAACAAACCGAAACAACCTCGGGCTCGCACAAGCCGGTCTGACGACATGATCGAGAAAGTGGAGAGACTTGTTTTGGGGGATCGCCGAATGACAGTTGAACAGATCGCCTCCAGTGTTAGCATTTCCGTGGGTTATGTGCACACAATCCTGCATGACGACCTGAAAATGCGAAAAGTATCCTCCAGGTGGGTGCCACGAATGCTGACGGACGACCACAAGGCTGCTCGTGTGGCATGTTGCCAAGCAATGTTGACGCGCAACCAAGGCATGAATAGGACTTTCTTTTCGTCGATTGTGACAATGGATGAGACGTGGATGCCATTTTTCAATCCAGAAACAAAGTGCCAGTCAGCTCAATGGAAGCACACAGATTCACCGCCACCAAAAAAATTTCGGGTAACCGCCAGTGCTGAAAAAATTATGGTGTCCATGTTCTGGGACAGTGAGGGCTTAATCCTTACCCATTGTATTCCAAAGGGCACTACGGTGACAGGTGTATCCTACGAAAATGTTTTGAAGAACAAGTTCCTTCCTGCACTGCAACAAAAACGTCCGGGAAAGGCTGCGCGTGTGCTGTTTACCAACACAACGCACCCACACATCGGGCTAACGTTACGCAACAGTTTCTTCGTGAAAACAACTTCGAAGTGATTTCTCATGCTCCCTACTCACCTGACCTGGCTCCTAGTGACTTTTGGCTGTTTCCAACAATGAAAGACACTGTCCGTGGCCGCACATACACCAGCCGTGCTGCTTCAGCGATTTTCCAGTGGTCGAAACAGACTCCTAAAGAAGCCTTCGCCGCGGCCATGGAATCATGGCGTCGACGTTGTGAAATCTGTGTACATCTGCAGGGAGATTACGTCGAGAAGTAACACCAGTTTCACAGTTTTCGGGTGAGTAGTTAGTTAGAAAAAAAATCGGAGGCCTTAGAACTTGAATGTATAATAAGTTGAAATACATCCCTTACTTTATGATAACCTTGTACATTTGTATATATCTTTATAATTGTTTGAATTATAGTGTTGACAGGAAAATATCTTCATTTCTATTTGAATATCCCTTGTATTAAACATACGAGACTATATACGGTATATATATGTCCTCATTCTATCTTTGTCTCTGTCTGCTAGCATCCCTACTATAGATGGAAAGGGTATGTCTGCGTGTGTGAATATGAAGTTTTTGGAAGTCGACGGAGCGCGTTATCTGATTAGGTCTGATCGCGGTTAGCGACGACTGCCTTCGCTTGCGCTTGTCGTTTGTTTTACACATTTACTTATGCTACATTAGACCGTGTGTCAGTTAAGCGGTTAAGGTTCCGCATTGTCTACGTATGTGTGTGTGTGTCTGTATGTGAAAATGTCTTTCGGTATTAATTATGTCGCTTATCAAGAATGTCACACAAATAGAATATATGATGCGAGTTTGAGAGTAAACACCTAACATGTTCTTACAGGACACAATCGAAATTACAAGTTACAAACTAGTTGGTAACTTGCTCTAATACGTACCTGATGAAGCCACCGTGTTGGCGAAACAATTAGCAATTAGAATCTTATTAAAAATCTGGTGTGAAGAACACAATACAAGTTCATATATTTTTGTGAAAGTATCTCTTCAGAGACCTATACACGTGTTTCATCTTTCTACAGAATCATCGGTACGCATCGGAAATATGTTTCACAAAACAACAACTTTGTTATGTTACAGAAGTTATTAAGACAGAGCATAGAAGAACATTGAGCGCTGCTCATTGACAAACGCCGAAACTAACACTGTCTCAATAACAAATGCAGAACTAAGCCAAGTGTTTCCATCTAACGGTACAACCGCATCTGCACAAGCTGTATTAACGTGTCTTCACTCTTTATCGGACAAATATATGTAAATATAAGTAACCAGTGTTCATTTGAAAAGTCAATCTAGTAGCATGTGATTTACTGAGAACATTTTGAAGTATGTCGTAAATTAAAATTTACTACTTAACCTACGAAGTCGTATTTTTTGACAGTTTCATACATACATATAAATAACAAATAATAGGTATTTATTGAAAACTATAACAAATGTTGAAAATGTTGTCCTTCAAGATCAATGCACTTAAAATCCTCCGTTCAAAATTTCTGATAATATTCTGCAACATTACTGGATTGTTATTAATTTCCATGCATTTCTATTCGATTCTCTGTAGCATATCATTCAAATTCAATATAGGTGTTCGAAATATGTTATTTTTTAGATAAGGCCACAAAAAGAAGTCGCAAGGTGTTAAATCGCATGAACGTGTAGGAGAGGCAATTTCAGTATTTATTATTATACGCTCATCAAAAAATTCTCTTAATCCAAAGATTCTGCAGTACAGTGACAAGGTGCTCCGTCTTCTTGGAAATATGCATTTTGTAGTTCATCATCATGCAACTTATTGACAAATGGTTGTAAAATTTCTGTACGGTACTTTTGAGCAGTTAACGTTCCCTGAAAAAATATTGGTCCAATGATTCACCTTTGGCTTATCGCTGCCCAAACACCAATTTTCTCTGGATGTAGCGATTCTTCATTAATTACATTTGGATTTTCACTACTCCAAATTCTTGTATTTTGTGAATTTAGGTATCCCGTTTTATAAAACTATGCTTCATCAGTAAAGATGACTCTTTGCGAAAGTTCTCCATTATTGTTCATATTTACAAACCAATTACAAAACTGTAGTCTACGTGGGTAATCAATTTCTAATAATTCTTGTACTGCTATGACACGGTATGAATAAAGTTGCATATCTTTTTTTAATAACTTGTGAGTTGTACCAACAGAAAGGTTTATTTGTTGACTCAAATGTCGAACAGATGTTTGTGTTTCATTTTCCATTATTTCTTCAACACGATTGACACCTTGAGGTGTACGTTTCTTAACTGCTCCGCTGCCTGATTTTCTTAAGAGACTACCAGTTTCAGAAAAAAGTTTAAAAGTTCTATCCAAAGTATTCTTAAATTGTATATAATCTATTACAAAATGTGGAAACTCAACTTGAAAGTCTACCATGCAATCTTGAACTGAATAAATCCATAAACCATCAATTATATTACCACTTCTAAAATAAGCCTGGACTAAAAAAATTTTATGTTCTAAAGTGAAAGCCACTTTAAAACTGAGAAGCAATTTATTTAAACCAGAATCGACGCACAATTATTTTATGCACTAACTGATATTTGTGATTGACATTATCAAATGTCATTTGGATTTACGTTTACGGAACAACAAACACTTACTAATATATTTGCGTCTTATTCTATCAAAATTTCAAAGTAGCCCAGATTGACTTTTCAAATGAACACTTGTTATGTTTCGAACTATTTTGTTTTTATTTTATATCAGGGACTTTATTTGTAGGTGAAAAAGCCGGGCATAAATAAATAAAAAGTATGTTGATCAGGTTATTTCTCAGCAGTACTATCTGATTCTGGATTATGTCGTTTATCCATCCTGTCAGACGATATACAAGTGTCCCGTATCGTTATGTTCAAATTTTAGGAGTGTAAAGTAAACTTCATTTCATGTAACAAAAACGCCAAACTTGTTTATCCATTTTTATTTGTTTGAAAGTTACATATCTATGAATATGATTGTCAGATCATGAAAAAAAAGTAATCCTAAAGTCAATACAAACTGATTTTATTTAAAAAAAAGTTATACGATACAATAACAGGCCTGTGATTGTTAACGTCGCATAATAAAATGTTATCCTAAAATAAATAAACACATGTAGTGCATACAGTAATTTCTTGGAGATCTACAAAAAAGAGTACTGGAAATTGATTTATGATAAAGAAGGTTCTTACTTATTTCGTAAGTGCTGAACCATGAATATCATACAATAAACAAATGTTAAGATAACTGTTAACATTGCATTTTTTAATAAAGGATTACATTACGTTTCAGTTCATACTACAGCTTATTAATGAGTGGACACGTTTTCTTTATTCAAAATTCTTTACCGATTTTCTTCTCAAGAGTATGCGGACATGCATTTTGTGTATGGCTGCTGTAACGGCAGTGAACGTCAAGCAGTTATTGAATACCGACATCGGTTTCCCGATAGGCGCATTCCTCATTACAGAACGTTTCTGGAACTACACAGACAATTTCGGGAATGCGGACTGCGTGATTATCTTTTCGTCCGAGGAGTAAATTTGCAGGCAGACTTAGAGGAAGAAGCAGTAGCTATTGTTACAAGGGATCCAAGTCTCAGTGTACGTCGAATCGCTAGACAACTGGGAGTGCCACGAACGACAGTTTGGCGAATTTTAATACGTGAGGGCTTATATCCATATCACTATCGCAGAGAACACGGTTTGTTTGAGGCAGACCACTAACCTCGTCTAGTTTATTCTTCCTGGATATTAAGGCAGTTACGGCTTCATTTTAATTTCTACAGAACAGTCTTCTGGACAGATGAATCTACGTTCACGAGAAGTGGTGTTACAAATCTAAGAAACCTGTACAGGTGGTCATCAGAAAATCCCAAAGCTATACGCCCATCTAAATTTCAACATGAATTTTCTATTAGCGTTTGGGCGGCCCTAATCGATGACTTGTTAATTGGTCCTGTCGTTCTTCCTGGGAGGCTAAATACGGACAATTACCTTCAATTTCTTATTGACGAACTGCCAGGTTTTTTAAAGGACGTCCCACTGAATATTCGACGAGACATGTGGTTTCACATGGATGGGGCACCACCACATTTCAGAATTGCTGTCCGAGATAGGGTAAACGTCAATTACCCAAGATGGATTGGTCGATGTGGTCCTGTTACATGGCCACTTAGATCAACCGATCTTAAACCCCTTGACTTTTATCGTATTCACCTGGCTACCGAGCAAATCCGACAAAACAAGTATGAAATTTAAGCCTGCATTCAATAAGGAGGTGGACATTTCAAAAATATTATTAAGTGAACTTTTTAAATAAAATCAGTTTTTATTGACTTTAGGATTTCATTTTTTTTATGATCTGACAATCACATTCATAGATCTGTAACTTTGAAACAAATAAAAATGGATATACAGTTTTGCGTTTTTTTTACTTTAAATGAAATCTACTTTACACTCCTAAAATTTAAACATAACGATACGGGACACTTGTATAAGTAAATATTTAAAAACGTAAAAACTACACAGTAATAGGCGACAGAAGATTGTACTGTTGTACATTTAAATTCTTAAAGAAGAATAATATTGTACTTATTTAAATAAAAAATAAACAGGAAACAAAAATTTGGCGTTGTAAAAATTGCGGAAGCTAAACATTTCACAAATTATGTTTACAATTTTTGCACAGTTTTAAAGCACATTCCAGGCAAATCGGTTTATGGCATGATATATACAAGTAAAAAGTCTTTTTTTTAATCTTTGAGGGACAGGTATAGCATATCTTAGACTTTTCTAATTTTTCGTCCCCTGTAGCTTCGGGAGTTTCCTCAGAAATACCTATAACACAGGTCTACAGTGATTTTGATGTTTGAAAGCTGTTTGCTAATTTGTATATGTTTGGGGGCCCTTATTCCAAAAAACGCCATATTTTTGCTCTATCACGTAAATTTTTTTTATAGCGCTCTACATCTTAAAAATGTTAATTTATTAATATACATACCTACGACAAGAATATGTTTGTTCCATGTTAGGCATGATTTTTAAATGAATTGATTTTTATGAAATTAAATATGATTTGGCAACACTGGTTAATATTAGATTTCTCAGCAAAGCAACAGAGTCGGCGCAGAAGCGTCAATACAACGTTGAAACCTGCTTATGTGAAGTTTGGTTGTGTTAGTCGTCGTGCTACTGTGTCCGCGCGCTTGTTGTCTTCGTTGTAGCGTATTTTAAGTGTTCTAGAACGTATAAATATGGAAAGAATACATTGTGTGAACAATCCGAATAACTTTTATTATATCTGTGGTAGTTATGTCGTAGTAAAGCAGAGGCAAACTATAACTTCGTTTGTGAAAAATGTATACCACGCTTACTTTGGTGTAAAAATTGGCGACCAAGACAAGTCCTGGGCTCCTCATACTGTTTGTTCCGTTTGCGTTGAAGCATTAAGAAACTGGCAAAAAGGTAGGAAGAAATTTTTAAGCTTTGGTGTGCCTATGGTATGGCGAGAGCCTAGAAATCACAGTGATGATTGTTATTTTTGTTTGTGTAATGTTCAAGGATTCAACAGAAAAAATAAGAAACAAATTGTGTATCCCAATCTTGACTCTGCTATTCGACCAGTTCCTCATGGACCAGATGTACCGATACCTACCGCCCCAAAAGCACTAGAAAACGTCATATCGTAAGAATCAGAGGAATCTAATTGCGACCCAGATGACTCAGATTTCACACCAGATTTCAGAGAGCCCGAAGTGTTTAACCAGATCGAACTAAATGATTTAATTAGAGATTTGCACCTTCCAAAGGATGCATCCGAATTGTTAGCCTCCCGACTGTGAGAAACATTTACTGGCACCTGGCGTCACATCAAGCTTTTACCGGAATCGCGAAAAAGGGTTATGTCAATATTTCAGTCAAGACGGACCGCTAGTGTATTGCAACAATATTCCTGACTTAATTTCAAAATTAGGAAATGTGCCGTATGTAAAAGAAGAATGGCGCCTGTTTATTGACTCAAGTAAGCGTAGTTTAAAAGGCGTTTTATTGCACAATGGTAACGAGCTGGCCTCGGTTCCCGTTGCCCATTCGGTACATTTAATGGAAACGTATGAAAATTATTAACTTCTTTTAAAGAAAATAAACTACCAAGAACATCAGTGGATGCTTTGTGGTGACCTTAAAGTGCTGTGCATGCTACTAGGACAACATGGAGGTTATACAAAATTTCCATGCTTTATTTGTGAGTGGGATAGTCGAGCAAGGGATAGACATTGGACTCAAATAGAATGGCCCTCTAGAACAAGCCTTACACCTGGTAGCAAAAATGTATTAAGAGATAGCTTGGTTGACCCCAAAAAAGTTTTACTGCCTCCTCTCCATATCAAACTTGGCTTGATGAAGCAGTTTGTTAAAGCCCTAGACAAAAATGGACAGTGTTTTAAATATTTGTGCGAGACATTTCCAGCCTTATCCGATGCCAAGTTAAAAGAAGGTATTTTTGTTGGGCCGCAGATAAGAACATTATCCAAAGACAAGGATTTTCAAAACACAATGACCAATGTCGAGAAAAACGCCTGGGTTTCATTTAAAGAAGTAATTGATAAGTTTCTTGGGAACTCTAAGGACGAAAACTACGAAAATATTGTTCAAAATATGTTACAACACTTTCATCGTCTAGGTTGTAATATGAGTTTGAAAGTGCATTTCCTGTTTTCACACTTGAACTATTTTCCTGAAAATCTTGGAGCAATTAGCGAAGAACAGGGAGAGAAGTTTCACCAAGACATTAAAGAAATGGAACGGCGATACCAAGGCAGATGGAGCATAACGATGATGGCGGACTACTGCTGGATGTTAAAACGGGATATGCCTTTAAAAACATAAAACCGAATGTCCGGACAACGCAGCTTTCTGGCAAAAAGACAAAGATTTCACTTAAAAAAGTCTGAGTAAAGTACTTTTTTCCACTTTTTTAACTTGTATTTCACCGTTTTACTCAATAAACAAAATTTTTTTTTAGAAATATCGTTTTTTTTTCATTTAATATTTGCAAAAAAAACGTTACGTGGTACAAATAAATGCAGAGAATTTTTGAAATCAGCCTACCAAAATTATATAAAATCAGTTTTCAAAATAAAAACATCTGTCAAAAAGTTTAATTTTGTAGACCTGTGTAATTCTTCGTATGGTGGCACGCAATTCTCGTTTTAGATGAACGTTTCTTGATCTTGAAGCTGTTTTAAGAAATCTGTGTTATCTATCTTAGAACAATTCTGAAATGACTGATGCAGAACGTGAGCATTTACACCACTTATATCAAGCAGACGAAAAATAGAACCATCGGCCATCTTTGTGTGCGGCGACTTGTTGAATGCTTAGCACACTTTTCATCAATCGCGTCGACACCTCCCTTGGTTAGATTGTAAAACGATATTATTTCTGGTTTGTCCGTCACCTTATCAGTGGCCTTTGAATGATGCATTGTAGAAATAAGTATAACGGCCTTGTTCGGGAAAAATAGATTTAATTTTGTATTTATAGTTTCATGTAGATATAAGCAAACAGATGTAGATATATTTATGTTAATGTATTCAATCCTAGTTTTAAATTGTAAATACATATTGTAAAGTGTATATAGAAAAGGTTCTTTGAGTTAGGATATATTTAATATTGTCAATTACCTAAGGCCTGGTCAGGTATTACATTTCTTTATTCATTGTCTTGTTTTCTACGGTCATAAAAACTATTTATTTTATTACAGGCACAACCTTCTTGTTAACTCATCCATTTAGTAGTTGTAAATGTAATGTATAATAGAATAAGTTTTATTGACATATTTCCTGTTAGATAAAGTGTTATATTATTATAATAGGTAAATAGTTTGGTTCGATGCGATTCTGCGAAATATGATGTTATCTCTAACGCACTTCCTGTGTATTGTATATTTATTATTTTAAGAGTTATTTTATTTTTCTATAATTAAGGGTTTTCGGCGTATATTGTTTACTTTAATACATTTATGCCGTTGGAAACTACAGCATATACTTTCTAGGAAGAAAGGTGAAAATAGTTGTACAGAAATTTCTGTATAATCAATTTCGTTGTTTTCTCCCTCTCTTGTAACTGGCGGGGACAAAACTTTCTTGCCGAAAAATAAGTAAATGAAAAAACAGTTCCAAACAAGATCTCTTAGAGCTCACTACAGTTCCAAGTACGATCTCTTCGACTTAACTACAGATCTAGCTTAGGTCTCAGTGATCTGAATAGGAGCAAATATTATTTATTAGCCAGTTTTCTTGGTCTTTAGTATAAAGACCAGATACTGCATTTGTATTAAGTTAACGGAATTCCAAGACTAAATTTGTAAATATATTCGTGTTATTTAGAAACTATTCCATTATTTCAACTCATACTTCGGTCTATACATACCGAACTTCCTTCAAACCAGGAGGATGCAACAGGCCTTATTTTTTTGGCACATTAGAAATTAGTGTCGTATTTTGAGTAAAACCATATAAAGTTGATTCAATAGTTCGATTGCAATTTGGCAAAAAGGGTTGGGTATTTCTCTTTTATTTCCCTTTATCGTTCCCACATATGTCAGGCCTCTTTCTTTCAGTTTTTCCTCTAATTCTACAGATGTAAACCAGTTGTCAGCAGTTACGTTGCGATTGGTTCTCTGATTTGGTTCAGTTAGTCTGAGAACAGACTGCGTAGGCTTTGAGTATTTTTTCTCTTCATCTGTAAGACCAATTTCATCAGAATCTTTTCCGCAATAAACGTAACCATTATAGAAGTAATGATTTCGTGCATCAGTTAGGCACATTATCTTCAGGCCATATTTGCAAGGTTTATTTGGCATATACATTTGCATTTGCCTCTAAGCGAAACCAGCATTTCGTCGATACACATAGTTACGCCAGGAGAATACAAATTTTGTGGGTTTGTGATAAATTTATTAAAAATTTCTGAAATCGGTGCCAATGCGCCCCCCTGATATCTCACGGCTCTATCCTCAGGATTATCAAAACGCAAAGCAATAAGCAGCGTCTAAAATCTATTTTTGCTCATTCTCATTACACAAGGACATATTTTGCGCCCAGTTCCATCGGTAGCAAAGATCCGTGCAAATTTTTCATGATTCGAAATAAAAATGGGAGTAGAAAATAATAAGTCCAAAAAAGCGCGTAGCTTGGTCATATCTAAATCCTTAAGTTCAGACCTTTGTTCATTTTTATACTTGACCCTGATACACTGTAACTTTACATTGGTCCACCGCAGCACAACTTGCAGTATATCTTTCGAAAATAACATGTTCCAACAAGTAACTGGATCAGCTTTGCTACCCATATTTGCCGATGGACGTATAACAGGAAGTTGAATTACAATATTATGTTTTTGTGTTCTTGTTCGAGATATAAAACTTTTTGATTACCATTTGTAGCGATTTTTGCCATAGAAATTTGTTAAGTTGTTAGCTGATACTGTTATACTTTCTTCACTTTCACTCTGCATCTCCTCGATACGTTCAGCCTCATCTTCACTATCTGCCTCTGCTTCCGAAGCTGAGTCATGATCACTTACTTCGTAATAATCTTCATCGACTCTTTTGTCATTACTATTTTGGCCATCTGCTTCATTAAACCAATTTAGCAAAGTATTTTCAAAGTCTGGATCACCGTAACGAACCCTTTTTGATGAAGTAGTAAAGTTGCTCATAGTCAAAAGTTGCACAAAATAAACGAAGACAAAATTAAAATAGTTACACTAATGCCCTAGTCCGGTCACTGTGACTGCGTCGAAATTTTAATCTCACTCTTGTAAAAAATAAGTTCACCAATCAAGTTCAACGCTTACATGTAAACTGACGATCGGGTGATTTGAAGGTACTGAGACGCACATTGCGCTATGTTAAATTGGGGACAATTTACAAGAAAATACATTTTCGCAGCGCTCTGTGCTACCGCACTACGGTGATTAAGGGTTAATATACCAAAAGATAGATAAATACTTGTTTATAAATTGTATAAATATGTGTTTTATTATCCTAACAACCAGGAAAGGAGCGTCGCGACGTGTACGTTATAAGTATCAAGATTACGTGCCACAAATTTTCAAAAGTGTCCTAAGGCGTTAACATAGAAAACTTCTAACGAACGGGTTACGTGTAAAAATTATTTAAATGTGTTGACCTTTTTCTATTGACGGCTTGATACTGACGAAGGTGCATATTACCGTAAAGAATTGGTATTGAATTACAGCTTGAATATTGCCTTCATTGAAGGTTTGCGACGTTATTAAAATACGTGCTTGTACTGGGAAAATGCTCTACATCTAGTGAAGTAATATTTGGGAATTTAAAAGAATAGTCTTCCTCATAACTTCCACATTCGGGTGTGTCATTTATACGTTGGCTTATAATTCGCATTATTTAGAACTGCAGTAAATTTCTCGGCTACGTGATGCCCTATATTATCCGTCAAATTGTCCAGAGACGATTTCATATTATCGATTATGTTAAACGATTCCGATACAGATGATGCACGATTTTGCAATTGTTTAAGTAGTTGCCTAGGAACAGAATACCTTTCGAAAATCTCCGCAATATCTGCTTCAACTTAATGGTCCACTAATAATTCTTGGCTTCTTTTAATAGCTTTCGAATTCTGAGGTTTCAACGTGGAAATAAAAGATTTGATACTCTGAAAATGTTTACTTTAATACGATACTCCTTCAAGCCAGGTACCATATCTATCATATACTGGTTAATATAGGTTCAAATGGTAGTGGAATTCCTGGACAAAAGTTCTTGAATTCGCAAATTCGTTTAGGGGATTTTAGAAAAACCTTCTTTGTGTTAGCTATGAGGTCTGCCTTTGAATAGCTGTATCTAATGGTATCTACCACAAGATGAAACGCATGTAGTAAACATGTTACGTGAAGAAGATGTGGATAATATATCTTTAGTAATCTCCTAACTTGAACCATGGTTGCGGCTCCATCACTGACTGACAAGAATTCTTAATTGGCTTCGTTGTATACCAAAGATTTGAATAGCGTCTTTTATCACCTGCACTATAGTTTTTGCCTTCGTATTTGGAAAACGTTAGCAGCAAAAAAAATGGTATCGCCCCACCATTTGACGCACTAAAACATTTATTACTTTGTTTTTATTAGCATCCGTTGCTTCATGCATGTTTATCCATACTTTCTCATTTTTTATAATATTCCGTACGGTATTTGTAACATGTAATTTCACGTGCACGAAAATTGGCTTCTGTTTGATAATCTCCAAGCAGAAATAAAATTTTCTATTTGGCAATTTCCAAGCAGGAATAAATATGAATGGGTATCATTGAAATCTCTTTACTTTGTAAATTAGAAGAATTGATGCTATTAATAGACGCGATTCAGATTTTTATTAGTCATTTAATCTATTTAAATATGTATTTATTCAATAGTACACTCTAATGCGAAAATTGAAACCAAAATTTCAAGCTCTAATACACACCTAGCGAACAACTTCTACCGCCCAGCGGCCGCGCTACTGGCGGCTAGCAAAAACGACCATGTCTAGTAATCAGTAAATATGTTAGTGCAGTCATTATGTACAATTGAATTAGAACGAGATCTCATCAAGCCAAATTTTTTATATGTTGCTAAGGGTGGTCAGAAGTGCCTAATTTGAAGTTCTCGGCCGAAACCCTTGTGACTATTTTCCGCTATTTAGAAAATAAGGGTGGATTTTTGTTTCCGTTGTAACTCGGCTCCTCGTCGTTCTACGGGAAGTTTAATGGTTACTTTTTGTCCATTTTTTTTATTCTCTACAATTTGTGTTACAGTGTATGAGAGTCAAGTATAAAAATGAACAAAGGTCTGAACTTCAGGATTTAGACATGACCAAGCTACGCACTTTATTGGGCTTATTATTTTCTACTGCCATTTTTATTTCGAATTATGAAAGAATTGCAATTGCCTTAATATCCAGGAAGAATAAACTAGACGAGGTTAGTGGTCTGCCTCAAGAAAACCGTGTCCTCTGCGATAGTGATATGGATATAAGCCTTCACGTTTTAAAATTCGCCAAACTGTCGTTCGTGGCACTCCCAGTTGTCTAGCGATTCGACGAACACTGAGAGTTGGATCCCTTGTAACAATAGCTACTGCTTCTTCCTCTAAGTCTGCTTGCAAATTTACTCCTCGGTCGAAAAGATAATCACACAGTCCGGGCAGAACTGGGCGCAAAATATTTCCTTGTGTAATGAGCAAAAATAGATTTTCGACCTTGCTTATTGCTTTGCGTTTTGACAATCCTGAGGATAGAGTCGTGAGATATCAGCGGGGCGCATTGGCACCGATTTCAGAAATTTTTAATAAATTTATCACAAACTCACAAAATTTGTATTCTCCTGGCGTAACTATGTGTATCGACGAAATGCTGGTTTCGTTTAGAGGCAAATGCAAATGTATATGCCAAATAAGCCTTGCAAATATGGCCTGAAGATAATGTGCCTAACTGATGCACGAAATCATTACTTCTATAATGGTTACGTTTATTGCGGAAAAGATTCTGATGAAATTGGTTTTACAGATGAAGAGAAAAAATACTCAAAGCCTACGCAGTCTGTTCTCAGACTAACTGAACCAAATCAGAGAACCAATCGCAACGTAACTGCTGACAACTGGTTTAGATCTGTAGAATTAGAGGAAAAACTGAGAGAAAGAGGTCTGACATATGTGGGAACGATAAAGGGAAATAAAAGAGAAATACCCAACCCTTTTTGCCAAATTGCAATCGAACTATTGGATCAACTTTATATGGTTTTACTCAAAATACGACACTAATTTCTAATGTGCCAAAAAAATAAGGCCTGTTTCATCCTCCTGGTTTGAAGGAAGTTCGGTATGTATCGACCGAAGTATGAGTTGAAATAAAGCAATAGTTTTTTAATAACACGAATATATTTACAAATTTAGTCTTGGAGTTCCGTTAACTTAATACAAATGCAGTATCTGGTCTTAATACTAAAGACCAAGAAAACTGGCTAATAAATAATATTTGCTCCTACTTAGATCACTGAGACATAAATTATAGAGAATAAAAAAAGGAACAAAAATTAGCAATACAACTTCCCCATAGGACGATTAGGAGCCAAATTATCGTGAAAATATAATTTACCACTCTTTCTACAAGTTTGACGATAAACATTTTTTCGCTATACATTACGATAAAGAAGAAAAAAAAATTAAAACCGATTTCATACCCCAAATTTTGTCCTATTTTCGCCGATATCTCGAGAATGGACGATGTTAGGTGAAAAAGTCATACGACACAAATTGTAGAGAATAAAAAAAAAGAACAAGGAGAAAGTAACCATACAACTTCCCCGTAGAACGACGATGACCCGAGTTACAATGTAAACAAAAATCCACCCTTATTTTTTAAATAGCGGAAAAGAGTCACAAGGGTTTCGTTCGAGAACTTCAAATGAGGCACTTCTAATTATTACTAATAATGGCGCTTTAGATTTAACAAAAATTTTAACTTTTTGCAAGTGATAAATAAATGAATACATGTTTTTTATCCCGATATCAAATACATCTTCATTTTACCCTTCCAGCGCATGTTTGTAACGCAGTATATTAAACTAAATCTAATTTAAAACGCAAAATTCATACTGCCATGACGTGACTAACTGCCCTGTTCATTTTATTTTGATACACTTTGTCATAAATTTAAAGTTACCCAAACCGCAATTAAAAATTAAAAAAAGGACTTCACGATAGCACTTCACAAACTGCAACTCAAAACTATCACAAAACCACACGAACATATGCATAAATTATAATTCAAATTGCCCACGTACGTACATCATACATATAAATCGCTTTTTCTCGCAATTTAATAACAAAGTTTTAACTACTAGATACCCACCGAACAAACTAAACTGACCTCCAAACAGAAACGAAACATTATTCACTCTCTGCTTTGTGGAAAATGTGCAACGTAAAACGCATTCTGTCTGTATATATGTAATGTTTATGCTAGCTTAAGATAATTGTTAATTTATTCATGACTGCAGTAATCCCGGGAGATTTTACGTGACGTCACTGGAGCCAATTACTGGAATATCCTTTGACCGCGCGATTAGATTAGGCGCGGGCAATTACAATTACCAAAACAAAAAAAAAGTTAAAACCGTCCTGAATTTAAAAAACACAGAGAGGGCGCGCTCTACGACAGCGTGAGGTATTAGCTTTTATTTGTACTCGTTTTTAAAAACAGAGTTAATACCAGTGGTGGAATATGCATAAAAATCTAACTGAAGATATTTTCGTTTTTAAATTTTTAAATGTTTTGAAATTATTTAATTCGGAGAGTACGTCTGATTCTTCTGAATATATCATATGTGGAAAAAGGCGTTGATAAACAAAAGCATTAATAATATAGAAATTTCGATTATTAAAATTACGAAGAAAACCTTTAGTTTTTGTAGAACTAAATCAGAAACTGTATATATGTAGATTCTCTGACAATACATATACGATGTGTCCGAGATAAAGAGGGCCACTATGGGTATCTCGGAAACCTTGAGATACAGATTTGGTTAAATGGGAGAAAAGTTGCGTAATCAAAGGTCTAAGAAATTGGCGTTAAGATTTTCCTGAAAACCTTTTTAGTTTTTGAGAAATTTTGGAAAAATTGAATTTTTCGATTTTACAAACAATTTTTTCTTGGCGTTAATATTTGCTCTAGAGCAAAACCAATGACACTTCTCCGCGGCAACTTTTAATGCTGTTTAAAATGACGTTGTTAGTTTTTTAATCCAAAGTTCGCCTTTGCGGAACCATCATAAACTTATTTTTTTTAAATACGGGCCTGATGTGTTTATATTATATTCTGAAAACTCATTTTATTGCGAATTCAACGGCCTATCATACTTTATCATTTAATTGCGGTTTCGTCATTTTTTCGATCTTAATCAAGAAAATTTCTAGTACGGACCTGTACCAATTTTTTTTATTTTTTAAGAATAAATGATTTGTTATGTTCATTAACAGTTTATTTCATTTACATATTTAATAGCAATCCAATGGCTACATTTAAAAACAAAGAACAAAACAAATTGAATAAACAGAAGACATAAAAAGTAAAATACAACAACAAACGAATATGAACAAAACAACTAAGTTTAAAGCATATGTTCGAAAAGATTTCCATTATTTTCCAGGCACAAATAGCACCTTCTCACCGTCGATTCTAACACTCTAATAAGCATTTGTGGAGTAATATTGGCAAATGCTTCCAGAACTAACCCCCTCAGTTCTTAATCTGTTGCAAAATTTTGCTGATAAACATGATTCTTAACGAATCCCCATACGAAGAAATCAAGCGAAGTTATATCGGGTGAACGCGCTGGCCAGGGTGTTTCCGAATGCGTGCTAATGATTTTCTCTAGAAATCTCATTGAAAAATATTCCCGAACGGCTCTAGAATTATATGCACGTGCACCATATTGCTATATCCAAGAGTTATGAATCATTTCTACGAGAGCATCCTCTAAATCGTTTTTTAGCAAATTTAGATAACGCTCTGATGTTAAGGTATGGTGGTTAATAAACGGTCCTACAATCGTTGTACCGAAAATACCAGTCCACATATTAAAACCAAAACGGTGTTGATGCCTTGACGTTTTGTTTAAACGTGGATTGGTTTCAGACTAATAATGGACATTTCGTCTATTGAAAATGCCATAATTCGTAATTATACTCTCATCAAATCATATTATTTGATAAGGAAAATTCATATTCTCTTGTGTACCATCACAAAATGAGCGACGTCGTTCTAAATCACCTGGTCTAAGTCCTTGACAAATTCTGTACTTGTACGGATGTAATTTTTGTTTTTTTTTTAACACCATGTGTCGTTGATTTTGGTGTACCAATATTTTGTTCAATCCGCCGTACTGATGTACCGGGAGCCTCAGTTACGGCCAACAGAACATTTTCTACGGTTTCCTCATTGCCCGGTTTTCGTCGGGAAACTACAGGTTTTCTAAAAGAACTATATGCTTTAAGGTTTGCCACTAATTTTCTAAAAATCCTTTTATTTGGCTGCCTTCTTTCAGGATACTTCTGCAAATACATACACTTTGTAACAGAACAATTTTGGTTGGATGAAATGAAACATGCCACCATGTCAAACTTTTCTTCGTTAGAAAACATAATTATTAGAAAAAAAATTAAATTATTGCACAAAAAATTAAGCACCAAACTAATGTGTCAAAAAACCAACGCAACTGTCAATCCAAATACAACAGTACCACATTTGCTTTCCAAAGCTTGCTTTCACCTTGGTGATAATGGCGTATCATACATTTGGAAAACGCAAAAAATCGAAAAAATGACGCAACCGCAATTAAATGATAAAGTAACGGGTGTTCATTTGAAAAGTCAATCTAGTAGCATATGATTTCAGTAAATCACATCCTACTAGATTGGCTATTGACTAGGTTGAACATTTTGAAGTATGTCGTAAATTAAAATTTACTACTTAACCTACGAAGTCGTATATTTTGACAGTTTCATACATACAAATAAATAACAAATGTGATTGACATTATCAAATGTCATTTGGATTTACGTTTACGGAACAACAAACACATACTAATATATATGCGCCTTATTCTATCAAAATTTCAAAGTAACCTAGATTGACTTTTCAAATGAACACACGTTATGATAGGTCGTGGAATTTGCAATAAAAAGGGTTTTCAGAATCTAATATAAACACATCAGGGCCGTATTTAAAAAAATTAAGTTTATGATGATTCCGCAAAGACGAATCGTTGGATTAAAAAACTAACAAAGCCACCTTAAACAGCATTAAAAGTTACTGTAGAGAAGTGTCATTGGTTTTGCTCTAGGTTAAATATTAACGCCAGGAAAAAATAGTTTGTAAAATCGAAAAATTCAATTTTTTCAAAATTTCTCAAAAGCTAAAAAATTTTTCAGAAAAATCTAAACGCCAATTTCTTAGACCTTGGATTACGCAACTTTTCTCCTATTTAACCAAATCTGTATCTCTTAAGGTTTCCGAGATCCTCATAGTGGCCCTCTTTATCTCGGACACATCGTATACTGTGTTCAGGCAAAAAGAAATTCAAAAAATTAGTTGCGTAGGTTTAAGTAAGTAAAATTAAAGATTCGGAAATAGTTTGAAATATTTACGTTCATAAAATTTTTGATATATTGATAGTTATGTTGTAATTCATTGTAGTAGCTCTATACATATAGTGTATGTATGTAGACGAACACCAGTTCAAATACGCACACTAGCTCAGCGACAAAACAACCGTCGTGTTATAAGCGTTCGTAGGTGTGTGTATGTGTGCACGATTTTGCCCATTATGCCGGCGTTATGAACCAGAAGTACCGATAGCGCCACAAAGGAAATGACGTCACACGCCCATTGACTGCTCTCTCTATGTGTGCTGGATTGATTCCTAATCGATCACCAATACGACCTGTCAGTTCTCGACATTCGAACCGCTTATCTTTATAAATGACGCTTGATGTTTTTATAATGGTGCTCGGGATCATCGCCATGCCGATGCTGTTCGCTTATCTCTCGTTTTTCGGGCTTTTAATACACACACATATTATCACTTTATTACGGAGAACGGCATCATCATCATCATAATCATAATCGCTAGTTGTGGAGAGAAGAAAAAATATATTCGGGCTGTTTAACCCTGCGAATATTTTTCGATATCTGTGTTCGTTATTAGTCGATTTATGCGAATCTGTTTTCGTATTTATAGACGGAATCTTATGAAAGGAAAAATATAGAAAACGACTTTTTGTTTCAATTTTAAATTATTTATTTTTTTCTAATTGTATCGAGTGTCCAAAAAATTGCCTCAGAATTCAATTAAAAAATTTTACTCTTGTCAAGTAGCTGTCAGCCGTATTAATATCGGGTCCTTCAATAGGTATGACCTATTTTAAATAGGTGACTGTGACTAGTAGTATATGTTAATTGTTGTCATTTTGTTGTCAAACTGTAGCGCAATATATGCAGTGTTATGTAAAATGAACAGCATAATTTGAAACATACTTGAGTGGGTACAACCCACCAATTTTGTATAATACAAAAGTATTTTTAATAATATAAAATATTACTAAAAATGGGGGTATGAAGAACACAATACAAGTTCATATATTTGTGAATGTATCTTCTCCAAAGACGCAGATACGTATTTCACATTTCTACATGATCGTCGGTGCGCCCCTGTTGGAGAAGAGACACATTCAACAAAACATAACTACCTTACTATCTACCAGAAATTATTAAGACAGAGCGTGAAAGAATATTCAGCGCTGTCTATATAATAGCCACAGACCTAGCAAGGTGTTTTTATAGTCGGTAACATACCTATCTATAAAAACTGTATTCTCGTGTCTTCACAACTTGTTCGGCGTGAACCGACTGTGTATTAAAGGCATCATTGCCGAAACATGTAGGGTTGTTTTAAATATATATACTTTGAAGTAATAAACCAGACCTTTAATCGCAGACTTATTAAGTTTACCATATCATACCAAGGTCACGAAAATATTATATATTATATACATATATATATATATATATATATATATATATATATATATATATATAGGGTAAACTTAATAAGTCGGCGATTAAAATAATTAAAAAATAGAAATTATTATTATTTATATTTTTTATATCCTTGACAAAGGCATCATTGCCGAAACATGTAGGGTTGTTTTAAATATATATACTTTGAAGTAATAAACCAGACCTTTAATCGCCGACTTATTAAGTTTACCTTATCATACCAAGGTCACGAAAATATTATATATATATATATATATATATAATATATATACTTTGAAGGTTTACCTTATATATATATATATATATATATATATATATATATATATATTGTTGTGATACGTACAGCTTGGTTATTTCAGCTAACTGTAGCTGAGAAGGTAGAAATTAACATAAGAGAAACATCCTATTGAATAACTGCATTTGGTGGACACAACTTGTAAAATTAGTGTCGAAATGTTAATAAATTAATGTCACAACTTTGTATATTTCAGAATAAATTATATTTATTTCAAAATTTACTTTTTATATTCTTAATTTTCATTTTTGTCATTCAAGTCAATTACGAGAAATTAAAAAAAAAGATATTGAATTTATTTCCATTTGAATTTTATATCGATACTAACTGAACACGCCCATTTTTCAAACATAGAAAAACCACGAACAGATTATATTTATATTCAAACTTGTAACCTAACCTAACATTTAAAAGCAATTCATATATGCATGCAATTCAAATACATATTAATTTTATTTTTCCATAAAAATCATTATTACATTTACAATTTAATTAAAATAATTTTTGCTTTCTAAAAAGGCTTTGGTAAAAATAAAGGAAGGTTGGCGTCAGTATTAGAAATTGCGTAGCGTTGTATCGAAATTATAGTTCTCCGTTTTTAAAATTTATTAATTCTGGGGCCTTATACATTGTCACATGCTATTTCGAACAGACCGGATAATTGTTATTATCATTATAATTATTATACCGAAGAACATTAAAAATAACTCTCTTCTCAGCCATTTTCAATATATATACATAATTAACTCCCTTTGGTATCTAGAGGTGCAAGGGTTACAACTTGTACACTAATTTTTTATAAGCTTTGTCTCTTCTTTTCGATTTTGAGCGCTTTTGAAGATTTTGTTTTTCTTTTTTAAAATTTATCAGTTGTATTATTTATTTCAAGTTTCTCTTGGCCCACGTCTCTTCCTCTTGAACGGTGCCTTACGTTCCCAAATTCTCTTGACAGGTGCTGTTTAATCTTTAGAGGTGCCTTTACCAACCGAGTTGTCGTTGTCTTATACATTCTTCAAGATTTTATTTTAAATGTTGAGTTGTTACTAAAATAATTTCACAATTTTATTAATAATTTCATGACGTCAGACAAGTGTGAGATAACCGTTCTAAAGAAAGCAATTGTTACGTAACTACACAAATTCCGATTTCAATTTCCTTTCAATTGAAAGAGTACGCGACCTTGTGGAAATAAGAAATCTAAAATCTCATTAAACGTCATCCAAATAACCATCGTTTTTTTTTAAATTTACCTCGTTTTTCTAAATGTTTATTTGATATTATTTATTAAAACAAAAAAAAGATAGATACCGAGAAGCAGAATACATTAAATATTCCATTCCACGCGAAAATACATTCCATCAATTTCTGCACAAATATAAACAGGAAATAAATCTCCTTAACAATTTAAGATAGAAGCGTCGTTAAGAGGAGGATGTAGACTCCAGTAATTGAAAGAACCTCCGCTCTCCTGTAGCAAGTCGGCGCTCCGAAGTTGCCTAATTTCCGGAATGAGACAAGATTTTTATATTTTTAGGATTCCTTTTTAATTTTTTACAGGGTTATTTACGCAGCTAACATTCCGTTCATTTATATTTAATAGAATGAAAAATCGGAAAATGACAAATATGGAAGGAGGAAACTTAAGCGAAATAATTCAGGATGTAATCTAGGAATTAAATACTGACATGCTTCATATTTTAAATTAGTTGCAAATAAGATCTAGACACAAACACATAAGCGTATTCAGTTAATGCAAGGCATGATAATAGTATATTACGTAGCAAGAGTTGTAAGTAACCCATTACGCACGAAATGAAAAAGTTTACGCACGAAGCCGCGCAGCGGCTAGTGCGTAAATTTCACGAGTGCGTAATGGGCTTACAACTCGTGTAACGTACTATACTTTTTCTACGCCCACTCATTTTCTTCTATTAAATAAAAGACATCGCAATTATTTAAACTTTATTATAATAGTTGTTAATAACAATTGAACAATTATTGTAAATCGATTGTGCCTTATTTCTTAATGGTGATGAACGGTTATTTATAATTGTAGTACTGCACGGTACATCAGAAGACGAAGATTGATAATAATTGGTAATCGCCTCCGATATTCGTAATGCGTTGTCATTTTTATTTTTAAGAGATTGATTCATAAAGCCTTCCGCCACTGTAGAAGATTGCCAGCCACCAAGTCGCTTTAATGATAGCATATCACCTCCTGCATCAACTAACATAGTGGCTGATGATCTCCTAAAACAATGGCCAGTATATTGCTTTGGTTCCGGCAGTTCAAGATATTCAGCAATTTTACGTGGTGTACTACCGATTGTGTTTATCCCCACAACCTGTTTCATGCATTTTCCATTTCTGTAATTAAGAAATAAAGGAAGTTTCATTTCAGCATGACGCAAATTCATGTATTTTTGACATGTGATATAAAACGTTTCTGGTACTACAAATGAACGTCTCGTTTTAGTTTTAGAATCTGGAATATCAAGTATCAAGGATTTTTCCGTGTCCTGAATGTGTTCCATTTTTATATTTCTAAGTTCTTGTTTACGGCAAGCCCCGCTTAATCCAATAATGAGGATAACCTGAAAACAAAAAAACAAAAACTCATTTTTATGTGAAGATAACTATACAACATTTTAATTCTTTACCTTTGACAACAAATGTTTATCGTCTAGGGCATCTTTCAGAAACTTATTAATTTGTTCTGTAGAAAGAATTTTCGAGTTTTACTTCTAAATCCATCCGACTTCCGCTTCAGTAGGGCGATTGGTTTTGGATAATCTGCTATGTTAATGTTATTATTAATGTTTAGTGTAGTTCTTAGCATCGAATAAATGGCCCATGGAGAAGTGGCTTCATAGTTTTTGATAATTCTTCAAAATACGCAAGTAAAACATTCTCCGAAAAGGATTTAACGTTATGCTTGTGTCGCCAATCCATTAATTTTATATAGGTAATTTCGTACCCTTCTTTGGATTTTAGCGGTAACAAATTATATGTGTCAGCTTGAGCTTTTTCTAAAATCTCCGGTGGAGTGCTCATAATTTCATAACTTTCACTACTATCAGACATATTCGTAGAGAAAGTTGAGAAAATGTCGGATACAATAATATTTTGTTAAAGAAATTGACAATATAAATGACATGACATTTATTTCCATAGCATGTTACTTAAGAAAACGTGTCCTATTTTTAAAGAAATTGCATAATGTGCTGTCTACATTTAGGGGCATCACTCTTTAAATCCAAAATATATCTCGCTAATGCTAAAAGTTTTTATGTTTTTCAATTGACTAAATTTGACTAATTTAGACCAAATAAAGTTTTACGTAGATAAAAATTTGATTGCAATTTGATTAAACCAAGAAGTTTAAGTTTTCTTCTCAAAACGCACGTGTATGTTATGAGATCTCATTACGTGCATGTTATTGTTAAATGTCATTTACAAGGAATGTTGACAGTACGATTTTTGACGTTTACTGACATTGGCGTAGAAAAAAATAATAATTTGTCGTACAGACAGCAACAGCACCAAAACAACAGCAACAAAAATTTCCACTTACAGGACAAATTACAAACTTAAATATAAATGCAGTATAACCATTCTTAGTGTTAAAATGTGGTAGTATAAAATACAAAATTCTATGCTAAAGAAAAAGTAGGAACATAAAATAATAACAAAAACAGTGGTCAGGACCGACGATCGCTTAGAGTAGGCCGTAAAATAAAAAAAATACACATTGCATTTTGACAACCGATGCCTCGTCAGTTTACTGTCAGTGTTTGATAAATTTGTGCCAAAGCGTGTTTCGTAGGCATTTTTTTTCAAATTTGACCCTGCTAAGGTATGGAACATAAGTTTTGAGAAAAAAATCAAAGGTAAAAATCGATTAGTAGTAAAAATTTTATCAAAACATAAACATTGGGAAATTATTATACACTGTGGTTTCATACAAAAACTAAATTCACAAAACTGATAAGGACCCATTGTCCTCTATCGCGCGCAATTTTGGT
Source organism: Melolontha melolontha (assembly GCA_935421215.2). Lineage (NCBI taxonomy): Eukaryota > Metazoa > Arthropoda > Insecta > Coleoptera > Scarabaeidae > Melolontha > Melolontha melolontha. The sequence goes on along the minus strand of OW285238.1, from coordinate 145,422,758 downwards.
AGAATCCTTCCCATCAGGAATCTTTTGGAATGTTCTGGCACGTAACTGTGCTTCATTTTGGGCTTCCCAACCCTTGTCATAAAATTTCCTGCTCAATAGTGCCCAAAATTCCTCAATGAGGCTGCCTGGGGTACGTTGGGAAGATTGTCTTCCTTAGGAACATAATTCACGTTATGTTCAGTTAACCAGATCTGACTGATTCTAGCATAATGGCATGAAAGATTATTCTAGCATAATGGCATGAAGCCAGATCGGGCCAAAATATTACATCATCATTTTGATGATGAGCATTAATGAAATTTATCAATTTAGATAGACATTTGCGAATATAGACGTTTGCATCCACAGCTTCACCTTTAACTCTCTCAACGTAGGATCTTGAAATTCCTCTTGAGAAATAGCGCACCCGACCATAATCTTATCGGCAAATTTCGCTTTCGGTTTTAATTTTACATTGTCAGGGCAATTTGCAATATTGAACGTGTAAAAACCATCGTTACCCTTTATTTCCGAATTGGATAATGTGAAATATATCTTATCGTGTGAAACAATAACTCTGTTGCCAATAAAATGTTTAGCAACAGAACGTGGACGGCGACCGCCAATAAACTATCGCGTACGCATGTACTTATAACGGGTCAATGACCTATACCTACTGATGATGACAACTTAGTTGTCGATATACGTATTTAGGATACGATTAATAATTTTGGTAAAGGGACGCCCTAATGTTCGGCAATATCTGGGGATTCTCTCTAGCTGGGTTGCGGTGTATTTGCGACACTTCCTTCTTTTTCGATAATCTAACCATTTTTAGTCAAAATTCTGCCAACAGTCCTATGCGCAAATCCAAATCTACGGCCTAAAGTGCGCGTAGACGTCCCAACTCTGCCTTGAGCAGATTGGATGAGTCTGTTTACTTCATGTGGGGCCAAAACTGGAGGTCGTCCACTTTTCGGTAAATTAATTGTCTTCAGATTCCTTAATTGTGCGGTAAATGGTTGACAGTCCAATATTTTGGTCTCGAAAATTGTTAACAATCTCGCGTTTAGGTACTCGTCCTACTAAATTATATATAGACTGTCGTATTTCAATCTTGTATGAGATCTTTCAAAACTATTTCTGACAAATCTAACATTTCACCATAAACGAGTATCTTTTCTAGCCCAGTGGTAACTAGTTTGGACCATTATTGGTAAAACATTCCGTCAAAACCTTTTCTCAAAACTTATGTTCCTTACGTTACTAATTACGTGTAAATGGATAATTTTGAACATCCTTCAAGGATTACGTATCATTTAGACTTTAGAGAGCGGCATTTCCTTTACCGAAATCATGATACTAAGATACAGTAGGTGAGAGTTGTCCTTCGTATACAACCGTCAGAAAAAGAAGAAATAGCAGGAGCAGCAAACGGCTACAAGTCCTGAAATGGTGAACATGATTTGTTGCTAAGTGACCGACGATTGAAAGCGTTAGAAATAGCAGAACAGTGGGGATTTCAAAGGAACAAGTGCTCTATATTGTGCACGAAAAACTTGATATGCGAAAGCTTTCAGCAAGATGGGTGCAGCGTTAACTGACGACAGAACAAAGACGTGTTTTCTGCCAAATATCGACGAATAATTTGGTAATTTTTGCAATTGCAATTAATTTTTTAGACGAGTTGTTCATTTGACGTCGAATATACTCTATGCAATCTGCTGTTCTTTTTTTAGGTGCTCCGCCGCAAGGTTTACGAGTTATTGACCCTGTTTCAAGAAATTTATCAATGGAAGCATGAACATAACTTAGCAGCTGTGCATAAATAACTGGCAGATTAGGAAACTGTTGCTGGAAATCATGCAAGCACTGATTAATGGAATAAACCCATTATCTAATTTTCGACCAGTTTTAAAGTAGCTTTCGATTATAAACTTGTTGCGTTGTAACTCTAAAATGTTAATAATAAAATAATACAATCAAATGCAAGGTTTTCTAATTTAAGTTCGTCACTGACAGCTGTCACAATTTAAAAGTATCGTATATTAAAAAATGTCGTCAATCTTGCTAAGGAAAATACTTAAAAAATAGCCTATTCTAATCAGGAAAGTTTTTTAAGGCATGGTACAAAGAAGTCCAATACAGTTTTATCGGCGGAAAAGGTGATGGCATCAGTATTTTAGGATTCAAAGGCATATTGTTAATAGACTATCTTCATATCTTCTGAATCGTTTGGAGACAGCTATCGCTGAAAAGCGTCTTGAAATTACCAAGAAGAAAGTGGTCTTCCATGATAATAATGCACCTGCGTATTCCAGTACGATTACTTTAAAAAAAATTGAAGAATTAAGGTTGGAATTAGTACCGCAAGACCTAGCACCATCTGACTTTTATCTATTCCCTAAAATAAAATATTTTCTGGGAGGCAAAAAATTCTGCACAAATGAAGAGCTAATTTCAGCAATGGACGATTATTTTGCAGGGTATGAAGAAAAAAAAAGAAGCTTGAACAAAGATGGACCATCTTTTTTTTATTTTTTAGGTGCCGTTCAACACGATTCTTCCGGCAGCTGATATACATTCACCAAGATTTTAATTTTAAATTGTGACAATGCATACGTGCATATTTATACACATTTATTACTGTTTACACTGTATATTGTTTGTTTCTTTTTTCATATTCATTTATTGTTTGTCTGTTATATTTATTTACTTATTTTTATATTGACATATTCAACACATTTACATGTATTACCGTAAAACGAGGTGACTTGGGACATTGAATATAACTTGGGACATATAGTAGATTTCCAATATTTTATAGAACTGCCATCTATTTGTGTATGGCAGACCTAAATAAAAATACAGATAAGCTTAAAGTAGGTCTCCGCATCACAGTAGAGGTGTTCACTCGACTATAAGTATACAAGTATTGTAAATAAAAATTGGTTTGGCCGCACGTGGTTTTTGTCCGTTTTTATAAAGACTATGTATAACTCCATACAACTTGTTTGAAATATTACATGGTAAGTTCCTATTTGATTTACTATAAAATCGGCATGTTTTCTAGAGATACACATTGTTGTATATCGCTTTTTTCCTAATCTTAACCTATTTTTTTAATATATTTCATAAGACTACATTTTGAAGATGACTTGGGACAAGTAAGACACGATGCCAAATAAGTATATTAGACCCCGTAATGCTCGCAAATATGCTGCTTTTCAGCAGGAGAACTTAGAAAAAGCCATCGCAGATATTACAGATGGAAAGCTGAGCATACGCGCAGCGGCAGAAATATATTCCGTGTCAAAATCTACAATACACAGAAAATATCATGGTGAAAATAGTAGGAAGTATGGGGGACAAACGGTATTTTCCGCAAAAGACGAAGTGCACATCGCAAACGGCCTCTTACTAGCTGCTGAATGGGGTTTCTCCTTCACACATATGGACTTGCGACATATTGTGAAACGATTTCTAGATCGAAAAGGTGTGAATATAAAAATTATTAATAATAATTTGCCTGGTCGTATATGGCTAAAGAGCTTTCTGAATTGACACAAGGGACTGTTATCTAATCGTTTGTCAGAAAATATAAAAAGAGCTCGTCCCATGGTATCTGCTGAAACCATTAATTCATATTTCAATAATATGGAGGTCACATTAGCAAACGTGCCTCCAGATAACATCATTAACTTTGATGAAACCAATATGTCCGATTACTCTGGACAACAAACTGTCATAGTCAGAAAGGGGGCAAAGCATTCAGAAAGAATTATTGATGCAACTAAGAGTAGTACATGAGTCATGTTTTCTATTGCTGGCGATGGAATATTATTACCTTTACACATTGTCTACAAATCAAAACATGTTCACGATGAATGGACTGATAATGGGCCACAGTGGGCCATATATGATAGCAGTAAAACTGGATGGTTTGATGGATTTCTATTTGAAAGATGGTTCACAAAGGTTGCTTTAGAGTATTTACGACGACGTGATGGTGAAAAGATTATCTTTGGTGACAACCTTGCCAGCCACCTATCAATTTCGGTCATTGAGCAATGTGAGAAAAATAATATAAAGTTTGTGTTGCTGCCTCCCAACAGCACCCACCTCACGCAGCCACTTGACGTTGCCTATTTTCGAAGCAGGCGTGGCGAAAGAATTTGTTAGACTGGAAAAAAAGAAACGGCGGCACATTGCCTAAATCATTGCTTCCTGCTTTATTGAATAAAACATTGAACAGCTTAACAAATTCAAAAATGAATGCAATCTCTGGGTTTAGGGCATGTGGCATCATACCTTTAGATAGAAACCAAGTCCTCAAACGAATGCCAGATTTAAAGACAGAAGATAATAAAGAAGTGTGGTCTACTACATTTGAAGAGACCCTACAAGTAGCACGAGAAGCTCAACCAGTAAGAACACGACGAAATACAAAAAATAATGTCCCTGCAGGTCGTCCCATTACAACGAAAGCTCTCGCTGATGAGGCCGAGGAACCTATGAATGTTGATGATCTTCAAATGTTTGTATCTGATAAGGAAAATGTTGAGGAATCAAATGAAATTGAGTCTGAAACAAAATTAATTTAACAAGTCACAAATCCCTATCCACAAGTCGTCCTATTAAATAGTTTTTTGTTGTATACCTTTGTTTACAATAAAAACACTAAAAAAGAAAAGATAATAAATTTCGTGGTAAAAGTGTTGGATTTTAAGGACGACGAAAAGTATGAAGTATCGTGTATGCGATATAGTGACCTGTATCACTGTTATGTATTTCCTAATGTAGAGGATATTACTGTAATACGAAAACAGCAAATCCAAGAAGTTTTACCTGAACCTACAATTAAAAGGGGCAGATACACATTTTGTTCCATTGGAAAGTTCCTGGACTGAATTATATATTTTTTTCGTCGACTTACGAATTTTTGTTGTTTTATTTTTCTCCTTGGAATATGTTTATGTTAGTACATCTATTAATGTTAGAATTTGTTAAGTCATGCCAAACAATTATTTTTCGATTATAACAAGCTTCAATTTAAGATTTATATGAAACATTGTTGTTTTTATATTACTTTTGAAAAAAAAATAAAACTGCGTTTTTCTTTAACTTTGGAGATGTCCGAAGCCACCTCTACCGTTTATATATGTCGAGCTATTAAGAATCACGTGGAATTAAATTTAATCTAAAGTGTCTCAAGTCAAATTCCTCGAGGTGACTTGGGACACCAACTCTGTTTTTAAAAATGTTGGAACCTCGGCAAGATTTTGCATTGCACTTTTGAAGGAGCCTTTATTTCGATGTCCTTCATATATATTTTAAAGGCAAGTTGTAGTGTTTTACGCACAGAAAATTATTGCAAAGAATGTCATGAAAAGTGTCCCAAATCACCTCGTTTTACGGTACTGAATAAAGAGAATCTATCTATCTATCTATCCATCAACCCATTGTACAATTTCATTAGATGGTCAAAAGAGCGTTTAGGTGTACAATTTTTTGCTCATCTCTGTAGGTATATAATTAAAACTTCTAGATTTAGAGTTGATTTATCTAAATTAATTTCACTTATCTACTAGATAGTATTTGAACGTGTTAAAATGCACACAAATTCTAAACAATTCTAGAACGTTTATATTTAAAAGTTTATTGTATTTTAATATCCCTCCAACATTGCATTCTATAGAGAATTACTCGAACTAAATATTTTTTTTCTATTGTCTTGTATTTCGCTTTATATTATGCGTATTGTCTGCAATATAACAGAACATATGAAGAGAGATAGAGACTGTGAAAGCCACCAGACAATATATGTAGATATGAGGAAGCCTTTACAGACATTATACCGTATACAAATTTTGAATGAAGAACTTTAGATGTATCAGAATGACTTGTCATAAAGTTAACGTCGGTGTTTGTGGTGTGCTTGTGCGCGTATATCTCAACTGTTCAATGTTTAAACTAACTTTGTTCAGGGACATATTGTTATCTCGGTCAATGTACATACAAAATTTCATTAATATTGTACCCTGTCAAAAGATATATCAGTTCGCCGGAGACCTGCAGGACATTTACTTCCTTGTTTACTATCTCGAATAACTGAAATTCGATAAATAATTGTACGTATGAATGAAAAAGGACAACGGTTGATTATTTTTACAAGACTAGACCAAGTTTATAAGCAATTTTGAAGTAGCATATTGCAGTGGATTTTTTCCCGCAACGTTTAGTGAAAAATATTATTTTATGTTTAAACATTAAATTTCGATAACTCTGTATGTTTTTTGAAATTTAGTTATAAATATTAATTGTATTTTGATTTATTTTTGAATTGTTAGGTTTTGATTAGCGCAGTTCCTGGAAGCCGTTTGGACTTGCTGGGCAATATTCTTGATAACTGTATTTTTTTATGTTTGGATGCGTGCCGCATGTATCCGACAGACACGTTTTGATATTCAAGTGAGAGTGTTGCATATTGGAAGGTAAAACTTTTTTATCTTTTATTTCAATTAGATTCGGTGTTTGTTTTTGAATTCATAATGTTTGTGACTGCTTTAATTCATTATCTAATTTATGCGAGTTTGAAAACCTCGTAATTTTGATTTAATTAATCTCTTACTTAAACGTGTTCTCAAGGTTAAAGAAAAAATATTTTTTCGTAAGTTGAATTTTATATTATATCATATTATAATTTGTATGCATTATTATTGTATAATTAATTGTATGAATTTCTATATTTTAATATTAGTTAATATAGATGACAAAGATATTTTTATCGTTTCTAGTAATTTTTTATAATATAATGTATAAAATCCACGGTTGGCTCTTGGTGAAACATAATGAATAATTTACTAAAGAAAACACTCGGTATGTTTGTTTCACAAAATATATTTATTTAATCTCTAACATATGTTTCGCCTTTTCAGGCACTATCAAAGAGTTATTTTTAAAAACTAAAATAGACCAACGGTTTACCAATGGGTAGCCCCCTAAGCCCGTTGCTCGCTGAATTATATTTGACAGATTTTGAATCTAAACATATAAACAATGTCAACCGCAGTCCACTATTAAAATACATTTCCTTCTGGGGCAGATATGTAGCGATATTTTATGCCTGTGGTCAGGCACAGATAGACAACTAGACCAATTTCTCAAGTATTTAAATTCTCTTAACAATAAAATACAATTCACTATAGAAAAAGAGTAGACGGAACGCTAAATTTTTTAGACTTAAAATTAACAAGAATGGATAAACGATTCGAGTTTGATATATTTAGAAAACCCAGTACAACGGATACAGTAATCCCGGCTAATTCTAGTCAATCATGGAATATAAAAATGGCAGCGTTTCATAGTTTTATACATAGACTGATTAATTTCCCTTTAAATAATGAGAATTACGAAAAAGAAGTAACCACCATAAAAACAATAGCTGGAAACAACGGATATAAAACAGAATTTATAGATAAAATGATTATCAAAAAACAACGCACTCTCCTTATGAAGAATTTTTACTACGGGCACACATATATAAAAACGAATAAAACATTTCACACACTCAACTATATACCTGGGGTTAGCAATAAAGTTTCTAATAAACTGAATAAATTAGGGTTAAATGTCATCCAAGTGAATAAAGTCAATCTAGGAAATATTTTAGTTAATAATAAAGAAAAAACAGAATTGTGTGATAAGTCAGGTGTGTACGAATTAAGTTGCAGTGATTGTGATGCGATATACATTGGCCAATCAGGACGCTCAATAAAAGAACGGATCAAAGAACATAGAAGTTCTATTCTTTATGGTAAAATGAATACGGGATTCTCCGAACACTGCATTGAAAATACACACTTGTTCAATACCAGTAATTTTAAACTTTTATATACTTGCAATAAAGAAAAGAGACTTGACTTCCTCGAAATATTAGAAAATTAAAAAAGTCATAAATCTTAATAGACATGTAACAAACACGCAGCTGGATTTTTCAACACCCCGACTATTGATGCCATAATAAAGTCCCTTAAAAACTCATAAATAGTGGTGGAAGTGTACTTTCTATTTTAGTTTTTAAAAATAACTCTTTGATAATGCCTGAAAAAGCGAAACATATGTTAGAGATTAAATAAATATATTTTGTGAAACAAACATACCGAGTGTTTTCTTTAGTAAATTAATTTTTTATAACGTTAAATTCTAGAACGTTTTAGTTATTCAAGGTTGGGGTTTTTATACTTGTGGTATCGCGCAGGTGTTTAAGATATCGGTTTGACAGTTTTATCTGTTTACTTTTGAGTTGATTAGTGTGGGTGGAAATTAGAATATTTCTTTGCCATTTATTAGGTTTAATTTTGATCGGAGTAACTAAGGTTCTTTTATTATGTCCAGTCATTTTTCATATAATATTTTTTCCCTTAAAAATATTGTTTATTGTTGCAATATTTATCTTAATACTTTATTAAGATTTTTTTTTTTTAAATAAAGAGTTAGTTGGATATTGTGATTTTTAATTATATTTAACACTTACGTTTATACTTTTATACTGGCGCCCATTAATTTTGAAGAAGAGAAGTACCACGTTTTCCCATTGGAAACCCGGAGAGGAAAGCTGTCTCATAAAAGTAATTAACCGATTGAGCATCAAAGTTGGACAGTGTTGTGGTGAATAGTGGTTCATTCAACTACGAACTCACTATTCATAGCAATATGTAAATATAACTAATACAGAATCCATTTTACAACAGTTGCACTTACACATTTATTAATAGACATTTATCTTCTTTACTTCTTTTCTTAAAAGCATAATTCATATTTTCCATATCACCCGTTCTTTTATTACCCTATTTATCTGGTTAACTATTCTTTCATTCCGTCTTTCTCTTTTCCCCATCTCCTGAACCGTTTCTACTAGTAACAGAATAATTTGAAATATATTTGAGTGGGCAAAAACCTCACAAATTTTGTATAACGCAAAAGTATTTTAATAATATAAAATATTATTAAAAATCTGGTGTGAAGAACATAATACAAGTTCATTATTAATATTTTTGTTAACGTATCCTTCTCCAGAGACGCAGATATGAATTTCATCTTATTCATACAGATTCATCAATACGCCCCTGCTGAAGAAGGATACATTCACAAAAAAGAACAACTTCGCTACCTCACAGAAATATTTGTATAATAATTTTTAATATTATTTTATATTATTAAAAATACTTTTGTATTACCTTACCTAATTTAAATATTTCTGCTGTTTACAATAGTACTAATCGTGGATTAATTTTTTTTAGTTATATTTTAGCTAGTAGCTTGCTAGATTTATTATGTCTTAAATAAAAATAGGCCATCTAAAAATACTTTGATAGATTAAGCTCATGTATTCACAAATTTTAGATACCATGAGAAGTGGCTCTACACTCCTCAAACAATTATCTAATAATGTAAAGGACGAGACAACTTTACACATCCACGAGTAGTTATTCAGTACCTTTCAAAACATATACGGAAAGATCTATTTTACATACATATACAGAGTTGCCGCCGAATAACGCCAAAGCTATGCGGATCTGAAGAATACGTATAAATATTTAACTGAAAATTTTAAAAATATCAAAATTTATTTGCAATTCACAATTTTTTAGGGACAAAATGTAGTTAAAGTCGGTCCATATCCTTGTTTATTCTATATTTACCAAAATACAGCTCTTCTGGGTATTGGTAACATTTTATGTTATTGTGTAACAAGGGTTTGAAAGATTCAATCTTCTTTATTGTTTCGATGTGCTCGGTTGAGGTGAGGAGTCCATTTGATGATTCCCAATCGAAGTTTTTTTTCTCCTAAGTCCCCTTAAAATTTTATACAGATCTTCTCATTGGATAGTACAAATATCGGAAATGATGTAAATTTAAATGTTCAAATTTGTATCAATTACAATTTCCATCAGAATTAATTACCTATAGCTTATTACCTAATTTAAATTGGGATATTTAAAACTATTCATAATAATATATTTATATTTCCTTTGATTTTTCCTTTTCTTTTACTTAGAGTTTAAAAATGTATAATATAATATGTTTTAATTTTTCAAAATTTTATTCATATAGAAAAATAACTAAATTGACATATATAGATGTTGGAGGTAATTTGCCTCACAACATTATTCTCGTTGCTGGAACTACGTATGTAAACATACGCTTTAGCGTATACCGATAGGACCAGCTCTCAGCAGGCCATACCCAGCAATAAGTGGCAACATCGAATCCCCTCTACGCGCAGTAGCTTACATTACCATACATTGCAGAGTTATGGATTTAGTAAGACTTAAACCGCGCAAGGATATAGTCGTTTGCATATTCGTTCTGTATACGTAATTTGCCCATTTGTTTCAGATATAATAAGGTCGTTATATCTCCAAGTTTTTATTATTGTATTCTTAGCTGCTACGGAAAAGTAATTTTAAGTAATAAAAAAACAATAACGTTTTCTAAAAGATAAAAGTAAAAAAATCAAAAATTCTGCAAAATAAATTTTAATTCTAAGAAAGTCACTAAATATAGGACTCGAAAATACCGCCCTCTCTCCCCAAACAATAGCCGAGCCTTTTATAAAACTCCCGCCTCACTCCCTCGAGACTTCTAGGGGTTATTGTCTCGAAAATTCTAAACAGTTGAACTTGCAACTGTTGCAACCTTTACGTTTGCACAGCTAGATACGAATGACGGGCAATCTATTGCTCTCGATCATCGGACTTATGTATGCGCACGCGGAGTGGCATCGTACATACGTTACCACATCGCATTACGTTCCATACGTATATTGTTGCGTATGGCCCGTAGCGGGTTGGATCTATCGGTATGTATGTGTGTAAGGTATTCATTATTTGTACATATTCTGAATATTTTGAATTCATAGGCGTCACGTATTACAATTTTCAAGGTCTTCTTAATTTCTGGGTTAGCGTCGAAATTGACTCCATATTGACTCAATATTTTGTATTTATATTCTATATAATTACATCTTTCTATTTATCATATGTTGTCTCTCTATTTCAAAGACACCCAGTATATATATATTCATAGCAGCATATATATATATATATATAGAGCTTCCTTTGTCCATCAGATTCACGAGATTATCTGTTGGCACCTGACAGGATAAAATTGCTATTGGCAAAAGCGAACCCTTGGACGTAACTTCGTTAACCCGCACTGATGACGTCGTAAGACAGAAGCACATATTTATGTTGTTTAAGTGACAACATTACTGGTTAAATACGTGGTTTGTGTCGTTCGGGCAAAATAGATTTAATTTTGTATTTTTAGTTTTATTTAGATGTAGGTATATTTATGTTAATATATTTAATCCTAGTTTTAAATTGTAAATATTATATATTGTATATAGAAAAGGTCTTGGAGTTCAGATATATTTAATGTTGTTAATTACTTTAGGCCTGGTCAGGTATTACATTTCTTTATTCATTGTCTTATTTTCTACAGTCATAAAAACTATTTATTTTATTACAGGCACAACCCTCTTGTTAATCCATCCATTATGTAAATGTATTTGGATAAGCATAAGTATAATAGAATAAGTTTTATTGTACATATTTCCTGTTATATATTATTATAATAGGTTAAATGGTTTCGGTTCGATGCGATTCTGCGAACTATTAGATTATCTTTGTGCATTGTATATTTATTACTTTAAGAGGTATTTTATTTTCTATAATTAAGGGTTTCCGGCGTATATTGTTTATTTTAATACATTTATGACGTTGGAAACTACAGCATATACTTTTCTTGGAAAGGTAAAAATGGTTATATGGAAATTTCCGTATACTCAATTTCATTGTTTTCTCCCTCTCTTGTAACTGGCAAGGACAAAACTTTCTTGCCGAAAAATAAGGGAATGAAGAAACAGTTCCAACCAAGATCTCTTAGAGCTCACTACAGTTCCAAGTACGATCTCTTCGAGTTAAAGCTTAGGTCTCAGTGATCTAACTAACAGTTCCTACTAAGATCTCAGTGATCTAAATAGGAGCAAATATTATTTATTAGCCAGTTTTCTCGGTCTTTAGTATTAAGACCAGATACTGCATTTACATTAAGTTAACGGAACTCCAAGATTAAACTTGTAAATATATTAGTGTTATACAGAAACTATTGTATTATTTCAACTTATACTTCGGTCGATACATACCGAACTTCCTTCAAACCAGGAGGATGAAACAGTGTCTATGTTTACAGATACAGATATATTTATACAGATTTGTATCATTTGTGATTATTATTAACTTCTCACAAAACTATAAATTATTTCATCACTATGGCACAAAGTTCTTGTGATGAAAGTCGAAATCTCTTAGATCAATACCGTACCCTCTTCCGTTTGTATCCTCTCCATAAAATTAATTACGTGATCCGACAAGATTGTCTACTTTAACATTGCACCTTAATGGAAAAAATCTTACATTATATGCCATAGCTACCAACAATAAACGAGCAATATTATTCTATAGAATTATACAATAATATCCACCGTAAAATTGGCTGAAAGGGAAACAAACTAAACTAAAGGCGAGCAATTAATCAATCCGCAAAAAGAGTAGGTGACAAATTACTCAAGTTTTGTTCAGGAACACGTATAAAACATGCAACATCTGCGTACGATTTGTCCAGTCCAGTGCGGGCAAGTTTAGATCCAAATTCAAGTAGAATTTGCGGTCTCTTCCGGGGCGAAACTGAAGCTTGTCCATTGTCATCAGCATCTGCTCGAATTAAATATTATTTAACTTCGTATTTGTACCGACTAAATGCCATAGTTACTAACAGTTGTGTTGGAATTAATTCTTCGGTAGACTGTTTTAATTAATTGTTGTAGTTTCATGCGCAATTTATTGCGCTAGTTATTACTGTGCATTCTAATTTGAACAAATTAATAATTTTGTTTGAAATATAACTATGCTTAGTATACAGAGATTTCTCTCATGAATTGTTGAGAACTGAAATGAATATTTAAAATGATAAAATAATTCGATATAATTACTTAACATTAATTAGTATATCAAAGCTAAAATATAAGACTAAAAAAAATGCAAGGAAAAATCAATAACATTTCAAGTGCAGGTCATAATGTGAGTATGTGGACATCAAAAGCCTAATTTCATAGTTAAAATCAAAAGATATTTAGTTTCATAAGCTTTAAACATTTTTAAAGTGGCGTTTCCTGTGTAGTATGTGTTCAAATATAAATTATGAAAGAACTAAAAGTTTTAAATACCTTGGTTTCATAATTATAGAGAAATTGAATTGGCTGAGGAGGTAAGAATTAGATTAATAACGAGAAGTGAATACTATTTTCAATAAAAGCTACGTCTCGTAGTTACGATATCACTGAAAAATAAAGTAAAAGATAGGAGTTGCTACCCAGAAATTCCCGGAATTTGAATGTGGCGCGCGAAGAGATGGTAGTACAGCTCCATAACACTAGATGGTGCGAGCTACGCCTATACTAAGACAGACTCTCAAACAGTACTTTGCTAGGTGGTGATAAACAGTTTTTGTGTTTGTATTTGTTGAGTTGTAAATACAACTCAACAAATACAGAATAACTCAAATGAGTTATTCTGTGACACTACAATGTCTGATGCGAAAGACCAAAGAACATACATCAAATTCTGCTTCCAACTCGGTAGAACGGTAACGGATACTGTAAAATTTTACTTGAACTTAACAATTTTTAATTTAGTCGTCTTGGATATTTGTGAACAACATAAAACCTGTTAGTTACGAAATACACTTTGTGACAATTTTGACAGATCAGATTATTTTTTCAAGGCTTACTACAACGATTTTTCTTGATAAATGCTCACTTTAGAAAATAATCATTAATAACTCTAAAACTATGAGAGATAGACATAGAGAAACCTATTCTTATACGATGCAAAATGTTTATCTACTTACTATGGCGTGCTCATCTACAGGTGTTCCATTAAAAAAAAATCGATTTTTCTTTAATTAAAGATTACTTAAATGATTAATATATTTCAAACACTTTGTAAGAGATTTATTAAATGTTTAGAAGACATTACACAGAATATTATACGCTTCGCTGTATCCAGTAGAAATATGACGTGGTTCAGATCAAATACGCCTGAGATATGTGGTTTTAAAAAGTACATTGAAAAAACAGAAAAGTTCACAAAAATCAAAATAATTCAAAAACGGCTAATTTTTTGCAAAAGAAACCTTAATATAAAGTACAGTATAACCTCCTTATAATGGACACTGACGGGGAATCCTAAAATGTCCAATATATGGAGGTGTCCAAAATGTGGAGGTGAAAAAAAAACGAAAAAAAATATTCATTCTCATATCAATTTAATCACACATAATAAGACGAAAGTCGAAAAAAATTTACAATACTTAATACACATACATACATACATATGTTATGCTAGATTTTACTTGAAATAATCATTAATTGTGTTTGTCTTGCTTTTTTCATTTTATGTTTAAATATCTCAGATTCACATTCAAGAAGAGCTTGAGAAATATTGTTAGCAATGTTGAAACTGTTAGTGCTTAAAAAATAGTTCTCAAGATCTTTTAATTTTTGATGGGCTTCTGAAATATTTGATATACTAGTTACAAATTGCTCTTCAATCTCATTTTCCATTTCATCACTGATATCAGTAATTTCATCGATACAATCTATAATGGAAACATTAGGATTTTCAGTAAATAACTCATTATCAATTAATGCGGATGTGCTTAAATCTAAATTAGTGATGTTAAAATTGGGAAATCAAAATGCTAATGGTATATTATCTTCTATATCGCACTCTGCACTTAGATCACTGTCACTTTGATTGAATCTGCATTTTTGAAAACAGTTTCTTACGGTCACAGGCGAGAGTTTTTTCCAAGCAGCTGATATCCATTTTAATGCAGTGACTACCGTAATGTTTTTTTCTACCATTTCTAGTGAATTTTCAGTATCCATTAACGCCAAAAGCCTTTTTACAAGCATGCTCCGGTAAATTACCTTAAAGTTTTGAATCACACTCTGGTCCATAGGTTGACAATGCGAGGTAGTATTTGGAGGCTGAAAAACCAATTTTACGTTTTCCAATGAAATCTTCCGATGAGAAGTGGCATTATCAAGAAACAAAATTACATGCCTTTTTTTCTTTCTTCATCTTGTTATCAAAGTTCTTTAACCAAGCTGAAATAATATCCAAAGTCATCCACGCTTTTTTGTTAGATATCCATCCTATCGGCAACTTATCCACATGAGCTCCTTTAAAACATCTAAGTTTCTTACTTTTACCGATGACTAACGGCCTTTCCTTATCACCCTCCATATTTGAACACAACAATATAGTTAGTCGTTCTTTTGCAGATTTTCCTGCGGCAAATTTATCACTTCTTAACGCAAATGTTTTTGTCGGAAGGGCGCGGAAAAATAAACCCGTTTCATCAGCATTAAAAATATCTTTCGGAGAGTAATCTTTGCATATTGATTGCAACTTGACTTTCCAATCGTCTACATTTTGCATGTTTACATAGGCAGATTCACCACACACACTTTTAAATGATATTTTATGTCTTTGACAAAATTTCCCCAACCAACCATTAGACGCTTTGAATTCGGTGAGTTACTTTGTGCTACTTCCACCGCCTTTTCTTTGAGTAGGGGTCCTGACATGGGAATATTTTTGTTTCGCACCTTACAGAACCAGTTGAACACTGCTCCGTCGATTGCTAAACCACTAGTTTTTGGAAACTTCCTTTTTTGAGCTAGGTTTCCATTTTTCTCAAAAATTTCTTTTATTTCGCTTTTGTTTTTCACTATATCACTAATTTGCGACTTTCCGACACCAAACTTTTCCGCGAGCTTTCGGACACTTAAGCTTTGCTGTTCACTAACCGCAATAATATCAATTTTATCTTGGATTGTTAACCGCTTTCTTTTACTAGAATCCATGTTGACACTATCAAAGGCTAGTTCAAACTGATTCAAAATACATATCACTCCACTTATCACCTGACGAGTAGGCCAGTGGTAAACCGTCGTTCCTTTGTATTATGGGAAAAACCCGAGTAGATATACTTCCACGTGTGCACTTTGTACATATATATGTATTATGGGAAAAACCCGAGTAGATATACTTCCACGTGTGCAGCAATAAAAGTACATACATACATACATAATTGCAAAATTTTATTCGGCGCCGCCCGTCTTGTCTGTCCTTAATTAAGAGATATATTTACAGATGTTTTATTGCTTCGGTGAAGTAAAGGGTGTCCGCGTCCGATTTATGGAGGGTCCAATATTAGGAGTGACTATTGTTAAGAAAACCCATTATAAAATTTCGTACCACAAAAAATGTCCATTTTTTAGAGGTGTCCGATTGTCGGAGGTGTCCATAATTAGAGGTTTTACTGTATTATAGTACTTTACAAGGAATCTAAAAAAGCAATAAAAAGTATAACATTCCATTTAAATTATCAAAGTTGGCTATGACTTCCAGTATAACATGAGTGTAAATATTTTATTGTAATACATCAAGTATCCAAATTACGTGCCACAAATTTTCAAAAGTATCCTAAGTCGTTAACATAGAAAACTTCTAACGAACGGGTTACATGAAAAACCCTGTATATCTATTATCATGTTATTTAATTATACAGTAATAACTAGTAAATGAAATATGAATAATATAGCGTTACTTATATTTAGTGAAATTTATATATACACAATATGTGCTCATATCAACCGATTACATTTGAAATCCAAGTAATATATTTCCGTAACGACAAACACTTTTTCTTATAACTAGATATAAACTGTTAAGTTACCACCAAGGGATTTCTGCTATTTATTTTGTACTGGCGAGCAATGGCCTCGTCCGTTGTGGTGCTCGGACCAGACATTGAAACATTGCGGTGGTCAGCTGAATCTAACGGCTTAACTGTACCATTTATCTGAGCAGTCAGTACACGTGCTGGTACGTAAATATCCCCTGATTTGTTAGTGATTTGTGGTCAAATTAGTCGACAAATTGGATAGTTTTTCTTTCGCAGAAGAACGGCGGGTCGTCAATGGATTGAAATAAAGGGAGAATTGATGTACAAAAATTCAACACAAGCATTTAATTAAATTAACTTCAGAAGGGTATAAATTGATATTTTTATTAAGATGGAAGTACAATTAACAGTGGAATATTGTCAGAATAAAAATTGACCTAAAAAAACGCAATTTTCCCTAGTAATTATATTTCAATAGATATAATTTTTGTAGTAATATGTCTTATAGGGCTAGAAACTACCTTTGATAAAATAAAAAAGAGAAAATCTATATTTGGAGACTGTAGTTAAGTAAAAACTTGAAAAAAATATAAAACCCCTTACCATAATTAATACTCGTGTCCTAAATACGCATTTCGGCAACTAAGTTGTCATCCTCCGTAGGTAAGATTAATAATCACAGTGCTGAACATGGGATACAGTAAAGCTGACACAAAAAATCTCTAAACACGTTACAAGGTGTCAACCATAGAAAAAGTATAGTGTTTAACGCGTCGAAATCATTTTTTTAAGCTCGCGAACATTGGCTGTTCTCCCGCTTAAAAAAATGTTACTTTCGTCACTCATTACTAGAGCAGACCAATATAGGAGTGTAATTCGTAATATATTAGAATATGCGATAGAATAGGGACGCAACATGAGCTTGTTACCGATATAAGTATAGAAGTAGAGACATTTATTCTATCAGAAATAATTAAATATACATTTGGTTTTCTGCTATTAAAGTAATATGCATAAACACACGAAAAATAAGAATAGTACATATTATAGCAGCGTTGTATGTACCTATAAATAAAATGGAAAATGTATGAAATCAGTGATTGTGCGCACGACAGAGGATTTAAAAAAACACTTACCATTTTAGGCGTCTTCCAAGGATTGACAAACTGGAGAAACTCGATTATATATTTTCAACATCAGGTGCGTTTCTAAGATTATTTCTAAAAAACATGTCCGCCG
The DNA here is from genome assembly GCA_935421215.2 of Melolontha melolontha. Classification (NCBI taxonomy): domain Eukaryota; kingdom Metazoa; phylum Arthropoda; class Insecta; order Coleoptera; family Scarabaeidae; genus Melolontha; species Melolontha melolontha. Next base: position 145,404,716 of record OW285238.1, on the reverse strand, counting down.
TGAGGAAAAAATATGTTTATATTCGGAAAACGAGCGTTCTACATCTACACATATTCGCATAATCAAAATACTTTTTTAAGCAACTTAACGCATCGGCTGAGGGCCACATCGATGAGTCTTTACGCAGATATCGTGGTAGCGTTAAATAATGCACAAGTAAAATAGGTTTAACACAGTTTAATTAACCAACACTTATAACGATTCAACAAAGATGATATTTACATAGTTAACAAATGTAGACGATAGTCGAAATGAAATCACTCTAACGATATATATGGCGTCCCATCTGAATGAGAGGCAGTCTTAGCAGAGTCACAATACACAGACGGTACGACAATAGTGAGAGTGAGTTAGAGTCTCCTTTCGACTACCGTCTACATTTGTTAACTATGTAAATATCATCTTTGTTGAATCGTTATAAGTGTTGGTTAATTAAACTGTGTTAAACCTATTTTACTTGTGCATTATTTAACGCTACCACGATATCTGCGTAAATACTCATCGATGTGGCCCTCAGGGCCGGGCCCACATCACAGGTCTTTCGAAAGTTTAAATTTTTCCAAAGTATCTAAATTTTTTCGGCATTACATTGTTCTAGTCGTCTGGGTACTAATAAAATTGAAGACGTTGGTTGATGTGGTTCCATATTACGCGCCATCACAGATCTACAGATACATCTACAGATTGTTTTTTGCTGTCAGTTGTTTCGTCCACACATAACCACAGTTTTTTATTTTTCAGTTCGGCTTTGATTTTATTTTCAACCTGTTTACGCACCGATGGTAAATTCCTTCGTAACGTTGTCGTGCTCGGTAATATTTGATTCGCGTATTTATTCCAAAATGAAATAAATGAATCATTACTTAACAAGGTAAACGGCAGTGAACACACAATCATAGTTACACATAGTTCATGTATAAACTGTTGTCGATTAATTTTATTATTATTGTGCTTCGAACCGCTTACGTGTTCTTTACAATGTGTTTTTGACCAGCACATTAGATATGTATTGCACACTAAACATTTAATTTTTGAGCCATCGTATATTAAGTCCGTGAAATCCATAATAAACTTATTCACTTCGTCTGACAATGGCCGTTTTCTCAACTTATGTGTCGACGACATTTTATTATGTATGCTTACACTTACATGCAGTCTAAGCAAGTACCAAACACATACTGAATGCATTTTATTAGTTCTGATGTTATACAATCATCCTCACATCGGCGCACATAGCGTTTCTGTTTCCAGATACGCTGAAGTTTTATCTCCAGTGATATGTATTTTTCAATTTTGCTTGAGTGTTTGCTATTAATGTTATTGTCTGCTGGTGCAGCTATGTCTATTATTGTTATTATTATTATTTGCTTGTTACATGTAAAAAACATTCGGAAATATTTATGAAATTAAATTTTATTTACAAATTTAACATTTATTTTCGGAATTTTCAACGTATTTTCATTCTATAGAAATCAAAATGCTTAATTTATGTATAACCAAAAAGACGAATTGAAAAGTAAACATTTTGTAGTCAAAATTGATAAAGAAATTATTTTTCATTTCTATGACAACGGTGCATTTTAACATAAATTAAAATTAAAAGCGCTTATGAATGTGTAACTAATAATATTTTCGTATATCTTTGCATAGAATAAGAAGTAAAGTAAAGACTTATTTTACATGTAACTGCTAGTTTAATTAGGTTAATGCAATATTAGATCATTACACCAATGTAATTTTCCCAAATTTACACTTTTGATACCCTGTGTATATAAAGTCTAGTTGTAATACAATTACGGTTCTCCTTAATACCAACCGCAGGACTGGAATTATTCCTATTACCTCTTGCTCGGCTCGGTTTATTTATACACAGAAGGATACGCTGTCTCCTCCTTCCATATTCGTCCATATTTAATGAGAATTTAATCAGTTTCCTTAGTTAAACTCAAACTACGATATCCTCTCTTTCACGGTGGACCAACAAATAAATCATGGCTGACCACATCTAGAAACGTTCGATAAATTATACTGCATGAATTATTCCGGAGTAAGTGGTGAACTGAGAAGTTCCAGTTCCGGAGAACTTGAGTACAACTAGAACTTAATAAATGTTTAATTAACGGGAAAGGTCCAGACATGGTTAGACTATTAAGACGGCTTAATAATTTATTTTATTAAGTATCAGAGTAAAAATACGTTGTTAAAGTCTTAAAAATACACTTTAATGGATGTAAAAGGAGGCAAAACAAATTTATCTTGCTCATAAATTTTGGGAAAGTTTTTAATAAAACGTAAACGATTTTTAATCTTATTAGAATAAACTAGAATTAATTAATTATATTAAATTAATTTATATCTAATTTTATAATTAACCCGCCAATACTTTACTATCGCTAGGATTTAAATATATATATATATATATATATATACAGGGTGTAACAGGACGAGCTTACGTTAGCCGTATCTCAGCAACTAAGCAAGTTCCATATTTGTAAATTTGCAGAGTTATTTTGGGCATAAACATTTAGAAAATATTAGTACATATTTTCTATTTCCGGTTTCGCCGGAAGCACAATCAACTTCATTTTTTAAATAGATTACACAATTTTTTTTCAAACAATTGAATTCAGCAACAAATTTGGCGTATAGATCATTTATTTCGACTGGTGAAAAGATTACCGTTTTATAGCTAACTTGTTTTTTATGTAAATTTTATCAAATGCATCGTAGTACTTAGTGACGTATTTCTTCGGTATGCAGAAGAGTTGATGAATGATTATTGGAAGTTAGACAGCTACTAAGATGGGCTATTGAAAATTATTTTCAATTGTGTGGAAATACTATACAGGGTGTTAGTATTTACCGACTTAATATGTTAAATTTCAAACACTAATTATTTCGTAATTTTAAATGGAACACCCTGTATATTTTTGTCGCAAACGGTAGAAAATTAAACTCTTCATCAAATGATATTACATTTCCCTATACCTAAAATGAATATTTAAGGAGCTATTCGCAAATTATGTGAATGTATTCAGAAACTTCGTGTGAGCGCTAAAGGTGGCTATGATAATTCACAGTTTTAGCGTAATGTCTAATTTTCTAATGACAGTTCGATAGCGTGTTAATAAACTTCCTAGTATATCACACAGTTCCTAATCTAGTATACGAAAATGTCACGTTTAGGATTGACCAATCAGGATTACCTGAATTTATTGTTGATTTATGGAGAGTCCGGAAAATTTTTAAGTCGAACATGTGCTTTATTTCGACAAAGGTATCCGGATGTATCTAAAGATGTAGTGCGACGGTTAGCTAAAAATTGTTTAGAACATGGACAGATTAGGCCAAAATTAAAAAAAAAAAAAATAATTGATGACGAAGTAGTTGAAATTGCTGTTATGGGATATTTCTATACCAACCCCACTGCATCTCTTCGAGAAACAGCGACAACTTTGGAAATTTCAACAACGTCCATTCAAAGGGTATTAAAAAGACATAAATGGAGACCATTTTCATACCAGCAGGTACAGCACTTACATCCGCAGGATTTCTTAAATAGGGTCATTTTTTGTGAATTCTTCACCATAGCTTGTCAGGACGACGAAAATTTTAGGAAGAAAATTATTTGGACAGACGAAGCTAAATTTACCTAAAATTGCCTCTTTAATAAACATAAGTCATTTTTGGGCAGCCGAAAATCCCCATGTAACGAGAGAAAGGGGATATCAGGAAAGTTGGCAATTTAATGTTTTTTGCGCAATAAAAGATAATCGCATACTTTGTCTACATTTTTATAACGAAAATTTAAATGGCGAAAGGTTTTTAGATATATTGCGCAATATTGTGGAAGAAGAACTTGATACACTGCCTATTATCAAATCAAATACTGCTTGGTATCAAATGGATGGTGCACCGGCTCACAGCAAAAGAGATGTACACTTATTCTTGGAGAGGTTATTTGACGGAAAGTTTATTGCAAACGCAGGTCCATACTTGTGGCCTCCACGTTCACCAGACTTGACCCCTATGGATTTTTTCCTATGGGGCTATGTTAAGGGCAAAGTTTACAGTACTCCGGTGACAACTGCAGAGGAAACAAAAGAAAGAATACGAGGAGCACTAAATTCATTAACAGAAGCGCAAATACAAAAGGTCACTAGTAATCAAGTGCTAAAACGAATTAATAAATGTTTGGAACTGAATGGGGCTAATTTTGAACAAAATTTGAAATAATTTATTACTTTTTAATACCTTATTTATTCATTCTTAACATAGATTTCTTTAATGTTATCTTGGTTACAAAATAAATTTTACTATTCTGTTTCTTCTTTACTCGAAAAATATATTTGTTTTTTATTTCTTTATTAACACGCTATCGAACTGTCATTAGAAAATTAGACATTACGCTAAAACTGTGACGAATTATCATAGCCACCTTGAGCGCTCCCACGAAGTTTCTGAATACATTCACATAATTTGCGAATAGCTCCTTAAATATTCATTTTAGGTATAGGGAAATGTCATATCATTTGATGAAGAATTTAATTTTCAACCGTTTGAGATAAAAATATACAGGGTGTTCCATTTAAAATTACGAAATAATTACGAAGAAATACATCACTAAGTACTACGATGCATTTGATAAAATTTACATAAAACACAAGTTAGCTATAAAACGGTAATGTTTACACCAGTCGAAATAAATTATCTATACGCCAAATTTGTTGCTGAATTCAATTGTTTGAAAAAAAATTCGGTAATCTATTTAAAAAAATGAAGTTGATTGTGCTTCCGGCGAAACCGGAAATAGAAAATATGTACTAATATTTTCTAAAAGTTTGCCCCCATGCCAAAAATAACTCTGCAAATTTACAAATATGGAACTTGCTTAGTTGCTGAGATACGGCTAACGTAAGCTCGTCCTATTACAGCCTGTATATATATATATAAAGACAATTATTTCGTGACCTTTGTATGTTATCGTAAATTCAATTTAATTTGTTGGCGATTTAAGGTCTGGCTTTACTTCAAAATATATATATTTAAAACAACCCTACATGTTTCGGCAAATGATGCCTTTATCAAGGAATATAAAATATATAATATTTATATTTTATATTCCTTGATAAAGGCATCATTTGCCGAAACATGTAGGGTTGTTTTAAACATATATATTTTGAAGTAAAGCCAGACCTTAAATCGCCAACAAATTCAATTGAATTTACCATATATATATATATATATATATATAACATTTATATATATATTTATATATATATATATATATATATATATATATATTTATATATATATATATATATATATATATATTTATATATAAACGTTTTATCTCTCAAATTCGTTGCGAATGAGTTTTAATTGACAGACCGCTCACCCGTTTTTAATTTATTTTAACCAATACAGTACGGTCGTTAATTTCTTTTAAATAAATTATATATATATACAAAGGATGGAGGACATAAATTGTCCAGAAGATTTTACAATACCCTCAGAGTACGCTTTGAATGATTCTATGTTGATATACTACTTGAATTTTGTGTAAAATGTAATGACGATAGACGTAACTGGACTTTAATTATAATATTTGACACAAATATACGCTGTTCACGAGTCGTGTACTGCGATCTACACATCTTGGAACACGAATAAGTTATTTTAGTATGACGACGTAAAATAAAAGAATCTAGTTACACTTTAAACTGAATAATTGATGTTAATAAACAAATTTACGTCATTCGCTTGTCATCCAATGGGATCAACAATACCCTCGTCTAATGCTTACAGCTATTTTCCTAAAATATAATATTCATTTATAAATTAATTTAATTTTCAAATTATTGAAAAAAAAAAATTAAATACGTCTATAAAATCAATAAAACTAATTTTAAACCTTGAATGATAAAAATAAACGGCAAACTCTAATTTTTCGCCAGAAGTATGCGGATTGTCTTCGAGAATGTTAACATGCTTTGCTTCTGTTAATTTTCATAAATTCGAAAAAAAATACCCACACCGCTATAACTAAAACTTTGCCAGACCATAGCATTTCCTCCTGTTCAAAGTATACAAATGCTTGTTGCATCTGCGGATTTGTTATGCCCATATGAACAATTTATTATCATCATTATTTACATCGTAGAGATGGCATATTGATGCCACATACATAGCCGGAGATATTTCAGCCTTATCGGGTTTGATATCGGCAGCTAGCCATACAAATGAAAGGAATCTTGAATTGCAAATTAGTTGTTTATAAATATGCCATGATCGATAAATTCATTGACAATTTCCCGGATCTAAAATACGATGGATGTAGAAATGAAATGCACAGTGTGTAATAGATTTTTGATGTGTCATAGGTAAAGACGGCAGACTATGTGCCCCAGCAGTGGCGTTGCGCGGAGAGTTTAGCAAAATAACAGTGCGCTTCCTTAAAAATAAATATATCGAATCCCTATACAAAACGTTAAGAAAAAACATAAATAACTTACCCAACATGTTTACATTGTTGCAAAAAAATGCGGATGTGAGCGATGAAAAAAATGCACCATAATATATGTTTCTGTATTAGTCTCGGAAAGGTTCGTACGTAGCGACGTATATATATGTTTATATGCAGAGAAGGATTGTTCGACGTTGAGAGATGTTATATTTGCATAGTTAAAGCGCTCTTTGTATCTGTACAACGGATCTTCAGTATTGGTAAAAAGTTGCCCTAATTTTGTAAAATTTACATTTTTATCTAATACACTGTTAAATTTTTCACGGACACAATCACTTTTTTCATCTTCAAGGATATGCAGCACTAGTTTTACGTGGTCAATAATTGCTAATGAGTCCGATAAGGACAGCGCAGTGTTCTGTAAATTTTTTATTGCGTCCAGTATTGGAACGTAACTGTCGTAAATAATTTTTAAATTTGCTGCAACTTGAGGATTGTTAAATTGAAGCTGGCTGAGCCGTATTGCAGCTGCTTCTTTGGCATCTAGTTGTAAAATCACTGATTTAATTTTTTCAAAATGTTTATAATAATAAAATGCTGCTTCTAACCAAGTACCCCATCGTATAAGAATTGGTTGCGGCGGCTCGGGTATATCAGGACACAGCGAATGAAATAGCCGAATCCGTTTCGGAGATTTAAGAAAAACCGCTTTCGTTTGTCCTATCAGTTGATCCACATCAGGATAAGTTGTACGTATAGTGTTTGTTACAAGGTGTAAAGCGTGAAGCAAACATGTGACATGCAGCAGGTTTGGTTCAATCGTTTTGAGTAAGTTTGCCGTGGAACACATAACCTTGGCAGCATCGGTAACTAACATTAACGCTTGCTTCGGTAAAATCTCAAATTTGTGTAGTGTTTCTATCTATACATCATATATCGCTCTGGCAGTACACCCTTGCATTCGTTTACATGTTAGTAAATAAGGAGGAGAAGGTCCTTGCGGAGTCAGCGTCCGTACTAGAATGGATAGGATGGACTGCTTTTTAATATCTGTAGTTTCGTCTATTGTTAACAACAGGAATTTTTTGTTTACCGTATTTTTCGTGCAATTTACAATTCTCTCACGCACTGACGGTACGTAATTCCGTAGCGTACTTCTTGCTGGTAATTTCCACGTAGGATTGTATTTCTTCCAAAACTGACGAAACATTGGGTGTTCCACTTTCTGCATTGGTATATTGGTCGCAATTAACATCATTGTTAAATCACACACAAATTTATTATATGATCTGCGTCCACTATTATTCGATTTATGTTTGTCCCTATTTATATGTCTTTGGCACTGACTTGCTTTCCAAGTTAATAAAGTTGTTTCACAAACTAAACATTTCACTACGGTACCGTCATATATTAAATCGGGAAAACCGATGTAAAAATTTCTTTACTACGTTAGCATGCAACCGAGTCGAAGCATTGTTTCGACGCACTCCCGACATTTTCAACACGATTGTGTTAACAATGTATCGCTTACAACGTCTCAACGGCAACTGAATTGATCGTCGTACGCCTCTACTCGATTCCTCCACATCACGCTACTGTTCGGGTACATAGTCTGCCGTCTTTAGTCATAGGAGAAGAGATTGCGAAATACTCGTAAACGGCATAATCCACGGCAAAAAAAGGAGTGTGCCAGAAAAACATAGATTTTATTTTGATTTATGTTTAACTTTTTATTGCATGTAATATAGTGTTTGCTGTACTAGATCGCTATATTTTTATCTCCCTTTGGAATAAATACGAGAAAGTGCGAATTCCCAAGTCGAACAACGTTAGACATTTTCTATCTTCTGCTCGCAAAGATATTGAAAAAAGGATTAAATCAGAATTGAAGGATAAAAAACTGTGGTTGTGCGTGAATGAAGTGACGGATCGAAAAAAACAATCAGTGGTTGATGTTATGGTACGTACAATGGAACTTCATCAACTGTCACCTGCTTTGTTACTTGCTTCCAGACGAGTTGAAAACTGTACTGCTAATGAGATTTTGAAGCTGGTGTTGAAATCGAAAAATTTATACAGAGCGGTGCGAATAGTTTTATCGGATATTGTATGTAAATATATTTTTAGGTTTTTTCTAGTTTTTCCATTGTATCATGTGCATTAAAATATAATGTTGTTTAGAAGCGTTGGTTCTTATCCAACGCTAGGTGTACCAACCCTCTTTCACAGCAATATGTAATTTTGCTTTAAACACGTCATATAACGTTTATTTTTCTTCGTTGATTGACGAGGGAGATACTCGCTTAAACTTCATTATAACGATAAGAAATAAGTAATTAACTTCTAATTTCAAAAAATTTTATTGTAAATACACTACAATGTTGTTTTTATCCACTGATGAAACTATTGTATGGCGAAACAATATTGTAGTGGGTTTACAAATAATTATTTATGACTAGCTGACCCGGTCCGCGTTGCTGGCCCTAAGCAAACATTAGTGTTGTATTACCACACGATTTAAATTGAGCTTTTAACGAAATTTACGCCCTTTAAATAAAAATCCATGGAATACCTATCATAAAGTTTTTTTACGGTTTGCAAAACCGTGGAAATCGGTAGTAGCTGTCAAACAATGTATCACGCACCGGCGCCATCTACTTAAAATGAAACGTACTTATTTTCGTGAAGTATACTCACACACCACGTACTTGCGCCGTTGTAGTACATACTATGTATAAGAGATGGCGCTGTATGTGAAAAATGATTTTCCCTGTTTTCCTGCTTTTCTCTTGAAATTTTTCCTGAATTTTCTTTGCAATAAACCTCACGGAGCCCGATACCTTTCCAACGAATGCAAAACCGTGGAAATCGAATCGTCCGTTATGGAGTTATAGCGTCAGGAAGGAAAACCCGACTTATTTTTATATATTAGATATAAGTGTTAAAAGTACGATTTTATTATGCGAGTAAAGAGTTTACGAGCATTTGTTACAATATTTTTATAAAAAGCGTAATAAAAATGCACTGATCAAAATCTGACAGCTTATGAATACGTTTCGACACAACCGTTAAATCACATCAAATTAAGTTGTCACAATTTATAACAAAGATGAGTTCGTGTTTTAGACTTTATTTTAATAATTCTGAAAATATTTTTAATAATATAAAATATTATTAAGAATCTGGTGTGACGAACACAAATACAGGTTCACTATTAATATTTTTTATGAACGTGTCCGAACATATCTCTCCCCAGAGACGTAGATACGTATTTCGCCTTTCTACAGACTCATCGGTACGCCCCTGCTGGAGAAAGGGTATCTTCAGACACATTCACAAAAAAGAACCACATCGCCATATCATAGAAATTATCCAGACCGAACGTAGAAGTAAATTCAGCGCTGCCTGTTGTCAGACAGCCGAAGTAGCTCGCCCTGTCCACATAACCAATGCGAACCAATGACGCCTTTCCAAAGGTGGCACAGCCATCTCTCTAGAAACTGCATTTTGTTTGTGTCTTCACTCATACTACGGACTAACCGCATGTGTAATGTATCAGAATAATTGAAACATACATGAGTAGGTAAACCCCACCAGTTTTGTATAATACAAAGGTATTTTTAATATTATAAAATATTATTAAAAATCTGGTGTGAAGAACACAAATACAGGTTCATTATTAATATTTTTTGTGTTTTTGTTTAATAATATTTTATATTATTAAAAATACCTTTGTATTATACAAAACTGGTGGAGTTTACCTACTCATGTGTGTTTCAATCATTCTAATTCTGAAAGTACTGCAACACAGGGAATGAGTATCTCGAATTGCGCAAATTGTACATTTAATATTAATTATCCAAGGAATATATAATTTTAATTTACGAGGGAAAGTCAGTAATTAGGTCACAAAAAGGTATTATAAAAATAATTAGAGAAATAGTTAGCCAAAAGCAAGTTTTATTTTTCAACAAAGTCTCCATCTACATTAATACACTTATCCCATCGCTTTATCAATGCCCCAATGCCCGCTGCATAAAAGTGTTTGGGCTGGCGTCTGAACCACGTGCATACCTCTTGTTGAACATCGTTGTCACCCTCGAAATGTTTGCCGCCAAGATGCTTTTTGAGTGGACCGAACAGATGGGGCCAGGTCGGGACTGTAAGCCGGATGTTCAAGAAGTTCCCACCCTAATTGCGCAATTCTCGCCTGGGTCAAGTGGGCCGAATGGGGCCTGGCATTATCGTGATGCAGCAATATTCCTCTCGTCAGTAGGCCTGGACGTTTTCGTCGAATTGCATCCCGAAGCAACAACAAAACTCTACAGTATGATTCAGCAGTCACGTTCTCTTTTTTGTTCTGGAAATGGGCTAGGAGCACTCCCTGAGAATCCCAGAACACGGTGAGCATAACCTTACCAGCTGAGGGCACAACCTTAAATTTCTTTGTTGACGACGAAGAAGGATGTTTCCATTGCATTGAAGCACGCTTTGTTTCGGGTTGGTAGTGGTGCACCCATGACTCATCACCAGTAACAATCCTGTTAAGCATGTTCTCCCCTTCCACTGTGTCTCGAGAGAGGTGTTGCAAGGACAAGCCCATTCGAATTCTTCTGTGTTCCTCGGTCAGTTGTCTAGGTCTAGTTACAGTACGCAAACTTTTCGGAAACTCAAACGATCGTGCATCAGTTCGGAGGCTAAACCCTGAGAACACCCTATTGCAGTTGGTATTCTGTCTATTGTTACCCGCCTGTCAGTTCGAATCATCTCTTCCACCCGTCGAAGTGTTGCATCTGTCGAAATCTGAACGGGGCGGCCACTTCGCTGATCGTCAACAACTTTTGAGCGTCCTTGAGAGAATTTCTCGACCCAGTTATATACGGCTTTACGCGACAAACACTTTTCAGCGTAAACAGGAGACATTTCCTTATGAATATCTTTTGCAGAAAGTCCTTTTGCCCAGAAAAACGCACAATAGCACGTTGCTCTTCCACAGTACAATCTTCGAGCACGGTCGCCATTTTAACACTGCCTGTGTTCGCGCACACCAACTGTCACTTGAGAATTATAAAGCTGGATTGTGGTGACACCTATTGACAAATAGGGAAACAACTCACTCCTATTTTCAGCTTTTCTACAGCAGTTTGTATAAATATTCCAAGGTCAGTTGGAATGAAAGATGTAACTTTAACATTTAAAAAATCTAGAATATTCTATACGTAATAATAAAAATCACTTTGATTTATGTTCGAAATTTTCTCTCTCTCACTGTCAAGTTAATTTAGTTTTAACACTAGTGCTAAAAGTACTACTTTTAACACGCTATGCTATAAAAACGCATTTTTTAATTGAAGTTAGCCATGTCAAAATATCAATTTTTAACAGTGTTTCTAGAAAAAAAAAACTTTTTTTGAAACTAGAAGTATAAAACTTATTTCTTATCGTTTATTTTTTTCTTCAGGTGTATTCTGAAATTTCTTCCGGCAGTCTACCTACTTTACTAATGAATTATTTTGTTTGGTAGTTATTCAATATTATTATATTATCATCGCTTTCCTTACTTTCTTGAAAAAAATCATACGGAAGCCTTTATGGCAACTAGCATTCCAAAACTGATTACAAAACCGCAATATTTCTAATATAACAAACTTTATCGATTCCAAAGCCGAGAGCAGTAGTTATGTGGTGCGGTGTAACTATTTATTAGGTACGAGTATAGTTGTTAAGTTGTGTCTGGAGTTGAAGTACCTGTATTATACTTGAATATTAACATGCGTTTGACATGTAACATCACAGGAATATATTGCCAGATATTAGCGGGCTTGCGGATGACGTGAACCGCGACCGCAAAAGTGCCCTCTGGCATCTGCGGCAGGCTCAAGTTTGGGAGCTTTGTCCAAGGCTTGGTAAAGTAAATATTACGTGCGGTTTCTCTGTAAAGCGAATGTCGCATTCTGATACTTGATGGACGAAATATTTTTAATATATGCAATTCCATGATATATAAGTCGTTTTCGTACAATCTATACAACCTCTACACCATTTACAATTTATTTGAAGCTAGAATGTCTGAATTTTGGGTATTCTGTATGTAGGACTATTACACAGATTCTTAAAAAATGTCTCAGCCAGTATTATTTACTATTGCATTTTAAAAAATTAAAAAAAGGAAATAATTCAAACCAGAATTATTCAATAAAAACTTCATATAGTAATAAGTCGAGTAAAATTGAGGCATTTTGAAAAAAAAATGTGAGTTTTTCAATATCATATACATATTCTTATGTGGACCCCACATTTCTGATCTATATTGTATTAAATAATAATATATTAAATATATTGTATTAATTAATTATAATGTTAATGCTTTGATATTTGTGTATACGAGGGGGTATTGATATTTTTTTAGTCTACTATTGAAACAATTTAAAGGTAGGACATATATTTTATTATTCAACATAATCTTCTCTTACATTTATACACTTAATATAGCGATCCTGCAACGTTTTAACTCTTCTAAAAGAAACGATTTATCTTGATCTGCAAACTAGCCCTCCACAGCTTCTATTACCTCTTCGTTGCACAAAAATTGACGTCCTTTTAAACTTTTTTTAAATCGAGGGAACAGATAATCGTCCGAAGGAGCTTAGGCCTGGGAATAGGACGACTGCCGAATTGTATTCATGGTACTGCGCGATTTGTGTGCAGGGTCATTGTCCTGCAAAAACAGCACACCTCTCGGTAACATGCTAAATATTGTTTCTTTAATTTTCTCTCTCAGGGTGGTTAGTAATTTAGAATAAGGATCTCCAGTCATGGCCTGTCCATTTATTAGGTAATCGATCATAATTATTCCACGGATATCCAAAAAAAAACTGAAACAAGAACTTATCCAGCGGATTTTTGAAGTCGAAACTTCTTAGACCTTGGAGAACCATGATGCTTCTACTCCATCGATTGCTGGTTTGTTTCTGGGTCGTAAAAATGGACCAATGTTTCATCCACAGTCACAAGACGGTTCAAAAAATCTAGATCTCCTTCAAAACGGGCACAGATTAACCATGTTGCTCTCACTCTTGCACGTTTGCGATCGGCGTTCAAGCATTTAGCCATTTTGCCGACTTTTTTCATATCTAAATCGACGTGAACTATATGATGGACGTATTCATATCAAGTCTTTAGTGCTTCAGCTATATGTTTCAACCCAATTCTACGGTCTGATAATATCATGTCATGAACTGCGTCCATATTTTCAGGGGTAGATACGAAATCGGTCTTCTAGGTTGCTTCTCATCTTCAACGCAAAGTTTTCCTTTTTTGAATGGCGCAATCAAATTTTTGACAGTCGCATATGATGGGTATTTATCGCCAAGTGTCTTGAGCATTGTAAATTTCCTTACCACTTAACCTCTTCAAATAGAAGTATTTGATGATGCCTCGATACTCCAATTCATCGATTTTCATATTTCCATTCAACATACTTTCCTTCAAAATTTACTACACAGCAATACTTCAACTTCTTGACGTAAGATTTTGCTGTGGCACTTTTAAAAATCATTATTTCTTGCCATTATACCAAGGTTTTATTATGGTCAAGGAAAATGGCCTAGTGCAGCGATGCACATACTGCGGTCCGCGGGCCGCATGCGGCCCACTGTCGATATATATGCGGCCCGCCAACTAATTTTAAAAATTATTCGAAAAACTACAAAAGCAGGTAAAAATCCATTCAAATCAATATTTCTTAACTTTTTATTTTATTCTAACTTTTGTAATTGTTAGTAAGATATGTATCTTTAAGTACCTACTACTTTCTTGTTCAGGTTTACTACGTAGGACAGGTATGCTCTTCGTCGTATCAAGTATATTGTTACGAGACTAGAAATCTGTCGAACCAACTAGATTACTCGAAGATTCGCGAAACACGTCGGTATTATCCCCGAACAATGTGGTAGGTTCTCGATGTTAGGTAACTCGTATAAATACAACGCATCGCCCGCTATCGGGACAGTTAAGTTTTAACTACGGACAAGCGAACGTTATATTGTTTGAATTGTAATCTGTGAAGAATAAATATTTCGTCGTTCGAACTTGGCATCTACCTACGTAACAATATAATATCAATTTTGATATGGATAAACCAAGCCCCAGTAAGAAACGTAGTCGTAAGGTTGACGATGAAAATTGACAGTTTCAAGATATTTGGACCGAAAAATACTTTTTTATTTCATCGTATAACAAAAGTGTCTGTTTAATATGCAAGAGTAGAGTTTCTATTACAAAGGAATATAATGTGAAAAGGCATTATGAGACTCAGCATCATACTTTTATCAAATTAACCGGCGAAAATCGAACGCAAAAAATTTCCACTTTACAAAGGGTACTAATGTTTACAAAACCAATTCAAGATGCTGAAACAGCTACTGAAGTTAGCTTTGAAATAGCTCGAATGATAGCGAAAACTTGTCGGCTTTTTAAAGATGGTGAGTTTGTTAAGCAGTGTTTAGATATCGCCGCAAAAAAAATGTGTCCGAAAGATGCAAAGAAGTTTGAGAAAATTCAACTAAATCGGATGACTGTTCAAAGAAGACTTACCACATTAGCAGCTAATATAGAAGAGCAATTAGCTACGAAATCGAAAAGTTTTGAGTAATTTTCTATAGCACTCGACGAATCTATAGATATAAGTTCCACTGCTCAACTCTTAATATTTTTACGAGGTAAAGCAAAATTTTGAAGTGAGTGAAGAACTGATTGGTTTAAGTTCTTTGACAAGTCAAACCAAGGGGACTGACATGCTCAAAGCTCTTTCGGAAAAATGTTCTATAATGGATTTGGATTTAACGAAATTATCTGGAATTACGACTGACGGAGCACCTTCAATGGTTAGAAGTAAATCTGGGATAATAACTATGTTAAAAGAGTATTTACAAACTAAAAACATAGATACCAAGGAATTAATGCAGTTTCATTGCATTATACATCAAGAGGCCCTCTGTTCAAAATTATTGGGATTTGAAAATGTGATGAAAGTTGTAGTACCTACTGTAAACTTTATAAAATCACGAGGTCTCAATCACCGACAATTCACACAATTTCTCGAGGATATTGAAAGCGAATATGGTGATCTCCTGTTTTACACTGAAGTAAGGTGGCTAAGTCGTGGGTTGTCACTAGAGCGGTTTCTTAACTTGATAAGAAATCAAAATATTTCTGGCGGAAAAGAAAAAGGACGTCTCCGAACTCGACAACCCTGATTGGCTGTGTGACTTAGCGTTTCTTGCAGCATCACAAATCACTTGAATGTCTTAGATACGCGACTCCAAGGCAAAGATTAATTTATTTCGCAGTTATACTCTCCTGTTTCGTCCTTTCAATGCAAATTGAGTCTTTTCAGGACACAAATCAATTCAGCCAATTACAGCCATTTTCCGAACTACAAAAAAATTATGGAGTAATTCAATAAAACTCATGTCAATTTCGCTTATGTTGAAAAAATTAATATTTTAATACAAGCTTTTCATGATCGTTTTCTAGAATTCAAAAAATTTAAACCTCTATTAGACATTTTCACCAATCCTTTCAACATTTCACCCGAAAATGCACAGGAATCAATACAGCTGGAATTGATAGACATGCAAAATAATGATAATTTACGAAGAAAGTTTAATGGAGGTAATTTACTCAACTTTTACCATTGCGTTGACAAAACCGCTTATAAAGAGTTGCGAATAATTGCATTGAAATACGTAACCTTATTTGGATCGACGTATATTTGTGAGCAAACGTTTTCAGTGATGAAACTTAACATAACAAAAAATCGAAACCGTCTGGCAAATGAAAATCTGGAAGCAATTTTACTAGTGGCGACAAGTAATGTGGACCCAAAAATAAACAAAATTGTTAGGTCAATGCAATGTCATGCATCAAAGTAATGAAACATGAAATATTACATTGTAATGATTAGATTACATTACGATTACATAATTACAACAAACATTTTTGAATGTTCTTTTATTTTTATCATTTGTAGTAATTCATACTATTTAAAAATAAAAATATTTGTGTTAATAAGTATTCTTTGTAGTGGCCCGTCCTTGGCGTATAGTTTTCCCGAGTGGCCTCTGTTCCCCATAAGTCTGTGCATCCCTGGCCTAGGGTAACTAGATATCAATACCCCCTCGTATTTCAATCATTTTATATCTGTTAACTAAATGAATAGTACTCGTATATTATTTGCGTGAGAAAAATTTACTCAGTAAATCATTATATTTCTCTATAATCTGTGCAAATCCCTATGATAAAGATTCGTAAATTTAGATTCTTGTAAAAATATGGAACCTTGTGTCAAGAACCTAAAGCATTACATTTTCGTTTTGCCCAACTAACTCAATGCTCAGCAGTATATTTTATATTAAAAGTTATTCAGGAATAACTTTAATTTTTAAATTATTCTTTTTCCTTGTTGCCAAAAAACTATTTTTTTGCAGATTTTATGACCGTAGTTATTTGATCTTTATAACAATATTTTATAAATATCTGTCATAAATTTCATGCGAGCAAAACCAAAGCAAAGAAACGGCATAAAAAAGATAAAGCTTGATGGATGCGTACTTCATATATAATTCAATATATGCCGTTGTTTCTCTTAGTGTAGTGGCTCGTGCTGGGTTAGCAATCCGACATCCCGGAAAAAATGATCCTCCTTGCCGGAAGATTTTATCATGCGACAAACATGCATCACTGTCTATTTGGACCGGTCATCACGCAATCTTTCCGAAACCAGAGCACGTATTTCAGATTAGTCAAACTGTGGCGGACGAAGGAAACTAAATTATAACAGCTCAAAGTATCGGATTTCATTGTGGACAGACTATGAATACTTATATCGTTTGTCTCCTTGTATTTGTGTAGTTTTGTTAAAGATACATTTTATCTGAGGATAGTAATGGATTTAGTAAATTCATTTGTAACTCAAAACGTTAATACAAAACTATTGTTACTGTTTCCATCGTATTAAAAAAAATGCAATAGATTCAATAAACTTTGTTATTACTGTTATTTACAATTACTTAAAAGTATAAGCAAGAATTAAATAGATGATCTAAATGCAAAACTCTATCATATACATTACATTTAGTAGTTGTTTGGACTATTTCCATCGTTTGTAGGATTAGAATAATCCGATGTTTCGGCAGTCAATCTACCGCCTTCAGGGTAGCCCTGAAAAGGGCCAGTTCTTGCTAAACTTATGCATGACATACACATCTTTACAATTTGTTTTATTGCGAAGTGTACTCGTGTGAGATTCGAACCAGGTCTGAAATTCGAAACGTTGAACTAAATCAAGCACACTACGCTATGCGGCGGACATATACCCTAGTGGTTGGCTGGCAAATAAATACGTTGGGATTTTTAACGGTTATAGTGGATCTCCGTTCCTCTTAGATTTCCAATAAATTCCCAAATTTTGCGTTTTTTATCTTGTGAATTTGCAAAGATTCTATCGCCACCACGATTTTCTTTGGGTGCTCTTCCTTCTTGAATAGCCTTCGCAACAGTTCCAATACAACGTTTTGAAATACCCAAAACTGTAGAAAAAAAATTCTGGCGCACTCTAATCGTCTTATTAGCTTCGAGTTTTAAATGGTAAGTGATACTAAGAGAACGATTTTTAGTATTGTTGCTTCTAGACCGATTTCTTATTACTGAAGAAACACCCAGCATATGACAAAGTATAACATATTGTGTAGTTTTATAAGCAACATTAAAAAAATCTACGTCTCTGGGGGAGGGATATGTTCGAACACGTTCACAAAAAATATTAATAGTGAACCAGTATTTGTGTTCTTCACACCAGATTCTTAATAATATTTTATAATATTAAAAATAATATTTTTTATTATTAAAAATACCTTTGTATTATACAAAACTGGTGGGGTTTTACCCACTCATGTATGTTTCAATTATTCTGATAGACAATAATATCTACATTTTTCAACCAGTACAATACTGCAGGAGTTGCCATGCTTGGGCCGTGAATGCCACCAAGGAAACTCTTTCTGGGGCTTGTCGTTTATAATGTGGGCCATAGTTTTTCCACATTTCCGCAGTCGCTGACGCTAGTATCTGCTTGTTTCCATTTATGCAGCGTTAAGTTGCACCTTCTGTGGCCTGTGTGGAACTTATTTAATTGACGCCCTAAGAGGGTTACACCCGGAAGAGATTTTAAAGGATTAGAAATTAAATCTCTATTCTCAATTCAGGATGTTGTTCGAGGAGAACTATCCAGTAATCGCTCACATTGACGGGGTGCTGAACTTAAGTACCCAGTCAAATTGGTCTCCTGGATATCAGTCAGGTCCTGTGGGCGTTCTTCAAATCGTCATGTGTAAGAAGATCAATGTCGTTAATTATTTATTTATTTAGCGTATGGCACTAAGCACACCTGTACATGCCAAAAATATGCACAAACATCTCAGGATTTAATATAGTCTATTGCACTTTCCATAGCATTCAAACTCTCTTCCAAATCGTCTCAGGCGATAATCCTTAACAATATGGCGTATTATTTAATGCGCAGCTCCGCATCACATTCCGAGTCAGCAACCTTGCACCAACTACGGAAGCTGTCCTTCCACTGTTTGGTCTGATTATATTTAAGGTTGACCTGTGTTGACAATGCTTTTCGAGATCATTTTGGTTTCGTGTCAATACAAGTAATTTCGATGGTCTTATAGCCAGAAGATCCAGATAATTCTGGATTATCTGTCTGCCTTTTGTGCTAGTTCATTTAGCGTTATCCAGGGTGTACGTGTAGCACTACTACGGACGCGAACTAATTCTACACCCCAATGTCTTTATTAATCTTTGCCTATTCATTCTGTGCTGCAGAGATGAATCGGATATCCGACGGGGCAATGTTAGAAAGAATCAGTAGCCAGAGATTAGGTGTGGATCTAACAGTACCAGTGACGTTCCTCATTGCATCGTTAAATTGTATTATATTTGGTAGCTTGGTGTGAGAGCTTCAATACCAGACAGCATCACAGTATTCAGCAAAAGAATAAGCCAATGCAATGGCTGCCGTCCCCAAGATCTCCCCATTCGCTTCCAATGAATTGCTGGAAAGTTTATGTAATATATTATTGTGGGTCTTCACCTTTTGACTAGTTTTACAGAGGTGTTACCTGAATATCAGAGACCGGTCTAACGTTACGCCCAGATATTTAGGGTAAGGGTTGTGATTGATCCGACCACCACCAAATTCAACATTCAGCTCTCTTGTGTCACAAATAAAAGGCACATGATTCGGAATTTCAAGAGGTTGGTTCTAAGCGCAATTTCTTATAATATTCGTCTAAAGCTTGCAGATCTTCAGCGAATTGTAATCCGCCATCCTCTAAAAGACGAGTTAACGAACTACCATCGCCTTAAAGTGACACAGCAAGGTATATACTAATGAAATAAAAACTTTAAATATGTATAATTAAATTTTCAAAAAGAGTTAAGCTACTCCTGTTTTCACGTTCTTTTTATACAGTTGGGGAGTACCTAGAGTGTGTTTTTTAGCTTGGTGCTTCCGGTTTCTTCGTGTCGGCTTTTTTTGTTTTTTTTTTCTGATTTGTGGTGTATACCTATACATATTGCTATGGATTTTTTCTAAAATAATATTTAAAAATGTAGATATTTTGTTAGAACCAGACTGTATGTGCATTGAAAATGTTTTAAAATTTAACGTGTGATAAAAACTTGTTTTTCAAGACCTATGTGTTCAAGAGGCCTAGGTAAATTCATGGAGATAGATTTAATAGCTCGTACTAGAAGGTAGCTTGGTGTGATATAATTAATTATATTGAATTAAATCGGTTAATTGTTTGATAAGTGTTTTTATTGATGTATTAGAGAGTTGTAAAGTTAAATTCTCGTTTGCTAATTGTTGATTAATATTATAAGCACCTTTCTTCGTCTACAAATAAAAAAATAATCTTGTAAGTAATATTAAGATATTATGACGTCAATAATATTTAAGATTATAAATATATTTCATTGTATCAAGATTGTTATTTAAGAGATTTATTATTAGAAATATAAATAATAAAGCTTACTATTAAAATTCTATGTTAAAATTATAGTAATTAGAATTTGTTCGAGAGGAGTCAGGTTTTTTTGTACATGTTTATTGCGCATGTGTAATTTAGTATGTTTCAGGATTTGATTATACAGTGTGATTCTCTGGGCAGAAATTAAAAATAAACTTTATTATTTTTAGATAAGTTTGATCGGAGTAATTAAGAGGAAGTTTTTTCATTCACTTAGCTGTCAATATTACAGTGAATATTTTTACCTCATGTAGTTTTGTAAAATACATAATCTTTATACTTTATAAAAATAGATTTTTTTTTCTTTTTTTGATTTTTGTATTAAATATTCAGTTTAAATTTTATCCTGCTTTTGTTTTATTTGCCATACCAATATTGTTGTTCAAGCTTAATATATATATACATATATAAGTAAATAAATTATTGTGAACTATTCACTGGCGCCAGACTTATTTTAGAAATAACACGACTTTCCGAATTGGAACCCGAGAAGATAGAAGTCTCATATTTGAAAATTCTCCGGCTGAGGAACCTAGTTGGGAAAACTGGTTGTGGATGGTGGCGTGCCCAATTCTCAAAACACTATTCATAGCAATATGTATTTGTTTGTATTGTTAATCTTTTGTATTTTTGCTCTAATGACGTGTCAGATAATTTTTATTAGTTTGATAAATAAAGACTGAATAAAAAATTAAAAAAATTCTTGGTTGGGGTGCATAAAGCCAGGCCATCTGCATATAAAAATTTTCGTGATTTTGTTGGAGTGAGATCATTGGTGTATATGTTGAACATAATTGGAGCCAGAACCGAACCTTGAGGAAGGCCATTTTTCAAGATTTTGCCATTGCTAGGACGATTGCTTAAGTAAACTGCGATTCGGCGATTAATCGATATATTCTGGAGAAGTTTGCTTAATTAAGCACATGGGATGATTTTTTTAGAATTTAAAAATCATTACATCCTTCCTACAGACAGTATCATAGGCACTGGATCGACAAGAGCAACGAATGTTTTCAGGCAGGTCTAACTTTTACGATTTCTAAAGGCGTTTCAAGTGAATTTTATTTAAATTATTTGTCATAACAATTAAATTCACAACTATTTTTAATAATATAAAAAAAAAAAATATTATTAAAAATGGGGTGTGAAGAACACAATACAAGTTCATTTATGTTTTTGAGAATCATGTAGAAATGTGAAATACGTATCTACGTCTTTGGAGAAGATGCATTCAAAAAAACATAAATGAACTTGTATTGTGTTCTTCACACCCCATTTTTAATAATTTTTTTTTTTTTTTATATTATTAAAAATACTTTTGTATTATACAAATTTAGTGAGCCCACTCAAGTATGTTTCAAATTACGTAATTAAATTCACTGTTGAAAAATAAAACAGTGATTGTTTACTATTTTTCGGTATAGTAGTAATTAAAAAGGATAGTAACATAGAAATTGAGATTTTCCGAAATTTTACGCTATTAAAAATCAGGAGGAACATAAATCTAGGAAAAGAATCACGTTACAGTCAGTGCACATTAGAAATAAAATATATGAAATTTCTGTGATATAATTTTTAATGTATGTAGTGTGATTGTGACAACATCTATCTTTTAACCCAAGAAAACATTCTGTAGGCAGAGAATTTTTTTTAAGTTTATTAATGTATTGACAAACTCGAAACAGATTAGTATTAAACGTGCTATTATTTTCTTTGTAAAGAAACTCTGTAAATTATGTAATTTGAGAAAATGTCTTGGAACAATACACTCTCGTAGACATAAATCTTTCATTATAGTTTTGCGATGGGCAACATCAATTTGTTCTTATTTTGGCGTATAGTAAAGACGGTCTCTAAGTTATCGAAGTTCTGTGTCCGTCAGAACAAGACTGCATTAACTAAACAAGTATATCCACTTCGAAGGCTGCCGCAGTAATCGTTCGTTCTGCTTAAGTATTGATAGGTCGAAAGGGGTTCCCGCATGCATTAAACATTTAAAACTTCCAGTTCCGTCAATTAATGCGAAACAAAAGCCTGATTTAATATTATTTTGATATTTAAAAGAAAATTGAGACGTTGATTTTTGGAGATTGTGAGATAAAATTGATGAAGAAACTATACATACAAAAGTACATACAAAAATAAGTTGTTTTTGTATGGAGACATTTACTGTAATTAATATACTATTTCAAATTTATACTAAACGAAACAACCCAATAGAAAAATAGCAAACAAATTTCTTAAAATGCTAGTTTATGGTTTCAAGTCGGCAATTGTCTTACGACCAACCAATTGATGTGAAAATGATTATATTGTCTTATATTTTTTAAAATACAAAATTGTTTCAGGAAAACGACTTTAATCCTAGGACTACCGAGCGGGTCCAATAGACCCAAAACGATTTCTAACTATTGTTTTATCGTACTAATGGTTGGCTTTAAAATTTTCACAAAAAAATTATTTTAGAAAGAATGGTTTTGGCAGTATAAAAATATTTTTGCGATTTACCAACCGGGTCCGTTGGACCCATATGCCGTTTATTGTATAAATGTAGGTAAAGCGAGTGTGTTTTACAATGATAGTGGTTCGCTTATAAATTCCGGACTCCTCTGCTGATAAACCTTTCTTGGCATTCCCCGATGTATACAGAAAGGGGAAATCCCTTTATAATGCGGATTTTGGAGACTTACGTGTTTCAGCATATTTTTAGCCAGATCTCGCGAACAATGCATTAGTGTTTGTCGTATCAGTATAGTGTTATTTTGTTACTGTGAATAAGACAAAATTTATATTTCGTTCAGTTGTGTTGTGCGATTTGATATTTTAGCATCATTTTTTATCAATTGTCAGGTAGTTATTTCTGAATCTTTTATTGTGGCTATTTTCTACTTTGCGTTTTACTCATTACGGAAAATGGATCATAGAAATACACAACAACAGCTGGAGGCGATAGTAGCCGAAATTAGTGACGTTTAATACAATAGCGGATTCAGACGACGATGGAGAGGTAAATGCAGCCTCGTCGATGGAGGTGATACAAGCACAGCAGAAGAATCAGATAACGAAGAATATGCTGAAAGCAGCGATGATGGCCACAACTGAAATCCGGCCTTCGGCTGTCTGACAACAGGCAGTGCCGAATTTACTTCTGCGCTCGGTCTGAATAATTACGGTAATAGGGCGATGTGGTTCTTTTCGGTGAATGTGTCTGGGAATATCCCTTCTCCAGCAGGGGCGTACCTGTAGAAAGGTGAAATACGTATCTACGTCTCTGGGGATAGGATATATTCGGACACGTTCACAGAAAATATTAATAGTGAACCTGCATTTGTGTTCTTCACACCAGATTTTTAATAATATTTTATATTATTAAAAATACCTTTGTATTATACAAAACTGGTGGGGTTTACCTACTCATGTATGTTTCAATTATTCTGATATATTTATGTCTTATTATTATTACTGCTTTGGTTTATTCTAATGGTCTTTTCTTATGTTGAATAAAATAAAAGTCAAATACAATAATGCTTACGCTATATTGAATTCAAAATAATCGCCGAATATTAGCTCAAACCCAGCATATAGTATGGATCCGCCCAGTAAGTAGCGATAGGCCGTTTTCCTGATAGTCCTAGGGTTAATTTTGTTATCAACATAATTTAATAACGGCTGTCCGTTTAATACTGAAGCTGACAGTTTGTATCAAATTTAGCATTACTGCATTTGAGTTCGACCGCAGCAATTAACATTAGCGTCCTATGCAGTGATCACTTTTAACATAAATTTAAAAATTGATCAAATCAAACACAATAACCTTACTTTTCGAAACGTTTTTGGCCGATATTTTCTAATTACAATTAGTTAAGAATATGGTATGGAGTGTGCCGCGTTCTAAACAAGAAAAGGTGAATAATAAAAGCTAACAGAAAATAGGCACGTACTACTATGGCCAGGGATGTTACACTAATTGACAATAACTATAATTCTGTGTGGTAAATACAAAGCAACGGAATTTCCAAAATTTAACAAACGTCAGCTTCAGTTTTAAACGGACACTCGATATAAATTAAACCTCTAAAGATAATTTATAATCTAACAGTTTACAACAAACAACTAATTCTATATTAATACTTAAAGAAATAAAAAATAATAAGAACCACTTCATTTTTTCTCCTGGTTACGTTAAGTTATCAAACTTGTGGATTCACGGATTGTCTTTTTTAAATTCGATTTTCTAATTAATTTATTAATTACTTCTATGTTAAAGCCATTATAAGTAAGTATATGTGTTTGCAATACCGTCCAATCACGAAAAACATTAATAGAGTTGTTAAAGAACAAGGTCTCCAAGTTACTTTTCAGTCCGCAAACACCAAAACATCAAAAGTCTCCTGGGTAATACCAAAGACAAAGTTAATTTCAATTTGAAATCATGTATATACGAAATTAATTGCGACGATTGTAATTTGAAATATATAGGTCAAACGAAACGAAACACATATTAATTATCACATATTAAATTTAATAGACCAGAAAAATCGAACGTCGCAAACCATGCATTGGCCACGGATCATAAAGTCTCGGTAAAAGTGTTAAAACTTATCAAAAACATAAACAACTCCAGAGATCTCTACACATACGAAAGCATTCATATCGTGAAAAACAAATTGAATACGTTTATCTCGGACAACGGTGCTATCCCATACAGTTGTGATTTTTTATTCTCAGAAAAGGTTGAGGGCGTTGAGAATAAACACATGGTGTTGCTGTTTTCTAAAGAAGGGTAAGTTGACGTAATTTTAGTTGGTGTATTTACTTTAAAGTCAGTGCATACGTGGACGCCGTGAAAAGTTGTGCGCGAATCTGAGCGTTAGCTTTACTGTGCCTCACTTTCAACACTTTGATTAGTGGTTTTACCTACTGATTATGACAACTTAGTTGTCGAAATACGTATTTAGGATACAATTATTAATTGTGGCCAGGAGTTTTATACCTTCTTTGAGTTTTTACTTAACCACAGTCTCCAAAAAAAGACATAATCTCTAATGTACAGTGTGGTCATAAAGTTTGGAACCAAGCTTATAACCGCATTATTTTACATTTTTAGAAAAAACGCTCGGACAGGTAAATTTTCTTTTTTAAAACGCCATCTTTTGACATACAATTTTTTTCTATGACGTCATTGGTTTTCGAGTGATGACGTTATCAACACTTTCTTTAAACGGCAACCATATTATTTTTTTCTCGTTTTTGGTAGATCTTTATATCCACCAAATAGTGATATAAAACAATTGGTATGTTGCATCACAATTTTTTTGAAAAAATGATATAAATTTAGAAAAAAATACGAAAATTTTATTTTTGTACAAAATTAAAATTAAATTAAAAAAAATACATCTGAACTTAAATTTATTGTAACAGATAACGTAAATTTTCAAAATGGACCCCACCAACCAACTGACACTGTCCCAGCTGAGTGCAAACACTTCGTATACTCGCCTCAATTATGTCTGGAGATATTTGTGTAAGTTCTACGCGAATTCGTTCTTTTAAATCTTCTAAATTGTTCGGTTTGTTAAAATACACTTTCGATTTCAAATAACCCCACAAAAAAAAGTCTAACGGAGTCAGGTCAGGAGAACGAGGTGGCCATTCTATGGCGCCTCTCCGTCCAATCCATTTATTGGGAAATATTTCGTCAAGATAGTGGCGAACCTCTGCACCATAATGGGGAGGCGCCCCATCTTGTTGAAACCAAATATTTGAATGGGGTACATCACCATCCTCGTGATTTGGGAAGATAACAGCGAGCGCTGGAACCAGTTCAAATCTTAAAAATTCCAAATATTGCACAGCAGTCAAATTTCCTTCAAAAAAATATGGTCCTAAAATGCGTCGTCCAATCATTCCAACCCATACGTTAACTTTTCCTCTGCGCTGAGTATGACACGCTTGAGTCCAATGCGGATTGTTCTGCGACCAATATCTGCAATTATGGCGGTGAACAGATCCATTTAGGCAGAACGTAGCTTCATCTGAGAAGACGATGTTTTCCAAGAAATTTGGATTTTGGTCACAATGTAACATTACGTCTTCACAGAACTGCAGTCGACGATCTTCGTCATCCTCATGTAATTCCTATACAAGTTGAACTTTGTAAGGACGATAGTGTTCTTTTTTAAATAAGTTGACGACAAATGATTGAGCCACCTGATTGGCTAACGCAAGTTGTCTGGTGGAAACATGATGCCTTTCTTCTGCTTCTAGAAGCACATTTAATTTTACATCTTCTCATCTTCATTTCTTTTATTAGCGAAAATGAACAATTTTTACGCAATATCTCAAAAATTTAACGTCAAAAATAGAAGTAAATAATTCAACAATGTTGTCGCCATAGAAACAATTTCAAACTAAAATTTTTGTACATAAATTGTATAAAAAGAAGCAAGAATGTCATAAAGAAATATCTTGCAAAAAGTGCGTGTTTTTGTTTTTGTAAATTTTTTGCATAGTAACATGAGTACATGTGCTTTTGACGATCCGGTTTGTTCAAGAAGAATATTTAAGTCCTCACACAAGACAGAAGTGTGAAAAAAACTTACTTACATATTTAGTAAATTTTGTAAGCTTAATTAGTTTTTGAAATCTTCAAATTTTGGGCGATAATTTTAATTAAGAAATGGTCTGCCACATCATGTCAATTTTTTAAATAAATTAAACTTCTTTGGCCCTTTTTTGTGAAACTATTTAATGTTAAATAAGATTTTTTAATAAGTAATTGGCCGATTGGGAAGACGAATTTCTTTTGACCTGGAGCGAATAACGCAGATTACTATTGATCGCAAAGCATTTACACACGGACAGTGTCAGTTGGTTGGTGGGGTCCATTTTGAAAATTTACGTTAACTGTTACAATAAATTTAAGTTCAGATTTCTTTTTTTAATTTAATTTTAATTTTGTACAAAAATAAAATTTTCGTATTTTTTTCAAAATTTATATCATTTTTTCAAAAAAATTGTGATGCAACATACCAATTGTTTTATATCATTATTTAGTGGATATAAAGATCTACCAAAAACGAGAAAAAAATAATATGGTTGCCATTTAAAGAAAGTGTTGATAACGTCATCACTCGAAAACCAATGACGTCATAGAAAAAAATTGTATGTCAAAAGATGGCGTTTTAAAAAAGAAAATTTATCCTTGACAATTCTAAGTAGGCTAATCATACTACTCAATACCACTACCAAATATTACGAAGAACCACTTATCCTTGATTTTCCTATGATTCTCTATCAACATTGCAGTCCATCTCATGACTTGTTTAGTTATGTCCTCTTCTTGTCATAGCATGTTATATCCAATTTCATTTTCGTTTTTTATATTTCTTTTCTTAAATGTTCTTAACTTGTTTGAATTCGCAATTTTTGTATTTTTGTCGACAATAATATTTGGTCGAAGACAATTTACGAATATCCGAATCGGTTTTTGATTTTCTCGGTTATGGACCAGATTCCGAAACGATACAATCAAAGAGCCTTAACGTTAACAAAAAATTATTTATAAGCAAAAATTTTAAGGACTAAATTTGTGCTTTCTATTGCAAGTTTCTCCTTTGCTCACAAATATCATACAATATTGTGCACTATTTTAGAATGAAAAGCAAAGCCTGTTTTTTTGTCGTTTCTCAAATTATATTTGATTCAAAAAGTAATTTATGAAAGCGATTATGCTGGTTACTTCGTAACAATTTATATAACACTCAGCTAAAATTTACTAATTATTTTTGTAATATTCTCACTAGAAATCCGAAGCAGACGGAGAAAAGATTGATTTAATTATAAGTTTCAATATAACAAGAATAATTATCTTAACAATATTTCAACAAAAACCGACTGCTACATCCATTAACAACTCGGTTAATAGTCAATTATTTAAGGAATAAAAAATACGAGATTTGCAGAACACCGTATAGACAATCTCCACTTTCCCAATATGGATAACTGCAAACTATTATACAAGCTGTCCCGTATCGTTATGTTCAAATTTGAGGAGCGTAAAGTAGACTTCATTTCAAGTAACAAAAACGCAAAACTTGTATATCCATTTATATTTGTTTCAAAGTTACAGATCTATGAATGTGATTGTCAGATCATGAAAAAAAATGTAATCCTAAAATCAATACAAACTGATTTTATTTAAAAAAAGTTATACGATTCAATAACAGGCCTGTGATTGTTAACGTCGCATAATAAATTGTTATCCTAAAATAAATAAACACACAGTAATTTCTTGGAGATCTACAAAAATGTACTGAAAATTAATTTATGTTAAAGAAGGTTCTTACTTATTTCGTAAGTGCTGAACCATGAATATCATACAATTCACAAATGTTCAGACGACTGTTAATGTTGCATTTTTTTAATAAAGGATTACATTACGTTACAGTTCATACAACAGCTTATTAGTGAGTAGACACGTTTCCTTTATTCAAAATGCCTTACGAATTTTCTTCTCAAGAGTATGTCGACATGCATTTTGTGTATGGCTACTGCAGTGCACGTCAAGCAGTTATCGAAAACCGACATCGGTTTCCCGATAGGCGTATTCCTTATTACAGAACGTTTCTGGAAGTACACAGACAATTTCGGGAATGCGGACTGCGTGATTATCTTTTCGACCGAGGAGTAAATTTGCCAGCAGACTTAGAGGAAGAAGCAGCAGCTATTGCTGCAAGGAATCCAACTCTTAGTGTACGTCGAATCGCTAAACAACTAGGAGTGCCACGAACGACAGTTTGGCGAATTTTAAAACGTGAGGGCTTATATCCATATCACTGTCGCAAGGGACACGGTTTGCTTGAGGCAGACCACTATGCTCGTCTAGTTTATTCTACCTGGATATTAAGACAGTCACGGCTTCATGTTAATTTCTGTAGAACAGTCCTCTGGACAGATGAATCTACGTTCACGAGAAGTGGTGTTACGAATCTGAGAAACCTGCACAGGTGGTCATCAGAAAATCCCAAAGCTATACGCCCATCTAAATTTCAACATGAATTTTCTATTAACGTTTAGACGCCTCTAATCGATGACTTGTTGATTGGTCCTGTCGTGCTTCCTGGGAGATTAAATATGGACAATTACCTTCAATTTCTTATTGACGAACTGCCAGATCTTTTATTGGATGTCCCATTGAATGTTCGACGAGACATGTGGTTTCACATGGATGGGGCACCACCACATTTCGGAATTGCTGTCCGAAATTGAGTTAACGTCAATTATCCAAGATGGATTGGTCGAGGTGGTCATGTTCCATGGCCACCTAGATCACCCGATCTTAATCACCTTAACTTTTAGTTATGGGGGTACATAAAAAATTTTGTCTACGCGCAAGTTTCGAACACAAGACAAGAGTTGTTGGATGGTATTCACCTGGCTGCCGAGCAAATTCGACAAAACAAGTATGAAATTCGGATAAGTACTTCTTCTGTTGGCTTACGGGTACAAGCCTGCATTCAACAAGGAGGTGGACATTTCGAAAATATTATTAATTGAACTTTTTTAAATAAAATCAGTTTTTATTGACTTTAGGATTACATTTTTTTTCATGATCTGATATTAATCACATTCATAGATCTGTAACTTTGAAACAAATAAAAATGGATAGACAAGTTTTGCGTTTTTGTTACTTGAAATGAAGTCTACTTTACACTCCTAAAATTTGAACATAACGATACGGGACACCTTGTATAATGTTAACAAAAGTAAAAAATTAGACTATTTAGAAATATCAAAAATCAAAAAAGCCAATTCTAAGAAACAAATCCTAACAAACACAGTAGAATTATTTAAGTACAGCCATTATAGACACAATCATTAAATGATAATTAAAGTTAATCACAATCACACAGTAAAGTATAAGTATTGGATGTTGATCTCTTAGTTTAGTCAAGTAAACCATTTCATAATAGTCGAATAAACCGAACAATTGTTAAGAGTATCACCAAATAAGCTAGTAAAACTGAGCAAGTGTTTTTAATTATAATAATAATTAATATCAAGAATAAGTTCACCTGCTCGGGCTTCAGGTCGGCTGTCTTTTAACTATTACTTAAATAGTATTTAAATTCTGCGTTTCTACTGCCGAAATATTCACATTATTAACCCTGTTTTATATATTTTTTCTTTCTTATCATCAGAACACTAAGTTACTATCTTCTCACGTCGTTCATAAATCAGTTTCTTAAACTTCTTAAATGCTAGCCGACCGTCATCTTAAAAAAAGGAGAAAAACTTTCAAGCGACGAAAAGGTGCTAAACACCACCTTTTAGATTTTCTGAACCGGTTTCGAAGCGATAAAAGTCGGAAGGGAAAGCCCCGCTTTGAATAAAACAAGCCGGAAATGGAAAAAGTAAGATAAAGGTCGACTTAAACAGCTCGGTACGTAATACGTGCGGACGAAGAATATAAACGGACGTCGTACATACATATATGCATGTACCAAAGTATCATATGTGACACATAAATTGATATTATAGCCTGTAATAAATGATGTTACAGGTGAATATGGTTTTGGTGACCATATTTTATCCGTCCCTAACTTTATGTATCTTCCTGTGGAATCATATTATTTCGTTCTGATGTTTATTTTGATATTTATTACATATCTTTATATGAGTTGGAGATTATTCATCCGGTAGCGTTATGGTAAAGCAAGCGAAAATAAAAGCAATTGAAATTTGAATACTTATAAGTCCAAACGCAAAATATAAGGAAGACAACCTTTAAAGAGATGGTCAGCTACGCGTATAATACATATTTAGGTACATTTATAAATAACAAATGCCATAAATAATAGATATTGTAATCCAGAAATGTTAAAAATACATCTGCGCATATACACATGGACATACACTACGCATATTCATTTTGCATTAAATACTTTTACGTAGAGACACATGTTTCGAACTCTTCTTAATTCTCGTCAGTGTATGTGGAGAATCACAGCATATATTTTTTACACTTCGTATATCAAGAATGTTCTTAATTCAAATTTAGATTATGTTTTTCACAAATATATCGAATTTAAAATATTAAAGTTTCTTGTCATTTTTTTCACATATTTGATACAATTCGTATTTGCAATGGAAAATCTTTCTTTTGTATAGCACTGGTCGCCCAAACGACCCTTCCGAGAAATTATCCATCCAACGGTAAACTCAGGCATTTCATATTTTTGAGAATTACATACATTTCATTTTAATTTAGTTATTAATTAATTACGTACGATTTCTCTTCTAATTAGTTCCTAATTAATAGTATTTAATAACTGAACTATTTTTTATATGTCGAAATTATACCGAGCTGTATTAATATTGACATATTTTAATAGCCACATTTAAATTACTATTGTAAACTTCATCTAAACTGTTTCATGTGGGATATCATTTTAAAGCATTCGTCGCAAGGAATGTTTTAAATATATTTATTTCATCAACATCGCAACTCTTTAGCACGCGTCTTTAATTAATTTTTAAGGCATCGCCAGCTTCGATAACATTGGTTTACCCTCCCTTAAATTCGCGTCATGGAAATGAACCTTTTGTCAACCACGAGTGTTCTACTGCGCAGAACGTACTTCTTTCGTTCTCGACTATCGTAAGATATACATCACTCTAGCTCTACACCCCCTCTTCAAGCATACGTCCGACGTTCCTTTCTTCCTACCACGTGTCCGATCGCGGCACACTACTCGCAGGTAACCTCTGTATTATTGGATACAGAGATTTATTTTAATCGCACTTACATTCACCTTAATTTAATGTATTAACTATAATTAACTATATATATATATATATATATATATATATATATATATATTAACTATAAATTAGGGCCATATAATATAATAATATATAATATAATTAAAAAAAACTGTACATTGGGTTTATATACAAAGAAGAAATTACAAATCGTGTTGCAAATCGGTGTCTGTGTCTGAATCGTATTGCTAATTTATAATCAAAGGTGCTACTATTTTGTACATGCGCACATATTCGTCCTCTTTTGCTATTGCGTGTTTAACAGCATTTTTCAAATTTACAGCAGTCATATGTTCCATAGCATTTTTTATGTGTGTTACACTGCTTTCACTAAATTTCGGTGTTTGATTTGTTCGTCTTATGGTATTTTCCAGTTGGGCCCATATCAATTCAATGGGATTGAAAATGCAATGGTATGGTGGTAAACGCAAAATTGTATGTCCTGCTTCTTTGGCTCTGTTATCCACATAATAATCCTTTAAATATTCTTTTGTCTTCATCACCTCTATTAATTGGTTTTTTGTATAATGATCCTCAAAATATAAATCATTTGCTTCTAAAATGTTTTAATATATTTCCTATTATTACATTTTGTAGGAACTTTTGTTTGCTGTCGAGAATGATACGGCGCGTTGTCCATCACTATCACACTATCTTTTGGTAAATTTGGCAGCAAAGTGTCACAAAACCATTCTTCAATTAAAGATGAGGTCATATCTTCATGGTAATCTAAACTTGAGGATTTAACATTTTTAGCAGATAATAGCGGCTGTCCGATCCATCCTTTTTCTGACCCAGCATGAAGAAAGATTATTCTCTTCCCTCTCGAAACCGACGCGTCCAACAGACACATACCTTAACTATCCACCCAACCTTTGCAAATTGTGTCATGGGTGTCATACCATGTCTCGTCTAAATAAAATATTAATCATCCTTCCTGTCTATGCTTTCTAATTGCCGTTAAGTATTCATATCGAAGTTTCTGTAACCACGGGCTTTCCATAATTATGCGACGTTTGTCTATAGTGCCAAACTTAAAACCAGCTTTCTTTAGCGTCCGCCACAAGGTTGCTTTAGAACACTGAATATTTATAGGCTCATCACTGATTCTTTTATGTAAGCAGTCAAGTGTAGATACAACATTTCCTTTGTAGAAGGAGTATACTTGCTGCCTAATAGTATCAATTTCATACTCTTAAATTTTTCTCGGTGCTCCTTTGTCACTTCTTTGATTTCGAGGCCCTGCGTTATTCTTAATTATTTTATATATTATTCCAAAAGGCACCTTGTTTAATTGCGACGTTCGTTGAATGTTCTGGGTTTGTAGTTCGTTATTTTCTTCCATCAAGGTATGATAGATATCGAAAATTATCTGTTTTGCATCTTCTGATATATGCTTTCTCTGTATTATCACTATTCACATCATAATCACTAACACTTTCAGCAAAAGGTCGCCACATGTTCGTTAAGTAAAAAGAGAAAAATCAAATATGTATACAGCAGTAAATATTAACAATAAATGATAAATAGACTCAATATTAGATGTAATATATACCAACTCTCCTAACTATATTTACTTAAATTTTGTTTAATAAATATAAGCACTTATTACATCTAAATTGTAATTTAATGACTATTTTAACTATATATAATAACTATATATTCAAATTAACAACTGTTGGTATTTATATTATTATTAAACTTTATTTCATCTAAATTGCAGTAATTACAATTTACTTAAGTTTTGTCATTACGGACCTCAGCAGTTTCTTTGCGTAAAAGATAATCGTATTCGCCAGGTAGTTATTGCCGCAGATGGTGAAATAAAAGCATTAGAGCCGTTCAAAGTTATATTCTTATAATTTGAAATAAACTATACGTACGAACATGCATATACATAAATACGCATGCGTTTATTCTCCTTTTAATACTTGAGTAGTCAAATTTGGGCATTTAAGTTTAAATGCATGTTTAGAGTTAGATGTTCCTTTAAACATGTTGATAATACACTCTCGTTACTTTTAAATGTCATTTAGTATAAATGCCCTTTTAAATACGTTGATAATACCCGCCGTATACTGATCATTTCAGTAACCTAAAAATATATTAAATATTAAACTTATTTCATTTTCAGTTGGTTGAATAAATTCTTTGAATTATCTTCTTGCATTCCTTTATTTAAGGCTGGCAAACATGCCAACGTATCCTATAAATACGTTGAACTATATTTCTGATTTATACGCCGTATCACACATATACATATATACATGCATAATATACGACAGATACATTTCGTCCAGGTCCTTTTTTATCATTTCCAGCGAAAAACTGAGGGTAGGAATGTATTCAGAGCGCGCCGACCTTACTGTAAGTTTTGATTTATGCGTCAAACAGAAAACTGTGGGAAGTTTTGCGTTATCAACTTTACCACAATGACCATTTGATACTTTCCTTTTTGTATTCGCCTTTCGGCTCTTTGATAAAATACTTTTTCTATATTTTTTCCATTAAAAGAACATGATTTATGCTTCGATTCTTGGCCACGTTTCCCTGATTTTATACGCGTTCTACGGAATCGGAAACGGAGTTTAAATACTATGCGGAATTGTATCTATTCGAGTCAATAAATGAAAGAAATAAATCTGCTCAATTTGCCTAAAGTAGCGAATATGAATATTATCGGTAACATAAGTCCATAAATTGGAATCCAATTACCTTTTTTTTTTTAGTTTTTAGAGAACAAAGAATGGAACTTAGATTCATTGTCTACTCCAATATCTAGATATTGTCGATAACTACATCTGGCTAATAGCGCCAACAGTCACCTCTTCGAACCTCTTCGGACGCTTTAAGTTTCAACAAGACGACGATTAAAATTAGAAAAGATTCGACTATCTGGCAAAGCGCGATTGGCATATCTCTGTTAATAAATACACCTGTCTAGCTCGACATTACTATCAGCGAGGCCATACAGGTAATGCATTTCCGACATTTCAACACTTGAATAAATCACCGTTATTAACAAAATTTCAATAATAAAAAAATGAAAAAGATAATTCACATCAAACAGGTTTTAATGACAGAGACTTACTAACAAATGTCAGATGTAAAAAGCAAGTGACATATTCCAGGGCAACTAGATTTATTGTGAAATTGCATTCGTCAATACTTGTACATTAATTTTGTCCGACAATTCAACGATTTTTATTTTTTAACTCAAAAACGGCGCATTACAGGAAAACAACACAAGAGAATGTTTAAAATTGAACGGGAAATTCAAAAATAATTTATATTTTGGAAAAAACCATAGGGCATACCATTGTTTCTTCAGAAATATAAAAGTATGTGTCCGTGCGCACGCCACTGTTAAAGCTATTTTTTTTTAAATATACACTTTTATTAATAGTCGCTACGTATTAAATTTAACTGAGATATCTCAAGCGATTTCGAAAATATTAATTAATTTCAATTTTTTTCCTAAAACTTCAACACCCTGTATTTTCGTAACGGAACCTTTTTGGACCATAGTTTATAAATATAATGCAAACTATCATTTATTTTTCAAGTAAATTCATACCCTTAAATATTCGCATATCAATAAGGAACAGCCTGTATATTATGATGGTGCAAAATTACTGTGTAAAGTTTGCGATAAACCGTTATTTCAGCAATCTTAACCAAATTTACGTAAATAAGGCAAGTGAGTTATATACGATATTTATAATTAAATAAATAAACTAACATTACTCTTGGCCGATATATACTTACGTTAAATTCTAATGAGTCATATCGTAATATAATAGATTCATACATAAAACTTAGTACTGTCCTGGCCTGCAGACTAAAGTGGCCCACTCTATTTAATACTTGAGAAATGCTGCAGATAGATCTATAAACGATAAAGTCTAAACGATCTAAAGTCTTTCAAACTAACTTAGCTTGTAACGTGCTCTAGTAAATACCTGACGAAGCCACTGTGTTGGTGAAACAATTGTCGTTTTATGAACAAATATTAATAAAGTGAAGATTTTAGTTCTATTTCTATTTTATAACAAAATAATTTGAAAGATACTTGAGTAGGGTCAATCTCATCAAATTTTATATAAAACAAAACCATTTTCAATAATATAAAATATTATAAATATAAAAGATCGGGTGCGGAGAACACAATACAAGTTTATATTTGTGTGAATACGAGGTTTCACCCACCCAAGTATAGCAATCGCCAATTAAGTTGGCGCGAGGAGGGGGTGCGCAGAAGTCGTTTTTAAAAACGTCCACTCCCACTACTCAAGTAATTGACAGAATGCATTTGTCATTGAAGTTTGACGGAACATAATGTCTTTACTAGGGGATCATAAAGTGATACACGCTCAGAGGTTAAAATTATCTGACATTTGATGTAAAACCAAATACAAATCTCCCCACTACTTTTAATCCTGCGCGAACTTACCCCTCCTCGCGCCAACTTAATTGGCGTTTGCTATATGTTTCAAATAACTTTGTTACACTGAGTGTCCTTGAAATAAAAAGAACGAAAGTTTATATTTATTTATTTATTTATTTACCCAACAGAATTATAATTCCATTTACAGGATAAAAGGTAAATAAAATTGTAAGTCATATACATAACAACAAGCACTATTAGTAACAAAAAAAAAGTATTATTGTAGATACTAACTCTCCTAAATATAAAAAATATAAAAATCATAAAACAATAAACAAGATTAAAGCTAATAATATATATGAATATAAACAAAAGTCTGCACATATGAATAAAAGTAATAAAAACAAGAACATTCAGCAATGAATTAAATCAAGATAAATACTACAACGAAAATTTATCGCAGGTGCCATAGAGAAGCCGTTTGAAAGCTATCAAACTATAGAAATGTAAATCGATATCCGAAGAAACCTTATTGAAGTTGCTTCCCATGACGTAGGCAGGAGACCTGACCAACACAGTGGTTCGAGGAAAATGCAGATAAAATGTACGGGAAAGACGTATGAAGAATGGTGGAACAAGAAAATTAAACAAAGATAATAGCGTTGTACAGTTAACTTCATGTGAAAAAGTCTGCAGAGGAAGTTAAGGCTGGCTGCAAAATGCCTAAAGGAGAGAGAAGGAACGTCAAAGCGAGAACGGAGTAGAGTGTAACCAAAGCCCCTATGGGGATAAACACCGTCCACCTTAAACCACACTACTTCAAAATTCGTCGCTGTGAACTGGTAGACGTTTTTGTGCTTGATAAAGTGATACCATATCAAACTAGCATATTCCAAACGTGATCTCACTAATGTATTAAATAAGGAAGTTAATACACTAAATCTCAAATTATAAAGAAAATATACCCCGAATATTTTCCAAAAATTCCCTCTTATAAGCGAGAAAACAATGACAGATATTTCAAAAAATTGTGCGACTGAATATATCATAAATACTATCGGAAACGAAATCTTAAAAGTGACCGACAATAACAAAAAGAATAGTCTTGTTATTGTCAATCCCCTTTAAGTTTCGTTCAGTTATCGATCGTTACCGTAAGTTCGATAAAAGGTTCGATTAAAGATAGACTGCTAGAAATAGGTCCTTAAATACCCTAAAGCACACATCTTACATGCTCTTTTAATATACGTATCCTCTTTAAGCTTGATTTTCGTACCAGGTTATTGAACTCTTACCATAACAAAACAGGCCCAATGTTATCGTATTTATAAACATTGCCGCGTTTAAATTCAATAGCGGCATTCCATTTCTTTTAATAATATTTCATATTATTAAAAATGTTTTTGTTTTATACAAAATTTGGTGAGGTTTTCCTTACTTAAGTATATAAAATAAAATTAAAAAACCCTTACCACAATAGAATTCTATTGTGGTAAGGGTTTTTTAATTTTATTTTATTCACTTATAAGCCACAGTCTCCGATTTGTTAGTTACTTAAGTATGTTTAAAATTATTTTGATTTATTTTTCTTTAATTTTTCATTAAAATCGAATAATAATTACCGCATTGCTATAATTTGGCTTACTTTCATTTAATTTAAAAAGGAATATGTATACCAACGTCCTTTTTCAAAATTTTTCGTTGTACTATGTTTTTTTGTTAAAAAAAATTTCCATCTCTTTAATATTTCCTTCAGTTAACTCACAATACATATTATTATCAACAGATTTTGATATTTCAGACTAGTCAATTATTATAATGGAAAGGAAATGTAAATTCCGGGAGGCAACCACGTATTCAGTCATGTAAGGTGTCAAGTCAGTGTCTTCCACATATCAAGATTTGCGCTCTGTGCTACCGTAGAGCAAGAAGGGAATTTCACTTTGCCGCAGTTTCAATTTACCACCATTTAGATTAAACGAATAATATTATACGTTCTGTGTTATACAAAGTCGCGAGACTAGGACTACCAATTTCTTGCTAAGCAATGCACGTCTTCTTAAAGTATCTCAAATATGTTTTCGAAGTAAATTATTAAAGTATATTACATCTTATTAAAAAATATACAATCTTAGGTTTGTATAGCGATAAAGAAAAAAAGGGGTGAAACATACATATGAGTAATGCCTTTAGACTAAAAATCGCTGTCCAATGTTCACGTACTAACGAGAAAATTATTTTTCTTTATTCGAGTCCGGTCCTATGGCAGGTAAATATAGGGGTGGCAATACGGGGTTTCACCTCTAACTCATCAGTAATTCTCTTTACCGACGAATTATTTTATTCTGGTTCGCCTACATCAGTACTTACTACTATTACAACAAGTTTAAAGAAATACACATACGAGGTGCATTCAAGTTCTAAGGCCTCCGATTTTTTTTCTCCCGACTGGAAAGAGATAGAAGCATGTGCATTCTTTTAAAATGAGCGTGCGTTCGTTGTCAATACGTTACAGAGATGGCAGCACTGTACGGCAGATGGAATTGTAGCGGCAGCGTCGAGAATTAGAACTGTTTTAGATACTTAAAATGGCTACGTTTTCCTTACTTGAGCAGCGTGCAATCATTCGTTTTCTGAATTTGCGTGGTGTGACACCAATTGAAATTCATCGACAGTTGAAGGAGACATGTGGTGATGGAGTTATGGATGTGTCGAAAGTGCGTTCGTGGGTGCGACAGTTTAATGAACGCAGAACATCGTGTGACAACAAACCGAAACAACCTCGGGCTCGCACAACCCGGTTTGACGACATGATCGAGAAAGTGGAGAGACTTGTTTTCGGGGATCGCCGAATGACAGTTGAACAGATCGCCTCCAGTGTTAGCATTTCCGTGGGTTCTGTGCACACAATCCTGCATGACGACCTGAAAATGCGAAAAGTGTCCTCCAGGTGGGTGCCACGAATGCTGACGGACGACCACAAGGCCGCTCGTGTGGCATGTTGCCAAGCAATGTTGACGCGCAACCAAGGCATGAATGGGACTTTCTTTTCGTCGATTGTGACAATGGATGAGACGTGGATGCCATTTTTCAATCCAGAAACAAAGCGCCAGTCAGCTCAATTTAAGCACACAGATTCACGGCCACAAAAAAAATTTCGGGTAACCGCCAGTGCTGAAAAAATGATGGTGTCCATGTTCTGGGACAGTGAGGGCGTAATCCTTACCCATTGTGTTCCAAACGGCACTACGGTGACAGGTGCATGCTACGAAAATATTTTGAAGAACAAGTTACTTCCTGCACTGCAACAAAAACGTCCGGGAAAGGCTGCGCGTGTGCTGTTTCACCAAGACAACGCACCCGCATATCGGGCTAACGTTACGCAACAGTTTCTTCGTGAAAACAACTTTGAATTGATTTCTCATTATCCCTACTCACCTGACCTGGCACCTAGTGACTTTTGGCTGTTTCCAACAATGAAAGTCACTCTCCGTGGCCGCACATTCACCAGCCGTGCTGCTATTGCTTCAGCGATTTTCCAGTAGTCGAAACAGACTCCTAAAGAAGCCTTCGCCGCGGCCATGGAATCATGGCGTCGACGTTGTGAATAATGTGTACGTCTGCAGGGAGATTACGTCGAGAAGTAACACCAGTTTCATAGATTTCGGGTGAGTAGTTAGTTAGAAAAAAAATCGGAGGCCTTAGAACTTGAATGTCGACAGTCCGGCAAACTGTAGACTTGGGTTCGAGTCCCAATATAGACAATATTTTTCAATTAAAAATTTTGTATGATTTGCTTTGTAATTTGTAGACAGCAATGTTTACATCCCCACTTACTCTGCAATTACATACATTCTAATTTGATATTTGTAAATATTTCATATAAAAGCCGAAAAACTCCAATAATTTATCAATTGTTATATTTAATAAACGGCTAAGAAATTATCTAAACAATATTTCTTACCTGACGAAATTACAGATATCTGCACTCTTTTTGTAATGTTTGTTACTCCGTTTTTTTTTAGCCAATCTGATCGCTGTGAGTTCTTGTTCTTATCATAGGTCGGGAGGCAGGTGTACATAAGCCTCGTAAATGCTTTGCTTTTATTTATAACTGCATTAAAAATTTTGAGATACTTAACTTGGCAATTATTGCTCTTAATTTTGGTATTCTTTAGTGCTATTTAGGTGTATTGTGCAAGAGAAACAAGTAAGTATTATATTAATTGCTACTTTATTTAATAAGTAATAATAAGAAAAAAAACATAAGAAAAACAATGTGTTGTGTGATGACAATGTGACAATTTTTGGTACAAGTTATGCGCTTATTTAAAATATAATGATATAACGTTTATTTTTTTTTAACTAAATATAACATCAAACTCATATATTATATTATTAAATGTCTTTCTTTACTTTTTGTGACAAACGAACAACGCTTATTATTGCAAACCGGTATTTATATGCTTGGACAACTCTATTTGATTCAATAATATTACTTTTGATAATATAAAAAAAAGCTTAAAATAATAGGCGAGTCCTTCACATATATTTTATTGATACTAGTAAAAATAATAATCGTTTCTAGGATTTCTTTGCCAAATTTTACGCAATTCAGATGTATTTATGTACCTGACATATGTTTGCTTAGCGGATCCGTTCCTTCGCAAATTTGCCGCCGGTTGCTGTTCTCCGCTGATAGGGCACTGCTTCCATGTCCGTGGTTGGACGATTTCAAGCTGGGACGCTGTTTGTAAAACAATTGCCTTTCCACTTCGCGGTTCGTTTTTCGCGGACTTTTTCTTCTATGGAACTTCGCCACTCTAATATACGTTTGGAACCAAATTTCTTGTTACCTTGCCTGGATACGTATCAACCTTGTCCCTTGCGTCGTGGGTGATCTTCTTTGTATAATTTTATATTATTCTTCGATCGATATTCCGTATTTGTTTTTGGCGGTTTATCGCTTCGTTCTATCACTTTGTGTATAAGTCGCTTTCACGCTAATATTTTTAATAAAATGTGTTTCTAATATTCGTGTTTCTATTTTGTTTTAATTTTACTATCTTTCTAAGTTAATTGCTTTAGTTTTTAACGCTATTTTTCACAATCTTTATTCGCTACGGGGAAGATCTTCCCTCGTTGACACTTCTCGCGCGAATAGTTTCCACGTGCTGTGAACCCCTTTTTCAATTATTTTGTGTTTCCTTCTTGACGTTAGAATCGTTAATTGTAACTGACGTTGTTCGTAAATTGCTTTGAAATTTTGAATGTATACTGATCTTTTATTGATTAATTATTATTATAAATACCTGGTTTTTAAATGATTTTTGCGTGGATGCGTTTTTACATGAATTGTTTACATTTTATAAATTTATTTTTCATTTTAGTAAACTATATTTTAAAATTAAACCTCAATATCTAAATATACATTATTCTACGTTCTTGTTCACATACATTTTGTCTGTTTTTCTAATAAAAATGATTTAATGAAATAAAAATTTAAATTCCAACTTTTGTTGCGTTTGTTTGTCGTTTTGTGAATGTTATATTGAATTTGATGATTGTCACGACATTGTTTGTTGTTATGTATGTATGAATTTGTGTTTGTGTAAAAAAGTTGTTTCGTCACTCCATAAAATACACTGTGCTCCATTCAAATTTTCATCACAAAAACTAACAAACCAATGACAGAAAGCTAATCTCCTGGCGGTATCTCCTGGCTGTAATGTTTGAGAGATTCTGAATTTAAAGGCGATATACTTATGCTTTTTCAAAATTCTTTGAACTGATGAATAACTTAATGCCAATTCTCCTTAGTAGCATCCCTAATGGAAAATTCGCGATGGGCTTCAAAATATGCTAACACTGTAATATCTACTTCTTCGTTGACGACGATATTTTTCTTTGTTCTTTTCTGTCTAAATAAGCAATCATGCAGTCTAAACTGATTGTAAAGTTTTCGAAAGTAATTGCACTATCTCAATAGTCATCTACATCATTTCCAACACAATTTAGGAGATCTAAGCGAAGAACAAGGGGAACGTTTCCACCAATACCTAATAACAATGGAGAATAGATACCAAGGAAGGTGAGACAGTCATATGATGGCTGACTATTGTTGGGGAATCATGCGAGATTGCCCAAGTCAGTTTCATTCTAGAAAATCACTCAAAAGACAATTTCTTGATGTTTAATATCAATAAAATATATATTTTTTCGTGAATTGTGTTTTTTTTTTCTCGGGAACTAGAGCTGACAGAAGAAAACGGGTAACATTTTTGATATCGCGATACTTAAAATCGGGTCTAAAATCTCCAGCACCAAAATGGTTGTAGGCCAGTGTTATCGAAGAGCATATTTTCTTTTGGGGGGGAAAGAGCATTGAAGAAAGGATCAAAAAGATTGTAAATTCACTTTTTGCTTCAAACTTATATGCGTTTTAAAACTGTATCACATATCAATGTGTAATTTTTCCTGTTTTTTCGAGAATCATCAATTTGCTGTTCTACGTTAATAAAATCGAACAAGCCACAATTATTCTCAATTTTAAAACAATCAGTATATTGCAAATGAAGAATATAATTTGGTTCTCTCAACTTGTTGAAACGGAATTTTCCTTTTTTGCAATTAAATCATTTCGACTATCTTTAGCGTGCTTCCAAAAGAAACAAAAATAAAATCCTTTCATGTTCAGACTAACTTCGTGGGTAAGGTAAGGGTTCTCAGTCACGACACCTGCTAATCTGAAATGCACAGCACTAAACGAAATCTTTAATTAATATGGAAATTTCACAAGATCCTTATCGCTTTTTTAATATATAAGTACGGCCTGTTTTAGCAGGAGACATTATACACTAGTTATGTCACTGCAACATACAAAATAAAAACAAAACCTGAAAATATATATTTATGTATGATTTATATTTTTGTTTTTTATTCTCGGTTAATAAGCATTAAATGAACGTAAATAATAAGATAAAATATAATAAAAGGAGCTGTATTTTTTTTAAGATTATGTATACCTGCGTTATATATGCTTATTATGACTTTATAAGCTTTGTAATAAAGCTTGAAGCTTTTCATTCTTTTCCTATAATGTTATCGTGGTATTATGATTGGGTTGAAAAGGTCGGCACTTTCTATTATAGCGCCTGATTAAATTATAAGGGCAATAAATGTAAAGGTTAACTTGTTTCATAAAGACTGGCGTGTGGAAGTATGATATTTGACAAGCATATTGGACAAAGGTTAATTACACAATTTAAAACAAATTAAGGAATTATTATTATCCCGGATACACCAATTTTTACCACAAATAAATGCAATAAAGAAGTCAAGAACTAGATGTAAAGATTATATTAATACACGGTGTCATAAAAAACACACTGCGATATAGCTCTGTTATTTATGATCGGATTTGAGTGATATAAAAACGAGAGAAAATTGTTTTAAAAGCACTGCAAATTGCCTTAAATTTTGATTTTCCTAAACAGTGGCTTTTAATATCAAACGACAGTCAACTTTTTTTAATGTCAATATGTATATATTTTTTTAAATTTAGCCCGATATATATCTTTCAAAAAGCTTTCAAAATCCACAAAAAAAAATGGGGTTGACATTTAAAAAAATTATCGATGACGTCATAACTTATTCAAGGTCGACGGAAAAAAACAAAATGGTAGCATCTAAATATAGCTAATAAAAAACATTAATCGACATATCTTTGCATTTTGTCAAATAATGCACAATAACGTCATTACGGGCTAGTGTCCATACTTTATGGACACAAATAATTACTCAAAAATTTTCTAATGTAACATACCAAAATTTTTACATCATCGAATAAAGAATTGTAAAAGCTTTCAAAATCCACACAAAAAAAAAATGGGGTTGATATTTGAAAAAATTATCAATGACGTCATAACTTATTCAAGGTCGACGGAACAAACAAAATATTAGCATCTAAATATAGCTAATAAAAAACACTAATCGATATATTTTTGCATTTTGTCAAATAATGCACAATAACGTTATTACGGGCT
The DNA here is from genome assembly GCA_935421215.2 of Melolontha melolontha. Lineage (NCBI taxonomy): Eukaryota > Metazoa > Arthropoda > Insecta > Coleoptera > Scarabaeidae > Melolontha > Melolontha melolontha. The sequence continues at coordinate 145,359,890 of OW285238.1, read as the reverse complement.
TGTGTCCATACTTTATGGACACAGTGTATATAATAAAACAAACACCTATATCAAGTGTTAATTGTTCGCTGTATTGTTTGCCACGGATTGCAGAACAGTGTTTAATACTTTTTAGGTGGCGTTCACACTTCCACCTGTTGGTACACGTCAAATAGTCGTCGCACCGGACACATTTAATTCTATCGCCTTCGTATTCTAAATCCGGCATACTCGTTATTACGTTTTCTAGTTTCTTCGAAATACGCCGTTTCCGAAACGTACCTAAATGTGACATTTTCTAAGTGTATGTGTATTAACATGCACCCACAACGACCAGTGGAATAATACTGAACAAGTGGACTTTGATACGAACGCTTGAGTTTCCGTGCCGCGCACTTCTCCCATCTACGTTGCTCTCGGCACTGCACTGGAAATTGCCCCTCTTTACCGAGTCTAGTGATAAGTGCTGTAAATCAGTGGTTTGCAAATGTTGAACAATTTTTTTAAGAAGCATTAAAAATACTTCTCTAAAAAAACATCGATTTAAAAAAGTGTTAACCTTAATGGAAACTATATTTACAAATAAAGGTCAGATATTTGCCAATCCACCCTCGTATATGCCGAAAGAAAAGATGCTTTCTTCGTTATTTCATTATTATAAGTCGCAATAAAATCATTCAAATTTAACTTTAAATATATTTTATTAAAAATCAGAAAGACAAAGAGTACGATGACATAATTCCTACAACGTCGAGTCGGCTGACATAATAACGCGTAATAACTTATGCATAAATCTCGATAAAGTATAAATAGTTCTTTGCATTCTCCATCTGAACTGTCACGGTAAAATAATTCGTAAAAAGTCACGATCCACAAGAAAGTTTCGACATACACAATATTTTAGGTTGTCATTCATCTGGTCGAATGATAGGAACGTTCCTGCATTTCGGAGTAAATATCGAAACACATTACTCATATAACAGACGCGTTCTGATGTGTTATGTGCCCTCGCATATTTTACTCTTGTCACTACCTTGTTTAAACAATCATGATTCTTGTCGTTTTGACAAATATCACCCCTACTTTATACATATACACACACGCATACATAACATTGTGTTCGTTTGCTCGCTATTTATTTAGCTTTTCTATATCCAGTGCGCCCAGCAAAATTTAAACAATACTTGAATTTATGATAGCACACGTCGATTAAATATGACAATAGAAATAAATTTTACATTCTATTATAGATTGTTCGGTAACTAAACTACTAGTTACAGTTATTACAAGCATTACTAGGTTCAATATAATGAAAAGTAATTTCATAAAGAAAGGAACTAAACAAACTTATAAAGGTATAGCTTTTGCTATACCTTTATGGCAACCTCAACTGAAAGTATCCCTTACAGTCATGCATTGATTTCTTCAAGGATCTACTGGAATTCTACATCAGTCTGTGTCTCCATATGAGCCATATCACGACAATTTAAGACGATTTTTGGTGGTTGCGCAGACATCATAGTTTGACTTTCCACAGATTTCAATACATCATCAAAAACAGTTTGCGTATGCGAAGTATTAAGTAATTTAAATTAAATATATCTACCAAATAATATTATTTCAATAATCATTTACTTTTATATAAATCGATATATATATATATATATATATATATATATATATATATATATATATATTGTAATAACGCGGAATACTGAGAAATAAAAATAAATGAAAAATAAAATGAAATAACAAAATGCTAGCTCGAAAACTTCAGATATATATAATAATAATTGCAAGGATTCTGCTTAATCTCAAGGGTCTAAAAGTAAGTTCTCCATACACAAATAGACATCTACTAATACATGAAATAATACGAAAGCGTCAAATTTATGTATAAATATATATTTAAATGAAATTATATCAATAATCACAAGATACAAATATTACTATCAAATCTGACATATAAATATAATGGAAAATGACGTTTGAGATGACGTGAGTTTATAACGTGAATAGAAAAGTGATATCAAGCAATGTTATATCTTTAACAAAATTTTATATAACAATTACACTTAAATACCTGAAGAATATGTTAAAATTTTGAAGATCACAATTTTCAATATGTTCTTTGTATGAAGTTCACAGGAAAATTTCTATCTAATACGTCAAGAATGTATGTCCGTTGCTCGATTCAAATTTCTGGATAATATCCTAGTCGCTGCGTTGCTTATAATCCAAATTAGCAGGATAAACCACCAGGTTATGTTCAATATGGGATCCAGATGAGTTGTTCTTATTCCAAGATGATTCAAAAGAAATCTGATTTCTTCTTTAAAAGTGTTCCTTTGATATAAATAAAATCTTCCGTATTCAAATGTATGATTATATTCTCCTTATATGATTAATACATCCAGAATACTTATTCAAACACTTCCTTATGTACAATATACGTCCATAAGCATTTTGTATAGGAATATAAATGGAATATTGATAAAAAGACTCAAATTATAAAATGCAGATAAAGATCTCTTTCAATCAGTCAAAAAATAATAATCAATAATTATGTTTTTTCGTCGTCAAGACTCCTAACAGCAATTTTGTAAAAGTAAAAATCAGATATTCTACGAAAATTTGTGCAAAGGTTACTAAAATAATTTAAAAGATAATATTATAGAAAATCCACTCACGTAATCTCAATAACAAATCTTGTAAATGAAATTCACATAAGACAAACAGATAATAAAATATGGAAAATAATATCAAAATTACAAAATTCTTACTATAAAGAAATACTTTACAAATCTTAACATTCAAGATATAACATTGTTGAAGCTGAAAACTTATTAGTAAAAAAAAAAATTAATTAAGAGGGTAGGTTGACTCACAACATTATCCCCATTGTTAATGAAATAAATTCGATTAAGTCGGAATTTTTTCAGAAAATTAAATTCAATAATAGAAGGTATATAAGAAAAAAAAAATTAAAAACGAAGATTGTATCTTGTAATAGTCAATTAAAATACTGGTCTTGTAAATCTGAAAATGATTGTTCAATATGTGTGAAGAAACTCAACAAACTAAAACTTTTATAACGTTCATACAATACTTAGTTAAGAACTGTATATTAAAGAAACTATTTCCATAAAACAAAATATATCAGTGTTACATAACTAAATCGGAATATAGTTTTTATGTTTAAATTATAGGAAAATTTTAAAAATATAATATTAACTAGTCATTGTTAATAAAAATAAAATTATCGTATACAAATATATTATTTTTTTCCGAATTGTAAATATTTATTTATATTACTAGTTGAATATTTATTATGAGTTTTATATATATAATTAAATCTTTTCGACCTGTAACATACCTGACTGACAGCTATTTATCTAACCCCTATTCTTATTAACCCATGTGTATATAAATTCATTCATTTAAAGTATGTAAATAACTAACATGCATTATTATTTTGAATAAAATTATAAATCAGACTTAATTTCGATACATATATGATGCTAGTATAAAATTCAATTCTCCTTTGCTAAATGGTCCTGTAGCAAACTCGGAATTGATAAACCACTCCATTTATAATGAAACCACAATATTTACGTGAATTCTTTTCTAAGTTGATTAGCCAAAAAGCGTTTTTCAAGTCTAACTTACTATATATTTTCTTGTTACCACATTTCGTAAGAAGAACATCAATATTTTGAGGCATTTCAAACTCTGGTTTAATTCTAAGATTCAAGGCACGTGCATCTAAGCATATTCTTAACGAGTCATCTTTCTTTTTCACAATAACAATAGGATTTATAAAATATGTGTTAGATCTTTCTATTATACCAGTATCTTCTAAGCGTTTCAATTCCTTGTTTATTCTATCCTGGTAATAATAGGGAATCGGATAATTCTTACTAACTAACGGATCTTCTTTGTCAATTCTGATTACATGTTCATAGTTTTTAGCAAACACAATATCAGAATTTATTAACTGCAAGTTATTATATAATATATCAATTAATCTATGGGAAACATGATCGTCTTTAATATTTTGTATCTTAATTAAATCTTCTATTTCTTTTAAATTATTAACTGTATTACCAACTTTCACCTCTTCTCGCACCTCCAAAACATCATCTTCTTCATAATTATCCAAACCTAATGCTGCTAACCTATTTTCCACTCCATTATAATCATCATTTATATTTATATATTCATTATTTAAACCTTCAACCATATTACCACACGTAAACTTCTTCTTCTTAATCATATTAATCCTATTCATAACATTATTAATCTCTTCATTTAACTTAACTTCTTTATATTTAAAATAATCTACTTCCTCCTCCTCAGTCAATGTTTTAATTAAATTAATTATATTATCTTTAATAATAATCTTTCCTTCCTCGAAGTCCAATACCATACCTAAAGTTTTAATAATATCGATACCGATAATAGCATCGTATTGTAATTTCCCTATTATATAGAATGGTACTAAATATTCATGTTTATTAATAATAATATCAGCAGTTACTCTCTGATTAATTGATCCTATCCGTTTCCTATTTGCGGCGACTATATCAGTGCCTTTAATTTTAATGATTTTGTCCTTATAATTATTTATTAATTTAACCTTGTCCTCTTGTAACAATGATATTTCTGCACCGGTATCTATCAAACAATTGATAATGCCTTCATCTAATTTAATATTAATAATGGGTAAATTATACGTATCTAAAAATTTATTTTCATTATCGTTTATAGAAATAAACTCTTCGGGGTTTTGGTAAAAAGATATATTGTTAAGTTTGTAAGGTATGCTACAGTCGAATATATTTAGTCGTTTATCGCGCTGGTACTGGGTCTCGGATTTTCGTATGGATCCAGTTTTACAAACGGAGTTTTTTTTTTGGTAAAATCGGGTTCTGGAATAGTCGGAGATAAGGATCTATGTCTACGTTGCAAATTGTTTATATAACCACGTCCTCTTGAATTATAATTATCATTATTCTTAGTCCTTCTTGAAAAATGGTTATTCCTTGAATTATGACCGAAATTGTTATTGTTATATGAAGAACGATTAAAATTATTATGATAATTATTATAAGATCTATTATTGGACGGTTGAGGAAAACTGGGATTTTGACGAAAATCATTTTTCAATGAATTTTGAGGGCGTGTATTAATATTCCTGTTATTGATATCAAACGGCGCACTATTATTATTATACCGAGAATTATCCATATTATGATTGTTAAACCAATTATTAAAAAGATCAGATCGATTATACGTTCGTAAATATATTTAAGTTTAATATTATGTTCTTTTTTATACAAAAGTGATCTGCATATCTTTGTTAGTATTATATATAAATCTAATTAGTTTAATTTGTGAGTAATAAGAAATCATGACCCCATCTTTGCTTAGTTCGTCATTGTGTGTATATTAGAACACCGAGATTCTAACAAAATTTGTTTTTATTATTATTTTCCGACGAACGATTTTATGTATATTAATGCTGTTATTTATGTATAAAAATATCATATTGCCTCTACCTAGTGTTTCGTGAAGGTTTTTAATAATTAGAGTATGTATAATTTCCATTTTTGTATAATTGTATAAGTTGGTGTTGATTTTTGTGTTAAGTATAGTGTTCAGAAAATTGTTAATATTAAAATATTCATTACTTATAGTATTGTTCATGGTTCCTACTTTATGAAATGTTTCATCAATGTCAGTGTATATAAATGAGTTTTGTAAAATTAGAGTTGTGTTTTGTATATAAATATTATTTGCATGAGTCATGTTGGTAGCATTATCATGAATAAAGTTTCTAACTTTATGAATATTAGTATTAATTTGATTGATCCCCGATGTCTCTATATTAAAATTATCGTACTCTTTTGCATAAGTTAATAGAAAATTCTGATATGCTCTATCATTTATATGAAATTGATTACGTAAATTCGATTTAGTTTTGTATCTCAACGGTTTATTAAATTTACAGTCAGACATAATTTTAGTTACCTTTTTGTTATTATTAGTGTTCATACTAGTACTCAAACGTTGTTCTTTCAGTACCGGATTGCATATTACCTCTTCTTGTTGGATTCTTGTAATTATCTTGTCTTCTTCGATATTCTTTACTCGCAATCCCCATTGCCTGTTTTGTAAATGTATTATCACTTCTAATTTAGTAATTATGTTTTGTTCCATCTTCTCATTCATCCTCTTCATTTCTTGTTGATTCTCTTCATTCATCCTCTTCATTTCTTGTTGATTCTCTTCATTCATCCTCTTCTTTTCTTGTTGATTATGATCTAATTTCTCTGTCTGTATTTTCATTTCTTGTTGATTATCTTCAATCCTCACTTTAATATCCATTATCGCTTCTAACATGATCTTCATCTGATCGACTGGCGCTTCTTCTTGTACAACATGAACCTCTGTAATTGTGGACCTCTCTCCTTCACCTATTTCCTGACCATCATCTGATTTTCCTGTTCTTGTACCGGAACGTGAACGTGTTTCCATAGTTGATAATATGAATTAATATATATCTTATTTGTAAAAGTTGTCTATTAAGTTATAGATAATATGATATAAGTTGTTCTGTAATTAATGTTTATAGAAATGTCTTTATTATACAATTTCTAATATAACTACGTTCCTTATTTATTTTTATAAACTGATATATTGCACCTATTTATTTCATGTATCTAATATGAACTGTTTGTGTATGTATAAATTTGCCCCACGTTGCTGGCGCCAAAAATGTAATAACGCGGAATACTGAGAAATAAAAATAAATGAAAAATAAAATGAAATAACAAAATGCTAGCTCGAAAACTTCAGATATATATAATAATAATTGCAAGGATTCTGCTTAATCTCAAGGGTCTAAAAGTAAGTTCTCCATACACAAATAGACATCTACTAATACATGAAATAATACGAAAGCGTCAAATTTATGTATAAATATATATTTAAATGAAATTATATCAATAATCACAAGATACAAATATTACTATCAAATCTGACATATAAATATAATGGAAAATGACGTTTGAGATGACGTGAGTTTATAACGTGAATAGAAAAGTGATATCAAGCAATGTTATATCTTTAACAAAATTTTATATAACAATTACACTTAAATACCTGAAGAATATGTTAAAATTTTGAAGATCACAATTTTCAATATGTTCTTTGTATGAAGTTCACAGGAAAATTTCTATCTAATACGTCAAGAATGTATGTCCGTTGCTCGATTCAAATTTCTGGATAATATCCTAGTCGCTGCGTTGCTTATAATCCAAATTAGCAGGATAAACCACCAGGTTATGTTCAATATGGGATCCAGATGAGTTGTTCTTATTCCAAGATGATTCAAAAGAAATCTGATTTCTTCTTTAAAAGTGTTCCTTTGATATAAATAAAATCTTCCGTATTCAAATGTATGATTATATTCTCCTTATATGATTAATACATCCAGAATACTTATTCAAACATTTCCTTATGTACAATATACGTCCATAAGCATTTTGTATAGGAATATAAATGGAATATTGATAAAAAGACTCAAATTATAAAATGCAGATAAAGATCTCTTTCAATCAGTCAAAAAATAATAATCAATAATTATGTTTTTTCGTCGTCAAGACTCCTAACAGCAATTTTGTAAAAGTAAAAATCAGATATTCTACGAAAATTTGTGCAAAGGTTACTAAAATAATTTAAAAGATAATATTATAGAAAATCCACTCACGTAATCTCAATAACAAATCTTGTAAATGAAATTCACATAAGACAAACAGATAATAAAATATGGAAAATAATATCAAAATTACAAAATTCTTACTATAAAGAAATACTTTACAAATCTTAACATTCAAGATATAACATTGTTGAAACTGAAAACTTATTAGTAAAAAAAAAATTAATTAAGAAGGTAGGTTGACTCACAACAATATATATATATATATATATATATAAGCGATAGAAAGTTAAAAACATATAGACATTTGCCGTTGCCATGGCAAAACAAGTATTTATTAAATAAGAGACCGTTCCAATATATTCCGTCTGGAAATGTGGTAAGTTAACGACACTGCTGCGTAAGACGTGCCCCACCAGCTTTACTTCCCCGATATGCTTATTCACTGTATAGTGTAGCATTTTATTGGATACGCAATAGGGATAGGCCAGAAGAAGGTGTGGTATACACATAGGTATTGCGTATGTACTTGTATTTCTATCGTACCCATCATCGACGTATCTGGGCTCAGACACGCCTGGCGCCTGGTGTGGTAACTCCCTTCTCTCTTATCTAGTGTATTGGTGGGGTATCGTTCACGTCTCCGGCATTAACTCACCACTCTTCCGCTCACCACTCACCACGTTTCCGGTCGGTATATATATTGATGTAAAGCATATGGTGATGTATTAAAAATATGCCATCACGTTATAATTAAAAGAAATGTAAAGTTATGAATTAATTTGATTATGTAATTTAAAATAATATTGAATCCGCTAGCAAAGTTCAATATTCGACCTGTAGATGTAGCTAAGGTTTGAGTTTACAGATGTCGCTAAAATAAGGGCAAAACATAAACAAATGTAAATAAGTAAATAACTTATACTTAACTTAATAGGTCTCTTCCAAGTGCATAATCTTATTGTTATAATTTTTAAATGTATATCTATATGGGCGCCAGCTAGCTCCAGTCTTTATGGTGAAATTATACTTAATAACAACAATAGTGCGGGTTTGGTACTTAGTATAATAAATGTGTGTGATTAAACAAGTTGTTATATATCGAATGATTCTGGATGAATAATATAATAAATAAAACAAGAGAGTGTAGAACATAAATAAATGGTTTAATTGATAATATTCTTATTCAAAAAGGTAAGTGTTAACATGAATCTATGATGCATTAACCTATAAATAGTCACGTGATCAAATAAGGTTATAATTGTTAGGTTAATTATTTGTAATTAGATAATGAAACAAAATTTACTAAAATTACTTTAATTAAAACGCAAGGAACTGTATTTTTCCGATATTAAGGTAAATTTATCAGTAAATAAAATGTTTTGCATAAAAATGATAATATCAACGATTGTGTTTAAAAATTAATATAAATAATTTCAATGTTATAGGAAATAGATATAAGAAAAGTACTCAAGTTTGGTTGTATGTGGATACTGGATATTCGTAAGGTTTTCAAGATTCTTTTCCTCGGGATTAAGGTTCTGGTAAAGGAATTATGCAGGTAGCGTCCCTCGGGATAGGATTTTCGTTTAAAAACATGTAGGAAGGAATTAGGATTTGGATTTTTCGTCAATCGAAGCTTTATAGGTTGGTGATACGTGGGATATATCTTCGGGTTTGATAATTATACTTTAATAATAATTTTTCACTAAATTCTTGGAACACTTTTTTTACAATATGTCGACGCGTGCAAAATTAAATTCAACCCCCACGCTAACTCGCATTTGTTTTTATCCAGGCTTCTTATACGTGATTCTTGTTTGTACTTTTTAATCTAATATTAACTTTTTTGTAAATGAAGTAATTTACTACGACAAATCGTTTTGATATTTTACAAAAATTATAAATTTAATTTTGTGATATAAAAAACTATCTTTGATATGTACAATCTTTCGCTAGATACCTGTACTAAGTTGGGATATTTCCCGTAGTAAACAATTCAAATAAGTACAGCTATATCCAAAGTATATGTCTATAAAATATTCAATCAATCAAGTTAAAAATCTTCGGTAATACAATAATACTGATGAAAATGACTAAAGCAACTGACTTATAGAAAATAATAAAATACATGATTCTTATTTTAGCAATAAATACCCGGAACTAACTTCATTGATTTGACATGTGAAATATACAGTTCCGACAAAATCTTATCTTCTAAATTATTATAATAAGTTTTATAAATATCCTGTATTTTTGTTCCAGGGCCTCTCATGTAAATGGGTATGCCCCACCACACTATATATATATATATATATATATATATATATATATATATAAATATATCGGGCTACTTGTACTACAATATTTTATGCGTTGTCTAGAAGTATGTCGCAGTAATGTATTAAGTCAAAAAAAGACCATTACCTAACACAGTAAAGAACTTCATTTGTGAATTTCTGGATTTAATGTACGATGGCGTAAAAGTGAAATGCTCAGTTTGCGATAGACCGCTCATGTGCTGGACAAAATATGACTGGAAAAAACACGTGGAAGAACGTGAAAACACGTGGCAGCACAAAAAAAAACTGCCATTTCTATTCGATTTATGTTTAAATCTGATGATGTGCAATCTACCGTTTCATTTATTAGATAAGGAATCATTCTACTCCTGCTGGAATAAATACGCGTAACTGTAAATTACCGAGTTGGACAACGTTACGATATTTTGTACCGAAATTGAAAAATAAAAATCCTGATTATGTGTGGACTAAACGACAGACTGTAAAACAAATTCTATTGTTAAAGTCATAGTTCGTACAATGGAAGCACTTAAACGGTTATCTTCAATCTTACTAGCTTCGAGAAGAGTACAAGAATGTACTGCCGAAGTCATTTGAAAAATGGTGTTAAATATATTGCAAAATTTTGAATTTTCGAGAGACCAACTCTCAATGTTTATGACTGATGTCACCGCAACTATGCGTGCTGTAGGTTGATCTCTTAATGATGACCGTGGTCACTTTTTACATGTTACGTGTAAAATCCATGCCTTATACCTTGTGGCAGAAACGATTCGACGCTGTTATTCAGACGTAAATGATTTGATAGTGTACACAAAAGCAGTATTCCTCAAATCCCCTAAACGTATTTGAGAATTCCACAGGCAATGTCACGACATCCCCGAACCTCCACAGCCGATTCTTACACGCTGGGGAACATGGTTAAAGACAACATATTATTTTCTGCATTTAGAAAAAATTAAGTTCGTCGTTTTACAATTTAATCCTAAAGAAGCAACTGCCATCAAGAAAAGTCAATAGAAATTCCAAGATGCTCAAGTTGAAGCGGATTTACATATAATTTATAAGAATTATAAAGGAGTAGTTGAAGCAATTGATAAACTACAAAATCCTTCGTTGCCATTAATGGATTCACTGCGAATACTGGACACTATACAAACATAGTTGCTCTCTATCCGCGACAACAAAAATATTAATAGTGTAGCCAAAATTGATAGTGTGCTAAAGAAAGATGCAGATTTTACAGAATTAGAACAAATTTGTGGTGACAATAAATGCATAAATCCGTTAAATCCACTGTAGTATACCGTCAAGTTGATATATTGTTACTATTTAATATTTTTGTAAGACATTATTATCCATTTATAAGATCTGGGTTACAAAAATTTAAAATAAACAATTTCATTTGGTTGTCGTTCGTTTTATGTATTTTCTGTAGCTTCTGGAAACCTGCGACTTACGTGTGTACGTTATTTATTGGATGTGCGTACTCCACGCAACGTATATCTACTTTTCCAAGCAGCCTTTGAATCGCGATTAAATTTAGATACAGTCAAGTTCACAACGTTTTGTCAAGGAACCCACCCGTATTCACTCGGCTACGCCGTTGGACTGCCTGGCTGTCCTGTATATTTAACAGCAACTTGCCCATGAAATGTAACTCCGAGTAAGGCTAATTAATTTTGGTAAAATTAACAAAGCCAGTTTAGGAGTTTTGTTGCTTGCACATTGTGCAGGACACACTACGCCAACAGACCTGCAATGTTACAGCACTTAAAAACTAACATCTGCCAAGTTATAGCCGAGATAGCTCTCGAAACTTACAAAAAAGTCATCGAAAATTACCGCCAACGAATCACCCGCTGCAGAAGGTTTAGAGACGGATATTTGCCAGACATAATTTTCCATAGTTAATGAATAATATTCGATTAATAATCCAAAAATAAGTTAAAGTTACATTTTGTGTGCTTTTTCTTAAATAAAAGTTTGGAGACTAGAATTGGTTCACCCATTATTTAAGAATACAGCAATACCTCGCATAGTCCGGATAACTGGTTCCACGGACTTCCCGAACTGTTTGAAATCGGACTAATCGAGGAATTAGATATACATATACAAAAATTGGCAATTGGTTCAAAGAAATGCGTCCCTCAGTAAGTAAATCCAAATGTCTTTATTAAAAATAATTGTGTGTATAAAAAAATCACTTCGTATTGTCTAAAAATTGCAATATGGATGTCTGCACCTTTTTCTTCGATTTTTTCTCTTCATAAATTTCTCTGTAACACCGAACTGCATTGTTTATTGTGCAGCAAACTGTAAGGCTACGCTCGATATTGGGTTCAACTTCCTTAATATGCTCCGATACGTTCTCAACCATTACAATAATTTTTGATAGTTGTTCAGTTGTTAATTCCCTTGAAGGAACTTCAACACTATCGTCGTTGTCTAAGTTGTCCTCCTGTTCTTCATAAGCTCGTTGTTCATCTATGTTAATAAGTGTTTCATTATCCAATTCATTAGTGTTCGATTCAATGCACTCAATTACGTTGGCGGAATCTAATTCTTCGAAACCGAGCTGCTGTCCAATTTCCACTATGTTATTAGTTACCTCAGCAAAATGAGTTTCAAAATCAATGAAATCATTTGCACAATGTGGTATGATATGTTTCCACACTGCTCTCATATTGCTTGCTGTTAATTCATGCCATGCTTCGCTTATATTTTCGATAACGTTTCTGATGTTATAGCTTTTCCAAAATTCCGTTAAAGTAGGTGCATTTTCTCCTGTTGTAGCTTTAATGGCTTGGGAAAAAGTGCGGCGCAAATAATACGCCTTAAATGTCGCAATGACACCTTGATCCATAGGTTGGATCAACGACGTCGTATTTGGCGGAAGAAAACTTATTTGTACATTTTCATTTAATTCCGAAAGGCTAGTCGGATGACCTGGGGCGTTATCTAAGATCAGTAAAATCTAAAAATCTAACCCTTTTTCGTTACAATAACGTTTCGTTGCAGGGCAAAAGTAGTTGGTGAACCAATCTTCAAATAAAGTTTTTGTGACTCATGCTTTCTTATTTGAACGCCACAACACTGGGAGATCATTTTTTGCTACATTTTTAAGAGCACTAGGATTATTTGCTCGGTACACAAGCATTAGCTTTAATTTGAAATCGCCTGCTGCATTTCCGCCTAATAACAGTGTGAGACGGTCCTTTGAAACTTTATAGCCAAGGTATGACTTTTCATTGGCTGCTATAAAAGTGCGTGACGGCAACTTTTTCCAGAATAACCCCGTTTCATCTACGTTAAATATTTGTTCATCTTTATAACCACCTTTCAGTATGATTTCACTCAATTCCCGCGGATATCTTAATGCAGCTTCTTTATCTGCACTGGCAGGTTCACCAACAATAGTTTGTTGGCAGTTCGCTAGCTTGGTAGTTTGGCAGATTACTAGTTTAGTTGTTTGGCAGTTTGTTAGTTCGGTTGTTTGGCAGTTTACTGCGAACATTGTGGATACCAGTTCGTTGCTTAAAACTAAAAAACCACCCACGACTTGCTGTAAAATTTTCCCTTGTTTCCTGACCTTCGCCTTCTACTTCATCAGTAGTCTTTAAGTCGTTGTAAAGACTAGTGCTTTGGTTTGAATTTCCATTTGACTAAGCGGAACTCGCTTTTGATTTAAGTCTTCGATCCATATGGATAATAGTCGTTCCATATTTACCATTCGGGCGCTTCTTGTTTTAGTCACTTTTCTTGACAAATAAGAAGCCGTAGCCATACCTTGCGATTTGTATTGATCTTTTTTTTTGATAAGTTTTCGAACTGATGACTCATCCATTCCTTTGTCACGGCCTATTTTAGCAAAGGATGCACCTTCTTCGTGAAGCTTTATTATATCGAACTTTGATGGCAGAATCACTTTCACGTTTTCTTTTTGCACTCATTTTTATTTTAATGGAATTCAGATCTATCTAATTGTGTAGCAGAAATCAATTTTACTGTAGATTTACACATCGATAACTAATAGAACATCCACTGTTTATGCGCACACTACATACAATATATGAACGACTTCATAGTTTATACATTACGGCGTTGAAAGGGGAACCACCGAAACTTTATACGGAGTTTACATTCTCATTCAGTCTAGGTACATACATACACAACGGGGAACCCCAGAAAAAATGAAATTTCATATCGCATAACTTTAAATTTTTTAAAATTTTAAACCGGACTATAGTGAATCCGAACTGTTCGAAGCTGGACTATGCGAGGTATTGCTGTAGTTGCATTATTTTGTAATTTTCTTTATTGGGGTTGCCCTGTTGTGAAGGAAGAAATTATTATTATTTTAAGCGTTTAATACGAAACGCTTTCGAATTTTAATAGATTTAATTTTTTTTTTCAAGGTTCTTTGAAATCAAATAATTGGAACTTGTCAACGTATTTAATAATAATTTAATAATAACGTATTTAATCAATATTGATACAAATAATTACAGTACAGTAAAAAGGGAAGTTTTAATGCATCTATTATATACATTTAATCCAGTCATAAAGCGCTAATCCAATTTTATTTATAAATACGCGATTAAAAGAAACTGTTCAACCGAGACTATACCCAGGTAATCTGTTTTTAAAGCGAAAAGAACGGCCGGCATTAAATAAAGTTCGCTCTCTTTGTGAAAGCTCCTAAGTCCTTTGACAATAACTCGTTTTCAACGGATCCGAAATAACGTAAAGCTTATAAACTTTACAAACGACTTAATTCCCAGGCAAAAACAACTAAATTACCATAATGTAATCAGAACCGGAGAATCTCCAGCAGTTTGAACATTGTTTTGCCAACGACATTGTTAACTCGATATATACTAGAAATGCAATTGTACGTGTATAATTCCCGAGGCTCGGCAAACAGCCACGAGCGAGGACCTATCTACTTACCTTATCCTTTCTACTGGGTGTGGGATTCTTGAGTTCCGAAACCCAAACAGCCCATAATTGCAACGCTGTTGTCATAAGATCTCCTAAAATTACCATCTAAGTCCCGCTACAAACGACCAAGATTATTATTTAGTAGCTCATGAGCGAGACATAAGCTCGAATTCGCTGGCGCACTTAAGTTTGAAAATTATACGTCCAAAGATTGAGATATTCCTCTGTAGGGATATGTGTTAATAATAAAGTTGGTCCCGCTCATTGTTCCTGTGTATAACATTTCGTATTACTAACCGTTATTGTATTTTAATGCAACTACGTACATAAAATTATAATTTAAATTTGTTTTAATAAAAGTGCAGAAAATTTTAAGAATTTTTTTACTTGAAAGACATTAAAGGACTCCAATTATTTCAATGAAAGCACTGTAAAAGCCATATGTACATTTGTTTTAAGTGACTTGTTCAACTTTATGTTTAAACTAAATATTACAGGCAAGCTCCTACACATAAAACTGTGAGATATTTAGATAATTAACTGATGTGCCCTTTACTTACTTACGTGGGTATATCAAAATATAACGAGACTGGTGTTATAACTTCTTTTGCAACTAATAGGTGTTTCAATAAGAGCGCAAGATTTGAATTGCGCGACATGTTTGACAGTCATAATGTCACATGATTATGACGTGGCAGATCGAGAGTTGACAGATGGGAGTTACTAAACATGGAGCATTACACGGTAGAACAATGCGTCCTGATTGTCAAAAATTATTATGAAAATGGTGAAAGTTTAATTGCCACTATTCGTAAAGTGCGTCCAATGTTCGGTCGAAATAATGTGCGTAATTCATCTACGGTTAAACGAATAATCGAAAAATTCGAAAGTACCGGTTCGGTTAGTGATGTGAAACACACGATACGAGCTCGTAGAGATCGTTCAGAACAAAACATCACGGCAGTTCGCGAGAGTGTGACAGAAAGGCCAGAGACGTCAATTCGCCATCGGGCACAAGAATTGAACATTTCAACAGGCACTCTTCAGCGAATTCTCACTAAAGATTTACAGCTGCATGCCTACAAAATCCAACTGACTCAACAACATCTGCCAGTAGACCATGAACAGCGAAGAGAATTCACCAATTGGATCCTTGAGCAACCTGCTGATTTTGCAAACAAAATCATTTTCAGTGATGAGGCCCATTTTCACCTCGATGGCTTCGTTAATAGGCAAAACTGTCGCATTTGAGGCTTAGAAAATCCACGAAAGATTCATCAGAAAGCAATGCATCCACAACGGGTCACTGTATGGTGTGCTTTATAGTCTGAAGGAATAATTGGACCGTTTTTCTTCGAAAACGAAGAAGGTAATGCAGTAACGGTGAATGGCGAACGTTATCGTGCTATGATAACACAGTTTCTTGTGCCTCATTTGGAAGCTATTGATCTTGACGACATGTGGTTTCAGCAGGACGGTGCCACATGTCATACCGCCCGTGAAAAATTGACGATTTTGCACGAGTTTGCTCCTGGTCGTGTCATTTCCCGATTTGGTGACCAGAATTGGCCTCCGCGCTCTTGCGATTTAACGCCTTTAGACTTCTGGCTGTGGGGTTATCTGAAGTCACAGGTTTATGCCAATAAGCCTGCAACCATCGAAGCATTGAAAGCCGAAATTAGACGCTGTATCAATGAAATACCACCACATGTATTCAATAACGTTATTGAAAACTTCGTCAAAAGGGTACGCATATGCCAGCAAAGCCGTGGCGGCCATTTACAAGATATTTTGTTTCATACATAATTCCCAAATGTATATTTTCTAAATCAATAAATATTTCAATACTTTTCTACAGAAAACCATGTTTTATTGAACACTGAAATCTTGCGCTCTTATTGAAACACCCTTTAGAATTTTATAACACAAAGAACAGAACATGAATCTCTCGGATGTACTTATCCTCAAGTAGGCTTTGGTTTAACGTTTGACGTTTATTACAAATTAATTACTGAATTGTCAGTGTTCGACGTACCCATCGAAAAAATATGAGTGGAGCAAAAATATGCGATAAAATTTTGTGTTCGGTTGGGTAAAACTCCAACTGAACTTTTGAAATAATTAAAACTGCATACTGTAATGTACCTATTTTTTTCGACGTATTTATGTAAATTAATTTAATTCAAAGTGTTCGTAAATAACTAATAAAATAGTAATCATATAAATTGGCTGAAAAGTTGAATTCCATCTAATCACAAAGTTCTTTTATTTCCATATCTTTATACATAGAGCAAAGTCGGGTTAGTTACACCATTTATAACTCAAGGATTGCTCGACCGATTTTAATTATCTCTGATTTGTTGGATTTGTCTCCGCCCCGAATAGCAGACTAACTATTAAAATATCGGAAAAATTCACGGAAAAAAATTAAACAGAAAATTATTGTTTAAATAAATTAGGTTAAGAACTCCGCCATCTTCCGCAATTGACAACTTACGTCACGCACGCTTATAGCTTATTTGTAATAATTGATGTCCATTGCAAATCAGTGACATAAAAGTGTAAATTTTTTTTGTTTCATGTTGTCTGTGATTTATTTTGAAAGAAGCATATATAGGTTACCGGTCGATTTTTTGTTCTGTGCGAGTGTTATTAATAAATCTTATTGTGCGAGTATTATTATTAACGATGCCGCGACCCAGAAAATATAATCTTTCCCAACAAAGCCATAATGCAATTAAGCTTTGGAATATTGTGAATAAATATACCGAAAAAGAACTAGAAATCGCACGAGAAGAGCGCCGCGTTAGTATGGCACGACTTCGGGATTCTCAAACACAAGAGCAAAGAGAGACAGCCCGTGAAACGGTTCGGTTGGCAATGAGAAATCGTCGTGCTTATCGCACGAGATTGCAGATCAACAACAAGATAATCTGCGACGCGCAAGAAAAAATGCTTCAAGTGTTGATTTGAATCGAGCAGCGTTTCTATACGATTGCACAATTGATTACACGTCGCACCCTTTCGTTCGCTTTGGTCCAATGGGCGTTGTTTGAGAGCATTGTGGCGCATTGGAGTTTGCTGGAGAAGCCTAGATTGCGTTGCCTTAATGGCAAAGTAAAATTGTCATTATTGACTCCGCCACCTGAGTTATTGCACTCATTGCTACGTAGCGAAACACCAGAATCACGACATTTTCTAGCGAACACTCAAAAGTACAATGGCTGTTTTCAAATTACTTAATTTGGGGCAGGCATTATCGAAGAATCCGACATTCAAGGTAATTTATGTTAAAAACAAAAGTTAACACGACATTTATTGACTGTTTTGTGGTACGAAGTTCGCCGGGTCAGCTAGTATAAAATAGAAATATTCAAAACTTTAAGTTAATACAATATTCAATTAAGTACATATATGTAAATTTAAATATATAAAGCATTAGATATATATATATATATATATATATATATATATATATATGTATAACTATTAATCACGCGATTGAAATTCGTTAACTTTAAGCCACCTGAATAAATCACATATATCTATGGATACTTTGTTGACTTGTAATATTTGTGATATCAAATAAAACTGTTTAGTTGCTGGTGCACACATATATATACAGAAAAATCCCCGAGTTTGTAAATATGTAAGACGGGATTTCCCATGGAACACTGGTACAGTCACGCCGTCGTGCTGTTAGGCGCTACTGGTAGCGTTAGAAATAATCCAACACAAAAAAAGAAGAAAAAAAAAACAAGGTTTTGGGCGACTTAAATTGCCCCACCTACCCGCTCCTGCCAACGTCGACCAACGGGCGACCGCGCGCCACCGAATTTGGTACCGCTAGACACCTCAAATTCGAAATTACGATTACAAAATAATGGCAAGCCACGCGGCGGGTAAATGGCACAACCAAGTCGTCCTAAACGATAACGAAAAGAAAAGAAATGTTCGGACTAAAGCTAAGCACCACTCTTTATTTTAATTTATACTAAAGGGAAACAAAATATCAAAATTTAACCAAAAACAAAATGGTATCAAATTTCTAACATTGTTAATTTGTCTTATGGTTCCACTCAAAAAATTATCCATGAAGATTTAGGGTACCGAAAGCTCGCACAAAAAGAATTCCAAAAGTGATGACCGATAAACAAAAAGCCAATCGAATGACAATTTGTCGGCAATGGAAAAGGCAACTGTAACATAATCTACAGTTTTTAAACAATGTGATTACATGTGACGAGAGTTGGTTTTATTATTACGACCCTGAATTAAAGTCTCAAAGTAGGCAATAGAAGCACAAAGGCAGTCCAAGACCGCAGAAGGCGAAAACTGTGAAAAGCGTTAGTAAAGTGATGCATTATTCTTTTTATAAAGGGGATGACGGAATGATCACATTATGCCTAGAGAACATATGGTAACTGGAGAATACTATTCTAATGTACTTCAAGAAGCCCTAAAGGCAAAATTAAAGAAGAAACAGCCGCTTTATCAAGACATCGGTTGGATCCTGCATCACAACAATGCTTCGGCTCACATATCAGCGCTTTTGCCAACGTACACTTGAAGAATTGAGAGTGGAAATTATGGTTTACCCTCCCTACTCAACTGACCTTGCTCCATTTGCTTCCATTTGTTTCCTGGAGCCAAAAAAGAATTGAGAGGTCGAAAATTTGAATCGAATTTAGAGCTCAACAACGATGAAACAAATGTATTGCACAGAATGGAGAGTACCTCGAAGGATATTTTTAGAAGTCTTCTTGTTATTTTCTGATATTTCCTCGTAAAATTAACATTACTTGAAACAATAGAAATAAACAGACATAAAATTGTAATAATTTATTAAACAATCTAATAGATTTGAATAATTCCCCATTGATAAACTTATTCGCATGTAATTGTATAACAACCCCGCCTTTAAATTCGTTTACCTGATTGGAATATATTCCATTCTGTAATTAGATTTATCTATTAGTCTGAAGAAGCCACAGTGTAGGTGAAATAATTGTTATTACGAGTATAAAAAATATTTGTAAAAATCACATAATTGTAAATATTGAGATATTTATAGTCAGAATAATTAGGAAAAAATGCAAATGTATACAATACTTAATGATTACACAATATTACAAAAAAAGTTGAACGTGTGCAACTTTATCACCACAATGTATAATATATTGCAAGTTATGCACGAGTATGTAGAAAACATGGTTGGATTTTCATTCATATTTGCCAAGATTCAATGCAGTCACAGCACGTGCTTCGAGAGTTCATAAATTTAAATGAAAAACTCTCGACTGATCCCTTTTATATCAGACGTTCTACGTGCATCATTGTTTTATTACTTCTATTATATTTTGAGAACGTTCGAGTATATTATGTGGATCAACATTGTGTACAGAGACACAAGTATTTCCTTTATATGTAATATGTAAAAATTTAAGCGTTATTTTTTTTTTTGGTTTGATTAGATGACGTAAAATAACGTCTTCAAAAAATACTAACAATAAGTGGATTTTAATTGATGGGTAAACATTTTAAAATACAATTCTAGTGATATCTTCAGCGAAATGTCGATCTTAAACCTATACAAAAATGTCCCAAATGAATTGGCAATCAGTTTATTGGATAAAACCAAATCTTGGCGACTGATCTGTATGACTCAGATTGCAGTTTGCATGTATAAACAGATTGAATTTTATACAATTTGAAAAAGATTGAGTTTTCCAATTAGTTTCAATCTGTGGTTTCGTAACAAAAATCTACCTGTTTGACTTCCGAAACTACTTGAATTTTAAATGGTCACAACTTTAAGTCCTTTTTTAAAATAGTATTACATGTTCCCACTGGCAAATGAACTTGTGACAGTTTTGTGATTGATTTTTTGGGTGCTAAGCAATTTGCTGTTCGTTTTCTAGGTGCTCCACGGCCAGGTTTACGAGTTATTACTAGAGCTGAGGATGTTTGCGGTATAACAATGGTTATATCATGTAACCATAGTAAATTACTATGGTTACATGATATAACCATGGTTATACCGCAAACATCCTCAGCTCTAGTTATTACTACTATTTCACCAAATTTAATAATACAAGCTTGAATATGTTTTTGCATTTTGTGTAAGTAACTGGCAGATTAGGATACTGTTGCCGGAAATCCTATAAGCACTGATTAGTGGAGTAAACCGAATTTACATTTTCTAATGTTTCGCCAGTCCTATAGTAACTTTGAATAATAAATATTTTATGTTGTAACTCTAACATTATAATAAAGTAATTTAGAAAATATAATCGTTTATAATTTGAATTTATATATGACAGCTGTCAGAAGTTTTCTAAAGCTTCGCATGTGCACCAATATTTGATTACTTAATTACTTAAAAAGACTACCTACTATAATGAAGAAAGTTTTTGAAGGTACGTTACTAAAACAGAAGTTTCATAAGGCACCGTCTTGTCACACGATTTTTCTAACGAACAAGCGCGACAAAAGGCCTTATGAAACTAGTGTTTTAGTGTGATATTTTACACCGTGTATGTTTGAAAAATACTTGTGATAGCTCTTTATTCTAAATTCTCGTGTCTAAAATTTTGCTACGATATATTCTTTAATATAAGTGATCTTATATGGTTTCACACATTTGCCCATCACTATATAACGTGTGTTCATTTGAAAAGTCAATCTAGGTTACTTTTAAATTTTGATAGAATAAGACGCATATATATTAGTATGTGTTTGTTGTTCCGTAAACGTAAATCCAAATGACATTTGATAATGTCAATCACAAATATCAGTTAGTGCATAAAATAATCGTCCGTCGATTCTGGTTTAAATAAATTGCTTCTCAGTTTTAAAATGGCTTTCACTTTAGAACACAAAATTTTTTTAGTCCAGGCTTATTTTCGAAGTGGTAATAAAATTGATGGTTTTGAGTTTATTCAGCTCAAGATTGCATGGTAAAATTTCAAGTTGAGTTTCCACATTTTGTAATAGATTATATACAATTTAAGAATACTTTGGATAGAACTTTCAAACTTTTTTCTGAAACTGGTAGTCTCTTAAGAAAATCAGGCAGCGGAGCAGTTAAGAAACGTGCACCTCAGGTTGTCAACCGTGTTGAAGAAATAATGGAAAATGAACCACAAACATCTGTTCGACATTTGAGTCAACAAATAAACCTTTCTGTTGGTACAACTCACAACTTATTAAAAAAAGATATGCAACTTTATCCATACCGTGTCACAGCAGTACAAGAATTGTTAGAAATTGATTTCCCACGTAGACTACAGTTTTGTAATTGGTTTGTAAATATGAACAATAATGGAGAACTTTCGCAAAGAGTCATCTTTACTGATGAAGCATGGTTTTATAAAACGGGATACCTAAATTCACAAAATACAAGAATTTGGAGTAGTGAAAATCCATATGTAATTAATGAAGAATCGTTACATCCAGAGAAAATTGGTGTTTGGGCAGCGATAAGCCAAAGGCGAATCATTGGACCAATATTTTTTCAGGGAACGTTAACTGCTCAAAGGTACCGTACGGAAATTTTACAACCATTTGTCAATCAGTTGCATGATGATGAACTTCAAGATGCATATTTCCAACAAGACGGAGCACCTTGTCACTGTACTGCAGAATCTTTGGATTATTTAAGAGAATTTTTTTATGAGCGTATAATTAGTCGAAATACTGAAATTGCCTGGCCTGCACGTTCATGCGATTTAACACCTTGCGACTTCTTTTTGTGGCCTTATCTAAAAAATAACACATTTCGAACACCTATATTGAATTTGAATGATATGCTACAGAGAATCGAACAGAAATGCATGGAAATTAATAACAATCCAGTAATGTTGCAGAATATCATGAGAAATTTTGAACGGAGGATTTTAAAGTGCATTGATCTTGAAGGATAACATTTTCAACATTTGTTATAGTTTTCAATAAATACCTATTATTTGTTATTTATTTGTTCAAAATATGCGACTTCATAGGTTAAGTAGTAAATTTTAATTTACGACATACTTCAAAATGTTCTCAGTAAATCACATACAACTAGATTGATTTTTCAAATTAACACTTGTTACAGTGTCGGAGAATTTAATTTTAGATTAAACATGTTAATTAATATTTAATAGAAAAATTTACCTAAAAAGTCCGCTGTGTAATTTTATTTTTAATTTAAAATTATTTAATAAAACCGTTTAGGGCCGCACGAAATACACAGCTGTTGTATCGAGAGTTCGATGAACCTTACTAAATCGCAGATATCGCATATGCATAACTTACTTATGTATAAACCTATTCATTGTAAACAAACCGTATGTAAACAAATGCGTCTCCATATCTGCAAGCGACACGGAATATACGTACGGCACATATCGGGCGAGCGAAGATGGACAGCGATAGTAAAAATTTATCTGTTTAAATTAATTTTTTTTACTTTTTTTAAGTAAAAAATAACACAATTGGCATATCTTTTAGTAGTATGGCCTAATAATTAAATTAATGACACAATAACCTTGTATTTGTATTTATATTTTTTCTGTTAGCCTTTTTTCGGTAGAAATATTAGCCTGCATTTCGGTAATTAACCATTTCCTAAAATATTCATTATTTTATATGCACTACAGATTTTAATCGTAAAAGGCCATCTAGTACAGAAAACCGCTGTAGTAGACATAAAGCAAGAATAGAAAAACACACTATATAGCAAAATCTTGCTAATTAAATAATATTATTCTTTGGTATTAATCATCTTCAACAAAAACGATTGTTTGTATACGATATTACCAAACAAATAAACAATTCTTTTAATATAAATTTTCCCCAGCTTAATCCAAAAGTTAATTCTTTATCTTTGCGGCGTACGCTAAAGACAATTAACATCGGCGAAATCGCCGAATCGAATGGCGGCACAACGGTGTATAATCTGTAAGACAATATTGATATTAAGTATTATTGTAGCTACTGGAGAGGTTGTTGTCGGGTAGGTACTGGGGTGGAAGGAACTGTTTATTTTCTCAGAAAACGCTCTGTTTGTGCTGCAACCCCGTGATCACCTTAACAAAGGATTAAATTAATCTTGTATCTTGTTGTTGGAACATGCCGCAGATGCAAATTTATAATATCAACCGGTAAACGGTGAGGGCCCGTACTGTACAAATATGTGATCTTAATTAACATAGTTCATAATATATCTTCAGGTATGTAATTAGGCAACAGGATGATATACGTCTTCTCTCCAAGCTATAACATAGCCTGCGAATTTAATTTGAGATCGTATTATAAATACCTTAGAGTTATGAGAGAAGGTTTAGTATAGCGAATAATTTGGCAGATGAATTCGTTTTTGCGGTCAATTATGTTAGTGGCATTTCGATCAAGAATATTTAAATCAATTTAATTAGAAAATTTATGTATACGAGTATTATGCATATACAGTAGGTAGTCAATAAATATTTTTTTTTAACTTTCACTTTAAGGGTTAAACTTATTAATTATGTATTACTGGATTGGCGAATAAGTATCAGGCGTTTTTTAAACAATGATTTTATTATGAAAAAATAAACAAAAAAATTCAACTATAACATTTTTAAATGATTATTCCGGAGTGTAGTCACTCATTACTTCAATAACTATTTCCAATTTGCTTGGAGGATGGTCGATTTCACGGGCAAAGAAGTCATGGTTCTTGGAGGCAATCCATGTCTTGACATCGGCCACTAAATTATCGAAATCATCATAAACATTATTTGACTGCCAGTTTTTCAGCGATCGATTCACGTGGTAGTACGTAGACACTTCAACACGACGCTCAACATGTGGACGCGCATTACCATGGCGGAAAACGATACTGTTACTTTTGCGTGGTCTTTTCGTCATGATTGCAGCGTGATGGCGGTCAAATTCAGCCAAATAGACATCGGTGTTGATATTGAATTGCCACTTGCCGTTTCTGTCTAGATACCACCACTGTTAATGCTCATCGTTATCCTTCCACCAATAATAACTCAAGTGTAAGATGATTTTCCTTCTGAGATCTGGATCATTCCACTTTTATCCCACCAAACACACCACATTTCCTTCATAAAGCGCACGTTTTTCCTTATTCCTTTTGATGAAACTCCTGGCGAAACCCAGACCTTCTTTCTTTAATTGGATTTTGAAGAGAAGCCATGATTCGTCCCCAGTAATCCTGCAAAAACGGAGCTTGTTCGTTTCGTTGCAGCAAATCGGTGAAAATTCAAACACGTTCGCCTTTATTGTTGTCGGTGAGTTCGTGGTCGACCCGTTCAGACAATTTCCATACCTTTCCGAGTTTTTTGAGGCGACGAATGATGGTTGAATGGTCTACATTGATGTTTTCGGCCAGCATTTGAGTTGTCAAACTTTCGTCCTCTTCAACGGCTGCCAAAAGTTCCTAATCATCGAAATTCAATGGTATTCCCGGTTTATCTTCCAAGCTAGTGTCACCAGATTTTAAACGGGCATACAATTTAAAAATATTTTATAAATTATCGTACTTCATCAACAATTGGCTCGCAAAAGAGAAGATATAAGTCGAAGTAAATGGCCCCTGGCAAGAATTTGTAAAGTATACCCCGGGAGAGATGGGAAAGTCAGAGTGATGCCCTTATAGAAAGCCGGAGAGGACACCGCAAAAAGGCCAATTACGAACATTGTACCACTGGCCATCAAACCAGAACCAGAGGTGATCAAAGATTAAACAAAATTATCGCTACATCCAATAGTTAGGTATCTCCAGACAGCGACAAACACCGATCAAAACTAAGCCGAAAATCATCAAGGCGACCACA
This sequence comes from Melolontha melolontha, assembly GCA_935421215.2. Lineage (NCBI taxonomy): Eukaryota > Metazoa > Arthropoda > Insecta > Coleoptera > Scarabaeidae > Melolontha > Melolontha melolontha. The sequence continues at coordinate 145,334,112 of OW285238.1, read as the reverse complement.
TAATAATGAAGTCAGGCAACTTCCTTGGTTGAGAGTTGGCACTTTGTTTAATCACAGATTAAACAAATTCATTTTAATCTATTTAGTTAATCTATCTATTTATTTAGATATCTCCAGACGGCAACATATGCCAATCAAGCCCAAGCCGAGAATCATCAAGGCGACTCTATCATGATGAAGACAGGCAACTTCCCTTGTTGAGAGTTGGCACTTTGCTTAATCACAGATTAAACCACATAATTTTAATCTAAGTGTAATTCATATTTTATAAATTATCGTACTGTATATGTTACGTATTATATTTAGCAATCAAATAATTCACACATACAAGTATTTAATCTAAACTAGTTCAGTAAACTGCTGATACATTAACATTCATAGATCAGGTATTTAAAATAAACCAGTTCAATATTCAATATCATCATCGCATAAATATGATGAAGTGCAAGAATTGTGAGGACATCAAAATGCATTATAAGCATCTGTATAAACACCGTAATTAAAGTAGGTTATATCAGCGATATCACAACAAATATTAAATGTCCTCGATATTCAATTACGCTTAAGTAATTTATGTAAAATTAAAATGTTTAGAACTGTTGGAATTAAATTGTATATAGAATTTGTATATATACCATAATTTTTGAGGAGATTGACACCGCAATTCACTCTTAATTTGAAGGTATTCCGAAAGAAGCTTGGTTGGGGGCTTTTAAACGGTGAAATAAAAGAATAGTCAAGTATACCATTGCTGAAGAGAATTACTTGAAGCATATTTAAAATAAAATCCTAGAAAACATTAACCGTGTTTTTTATTCTCACTGAAAATTAAAGTACGTGCTGCCTATGTATCAGAATATCTATTAGAAATGCCTCCCTTGAATTAACACATAGGCTGCAATGTTTATACTTATAAAATCTGTAACAGATAGCATTGTTTAGGCGGCTGTCGACGTTATAAAAACCCTCCAGTGGCGCAGCTTTGTTTATTTTGAGTTCAGTAACCTCAATACGCTTCCGTGCGAATATATCTGCTGTGAATCATTTGTCGACGAAAACTTTTAGAACTGGCCTAAATCACCTTCATTTCTTGTGTATTAACAATGTTTTTTTTTGTTACGTGAAGTAACAAATTTAAAATATTAATACGAATTTCGAATGCTGCTATTGAATATACACACTGCAATATTTATGTTTATAAAAACTCTAGAAGATAACATAGAGTTATTAGCTTTGTATGTTAAGTTTTCGATAGCCTGGTAGGAAAAGTCAGCAGTTAAAAATTTATACTGGCATGTGAATTTTTTAAGGCGACGAATTAAAAGAACATGCACGAAGTGTGCTCTACGGACATTTAACGTCCTATCCAGTAACAATCTATCTTTAATCGAAGACTAGTAAATTATATCGATCGTTCACAACGATCGATAACGGACTGAATCGAAGACGATACTTAAAGCGAGGTCGACAACAACAACACTACTGTTTTTATTATTATCACCATTTTCGAGATAAAATAAAACAAATTTTAATGAATTTCACTACCTTTTACTTTACACAGTAACGATCGTTTCGCTCCAACCTGAGCTTCCTTATTTTGTTCATTTAGAAATAATAAAAGTGACTCTTCATACGCGTCTCATATTAATTTAACAAACCACAATATTAACAAAGAATTTAAAATACTACACGTAGAAAATAAGGGCAAAAAACTTAATTTATTAGAGTCACTTGAAATTAATAAATTAAAGAAAACTGACAAGATAGAAATTAATAATTCACTCTTACTTAATTTATTTATTTGATATTCAGTCATATATTTTATTTTTCCATAGCGCTTCTCTACCTCCCTTTAATATAATGTAGACCCTCAGTTTTATCACTTTAAGAACAGAATTGTATAAACCGCAGTTCAATATTTTTGTGAAAGTTTTGTTCATAGACATTTAAGCAATAAAATAAAGTACCTATTCCTTCAACTATTCAAAAAAAAACATCTTTGTTACTAAAGATATATCCATAAGTTGGTTATATGTCTGACGAAACTCAGTAGTGAAATTCTTTAAAATTTGTTTTATTTTATCCCGATAATAGTTATAATGGAATTTCATCAAGTAAAGGCTGCAAAACAATCCTATATTTTGTTATTATCGGTCAGCTTTAAGATATCATCTCAGATACTCTATTATACAGCGTGAGTTTTTTTGAATGTTTAGCATTGGGATCTCAGAAACTACTGGAGATAGAAAAACGCTTAAATGGGGAAAGATGCGCAGTTTTACGAGTTTGATTTAAAACTGCTTTTGTTTCTCCGATAACTTTCATGGCTTATTAGATATTCAAAGAAAACTAAATTTTACGATTTTCTTTAAACATGCTTAGCATCGTTAATAGTAATTTTAGAGAAAAAGTGTTCAGACAAAAGTTTTAGATAATTTTACGCCAAATAAAACTATGTAGCTAATTTTTTTTTTTCGTTCACCATTATCGAGTTATGACACAAACTTGTGTTTTTTTTAATGGAAACCATAGTTGGTTTTAACATCATTAAAAAGCTTATTTCTTGCTGATTACAATGATATAAGGTTTGATATGGTTATTTTAAAAAATAAAGAGGATATAGACATTTCTATGATTGTTCACTTTATAAGATAAAAACTTTTAAAAAAAAATGTTTGGTGTTTTGTAATTCAAAAACTAAAAATTTGAGTTACAATAGTGTTCGTTGGAGCAGTCGAGATAAATATACTAACATTGCTTTCACGTTGAGTCACAGAAGTGAGAGCTGTTAATTTTTACTTTTAAGTCAAGTTAATTGTCTAACATTGACAATTAACTATTAATTAATTTAATTGTAACTTAACTATAAGCGGTGCAAACGGCCGTTAATCATAAGTTTGCATTGCTATGGAATTTTCTAACGTAGAAAAGCGTGATATGGTTGAATGTTACATTCAGTGCCAGAAAAATTCTACTAGTGCTGCTGAAGTTTATTTTGAAAATTATTTTGATCGACGTCAGCCGTCGCTACCTACTTTAAAGAGATTATGGGATAATTTAGCAGATTATGGTTCGCTCGTTAAACCAAAATCAAAAAAAGGGATGTATGAAGATAGAGAAATAAACATATTAGCAAGTGTCGCTCAGAATCCATCTACATCGACCCGACAAATTTCAACAGAAATGGGCTCCTCTCAACGGCACTATTGTCAGAGTGTTGAAGAAGCACAAATTTCGTCCCTACAAATTATCAGTATCACAAACTTTACATGAAGGTGATAACATCAGACGAATAGCTTTTTGTAGATGGTTTAAAGATCAGTGTCAAAACGATCCACACTTTTCAATGAAAATATTATGGACTGATGAATCTCGTTTCACAAATTGTGAAATGTTTAATAGGCACAATAAGCACATATGGTCTCAAACAAATCCACTTCACGTTGAACATATGAGACCACAAATTAAATTTGGGTTTAATGTTTGGTGTGGTGTTATAGGATCAACTGTTCTTTCTCCTTTTATTTTTGATGGATCACTAACTGGCAATCGTTATCTTAATTTTTTACAACAATATTTCGAGGAAATGTTAGATAATTTAAATTTAAGAACCCGAGCAATGCTGCAATGGTTTCAACATGACGGAGCGCCTCCGCACAATCACTGAATGTTAGAAATTATTTAATTTGAATTTCCCTAATCAATGGATAGGACGAAATGCACCCATTAAATGGCCGGCTAGATCCCGTGATTTATCAGTTTTGGATTTTTTCTTGTGGGGTGTACTAAAGGACACAGTATACAAAAGAACATATGTAACAATCGACGATTTAAGAATAACATCGATAGGCGTAAAGTCCGCAATGCTACAAATTCTGTTGTGAAGAGATGCAATTTGTGTATTAATAATAATGGAGGTATCTTTGAACATTAATAATGTTGTGTGCCCTTAATAAAAGTTCTTATAGTTTTCATTTTATTACTACATAAGATTTCAAAATAAGTTTTCGTTTGGTTTGTATTTTATCAGTTCGAAATTCAATTGTTTTCCATAAAAACCATAAAAATGTCTATATCCTCTTTATTTTTTAAAATAACCATATCAAACCTTATTTCATTGTAATCAAAAAAAAATAAGCTTTTTAATTATGTCAAAACCAACTATGGTTTCCATTTAAAAAAACACAAGTTTGTGTCATAATTCGATAATGGTGAACGAAAGGAAAATATTAGCTACACAGTTTTATTTGGCATAAAATTATCTAAAACTTTTGTCTGAACACTTTTTCTCTAAAATTACTATTAACGATGCTAAGCATGTTTAAAGAAAATCGTAAAATTTAGTTTACTTTGAATATCTAATAAGCCATGAAAGTTATCGGAGAAACAAAAGCAGTTTTAAATCAAACTCGTAAAACTGCGCATCTTTCCCCATTTAAGCGTTTTTCTATCTCCAGTAGTTTCTGAGATCCCAATGCTAAACATTCAAAAAAACTCACCTGTATAGTCGGTTGCACAGTGGCGTGACAAAGTTTTTTTTAAATATAATTTGTATTTCTCTTATGAGGAGGAAAATATTTTAGATTCTATATTCTATATAATTACCCTTCCCATTTTTCATACGTCGTTTATTTCAAGGACAACCGATGTATGTGTCTTTTATATGCAAAATATAAATAACTCCCCTCGTACGACTTGTTCTAATTACGTATATTACTCATTTATTCAGTTTTCTTTAATTGTTCGTTTTGTTGTAAAATATCGCAACAATACGTTCATATAATATGTTAAAAATGCAATAGCTTACCACAATATTTAGCTGATATCATCCAACAAAATTAAACGAATCCTAACTTTTGTCATCTAGATGAGAAAGTACGAATGTGACTTTTATACGCAGCAATATTGGAGGAACATTGACTACATGATGATCCTACGGAACATACATGCATACATATGTATGTGGAAGTCGGTATAAAGCTGAAGTTTCCTCATTCATAAAAACAAATAAAATATAAATGGATTGAAATAAGATTGACAGAATATGTGGGGCTGACGGCAGTAACGTGTCGTTATGGGGGTGTAAACCGTGTATGTAATGCGAAGCGGGCCATATAGGAAAAGTGTAATATCGGATCACATCTGCCGTCCGATTGAAGTACGTGCGCTAGATTCAAATCACCCTCCCAGTAGATTAAATTTTGAAACAGGGTTTTTTTTATTTCTTTGAGCGTTTTTGCTTTTTTCATTAAAATCTTTAATCCTAACTCCAGTTTCGGTACGAAATATAAATTATATTGAAACCGTAAATATTTATACATGACGCGTCGTCTGCATAATTAATTCAAACGGGAAATGTTTCAAAATTATTATTTCCAAATGTAATAAGTAATAAATGTGTGTATTTAAGAAAAAAAGCTGCTTTTAAAGATTATCTAAAAATAAACCAAAATCAAATATTCAGTCGGTTTGATATATAAGGTCTCCAACTCTATAAAATAAGAATAAGAAAAGACAAAATAATGGAACCAATATCAAAATAGAGTAAGTTCATATTACTATCAATGTATAAGGTCCTTCAATAGGTATGACCTACTTTCAAACATTTACTGCAAGATAATGAAATAATGAAATTAAACAAATTTGTGATAAACGAGACCTATATTATATGCAATTTTAATTCCTAAATACAAGGTGTGTATAAATTGGCGGACCCACTACACGTGGCGACATTCTTGGTCAAATTTTGAGTTAAAAGTCCTAATCCTGAATTTGACAGTAGTAATGTATTTGACTAGAACAACATTAGGCTGCCTACTTATTGTTTTACAACGTTGTCAGATGTGTTTTTCGTCAAAATAAGTTAATAAACAAATATTAAAAACAAACTTTAAAATCAAAAAGAAAACTTTAACGAAAGGATAATAACAACAATTCTTCTTTCTTCTAAATTGTAGCTCTTTCTGTCAACAAATATCGAGTAATAATGCTTATTTCAAGACTGAAAGTCCGAACTTTAGGAACCTCGTGCAAAGATATGGGGCATGGTACAACATTTTCGTATTAGGATTTTGGACTCCGAATTTAACGAAGAACATCGCCGCGTGTAGTGGGTCCGCCAATTTATACACACCTTGTATAACGTCATTCTAGTGTCCCCCATTAGCTGCAATGCATTGTTCAAGCCTGCTTTTAAAATTATGCAATACTCTTTGTAACATTGGACAATTAATCGCACGTACGAGGGTCACATTTTATATTTTTACAAAATCTGGGAAGGAAACAAAATTTGTTGAAACAAACTATTTTATTGTCTTTCAAAATATTCGCCTTTATGGTCTATACACTTTTGCATGTGTACGAACCAGCGCCTCTCAAAACATTTTTTTCCGCTCTGAAGGTTGTATCTCAGAAACATGGTTTTCAAAGGCTTTGACTGCTTCTTGAGGTGTTGAAAATCGCTGTCCACGCATTTTTTGTTTCACAGTTGGGAGCAAAAAGAAATCATTCGGCGACTAGTCAGGAGAATATGGACAATGAGACATTATTTCAACACTTTTTTCCTTCAAATATTCAACTGTCAGACGTGCTGTATGGGAACTCGTATTGTCGTGATGAAGAATAATGCGACGTTTTCGGTTATTCTTCCTGATTTCGTCTATAACTTTTGGGAAACAAATTACTGTATACCATTCAGCGTTAACAGTTTTTCGATCCTCTAAAGGAATTGTGCGCGATGTGTCCTGTACAGCCGAAGAAACAAGCGATCATTTTCTTGGAAGTGCTCCTTGCACGAATAACTTTTGTTGGGGTTGGGTTCGTCTTGGAACACCAATACAGTAGGTTGTTATATCCATGTTTCGTCACCTATGACGATGTTGTATACGGATTTTGCGGTTCGTACGTCGAATTGTTTGCGCATCTCTTTAAATTGACACGAGTTGCTTTCTGTGCTTTAGTCAAGTTATGTGGAATCCATCTGAAACATATTTTATTTACAAATAAATGCTCATGTAAAATCGAATAAATTGCAGTCTGCGATAGGCCAAGAGATGCCTCTACCTCACTGTAAGTCACCTGTCGATCGTGTTTTATCATATTCTGAACAGAATCGATGTTTTCTGGAATCACAACAGTTTTTGGTCGACGTGGTCGACGTTTACGTGATTCATCACTCACTAAGGCACGAACATGACGAAATTCTGCAAACCAATTGTAAACTGTCTTCTCTGATGGTGCTTCACTACCAAAAGTTGACCGAAGTGATATGACGCATTCTTGTGGAGTTAGGCCTTTTTTATAATCGTAAAAGATCATCCAATGAAAACCTTCACGAGTAATTTCCATTATTTTACAAACTCACTGTCTTAAAACTGTTATTGTCAACAAACTACTGACTCAATTTCTAAGCTATCGCGTATTTCTCATTGACAAATGTCAAACTTTAAGAATTACTTATGTCAAAGCACCATGGTCGATTTTAAAATATAAAAGGTGTCCTTCATATTACAGTGGTACCTCGGTATATGACCTTAATACGTACCTGATGTTTGGACTTATACCGAATAGGACGTATACCAAACCAACCTTTCCCATAAGAAGTAATGTAAAAATTATTAATCCGTTGTATTGCAAAAAGGAACTCGTACTGATATTATACCTCATTAATGGGTTGTAAAATAATTTAAGCACTGTTTGAACACATAAATAAAAAATGACATTTTATTATAGATTTTTAAATTTAAATTCTGCTTAATACTAAAATACAAATAGAAAAAAAAATGATTCTATTCTGTGGAAGAAAAGTCCCCGTGCAATAAAACCTGACATTCTGGTGTTTTTTTGTTTTTCCGTCTTCTGTCGCTTTTCACTAAGCATTTTGCATTTTGCAAGGATTTCTTTAATTAATTAAGAAGATGCATTCCCTATTTCTTCCTCTTCTGAGTTTGAAGAGAGTGTATCCATTCTAGGCTGATGCTCATCCTTCTCCAGTTCCTGTAACTCCTTAGTGGTCAGTTCTTCATTGTGTCCCTCCACTACTAATTCTTCCACATTATCATCACGTACATTCAGATCCGTGGATCTGGCCAGAGAAACAATATCCTCCACTATGTAGGGCACAGATTTGATGTCCCTTTCAGTTACTGCTTGTGGCCACAAATTTCTCCAAGCGGAGTTCCTTGTTTTGTGAAAAACTTCCTGCCAAGCATCGTCAATGAGCTATAAGGAATGTACGATATTAAAATTATCCCTCCAGAACTTTCTCAGGATTAATTCTGTCTCAGAGGTTATTTGAAAACAATTCTGGAATAATGCTTTAGTATAAAGTTTCTTGACATTACTTATGACTAAAGGGCTGATTATATGCAGTTTGCATAAATTAGCATATTTGCACAATATATGCTTTTTGTATATTATTTGCATATTTTGTAGTAATTCAGCATTTATTTGCATATTTTGTAGTAATTCAGCATTTTTGCATATTTTAAGTGTCCGAGTTTTATTTATTTACTAAATCAAATTTATTATAGGCATTACTAAAAATATATCGTGGATGTAACAAACAAACAAAAATTAAACAGCCCTCTTTAAATTAAAAGTAGCATTTTATTAAGCCTCTTCCCTTTACTTTTCCGATAAGCGTCTCCAAGAATTTATTATTGCTCTTTCCATACATCCAGGCCGAGACAAAATTCCAGGAAAAGCTAATACCTTAAAACATCTAAATAAATACAAAAATACATTTTACCAGAAAATTAGGAGTATATGTGTTTCTTTGTTATTCGGAGAAATTTATTCCCATATTCGAAAGTAATTTTATTTTAAACGCCATTTTACGTTGGCTTTTCGAAGTGTAAACTTGTGAGTTGTGAGTTGTGATATATAATAGCAAAAATGCCGAAAATAGCGACTGTGCATGGATGGATTGCACCTCTTTCAGAATTGCATATTTGCGTTTACTTCCTCTTATTAATTAATTAATTAAGTTTTTAATTATTCCTTTGTCTTTTACTAACATTTATTTTATAAGAAAACAACCGATGATGTTATATTTTTTTTTGCAGATTTCAAGAGAGAGAAAAATCCAAGTCGACCAACATATGAAAACTCCATCTCATGCTGCAAAACTAACAAAGATGAAATTGGTGAAGAAGAGTCAGCAAACATTACCGCAATGTTTGCCTTCAACTTCCAAAAAATCGGAACAAGAACATTTTAATGAAGATTTGAGTCGAATTTTTATGTCGGCAGATATTCCACAGGAAGAACTGGCAATTTTCTTCTTACCGGAATCGATTCCAACAGAGAAAATTCTATTGTTTTTGACGGATGCTGCACCATACATGGTGAAGGCAGCTTTCAAATTGAAAATCTTTTACCCAAATTTAATTCATACATCTTGCTTGGCACACGGACTAAATCGTGTCGCATAAGAAATCAGAAACCATTTTCCCTTAGTAAATACTTTAATTAGAAGTGTTAAGAAAGTATTTTTAAAGGCCCCATTACGAGTTCAGTTTTACAAACAACATCTACCCGGTGTTCTGCTTCCTCCTCAATCAGTAATCAGATGATGGGGAACGTGGTTGGAGGCTGCTATTTTTCATGCAAATCATTATGAAGGAATAAAGACAATTATTATGGATCTTAATAAGGATGCACAATCTGTGATAGACGCCCAAAAGGTGTATTCGAGTAAAAAAATACCTCAACAGTTGGGGTTTGTTAAAATTACAGTTTTATTTCCACTTCTATATTGCAGTTGGAAAAAAAATTAATGTCGCTAATCGAGACCGTTGAAATAATAAACAAATTTGAAAAGTCATGTTTTGATGTTAAAAGACGACTGGGACAGTCCGTGTATGAAAAATTTGTATGTGTAATAGGAAAAAACGAGGGTTTGAAAAGCTAGGTATGTGGTGATTCAGTAGAAAATATTGAGTTGACAATAGATGATATTTCTAATTTGAAATATTCTCCTATAATATAGAACGAAACTTTTCAATATATAAATACATATTTTCAGACAAGCGTCACAATTTTTCTGTTGAAAACTTTGAGAAATATGTGATTGTAAATTGTTTTCATAGTTAATTATGTTGTAAAATGTTCTAAATAAACTTGTAGTAAACATAATAGAATATTTTTTTCTACAGTATTCCATTTTCTAACATTCTTCGCATTTTTTTACCTGCATATTTTTTATAGGTAAGTGCATATTTAGGCTGAAACATCTGCATATTTATGCGGATATTTTCAGTTTTTTTTTGCATACAATCCGGCCTTTACTTATGACCTTCTGATGCATGAGCTGAATGAGAGGAGTCGTATGCAGTATAAAAAACTACACTGAGTCCATAAACCAGTGGCGGCTCTTGAGTTCAATAACAGGTGATGCAATATCGGCAAAATCCATATCCTTCTTAGAAAAATTAATGTGTATGTAGTCGAGATTAAAAAAAATAAATAGTGATTACGGTTAAAACTTATCATTGTTTAAGGCTGCAAACTTATCGAAAATGTCATCATAAAAAGGTTGGATATCCAACAATTCATTTAACAGTTCTTTTTCAATTGAAATTTTCGACAAATTTGTAAGTCTGCAGAGGTACTACGCAAATATGTCTTTATTCTTTTTAAACACGAAAGGCTACGCTCTGCAGAAGCACTGGTAGAGGGAAAAGTCAATATTAAAGAAAAGTGTCTGTATGCATCTTTAAAAACGTCACCCACAGATAGTTTTGAAAAAAGGTTAAGTTTCAGCTTTTCGATATTGTTCGGTACCATAAATTAATTATAATTCAGCTTTTAACCTTTACAGTTGCACATCATTAAAATTAGTAGAGTAGTATTCTTTTAAATTATTTAAGTCATCTATCGGAAACTCTTTGGAAAAGTTTTCAAATTTTTAAACATCTAACAAATTTTATTTTATTTGCATCTTCTAAATAATAATATAACTTTATTTAGCAACTGCTATGTACATGCACAATAAATTTTGAAAATATAAATCATGAAAGTTAGAACAATAACAGAAGACTTAAACTAAAAGTTTTCCCTAACAAATTCAATTTCAAGGATCTTAAATCTATTCAAACTACCACTGGATTTCATGTGCGTAGGTAAACTATTAAACAGTTTCAGTCCGTTCACAAATACATTCTTGGTTGTTTGCACCCTATTATAGTTTTCAATATAATAATCGTTGGTATTTCTGGTTCCGTAGTTGTGAATTTGATCGACCATTGTCAATTTGCCACTTAAGTAAGGAGGCATTATTCCAATTTTAATTTTATTGATGAAAACAATTGTCTTATATACTATGTATTGTTTTACACTTAATAAACTTAAAGTTTCTAGCATCAGATTAATTGGGGTATATCTGCTACATTTTAGTACTATTAATACTACTCTTAATACTATTCGCAAAGCCTTATTCTGTAGATTTTGGAGTTGCTGCATCTCATTCCCATTTATACTAAATAAAATGGCAGAGCAAAAATCAAAATGTGGTGCTATTAAGGATTTAAACAACAACAGTCGGGCATACAGTGACAAATTATGACTAAATCTATTTAAGAAAAATATCTTCTTGGAAATTTTGTTAGATAGGTATTGAACGTGAGTTTTGAAATCTAAATTAGTATTCAATATTACCCCCAAATATTTCATATTCTCAACTCTGTCTATTTTCTTGGAGTCCATAGACAAGTCTATATCATTAAAATTCAATTTAGAAATCTTATATTTAGTACCAATTATCATGAACTTAGTTTTACTGAAATTCAGTGCCATATTATTCTCACATACGCATTTATACAATTTATTTAATTGGACTGTCATGCTATCCACCATCTCCCTAATATCATCACCAACTATATAGATCATGGTGTCGTCAGCAAACATACATATTTCGCAATTATCAACCGCTTTGACTATATCATTAATGTACAGAATAAACAATAGTGGACCTAACACTGTTCCCTGGGGCACTCCGTATTTTGTAATAATCTTATCAGACATCTCATTTTTATATTTGACTACTTGATATCTATTACTTAGATGCGATTCAAACCATCCTAATGCTAACCCAGATATTCCCATTTTATTTAATTTACACAACAACAAGGCTCTGTCAACAGTCTCAAAAGCCCTCTTGAAGTCTAAGAATACAGTCAAAACAAACTTGCCTTTATCAATTACTTTCGCCCACGCATCGCAAACACTCGGCACAACCGTTTCACACGAATGATATTTTCTGAACCCCGACTGATTCGACTCAATTAGAGAATTTTTTTCACAATATTCCATTAATTGAACTTTTACACACGTTTCCAAAACTTTTTCATATGGAGCTACTAAGTTAATAGGTCTAAATTCCTCATGCCAACACGTTCCGTTAACCTTAGGTACTGGCGTCACATATGTCGTTTTCCAATCTTCAGGAAATTTACCAGTTCGAAGTGACGTATTTATAACATCGAGAAACCTGTCAGCAACTACTTCACAGGAATCTCTTAAAACGTTTGTTGATATTCCATCACCTATCTCTCCAGTACACTTCATAGATTTTAATATAGATTTTAAAGACACCATCGATACAGCGGTAAAGCAATCCATTTGTACGGGGCATTAATATTATCGAGTATCTTTGGATAATCCATCGACCTAGGTACTGATATTAATTTGCATTAAAATTGTATCTAATATTTCGAAGTACAAAACTTTGTATTTTTCAAAAACCTGATATTGTGTAAGTGTGACTCTATGATGATCAGTGGAAAGCGCTGTTCGTGATAAAGCGGTTTCAAACAATTTCATAAACGCATTTCTATTACTTTTACTATCTAAAAGTTCCTTAACATTTGTAATTTGCGAAACGCAATAATTAATGTCCAATGGCTCCTCTTGGAGAACATCATAAATGACATCTGTAATTTCTAAAAAGGTCTTATTTTCTTCGTGCCACAATGAAAAAGGATTTTCCAATAAACCACGGGATCGTACAGAGGTAATGACATTTTACACGACAATGCAAAACACGCTTAGAGATACATAACAGACACAGACAGAACGAGTGTCAGACGCAGACTACACGAGTGAAGCAACGTACTGTATTGCTTCACTGGGATGACGTAATGCGATCCCCTCTCGCTTACGGCATACGTGCCGCTATCGCGGCAACCGCATAAACAGGAGAATCAAGTTGCGGCGAATTGTGAATTGATTCCCTTTGTTGAGTTTGTCGTTTTAGCGTCCTACTCTCGTTTAAAATAGGGAAATATTACAAAATGAAAATATGAACATATTAATAATAGCTTTTTATTGTAATATTACTAGCATAAATAATCCTATTTTTCTTATACGAAAGAAATTAGTTTTAACTTAATTTCCGAGCGAAAAATTTAAGAAACATGGAATGAAGGAATTTACCATCGGTGCGTAAACAGGTTGAAAATAAAATCAAAGCCGAACTGAAAAATAAAAAACTGTGGTTATGTGTGGACGAAACAGCAAAAAACAATCTGTAGTTAATGCGCGTAATATGGAACCACATCAACCAACGTCTTCAATTTTATTAACATCCAGACGACTAGAACAATGTAATGCCGAAAAAATTTCAGAAGTGCTATTAGATACTTTGGAAAAATTTAAACTTTCGAAAGACCAAGTATTAATGTTTATGACCGATGGTGTCGCAACCATGTGTTCTGTAGGCCGGTCTCTTAGAAAATATTGTCCTAACTTGTTACATATTACTTGTAAACTCCAAGGTGTAGACCTTGTGGCAGAACAGGTTCGTAGATGTTATCCAGAGGTAGATGCTTTAATATCAAGTACAAAGGCAGTATTCCTGAAATCTCCAAAACGTATTCGCAAATTTCACGAATTGTGTCCCCATACCCCTGAGCCACCACAGCCGATTCTGACACGTTGGGGTACATGGTTACGGGCGGGATTTTATTATCATGAACATTTTGAAAAAATTAAGGACGTGGTTTTATCATTCGATCCGAAAGAAAGTGCAGCTATCAATACAAGCCAGAAAAAAATTCAAGATGCCCAGATTAAAATGGATTTACAAAGTATTCGCGAGAATTACTTGGGACTAGAAGAAGCAATAACAAAATTAGAAAATTCGTCGCTGTCGTTAGAGGAATCACTGCAAATCGTTAAAGATGTTCACGCACAACTGTGTGCTGTAGAAGACGCAAAAAGTGAAAGTGTTCTAATTAAATTTGAAAGTGTTTTAGACAGAAATGCAGATTTTGACACCTTAACACGTATTTGTGAGGGCACGTCTACAGATGCGTTAAGTTGGTTAAAAAAGTATTTTGATTATGCGAATATAACATCACTAGATGTAGAAAGCTCGTTTTCCGAATATAAACATATTTTTTCCTCACGGCGGACATGTTTTTCATAAATAACCTTAGAAACGTACCTGATGTTGAAAATATACAATCGAGTTTCACCAGTTTGTCAATCCTTGGAAGACGCTTAAAACGGTAAGTGTTTTTTTAAATCCTCTGTCGTGAAATCACTGATTTCATACATTTTCCATTTTATTTATAGGAACATACAACGCTGCTATAATATGTACTATTCTTATTTTTCGTGTGTTTATGCATATTACTTTAATAGCAGAAAACCAAATATATATTTAATTATTTCTGATTGAATAAATGTCTCTACTTCTATACTTATATCGGTAACAAGCTCATGTTGCGTCTCTATTCTATCGCATATTCTAATATATTACGATATACACTCCCATACCGGCGCTCATGGCGCGCACGGAAATTGGCCTGCTCTATTAATAACTTAAATACATACACATGGCAATGTCATAATGTTCATTTCCTTGAATAAGTTTTTACAAGTTACTCTTACACTGATTTTGTTCATTAATTTAATCGTTCTCTTTTGAAGTCAAAATTCTTAGTACTTCTATTGAACCGCCCTAAGTATGGGAATGGAAATTAGCAAAATAGTAAATTCTCGCGAGACATGTATCTACCCTGTTACGCAATTGACTTATTGCTTAATATACACTAGTCAATGTCTTTGCCAAGCAATCAATGTGCTCATTATAAGAGCAGTTCTCATCTATATATATATATATATATATATATATATATATATATATATATATATTCAAAAATTTTGTCGAGTCTACCTGAGCAACAGTACCACCATTTACTCTAATTAACTGTGAACAATTCCTCTCGCGTTTTTTTGCAGTAAATACGACTATTTTTGTTTTTGTATTATTTAAGTACATTGTGCATTGTGCATTGTTTTGAAAATACTCATTCAAGATATTCAATGAGGTTTCCACTGCAAGACTTACATTTTCATATTTATTACTCGTTACCAGCAATGACGCGTCATCCACGTATATCACCATTTTACTGTTTGACGCATCATTTACATAAATTATGTAAAGAAGCGGTCCCAATATACTTCCTTGGGATACTTCTCTCCCTATTTCACTTACATTCAATTTAATTCCCTTTACTTCCATATAGCTTGAACGGTCCTCCAAATAACTCTGAAACCAGTTCAAGGCTAAACCTCTGGTGTCATATCGAGCTAATTTTTCTAATAAAATTTTGTGATTTACTAAATCAAATGCTTTGCTCAAATCTATAAATACACCCACACATGTCCGTCCAATCTCTAAATTGTTGTACACATCATCCAAGAATGCTATTACTGCGGATATAGTTGAACGTCCTTTGCGAAAACCAAACTGTCTTTCATTCAAAATATTACTTTGCGCTAAGAATTTTGTCAATCTATTAGCTACTATTTTTTCTATAATTTTGGAAAATACGCTCAACAAAGAAATCGGTCTATAGTTACTTGCAAGGCGTGCATGGATCCCGATTTGAAAACCGAAATTACTTTCGCAACTTTTAAGACACTAATAAATGAACCCTTACTGAAGCAGTTATTTATTATAACCGCTAGTGGAATAATAATTCCATGCAAATACCTCTTTATGAGAACCGTGCTAATACCATCCGGTCTCGATGAATACGTATTATTAAGTCCAGCCACAACTTTTCGAATCTCATCTTCATCAGTTAGAAACAAGAAAAATGTTTTATCATTTTGTTTTATACGAGATAAGTCCATCGTTATTCTATTTTTATCAATTAAATTACTTGTAAATGAACTGAAATACTCACCAAAACAATTAGCTACCCCCATGCGGGTCTCTACATTCCTCCTCGCCATTTACAGACAAAACAATGTCGTTCTTCACATGCTTTTCCTTATTTGCATTTTCTTGTTATGCTATTATTCATAGAGGAGTCTATTATATTGTTATTGTGAATTAGCTTGGCTTTTCTTATAATCTCTCTATATACCGTTTTACAGTCTTTTTCTTTTGGTTTTCCAGATATTCACTAATTAAACAGAAAGTTAAAGCGAATCAGTGCTTCACTTGATGCATCAAGAAGCCGCATAAACTTTTCTAAAATAAAATAAATCTAATGTTGGCTAATCACTTTTTATTCTACGACCACAAAAGAAAACGCAATCAGATGCGTATTTATTGCAAATTATCTGCTTCTTAAACATAAAATATCCTACTTCATAATTACAACTAACACCCTTTTTCATTTCATCATTTTTTTTACATACAAACATCCAAATAATTACCTCAGAAGAAGAATATATCTACAAACGCCGCTCTTTCGTTCTTATCCGCCCTTTTCACCAACTACCATGTCTATTATACAGAAAAATACAATTTTCAGAAGAGCAGCAGTAACAAGAAGTGGTTAATGATGGTTATTTATAAAGGTTCGTGTATGTGGGAGAAGACAGCTGTTCACATTAGCGCGCTATCTTCAATGGCGTTTGCGGGAGGCCCGCATTCTACCTCATCAACCCCCGGAATGTCTTCATTTTCTCCGAAAATATCGGTTTGATAACACAACATTCAACAGCTTATTACGACCGCATAGATATTTTCCCGTTTTCATGCAAGAGCATGAAGAACTCACAGAAACTTTTAACTAAATTATTCTACTCGTATTTAAAAAACATTTATTACTATAATAATATAGTAATAATGTATAATATATTTATACAAAGGTATTTTTAATAATATAAAATATTATTAAAAATCTGGTGTGAAGAAACATAATATTAATAATATTTTATATTATTAAAAATACCTTTGTATTATACAAAACTGGTGGGGTTTACCTACTCATGTATGTTTTAATTATTCTGATATAATGTCTTTATTTAAAAAATAATAAATAAATACAAAACAAAAATAAGTCAAAACTCAGATAGTAATTTAGGCAAATAATTACCCCAAATATAGAAATAAATATGTAATAATATAACACCTATTTTTATTAAGTCGTTAAAAAATAGAATAATAATTAAATATCAAGTAGAACATTTTAACGCATTATACATTATATATTATACAACATACTTTTATTTCTTAGCAAAAGAGACTAACTATTCGCGTACATCCATTCCTAATAGATTAACCCTTGAATGCATATTATTGCAGAAATACAACATTGAATTATGCCTATTATTACACAGTAGTAGTAAAACCAACGAACCTATGGGGCAGTTGTCTGGTGGAGGAGGACGGAGCTGACATCGTTGGTTGGGCTCCTTACGACTCTCTAGCGACTGGCTCTATTGGGAATTACGGGAGCTATGAACAGTACGGGAACCGCCTCCATGAAGGCTATTGTAAGTCTTTCTCCGTTGGAACTATTTATGAAAGCGGAAGCCATGGCTGCTATCCTGACTCTGAAGGCCAATGGCGTATTATGTCCTAATATGGGGACATACAGATGCCACAAGAACTATTCTGGGAGAGCTGATATGACAAATACCGGCGGACAGTACCTGAGATTATGATTACGGCTAAGCTGAACATATCTATACTGACCAGGAAATAGGCAAAAAGTCCATCGAGCGATCGTGATGCCGGTACACGGATGGATCACAATTCAATCGAGGTACAGGTGCAGATATATGCGGATTGTACCCCAGAATGAATTCGTCATTAAGTCTGGGGAAACATACGACGGGATTCCAGGCTGAATTGATTGCAATCATAGCTTGCGCCAAGGAAATTTGGGAAGCCGGTTGCACGAACAAAAAAAAATCAACACAACGACTGATAGTCAGGCATCTGTTAAAGCCATTTACCATATGTAAACTGGTGAAACATTGCAAACAGATCCTCAATAGACTGGCATAAGACAATACTGTGTCACTAATATGTGTGCCAGCACATGAGAGATTTAAAGGCAATGAGTTAGCCGATGAACTAGCCAAGAAAGGTACTAGAAGAAACTCTATAGGACCAGAACCTGTGTGCCGAATCACTAAATATTGCGCTAGAATGGAGATCTGGTCATGGTTAGAAAGTGAACATAAAAAGAAGTGGAAGGTGATGGAAGGTCAACTCCATATAAAAAAACTACTAAGGAAGCTGTACGCTAGGTTTTCAGACAACCTAATTCGTAGTAACAACAAAGAAATTAATGCAAAATCAAATAAAATAACTAAATCGCTAACCTCTTCTTCTAGTTAATATTATATTGTGTATATTATACTCGAACAACAAAGTCTTCAATGACGATGGATAAGTCTGAAGCCAAAATGATGAATTAGTACATCTGGTTAACAGCTTTCAATACCTGGAAATTATAATTGAAGACAGGCAAGAGGTTGAATTGAACAATAAAATTTATCGTATATTAAATACGGTTCTAGGAAATAATCAACCAGACAAAAATGAAGTTTAACAAAACAGTATACAGACGTATGCTTGCATACGGATGTGAGGAACAGGTGCTCTTTAAATGAGAAAAAAAGCAGAATTGGAAAATTGGAAAGGTGGAAATGAAAAAATTAGAAATGAATAAAAGAAACCCGAAAGCTAAGGCGAACTCTTTTAAACACATTTTCACATTTTCCATAACAATTTCATAGCCTTCTGGTGTTATTTCAGCAATATCGTTTCGAATGTTGTCCTTTAGCATCAAGGTTGTGTGGTTGGTTTGTTGGTGTACACATATTCTTTCAAATACCGCCATAGGACGAAATCGCTAGGTATCAAATCAGATGATTGTGGGGGCCACCACTTTTTGACATTATTCGACCGGAAAAATTTCGCTGTCTTGTTGGTACCGCATATTCTGCAGGTCTAATTGATCCAATAATTCGTGCACAAGCGAGTTTTCCAACATGTTCCGATAGCGGTCACCAGTAACTGTTAAAGCATTGCCTCTGGCATTCTCAAAGAAATATGGCCCAATGACGCCGCCAGCCTAAATGGCGCACCATATAGTTGCTCTACAAGGGTGTGGTGATCTTTGCTGTATCAATTGAGGGTTTTCAGTGCAGTTAACAAAGCCAGCCAAGTCGAAATGTGCTTCGTCGCTGATAATTTTTTGCTAAAAATTATGGTCATCTATACTGAGCTGTAAAACTCGAACACTCCAATCTCGCCGGGTCATGGTCATTTTCCTGCAGCTTTTTCGTCAATTGAATTTTATACGAGTAAGAATGTAAACATTTTTTAAGAATTTTTAACAAATATGATGGAAAAGTATTTTTAATAATATATAATATTATTAAAAATGGGGTGTGAAGAACACAATACAAGTTATATATTTGTGAATGTATCTCCTCTCCAGAGACACAGATACGTATTTCACCTATCTACAGGATCGTCGGTACGCCCCTGCTGGAGAAGAGATACATTCAACCAAACATAACTACCTTGCTATCAACCAGAAATTATTAAGACAGAGCGTGAAAGAATATTCAGCGCTGTCTACATAATAACTGCAGAACTAAGCAACGTGTTTCTATAGACGGTAACAACCATATCAATAAAAAACTGTATTATCGTGTCTTCACTACTTGTCGGGCGAACCGAATGCGTATATAACAAAATAATTTGAAACATACATGAGTGGGTAAAAACCACACCAATTTGTATAATACAAAAGTATTTTTAATAATATAAAATATTATTAAAAATGGGGTGTGAAGAACACAATACAAGTTATATATTTGTGAATGTATCTCCTCTCCAGAGACGCAGATATGTATTTCACCTTTCTACAGGATCGTCGGTACGCCCCTGCTGGAGAAGAGATACATTCAACCAAACATAACTACTAAAATTAATATTCAGAAAACAAGTCCTCCAAAATATGATAAAAGTGTTTAATTGCACATAAAAATTTGAAATTTTCTTTTAACTAAACAAAAGAACAACGCCAAAAACGAAGACATAACCCCTGTGAAATAATTCATTCAATATTTAGACACGAAAACTTACCTTAAGATATTAATTACGTTTTAGATATAATAATTTATCTTCAATTCTTTCGTGAAAAATACATCTGCGAATCTCCTAATGTTACAAATAATAATTGAGGAGAATAATACGAGTATAACAGTTCTCTATGCATCAATAACGATAAGCTGCGTGTCCGAGGTCCATTAGAGAAATCGTTAGGGTTAAGAATTCCCGAGAAAATCCGATGAAACAATGCGCCTGCAGTTATTACACACGCAACAATTACTATAAGAAATAAGCAGACATAACTCTTTCACATGAAGCCTCTGAAATAAAGGAAGTGATAATGGATACCATTCAACTTGATTCTAATTTATCTCTGTTACAGTGTAATCTTGGATAATGTGATCGGAATGCTTACGTATTCCCTGTTTTCGTTAGCTATTTTTTTTTAATTACGGTGACTGTGATTTTCAATTTATATTTTTATATAACCCCTTACACATCTATAATCAAACGTTGAGTTTGAGTGAGATGGAAACAATGCTACTAAGAAAAATTGACAGAATTTGAATATACCAGAGCAACAAATGACACAACCGACATGAACGAAATTTAACAGATACGAAAGAAGAAGTAACAGAAATCTTAAAATAATTAACATTTAGACTTGGAAAAGATAACACAACTGAATAATGAAATTAAATAAGAAGAAATGAAGCAACTAGCAGAAATAAGGATGAATATAATAATAATCGTCATAATAATACTGTATAATTAGAAATTCTTGAAAAGCCACATCTATTCTGGAGCGTGTGACGCATTTCGCGCTAATTAGAGCTCGTCAGCACAACGATATCCTGGAGACAGACATGACTCTTCACTTCTACACTTGTGTCTATACATAGTTAACATTTTCAACTTACTGTAAATGAGAATTAATGACTATTCAATCTCATTTCTACATACAAATGTCGTCTAATGTGTTGAATTAATTACTACAATTTCAGAATATCGTTGTGCTGACGAGCTCTAATAAGAGCGAAATGCATCCACAGTTGCTTGGTCCACAATAGTTGGAAGTAACTTTAAATCTCACATTAGATAATTCTTCGAAACTCTAGTTGAATGCTTGGATTATTGTATCGATTAAAAATATTATGTATTCCTATCTATTTCGAAAGAGTTCAAGAACTTTTCTAACCAGACGGGTATACTTACGAGACCGAATTGATATATAAGGTCTCTATAACTCTATAAAATAACCATGTACGAGTTCATAATAATTTTTCAACATAATCAACATTTAGTGCAACACAGTTCTCCAAACACTGAATCCGTTTCTTCCTTATCTCCATAAAAAAATTCTCGTTTACTGTTGATCCAATGCGAACAGCAACACGAACTTCCGTGTCTGATGGAAAATGTTGACATTTCAATAACTTCAACATTGAACAACAACCGTGAATTTCAGACTTGTCATTGTATTCATCATTTCGTTGCTACAATATAGTCTGGAGTTGTGATCGTAAGTTTTGCAGTATCTTATTGAATTAATTCAATAAGTTGAGCCCTTCAGCAGATATTGTGCATGAATGACTCCTTTTCCATTCCAAAAGAATGGTGAGTATAAATTTCTACGCTGATGGAACTCTTTTAAATTTTCGTACACATGGATAATCAGAACGACGATTTTCCATTGACTGCAGTTTGTTTTCGCGATCATGATAATGAACCTAAGATTCGTCCCAGTTGGTGTTCATCTTCACGTCGATACTGGTTAAGAAATTCTTGACAAATGTTTTTCTTAATTCTTTCATGACTTCCGTTAATTGTCGCAGTACCCATCTGGCGCAAATTTTTCAGTTGTTGAACAATATCTGAACAATGTACTGGCACTCTTTTTTGACTAATGTCTAATTTCCAAGCATTTTCTTTTGCGTAATCGGACGATTTTCTTGAAATGTAATAAACCCAACGTTAATGCCACCCAACAGCGTTAATGCCGCTATTTGTAACATTACCATCATTTTGCACACCATTTATAATAATCCCGAGCCGATATCATTAGTAACGTTGCTTTCGATTATAATTTAAATCAAATCTGCCAATACTGCGGATCGTTAATGTTTGTCTTTTAATGCTTAAACCATTGACTGGTTAAACAATTAAGTTTTTGTTTTCGCTGCTACCAGCAATCAGAGGTCTGATTGCAACGACCGCTGTATAGCTAAATAAAAGGAATTTTATTTTCTAGTAGCGATCTCTTCGAAAGTGGCATGGATTGGAGAGTCGGAGTATAAGGAGAAGCCAAATGAAACACAATTAAAAACTAAGTAATAAATTTTACTTAAATCTAAATGACACAATTATATTTACAATGTGTTGGCTTTACTTAATACAAAAATCTGTATGCAATTCCTCTCAGAAAGCTAATAAAATCCTAAATAAAAATTTAACGATTCATCGGATTTGCAGGTTTGTATCCTTTCCTTCCTCCTTAGAACACAAGTCACTAGTTCACCTTGTTTTACAAACGACGAAATTCCTCAAATAATTTTAAGATGAAATTAAATTCTCAAGTTATATGGACACCACATAATAAAACAATAATTTAAGTTAAAACCCTACTTCTAATTCAGCGTTAACGACAAAAATTATATGTATCCGAAGTTATATATATTTATTTGGGAAGAAAACTCCCTCGAACAACATTCTTGGCTGTTTTCATAGTACCGACGAATCTACTACTTCAGACTGACTTCCGTCTGACTCTGACTGACTCTGACAGACTATTCCTTCTCCTCTGTGTTCCAAGACTTTTTATCAACTTCAATATCACAGAACATCAAACGCATTATCAAACGTAATACATCGATTTGTTCTTTGCATCTTTTTTCATACACGTAATTTAACTACCCCTTTCACGTTTGCAAACCCATATTTCTTATTACTGACTGTTCAGTAAGGCATCCTTTGTAATTTTATTACACAAATGTGTCAATTTATGATCCGTAACTAAACGATGGAATTCGGAAGTAGTTACGAACTCACAAAGACAATGAGTCTAAGAAACAATCTACTATTGTTGAAAAGCGTCTATAACATGTACTGTATGTCAACTCTTCGGTGCTGGATACGTACACGGTACATTCAAAGAAAGGGTTTCTACCGACCTGTGTGTATAGCCTTTACACATTAGGTCATTTCTCGAGACATTTAAGTAACTCGACTACACTCAACCCCTATTTTGTTACAGTTTACACAATAGACCATATGCGACGGTCGACTTCCTAACGACTCTCAATACTTGCATTTTTGGGTGACAAGATTACAATTTATTAGCTTTCGATGTTAATTACCAATAGAATTACCAATTGAAACTAGAAGTTTAATTATTTATTTCTTAGCGTTATAACGAAATTTCAACAAGTATCTCCTTCGTCAATTAACTATTTAATTACCAATATCCTGTTTGTCACACTAAATTTATCGGCAATAGCTAATTGTTGTGTATTCGACTTATTTATTGGCTTATCCACAAAAAAGGGCTTTGCGTTTTATATATCTTTAACTCCCACTCGCCAATAGGAACTACATATTTTTAAAGTTATATTTACATAAATAATGAAAAAGGAGGGGTGGAATATTTGTATCGCGCAGTTCCAAATCTAACCAAATTTTGAATGAAATTAAAAATAAAAGAAAAACAAGATGATCTAAAATAAAACTCTTAATAAAACGAAAATTAAATTCGGACTTTCTAAATAGATTTCCGTTTAATTTTATTCATGGGCCACTGATACTGTTCGACCTGATTGCTTTTTCGTTAAACACCTTCATTTCGCCTTTGTGACAGAGTATTGCATGTCAAACCCAGTGATGAACAGTCTTTACATTTATGCAATCATTACTAAAGACGGCAGACTATGTGCCCCAGCAGTGGCGTTGCGTGGAGAGTTTAGCAGAATAACAGTGCGCTTACTTAAAAATAAATATATCGAATCCCTATACAAAACGTTAAGAAAAAACATAAATAACTTACCCAACATATTTACATTGTTGCAAAAAAATGCGGATGTGCGCGATGAAAAAACTGCACCATAATATATGTTTCTGTATTAGTCTCGGAAAGGTTCGTACGTAGCGACGTATATATATGTTTATCTACAGAGAAGGATTGTTCGACGTTGAGAGATGTTATATTTGCATAGTTAAAGCGCTCTTTGTATCTGTACAACGGATCTTCAGTATTGGTAAAAAGTTGCCCTAATTTTGTAAAATCTACATTTTTATCTAATAGACTGTTAAATTTTTCACGGACACAATCACTTTTTTCATCTTCAAGGATATGCAGCACTAGTTTTACGTGGTCAATAATTGCTAATTAGTCCGATAAGGACAGCGCAGTGTTCTGTAAATTTTTTATTGCGTCCAGTATTGGAACGTAACTGTCGTAAATAATTTTTAAATTTGCTGCAACTTGAGGATTGTTAAATTAAACCTGGCTGAGCCGTATTGCAGCTGCTTCTTTGGCATCTAGTGGTAAAATCACTGATTTAAATTTTTCAAAATGTTTATAATAATAAAATGCTGCTTCTAACCAAGTACCCCATCGTATAAGAATTGGTTGCGGCGGCTCGGGTATATCAGGACACAGCGAATGAAATAGCCGAATCCGTTTCGGAGATTTAAGAAAAACCGCTTTCGTTTGTCCTATCAGTTGATCCACATCAGGATAAGTTGTACGTATAGTGTTTGTTACAAGGTGTAAAGCGTGAAGCAAACATGTGACATGCAGCAGGTTTGGTTGAATCGTTTTGAGTAAGTTTGCCGTGGAACACATAACCTTGGCAGCATCGGTAACTAACATTAACACTTGCTTCGGTAAAATCTCAAATTTGTGTAGTGTTTCTATTAATACATCATATATCGCTCTGGCAGTACACCCTTGCATTCGTTTACAGGTTAGTAAATAAGGAGGAGAAGGTCCTTGCGGAGTCAGCGTCCATACTAAAATGGCTAGGATGGACTGTTTTTTAATATCTGTAGTTTCGTCTATTGTTAACCACAGGAATTTTTTTTTGCCGTATTTTTCGTACAATTTACAATTCTCTCACGCACTGACGGTACGTAATTCCGTAGCGTACTTCTTGCTGGTAATTTCCACGTAGGATTGTATTTCTTCCAAAACTGACGAAACATTGGGTGTTCCACTTTCTGCATTGGTATATTGGTCGCAATGAACATCATTGTTAAATCACACACAAATTTATTATATGATCTGCGTCCACTATTATTCGATTTATGTTTGTCACTATTTATATGTCTTTGGCACTGACTTGCTTTCCAAGTTAATAAAGTTGTTTCACAAACTAAACATTTCACTACGGTACCGTCATATATTAAATCGGGAAACCGATGTAAAAATTTCTTTACTACGTTAGCATGCAACCGAGTCGATGCATTGTTTCTACGCACTCCCGAAATTTTCAACACGATTGTGTTAACAATGTATCGCTTACAACGTCTCAACGGCAACTGAATTGATCGTCGTACGCCTCTACTCGATCCCTCCACATCACGCTACTGTTCGGGCACATAGTCTGCCATCTTTAATCATTACCATAAACAGCTTCCAAACGCCCGTAAATTTAGATGAAAGCATAATCTTCCAGTGTTAAAAATTCTCTCATGCACCGTTGCTTGGTACATATCTCAGAAATCGAATTCATGGTAAATGACAGTGTTACTTAACGACGGTGCACAGGAAAATAAAAATTTGCATGCTAAGATGAAATACTCGAAATTAGCGTTCGCATATTAGAACTTGTTTCTCCGCCCACTACTCACACAATGGCATTGTTGAAGATCCTATGTACCAATCGACCCCCGTATGTAATTTAAATTATAAAAATTACACATAACTACCTGACGATGGATGAATATAAAACAAAAATGTAAAATTAGTGAGAAACATTCATGAAAAGATTGTGAAGTATTTTAAATATATTTATAAATTCTTAAAACTTATATGCCCTATTCTTAATTCATCCGGATTAATATCTCAAATTCCAACCGTGGAAGCAGTCAAAGTTCAACTCCAAAGGGGAAAAGTGTTAAAGTTTGAATTGTAGCTAAGTTTCCTAAAGACGCATCGCTGCCATAATGGGACGAGTTCTTCTCGTCCGTTTATATATAGATACATCTATAGTAAATCCTAGCTAAATTACCCGGCGTGCACCTGTGCGTTCTCAGCGCTTCAGGAGTTAACAAATGACACGCGATTTACGCGCACAGTAATCGAGAGTGGGGCACCGAAAAGATAAGTCCGTCACTCTCTCTTTACACGCTCGGGATAAATAGCAAGTTTTGCATAAAATTGTTCCACGGAAAAGCCCTCCTATTATACATATAAAGAAAGATTAATGATTCCAGCATGAAGGATAGTTCTTAAAGACGGCAATTTGAGTGGAACGTTGACGACGACAAACTCGCGAACTTCTTTGATCCTTTTACCGCATCGTTCGACACTAACGCCATAAACGGGGATGTAAACAGGCGCTGAAGGGGTGGATCGAGTCAGCGTCTCCCTAGAGTGATTTACAAATTACTTTTACACGCGTCTATACATTTACGTTTTTACAAAATGCCGTCGATAGATACATATCCCCATGCTTTCCACCTGTTTCTCTGTTCCCTCAACTAATTATGGAGTAGATAAGATATAGAGCGGAAAAAAATCCTTTATCTGCTTCAAACAAAGTTTCCCGTCCGTGTATTGGATGGATGTGCGTTAAACATTAATATATTCTGGTGTTTATTTTTGGAAATGAAAGTTTGATGTAGGACAAACGGGCAGGTTGGTACGAGTCATTAATAACCGGAACTTAATGCTTGTGCATGTTCGAAAGTTCTAACACATTTTGATAAATTACTAATGTATATATATGTTTGAGATTTTTAAAGATTTAAATTATAGATAAGGGAAAATCTGAAAATGCGATTTTGAAAGGGTATCTATCTAACTGTTAAAATAAGGAACGCATCAGAACGAAGCTACAATATTTTTACATTTTCATTACACAATTTCCATCAATATACCAAAGATATCTCTCAATATTAAAATATTATTACAAATCGGGTGTGGAGAACACAATACAAGTGCATATTTGTGTGTAAATATCTTCCAGACGGGCTGACCCATGTTTCATCTCACTATAAAATCATCTGTACATGCTGCTACAGAAACCCTTTCCCCATTAATAACATCCTAACTACATTACAAAAGTCATTAAGACACAGCGTAGAAGAACATTATTACAACTTTAACATCACAAGCGTCAAAACAACCATCGCTGTCTTTATGAGAAGTGTAAGACTTGGCTAGGGGTTCCCATCTGACGGATACAGTCGCAACCTGCGGAAACTGTACTAACATGCCTTCATTCTGCATCAGACCCAACCGATAGCGTATATAGCAATATAATTTGAAATATTTCAAATTATTTTCTTAATATTGAGTTTAATATAGCAAAACACATTTCTTCGTTTTGAAAATTTTATACGTCAGTCCGAGGGTAATTTGACGGGATAGTGATTTTTCAATGAAATTCTTATTTTAGGGGAAAAAAATATATTTCATTTTTCAACATAATTCCCGTTCAATTCTATACACTTAAACCAATTTCCAATTTTTTTAAGCCATTTAAAAAGTAATCTCTCTACAACTCGTCAAAACACATTAATTCATGCTTGAGTTTTGTATATTATCAACCCAAAACACGCCAAATTTCGGATAATCGTGATATTTATATGTACCAAACATCTTAACTTAACATCTTAACTTAAACATCACTTTAAAGGCAAACATATTTACATCTGTTTCGTTACTGTAACTTCAGGCTTCCCGATGTATTTGGAACCACAGTCCTTAATAGCTTAGTAGTAGAGCAATGGTCCAGCAAGCCATGGGGATGCGTT
The DNA here is from genome assembly GCA_935421215.2 of Melolontha melolontha. NCBI lineage: Eukaryota > Metazoa > Arthropoda > Insecta > Coleoptera > Scarabaeidae > Melolontha > Melolontha melolontha. The sequence goes on along the minus strand of OW285238.1, from coordinate 145,305,812 downwards.
CGAATCCTGCTTATGGACGAATTTTTTCAATTAAAACATTCGAACAATTAGCGTCGTAAAATATAGAAAGCAATATTTATTTACATTCACAATATTTACTTCGCGAAAATGCAATTAATTGGCATCACTTTAAAGTATTTATGTTAGAAAATTAGTTACATTATTTATTTTTTTCCCCATTAGTTTATAAGGCAAATTTGTTCCTTTGAGGTGTTTTAATGATTCCAAAAGTTTTTTTGTCAAAATACTGAAGTTTGTAATTATCTTAACAATAGTCGACGTTTGAATCAACATCTTAATGACTTAAGTTACGATATACTTATACACGGCCTGCTACGAGTAAGAATTTTTTTTAATGATCACTCGTTACTTGTTTCTCTATACGTATTTTGATTCGCTTGTAAAAAATGTTAAATCGGGATTCCTCCATCCCTTGCACTGACGTCATATACCACTGACTAAGACTATGACTAAGAGGCCTCCGACAGGTAGGCCTGTATTACCAGCATCGGAGACTTTTCCCCCACAATAGAAGTTGTGACGTTCTTTGTCGCGTAGTTGGTGAATTCATTGAGCTATATAAGCATTACGGCTTATTCTCCGTTTTCTTGAGCTGCTTGAATATATTTGCCAAATTACTGAATGGATCATTTGAAATCTTAAGTTTATTTTAGTGTTTAACTACTTAATTACTGTTAGTTCATTTTATATTGATTTTTTTGCTTTGAATTTTGCATCGACTTGGAAAAATTTTAGTTTGATATTTTCTATGAAATAAATAGGGACCGTACACAAAAGGCCAAAATTACCATGGACCATAGAAATAGTCTGTAGCATCGCTTAAGTTAAGTGAAGTTCCTTTCTTCAAGGGCGTTGATAGAAGCGTGACGAGTTTTTATAATTTATTTTATTTATTAGTTTATATTTCGTAAAATACATAAAGTATGGTGAGTTAGTTTATTTTTTTCATTGTTTTAACTGTTAATTACCAATTATTTGGACGTAAGTGTCAAGTGAATTTCGTTAAGTTTCAATAACTTACACATACATTTTTAATTTTCATTTATTTAGATCTAGAACATTGTTTAAGTTACTATTTCAGATATGATATGGAACACCGTCGAGAATGGCATCGTGAAACCCTGGTGAGTTGAATTAAGGGTCATACTGATTGTGTGTCCATTGTCAGTGATTCCGAAATTGATTACAAAGTCTGTGAAATATTGTTAAAAAATTCCAAGAAATCGCACATAAAACGCCACTTAGCATCGCAAACACATACACAGAAATTAGACCCGTTGGAATCTGACAATTTTAACGAAGAACTCTGGGAAACTTTAATGGCGGCAAATATCCCATTAAATATTATGTTTCTAAGTGCTACACGCAACAGTAGAACGCATTAGAAGCCATCTTTCAAATCAGTACCTATGGATAAGTGCCGATGAAACTGTCGATATATTAGGACGCTGTGTGGTAAATGTTGTAGCTGGTGTACTACATCCAGCTATTCCATATAACGCAATATAATAGCAACAAAAGTTATAAATACAGTTGATGCGGAAACAGTAGCTAAAACCATTTACGAGAATATGCACCAAATACTTCATTCGGACGAGAGGTACAAAGAAGAAATACTTTTATTTGTCAGTATATGTTAAAAACAGGCAGACTATTAAAGGAAACATATCCTAATATGCTGCATATTACTTGTGTAGCACATGCTCTACAAAGAATCTGTGAATATATCAGAGACACCTTTCCGGAAGTTGAAAGACTTGTATCCGCTGTTAAAGAAGTTTTCAGAAAAGCACCATTTAGCGTAGGAAAAACTTCCATCTTTGTCACTGCCTCCCTCTTCAGGAATAACTAGATGGGGACATGGTTGGAAGCTACTAGTTTTTATGCAGAGAAGTTAGATAGTTTACAAAATTTTGTTACATGTTTAAATGACGATGCTCGCAGTATTTCTGAGTGCAAGGCACTAATACAAATTCCAGATTTAAAAAATCAGTTGTACTTTGTTCAGGAACACTTCGGAAATTTGACAAAACCAATCACCTATTTTGAAAATCAAAATTTTGACTTAAATAATGGATTAACTACATTAGATGTATCTATAAATAATTTGAAAAATATTCCAAGTGACTTCGGATGTGGCCTTCGGCAAAAGTTAGACGCAGTTTTTAATAAAAATCCAGATTTGTACTGGGGACAACGCCTCAAAATCTAATTGCTAAATACGCTGAAATAAAGGAGTATTTCCAGTATGCACCTATAACCAGTTGCGATGTAGAGAGGACGTTTTCTATCTACTAGGATGTATTTCATTCAAAGAGAACAAATTTTACAGAAGAGAATCTTGAGGAAGTATTGCTAGTTAATATTAATACGCCTTTACTCAAGTTGAACTATACAGCGAACAAATAAAAATGTATTTCGTATTTTATAGATCACCGCCCGTTTGTTTTCCAATTGTATAAATAAAATTTTTAAAAAATTCTTGTAAAATAAAAATTTTCAATAGTGCGCCCGTGGGCGATAAGTCATGGGCCTCTCGTCTCCGGTTCCTAGTGATTACGCTAGTATCCGCTAAGAGGCCACCGACAGGTAGGCTGCATTAACAGCATAGGAGACTTTTCTCCCACAATGAATTCATTGAGCTATATAAACATTATATGGCTTATTCTTCGTTTTCTTGAGCTGCTTGAATATATTTGCTAAATTATTGGATGAATCATTTATCTTAAAATCTGAATTTTATATATTTTTTTTGCTTTGAATTTGGCATCGACTTTTAAATTTTTAGTTTGATCCTTTCTATGTAATAAATAACACTGGCCTACAACCATTTTGGTGCTGGAGATTTTATACCCGATTTTAAGTATGTCTTACATGGCGATATCAAAAATGATACCCGTTTTCTTCTGTCAGCTTTAGTTCCCGAGAAAAAAAAAACACAATTCACGAAAAAATATATATTTTATTGACAATAAACATCAAGAAATTGTCTTTTGAGTGATTTTCTAGAATGAAACTGACTCGGGCAATCTCGCATGATTCCTCAGCAATAGTCAGCCATCATATGACTGTCCCACCTTTCTTGGTATCTATTCTCCATTGTTTTTAGGTCTTGGTGGAAACGTTCCCCTTGTTCTTCGCTTACATCTCCTAAATTGTGTTGGAAATGATGTAGATGACTATTGAGATAGTGTAATTTTATACTCATATTACAGCCGAAATCTTTGAATCGCACCAGCATTTCCTCTACTAGTTCTACATAGTTGTCAGTCTTATGATTTCCGAGGAAATTTTGTGCAACTGCTACAAAAGATTGCCAGGCAAGCCTCTCCACATCATTCATACAAGTCTCAAAATTAGTTGTGTCTTTCATCAATTTACGTATTTGAGGTCCATCATAGATACCTGCTTTTAGTTTTTCAGTACTCAAACCAGGAAATTTGTGAGAAATAAACTGGAAACATTGACCATTTCTATCGAGAGCCTTAACAAATTGCTTCATAAGCCCTAATTTTATATGCAATGGCGGAAGAATGATTTTTTCTCTTGAAACTAAGGGTTCATTTATAACATTTCTTTCCCCAACAACAAGAGCATCTCTCACAGGCCAATTTTTTGCAGTGCAATGACGTAATTTAGCCCGACTGTCCCAGAGACAAATAAAACATGGGTATTTAGTATAACCACTCTGTTGACCCAATAAAAAATTAACCATCTTCAAGTTCAACGCATATTTTACAAACACTATGAGGCACCCACACTTTATCTTGGTGTAGAATTTCAATACCGAAGTAAGCAAAATACAAACGACGCACTGTGTTTGTAATCGATTTACGCTGATTTTTCAGTATGTATTCACCACAAACATAACAAAATATATCAGGATCGTTAACACAACGTCTGGACGTACTAGCCATAATGAAATAGTAACGGAAACTTTATCGATGATATTGTAATAATGACTAGTTACGAACAAGACCATAACAAGACCGACAACAATTCACAATGAGGGTAGTAGGTAAACTAGAGCTGATGAGTTAAAATGACGTATGTCAATATACTGTACATTACCTACTTTATCGACAATTCAAACAAACAGAGATGCACCATTTTTTTGTAGGCCTGTGTAATTAAATAAAATTTAAAAAATACATTGTTTTTTCATTTTACAGCAATTTTTTTGTTCGTGGCCTTTTTTTTTGAAAGTTGGTTTTAATTTTTTTTCCAAAAATTTTGTGTTAATTTTATCGTTAAGAACCATTCCACATAAGTCGATTAGTCTTTATTATTTATATTAAGAATGTTGTTTAACTATCCAATACCGTTAAACAAAATTACAATATAATCTCTAACTAGAAATGATAGTTTACATGAAGTAATACCATATACACTTAGTATAGTGCCTAATAAAATATTTTCCGCCCGTTAGAAGAAAATTAACATCAAACCTTTGCGGTGGCGTTTTATTCTACCTACCATAATTCAGCACGAAACACCACTTCGCGTTAATAAAATTACCCTTTTACAACCGGTGGTAAATTTCTCAATTAAAATAACCATTTATCTTTTCTTCTGCTACGCGAAAAGAAAACACGGCTCTAACCATCCAACCTCAACAACTCAGTTAATTCGCTCTCTCGGACAGCTTTAATTATAGATGTTACAATTTATATTCCACACTTGTCCTAAATCGTTAGATATATTTCATTCCAAAAAGAAAAGAAGTGGAAATAAGAAGGTATATAATATATATATATATATATATACCTATGTATATTATGAGAGGGGTTTCATTATCATTATTAAATATCTAACTGCGGTGGTAGCGATGTCTTGGCGGCAGACAGTTTGAATCGAGTCGAGGAACAAAACGCTGTAAAACCCGACAACAGTAAAAGTTAATAAAGATAATGCCAGAATACCGGAACAATGAGCAAATTGTAGTTAGTTATGCTCGGCTATGCAACTCAATGGTGACTGTATAGTCAGCTACTTCGAGCGCGAAGTCGCTCTACAGTGAAAACGTTCCGCTTCTTCAGTGGTTCCCAAGGGGTGGGCGTTGACTAACTTTACCAATTAATATTTTTACAATGCAGTACTTTATTGTCCTTGAAGGAATTATTCCTCTTCAGATAATTACAACTGGAAAAGATAAAAATTTCTGCGGCAAAGGAGTAAAATTCACTATTATCGCTGACTTTCTCCGTAAATGGAGATATTTTCCCGCTAAACTTGAAATAGATGATAACTTGAATTTACAGCTTTTTTTTTACTGGAACAATTATCTAGTTTTATTTTCATCCCGTGAAAACAAAGAAAAACATTAAAAGTTCATGGAAAATTCTAGATCAACAGTAAATTTAAGTTGTAAGTACCTGATGAAGCCACTGTGCTGGCGAAACAATTGTCGTCATTTTACGATTACGTATTAAAAAAGCGAAGATTTTCACCATTAGTTTTATTTCTATTTCAAATTTAAGGCTAATCAAGGCTAATCAAGACATAAAAATAAAATTAAGGCAGAAAAGTTTGTTATTGAAAGATATAAAGAATTGAATAACTGAATTGATTCGGCTTTTACTTGATGAAGATCCATAATTTGAATTGAAGGCTGTGAACGATAAATAATACAATGAATATTTAAAACGGACAAAAGATAAAAAATATTCCTGTAAAGTTACTTAACTTCAGCTCTTAATGCAGTGGTGGCCTACCTTTTTGTAAGCTGTGCCACTTTTGTCTATAAAAATTTTGTGTGTGCCACTCATTTTTATTGTAGAAATAATGTTTTCCAATTTTATGCTTAATAAAAATAAAAGCCAACTTACTTAATTACTACTAGGTATATTTTCAGTATGCTGATCAATATAAAATAAAATCTCTACTATAGGTTACAAAAAAAAAACAAACACCAAAAAATCTTCACATTTTCGGAAAATAAAAAAAAGTTAGATTTAAATAAAATTAAAAGTCTTCAATGTGGTTTCTGTATCTGAATATTTTTTAGAATAGCATCTATATCGGGAGAAATCTTTGAAGACGCAAGCAAAATAAGGTGTTTTAAATGACTGTCTGTTAACGTCGAGCGATATTTATTTTTAATAATATTCATAATCGAAAATGTCTGTTCGCATACGTACGTTGATCCAAACCGGCAGCAGTACCTAAGGGCCAAATCGTGCAATTTTGGAAAATCTGCAGCAGGTACAAATTTCCAAAACCCAATATAATCTTGATTGGTTGCCGCGGCTGACATAAGTTCTTTGTATTTTCCTTTAAAAACTGAGTGATTTTGCAAATCAATTATCTCAGTTTGAATTTCCGCAGAATATTCTTTGATTTCCTGGAAAGAAATGCTAAACGGGTTTACAATAAGCTCAATATTCATTTTATCTTTTTGAAAGTCACTAAATCTGTTATCAAATGAATTGCGCAAGACGTTTATGAAATTCTTAAATAGATCATATTTGGGCATTTCATTAAATTTTGTTGAAAGTTCCTGCATGTGAGAAAAATGAGTTAATCTTTCTTGTTCGAAATCATTGTGAAAAAGCGCTAGTTTGGCAACAAAAGAGGAAATGTGTGAAAATAGCGTCGGAAAAATACAATTTTTGCCCTGAAGTCGTAAATTCAAATTATTTAAATGGCCCATAATGTCCGTCAGGAACGCAAGATTCCACAACCAATCTTCGTTTTTTAGAAGTGAGCACTCACTGGGGAGTTCATTGTTGTCTTCTAGGAACTTTAAAACAGTCTCTCTAAGATTCCAAAACCTATTAAGAGCACTGCCTTTAGAAAGCCAACGCACATCACAATGAAGAAGAAGTTCACCATTTTCTTCAATTTCTTCAGGAAAGAGACATCGAAATTGTCTCCGATTTAATGCTCGCGCTCGAATTTTATTAACACAGCGCACTACCGGGTTCATAACTGAAGAAAAGTCCAAATCTTTGGCACAAAGACTTTCTTGGTGTACTATGCAATGAAACTTAAAGATGTCTCTTCCCAAATAATTTTCAAGCAAAGCCACAGCTCCTTTTATCTTCCCCATCATTGCCGGTGTCCCATCTGTACAAATGCTATCAAGTTTTGCCCAAACCAAATTTTTGATCTCGGCAACACTTTTTATTTCATTGAAAATATCTTCTCCCCTGGTGGTACATAGTTGTCGCAGATCCAGAAGTTCTTCTGTCACGTCAAAATTATCATTTACATACCGAACGAATATACTTAATTGAGCATTGTCGGTTACATCGCAACTCTCATCCAAAGCCAAAGAAAAGTATTCGCAAGACGCCACTCCAGAAGTAATTTGTTCATTAACGGAAGTAGCCATATCATCTATCCGTCGCATCACCGTATTTCGAGATAAAGCTATTTGGTCCACCATCTTGCTGATTTTAGCATCACCCGCATGCTTAGCCAATATTGCTAAACTCGGTTTTATTATTTCTTGGCCATCAGAATACGGCTTCTTATTTTTAGCTAATAAAAGGGAAATTTCATATGAGGCTCTTACCATCGACTCCGTCTCGTCGCTCCTTTTATAAAAAAATGATTGCTGTCATGCTAAGGATTGTTTCTTCTTACTTATGAAATCAGTTCGTAGTTTTGAGCCAACGGGGTATTTGGAATTAAAATTACCATGCATTTGGTTGAAATGTCGCTCCAAATTAAATTTCTTCGGAACAGCCACAGAAGCACTGCAAATTAAGCATACCGGCTTGGAACTATTTTGATTCGTAAAAAGAAACTGTTCTTCCCATGCGATATTAAAATCACGTACGGCAATATCATCTTTGTACCTCCTTTTTAATGTTGAAGCCATTTTAAAAAAGAACTATAAACAGTGATTTGTCGCAAAAAACACGCCCTGACTCCCGACTCCCCACAAACAAAGACTGATCACTGAAAATAAAACATAACATTTCATCAGACACGCGGCCGTAAAATTGCGTACGCAGGCGCCGCCTTATTGGTGCCGTGTGCATACTCCGCAGCGGTGTTAAAGTTCAGAGTTAGTCCGAGTGCCTTTAGTATAGTGAGTATTGCTTTTTTAGTTTAATTATATTGTACTTTTTTTTATTTGTGAAAACTTTGGCGTGCAACTCTAGAGGGTCAGGCGTGCCACACTGTGGCACGCGTGCGGCGGGTTGGCCACCGTTGTCTTAATGTATAACTTTGTATATTAATGTGTGTGTGCGTGCGTGCGTGCGTGCTTGCGCGCGCGTGTGTGTGTGTGTGTGTGTGTGTGTGTGTGTGTGTGTGTGTGTGTGTGTGTGTGTGTGTGTGTGTGTGTGTGTGTGTGCGCGCGCGCGCGTGTGTGTGTGTGTGTGTGTGTGTGTGTGTGTGTGTGTGTGTGTGTGTGTGTGTGTGTGTGTGTGTGTGTATTTATTGATACGTATGCATACTTTATCATAAAAAAAAAATTATTACTTTCTCCTAACAGATAACCCAGAAATTCTCGGAATTTAAATGTGGCGCGCCAAAGAATAGTAGTACAGCTCTATAGCGCTAGATGGTCCGAGCTACGTCTATACTAAATCAATCTGTCAAATTGTACTTTGCTAGGTGGTGGCAAACAGTTTTTGTATTTTTATTTGTTGAGTTGTGTTTCAGTTATTCAGCGACACTACAATGTCTAATGTGAAAAAGCAAAGAACGTGTATTAAGTTCCGCTTCAACCTTCGTAAAACACCAGCGGAAACATTGATAATTCTTAAACAAGTGTTTGATGGGGGTGCTTTAGCCCCCCATTTGTTTGTGATAGGTTCGAACCCTAATAATTACCATGTTCAATATGAAGAATAATTCACAGGGGTTCATTCTTAAAACAATTTTCAAAAATGGAATCGGTTTCCAAAAATGGATGTCTGAACATTGTGGTTCATGTCGAGTTTCTAGGCGTTGTATAAATCTTGCCTTTCATAAATCCCCGAAAGTAAAAGTCGAAGATATTAAGATCAGGTGATCTTGTTAACTATTTTTCTGATCCTCTTTTCACCTTTTCACCGCGTCCAATCCGGCGTCTTGGAACTGATTATTTAAAAATTGCTAGGCCTCCAAAACATAATGTGGCATAATGTAGTCATATCAAAATCCTCGAGTAATTGCACATTTCAGATTGTTCAGATTGCTGAGCGATGAACTTCATATGTTTCTGGTGTTTTGTGGATTGTAAAATCATTTGAAAAACTGGAGTTTGGAGAATATTTAATTACTTACTTTTTCTATATTTTTTTTGTAGGAAAATTTTAAATATTGTAGTTCGGTTATTTTAATATAAGAATTTAAATATATGTATACAAGATGCCCCTTTTCTATCTCCGTATATGGGTAGAGTAAAATTACTTTCGGATGAGACTGAAGATGCGCGAGCGATGACGTTACAAAAATACTGAACACCTTAAAAACATTGAGCAGTCTTGACAATATAGGCGGCAGTTTTAAATTTAAATAATATTTAGTTATATTAAACCATAATAATTATGTTTTGTTGTCGATTTTAAATAAACTTATTACTTCGCGAAGAATAAAATAATTATTAAATCAATTGGTATTATGTAACAAATTTTTTAGAAATTGTATTATACAATGAAATATTTCTTTTTATAGTGCTTTCACATTTAAGTCTTTGTATTTACAAATTATTATTATATTAATCCATATTTTGTAATATGGTTTTCATTAACCTTAATTTTATTTTTTCTCATTATAATTTTACGCCTAACCAAAATCTCACTTTAGAGACATTAAAAGAAGATAAATACACAAACATGTGCCTAGAAAAATTTTTGTATTTATTAAAACAAATGTACATACATACAATGTATAATCAAATATTTATTTTCGCTGATGACAAAATTAATATAATATATTTTGAAACATTTAAAATCTTCAGTCTTCATCGCTTGAAAAATCGTAGAAATCATATTCAGAGTCATTATTGACATTAATAATAAATTCTTCACAAAAATCGTCCATTATGTGCTCCTTCATAATGTAATCTTTTTCTACACCTTCCACATGTCGACAAGTTTCTGACCATTCCTCTACCTTGATGTTTGAAAATTCTTCTCTCGCCAATTTTTCAACATCATTTATATGAAATGTAACATTTCTTGATGCAACCCGATTCTTTACAATGTCCCAGATTTTTTCAATCGGGTTTAGTTCTGGGTGGTATGGTGGCAATCTCAGGACGGTGTGGCCTTTTTTTGCAAATATACCATCTATGCTGTACTGTATAAGTTTTGGCTTGTGAAGTTTTACTAAATTGTACAACTCCGGTTTAGTACAATTTGCATCGTAAGTTATGCCCCTTTCGTTTAGCCACTGTATCATATCACACTTTCTACTGGCTGATGTTGGATGTTTATATGACATAACATTATGGTAGCTGGCATTATCCACAACAATCACAGAATTATCAGGCAAATTAGGAATTAAAGATGTTTCTAACCATTTTTTATAATTTATGAAGTTCATGTCGTCATGGTAGTCGCCACTTTTTTGACCTGATTTGAAAATTAATAACGCATCATTAACAAAACCCTCTGCAGAACCAGCATGAACAATTATTAAACGCTTCCCTTTTGAAATTGGACACTTTAATCCTTCATTAGATTGATCGGCCCATCCAAAAGGAGATGTATGCCCTGCATGTATGTAAGTTTCATTTAAAATTACTTATGTACTTAAAATATGTACTAAATAGATTTTCTAAATGCTTTTTATACCTGTATATATTATTGGAAGTCCTTGGGTATGATAATTTGTTATTTTGCGGATGTAAGAACACCTCAGCTCTCTTATGTCAAACCGCTCCATTAAAATATTACGGTTATTAGTAGTTTTTTCCATCTTGCAAATAAAAAGTTTAAAGTGATATTACTAAAAATAATAAAAAAAAGTACCTGAATCCTATTCGCAGCAATAATTTCCTAAAAGATGATAGCCCTCCTGCAAAACCGATTCCTTCATCATCGTGAACTTTATTATAAACGGCTTTTATTGTAGGTCTCCTCTTTCCAGTCACATGAAATTTATGTATAATTCTGCGAATAATTTCTTCCCCACAGTTATCGACAGTAGATTTTGGTGATGGTTTTGGTGGTTTTATTTTTGTCGATAAGAATTAATTTACTTTTCTTGTTTCGACAGCATGACCTTCTTTAATTATTCGACCTACAGTGCTCCTAGAAATACCTGTTGCTTCTGCAACTGTATCTAGCAGCTGACCTATAAATGATGAACAACATAAATTATAATTTCGAATTTGATTTAAAAAAAGTAATATTATTACAGGTTAAATATTATGTATCCACCTAATTTGTAAATATATTTACCTGTCACACCTTGTTTTTTAAAATAGTTATATACATTAAAAATTATTTCACGAGATTGTTCAAGAATAACTTTTCTCTTTTTCGAACAAGGGCTCACTTCCTCCAGGACAGAGTTTGTTGCCATATCAGACATTTTACCCTGTGTAAATAGATACAACTAAATTTTCAGGAATTTTATGATAAGTATATTTCTACTTACAAGAGGATGCATTCTTACTCTTGAATAGCTTAGAAAAAAAATTAATTAATAGATAAAAGACAACAATAATATTACAAATAGGAAAACTCTCAATGTACGTACAACACCACTACGAAACACACCGATCAAATGCCTGGTACCGACTGACAAATAATCGATAAACGTTTGTGGCTCGTATAGTACACGGATTTATACTACTAGCTGTTTCTCTCATTTATGAGGTGGCTCTCTTTCTAATTACTAAAATGTGTTTCTGCGCCAGTCTCATCCGAAAATGATTTTACTCTAACTCTTTTAATATTGAAGATACCGAATCGGTTAAATTAGAAAAGTTGCTCAAAATTTTGATGAGTATTTAATCGCATTTTCAGATTTGTCATATGTTATCAACTTTTTGAGATATTTAATGATAATTGAAATTTGGCGAAATTTTCATTTATACATATCTTCGTAACCATTGAAAACAGAGAAAAACTAAAAATGGTACCTGATAATATTTTTACGTAGAATTTAATAATCTTTTTCTACAAACACCGTTAAAAGTTGACATTTTGAAACGGCTAACTTCACTTAAAAATGCGATTTTATAGCGCAGCGTGTTAGAAAGGCCACTTTTAACACTTGTGTTAAAAGTAAATGACAGTTTGTCAAAAATTACAAGAGAAAATTCCGTACATATCAAATCATTTTTATTACAATGATAATTACAAATTCTTTGGATAATTAATATTAAATGTACAGTTTGTGCAATTGGAGATATTTATTCCATGTGTTGGTTGCTGTACTTGCAGAATTATTATTTGCAGACAAATAGTTCATAGGAACTAAAATATCGTGATTTCAATTATCATTTGCGATAGAATTATTAAATAGATCTGGGAAGATGGAGTGAGCAATTTTGTTTTTATTTTCTAGAGAATCCTCTAGGTAACCTTCAGCAACGGTGGAACTTTTCCAGCCTCCATGTCGCTTAATTGAGCATAAGCTTGCACCAGAATCTGCTAGCAAAGTAGCAGATGAACTTCGGAAGCAATGTCCCGTATATGATTCTGGATTCGGCAATTTCAAAAACATTGCGATAATTGCAGGCATCTTGCCAAACGAATTTATTCCAACCGCTTGACTTGTGCATTTATTATTAGCGTATTTAATAAATAAACGTCGATGTTTTATATTAGATGGACGTAATGCTTTGTATTTGCGATACAAGTTTATATATGAGCCAATAATGGTACATATTCTTTGAATATTTGTTTTAGTATCTGGTCTAGTAACTACTAACACATTTCCTCTATCTTCAATGTCATCCACAGTCATACGGCATAACTCTTCCCGGCGACAAGCGCCAAATATACCCATAACAACAGCTACTTTGAACAGCATATATTTTTCATCTGATGCTTCAGAAGTAAATCTATCAATTTCTTGTCTTGTCAATATTTTTGATTTTCTTGGCCGGTAACCTACTCCTTTCCGTTTCAAAAATGCAATAAGTTTATAATATTTACTAATATCATGGTTGTCTTTTATATTTAGCAAAAGTTTTATCATCGAAAAATGTGACCAAAGAGTAGAAGATTTCCAAATTTTAGACCTTTCTTTAAAATATGCTAGTAGAACATTTTCGCAAAATTTACATATCACATTATTGCATCTGCACCATTCCATAAACCTTTTGTACGCAATTTCATATTGTTGCCTAGATTTTGAGGGCAACCAATATAATGTCGCTTTATCAGCGGCTTCAATTATTGCACTCGGTATTACTTCATTTTCTTTATTAATACACGAACTCATCTTTGTACAAATTGTGACAAATTAATTTGACGTAATTTAACGGTTGCGTCCAGTTGTGTCAAAACGTATTCATGAGCTGTCAAATTTGGTCAGTGGAGTTTCATTATATTTTATAATAAAAATTGAGTTTGTAGAAAAAATATTGTACGATACACATGTTAAAAATGCTATTTTATTTCACTCGTAAATTGCGACACTCGCTAACGCTCGTGTCGCAAACTTTTACTCGTGAAATAAAATCGCACTTTTAACACTTGTATCGTAAATAACTATTATTAAATATAAACTTATGTTTTTTAAATGGCAATCATAGATTTCCATCACTTCATTAAAACGCTTATTTTGTTCTGATTTCATAAATATAAGGTATGGTATGGTTATCTTATTTAAATCCTTATTATAGTAAAAGTAATCCAAATACTATTACTAATTTAAGAAATAATAGCCAAGTGGGCTTTTTGAAAACTCCTTTAACACAGCAAAAATAAAATAGAAACAAATTTAATTAATACAAATAGTAACGAATCTAAAATTTAAGTAAATATTTTGTAAAGGACGTAAACAAACAAATGAGCAGACAGTGAATAATATTATTTCATGAAATGCTCAAAATGACCAGCATTATTCTGGATGCACATTTAATACCTTCTCACCGTATCGGAATGAACCTTTGGCAGAATCTGTAGGCGGATGCTAATATTAAAAATTAATATTGTAATATTAATTTTTAATTCTTCAACGTTGTTGGGTTTGTTTTTATAGACTTTGTTCTTTAGAGCACACAATAAAAAAAAATCTGGTGGTGTAAAATCTTGTGATCTTGCCGGTCAAAGGACGGTACCAGCGTTACCAATCCAATTAAAAAAACGTTCTGAAAGATACTCAGAAGCGTTTCGAAAATTATGAGCGGATACACCGTCATGTTGAATGTATCTGAGATTTTGAATTAAATTTAATGGTAATTCATCTAGCATATCTTCTAGTTCGTTGCGCAAAAAGTGTAAATATCCGTTCTCCGTTCAAATTGATCTCATAAAAATATGGTCCCAATATTTTCATTCCAAAAATTCCACACCACACATTTAGAGAAAATACACGTTGATCTCGCCTTTCCACAGTAAGATATGTGTTATCTTGAGACCAACAAACGTTATTATACCTATTAAATAATTCATTGTTGGTAAATTTTGTTTCATCTGCATAATTAATTGTGCGCGAAAAGTGCGGACTAATGTTTGTTTCTTCCAAAAACCATCGACCAAATAATTCTTCTTTCATGATCTTAGCCACAAAATGTATTATTCACATTGTATTTAAATGGCCTGTATTTATTCTGTTTTAAAATTAAACGAGCCTTTTCTGTGTGAATAGCACATTCACTTACAATTTCACGAATTAATGTCGTGGATTTGTTACTTACGTAAGCTAAAACCCTTTCTTCGTCTTCCGGATCGAATATCTTTTTCAAATGATCTGGTTTTGTAAACGAACCATACCTTTTTAAATTATTTTCTAACTTAGAAAATAGTCTTCGATCTGTCTGTCTTCTTTCCATATAGCGTTGATAACACAATTCGCTAACGTCATTACTATTTCTAGTATAGATAACACCACCTAACTCTAGTACAGTTAACTATTTCATGGGAAATCAACTTATTTGACAACTGTTAATTTGACAACTTGTAAATTAATTTTTGCTGCATTAAAGTAGTTTTCAAAAAGCCAACTTGGCTATTATTTCTTCAATTAGTAATGGTATTTGAATTACTTCCGCTATAATAAAGATTTAAAAAAGATAACCAAACCAAACCTTATATTAATGTAATCAAAACAAAATAAGCATTTTAATGAAGTCATGGCTAACTATGATTGCCATTTAAAAAAACATAAGTTTATTTGATATCTTGATATTCAAGTGTGCCAAGAATATTTAATATATATATACAGGCTGATTCAAATTAAGTGCGCACCATTGCTATCTCTGTTATTATTGATTCTAGAAAGTAGGTTAAATTAGCAAAGTATTAGTGTTTTTAACATGAAAAAAAAATTGAATAACTCATTTTCGAGAAATTTTGAAATTTATAATTTTTTTAAATGTAACAGCCTGTATATTTTTTAAAATTATAAATGCTAATGTTCTTTGTAATATAAAAGTTTCAATGCACTATTGTCCTAAAACGAATAATAAAGTAGTTATAGCAGTTTCTATTTCCTTCTAAATGTTGTCATTGCTCCGCTAACTTTTGACAACAGATTTTGACAACAACTTTTGACAGATACATATTTTGTGTTTAATGTTTATTTTAACATATTACAGATTACAAAATTAAATTAAAAAGAAGAAAGTACATTTATAATTTATAAATACTGCTCAAAGAGGTGTCACCTTCCTGCTCAATACATTTTCGTGCCCGCTTCAGTACACTCTGGGTGGCTCTTAAGATTGTCCTTCTATCTAATTGGCGAAAAACTTCTCTGACCTTGCCTTGCAATTCGCGCACGTTGTCGTATCGCGTTTTGTACACCTCATTTTTTAAGTATCCCCAAAGAAAAAAGTCTAAAGGTGAGAGGTCAGGGAAGTATTGTCAAACACTAAGCAACGAAAGTAAAACCAAAATGTTTAGAAAAATAAATAGAGAACTAATGAACACTACACAAAATAAAAAAAAAATATTTTTAATAACTAACTATTGACATTTACAAAGAGCCATACTATTTGTTCTGTTTAAAGTGAAAGAAACCTACTACTGATTTTACAGAATGAGAGAGTATCTTTGACGTCAACTAAATTCCACCGTAAATACTTTATTATTCGTTTTAAGACAATAGTGTATTGAAACTTTTATATTACAAAGAACATTATCATTCAGAATTTAAAAAAATATACAGGTTGTTGCATTTGAAAAAATTATAAATTTCAAAATTTCTCGAAAATGCGTTATTCAATTTTTTTTTCATGAACTGCATGCTAATCAATGTTAAAAACACTAATACTTTGCTAATTTAACCTACTTTCTAGAATCAATAATAACAGAGATAGCAATAGTGCGCATTTAATTTGAATCAGCCTGTATATATATATATATATATATATATATATATATATGTATATATATATATATATATAGTATTTTCGTGACCTTGGTATGATAAGGTAAACTTAATTAGTCGGCGATTAAAGATCTGGTTATTACTTCAAAGTGTATATACTTAAAATAATCCTACATATTTCGGCAATGATGCCTTTGTCAAGGATATAAAAAATATAAATTTATATTTTTTATATCCTTGACAAAGGCATCATTGCCGAAACATGTACGATTATTTTAAATAATAATCGGCGATTAAAGATCTGGTTATTACTTCAAAGTGTATATACTTAAAATAATCCTACATATGTTCCATTTTCTTTTTTGATCACTAACACATCTAGAAAAGGTAGCTTCCCTTGTTCTTCTACCTCCATTGTAAACTTAATTTTCGGATGTTCGCAGTTTAGTTGGTGTAAAAAATCTTGTAGTTTTTCTTTGCCATGTGTCCATATTACAAATGTATCGTCGACGTAGCGCAGCCACAATGTGGCTGCGCTACGTCGTGTTAGTGATCAAAAAAGAAAATGGAACATTGGGACACACCGTTTACCGGAAACCTACACACACAAATAGGTACTTAAAAGCACAATCGCATCATCATCCGGCACAATTGAACTCAGTAGTGAAAACCCTAGTTCTACGATCCGAACGACTAACAGACGATGAACATAAAAACGAAGAAAGAAGAAATATTAGAAACGCTCTTCTTGATAACGGGTATTCACAAAGAACAATAGAACTCTAGAAAATGACGAGTGCGATCCCGTCGAAACGTCGAGACAACAATCCTTCTCAGGATACATCTCACACGCGGACAAGAACCCGAGAAACCATCATTTCATATATATATATATGTATATATATATATATATATATATATATATATATATACATACAGGCTGTCACACAAAAAGCGCCCCAAGCTGTAACTTTGTTATTTATATTTCGATTTTCATGAGATAGGTACCAAATGAAATGGTTTGATGAGTACTATGTTTGAGGCAACATTTACTTTTTTCCAGCGCCATCTTCAATTCCTAGCGATTGTCAATTTTTTTTTTCAAATTGCACGGTGTAATTTTTTTTGCATAATTGAATAGAGACTTTTTTCCTGAATCCATTGATGTACAATACATTCATTTTAATCGTAAATTTAGAAGAGAAAAAAATTAAAACACTTTCCAAACATTCTCTTAAAGTGACTTATATTATACTCAAAATAAACTTGTAGCATGTCAGTAAGTTGATTGAAATTCATGATTTATTTCAAAACTGTCAAAATATGCTTGCTTAGTACAGAAAAGTCAAAGATGACAGTTACATATGCGTTATGCGTTATTTTTCCATCGCACACTACAGTATATAACACAAGTGACTAAGAGCATATACGAACAGTGTTTTAATAATTTGTTTCTTCTAAATTTAATTAAAATTGATGTATTGGATATCAATGGATTCAGGAAAAAATCTCTATTTAACTATCCAAAAGAAAATATACCGTGCAATTTGAAAAAAAAAATTGACAATCGCTGGGAATTGAAGATGGCGCTGGAAAAAAGTAAACGTATACTAAAACATAGTACTAATAAAACCATTTCATTAGGTACCTATCTCATGAAAATCTAAATATAAATAACAAAGTTACAGCTTGGGGCGTTTTCTTGTGTGACAGCCTGTGTATATATATATATATAAATATAATATTTTCGTGACCTTGGTATGATATGGTAAACTCAATCAGTCGGCGATTAAAGGTCTGTTTTACTTCAAAGTATATATGTATATTTAAAACAACCCTACATGTTTCGGCAATGATGCCTTTATCAAGGATATAAAATATAAATGACAGAATATAAATGTCAAATAATTGAGTTGCTATGGTTTAAATTATTCAAAGATACATTCCAATTGATAATAATAAATCATGCCTTAGTATTCCAAAAACAGATAGCAAGGTGTGAACATATGTGTTGTTCGCTGCTAGCAGCTTGTGTCTCTTTCTGGGTATGAAACTTGTGTGCTGGTTGCTGCTGGCAGCTTGCGCCTCCCACTGGGTGTGTGGTTTTGTGTTTGTGTGAGCGCGTAAGTGTAGGGTTTTGTATGTTGGCGTGTTCGTGCGTGTGTTTAGTGACCGGTCGCGAAAAATTTAGAGAGATAGGATAACCAGCCGCTGCGTAGGGCCGCTAACCCTTTCTCGGCAACTTCTTTACTTTTCCGTGCAGTACCCGACGGCCCTATCGAGGCAAGGCGCAGACCAGCGCCGCGCAATGCACACACCACTAGGACCGGTCCTGGGCGGCAACCTGGCTAGGCTGCCGTTAGCAGAACACACACGATCGACGTGTGTGCAATGCCCCCGCTTTGGCGGAAAACGTTAAGATGGCACAAAGTGTGACCGTCGTCGACCGAAGTAGCCACTAAGAGTGTTCGCTCGGTTGGCGATGAGCAACTCCGTGCAGGGTGCGCTTAGCTGATCTGTGCCTTGCCTCGATGTACTGCACGGAAAAGTAAAGAAGTTGCCGGGAAAGGGTTGGCGGCCCTACGAAACGGCTGGTTATCCGATCTCTCTAAATTTTTCGTGACCGGTCACTAAACACACGCACGAACACGCCAACATACAAAACCCTACACTTACGCGCTCACACAAACACAAAACCACACACCCAGTGAGAGACGCAAGCTGCCAGCAACAACCAACACACAAGTTTCATACCCAGAAAGAGACACAAGCTGATAGCAGCGAACAACACATATGTTCACACCTTGCTATCTGTTTTTGGAATACTAAGGCATGATTTATTATTATCAATTGGAATGTATCTTTGAATAATTTAAACCATAGCAACTCAATTATTTGACATTTATATTCTGTCATTTATATTTTATATCCTTGATAAAGGCATCATTGCCGAAACATGTAGGGTTGTTTTAAATATATATACTTTGAAGTAAAACAGACCTTTAATCGCCGACTGATTGAGTTTATTATATATATATATATATATATATATATATATATATATATATATATAATCTAACTAAATTCCCTTCTACCATATAAAGGTGTCGGGACGAAACTATATTTTTATTCTAGGCGTCTTTCTTCCGACATTTTTCCTTGCTTCTGTCCATGTTCTTTCCTTTGTCTCCAGTATTTTCGCTATTACTCCATACCAATGCGTTCTTGGCCTACCACTCCTTTTGTTTTTCAGTATTTTTGCCTCCCACACTCTTTTAGCTGGCCTTACTCCTTCCATTCTTTGCAAGTGGCCTCACCAACCCAGCCGTCTCTTTCTATGAATTTGAGTGTTGATTCTATTTCCAGGTCTTCTCGTATTTTCACGTTTCTAATTTTATCTAGTTTGGTAACTCCTCGGACTCTTCTCAGGTATTTCATCTCGACAGCCTGTAACTTGCTTTTTTGCCTCTCGCTTAAAACCCAGGATTCGCAGCCAAATGTTAGTATGGGTCTAAATATCGCTTTAAATATTTTCATTTTTGTGTCTCGCGAAATTTCTTTATTGTTTATGAATTTCTTGTTCATCATATAATGGAGCTTTAACGTTTTCTCTATTCTCTGGTTTATTTCTACTTCTTGTGTTTCCTTTTCGTCTATTGGCACTCCAAGATATTGGAAAGTCTTCACTTGTTCTATTTTTACCCCGTCGATTTCTATATTTATGTTTTTTTGTGCATCTCCTATCGTCATCACTTTTGTTTTATTTCTGTTTATCCTCATTCTGTGGTTTGCCAGCTCTGTGTTCCATATTTCTAGGTTCTGCTGTAGTTCTTTTTCACTTTTAGCGATTATTTTAGCGAATATTTAATAAAGATTATTAAATTCTACGTAAAAAATACTATCAGATGCCATTTTTAGTTTTGCTCTGTCTTTAATGGTTACGAAGATCTGTACAACTGAAAATATCTCAAAAAGTTAACAACATATGACAAATTTGAAAATGCTATCAAATATTCAGCAAAATTCTGATCAATTTTGCTAATTTAATCGATCTTCATTACTAAGAGAGTTACCCATATACGGAGATATATAATGGGCAGCCTGTATTCCTATCATTTAAAAGAAGAAATTGAATATGGGGGAAAGTGCAATAGACTAAATTAAATCTTTGAATGTTTATTTGTGAATAATTTATTTGAGCTAAAAACTTTTTATTTTTTGTTTACTTATGGTATGAACAGATAGCTTAAATGCCATACGCTAAATAAGTAAAAAAGAAAAATCGATTTTTTATTGTCAATGATGCTTTACGTCAGGTTAAAGAAAGTTATCTGCGAGATAGATGCCGCGTTTGGTTAATGCTGATCAAATGCGCGCTCGCATCCAAATATCAGGAGAATGTTTGGCTCCTTCAATCGATATATCACAGTAGATCAGACTTGGATACATCATTGTACTTAGGAAACGAAAATACAATTGAAACAATGTATTTCTCCCGGGGAACGTCCCCTTAAGAAAGCAAAACCTATTTTTTCGGTCGATAAAGTCATGCCAACAATTTTCGAGGATTTCAAAGATGTTATCTTTATTGATTATTTAAAAAAGGAAAAATCGATAACTGGCTAATATTCTGCTGATTTGCTGACACGTTTTGATGCAGATCTGAAGGAAAAAGGATCGCATTTGTTGAAGAAAGGAGTGTTGTTCCATCACGATAATCCACCTTCTCATTCGTCTGCTGTTGCTAGAACAAAATTTGTCGAATTACGTTATGAATTACTGCCTCATCCACCACATTCGCCAGATCTGGCACCCACAGTGACTTCTTTTTATTTCCAAATTAAAAAGAAATGACTCGATGGAAAAAGATTTCGAACAAATGAAGACGTGATATCCGAGAACGCATATTTTATAGAGTTGCCTAAAGATTATTTTTTGGATGGTTTCAAAAAATTGGAAACTCGCTGGGCTAATTCTGTAAACTTGCAAGGGATTGTGTCGAAAAATAAAATATATTTTTTACCCTAAAATAACTATTTCATTGAAAAGTCAATTTCCCGTCCAACCGCCCTTGTATGCGTCTTAAATGTAGATTGTGATAGATTTCTTCCTTTATAAATTTTGCATATTTGTTGTACTATTAGAGAATAGTACAACAAATATGCAAAATTTATGAAGGAAGAAATCTATCACAATCTACATTTAAGACGTAAATAATCAAAGTAAACTTCTGCGATCCTGTAATTTACTTTAATTGTTTTGAGAATATTCATTATCTATGCCAAATTAATAAGTTTAAATTCAATTTATGTATTTAGAATAGAAAAATTATTAAATCTATATTTTACTTATAAACATTTATTTTGTTTCTTAAAATAGATACATGAGAGTATAAAAAGTTGCATATTCTAAAGGAGAACACACAATGGTCAAAATTCATTTATTGTGTTCACAGCAACGTTTCAATTAGATATGAACAGTGTTCCCTATTTTTTTTTCAATAACTAATTTATATATAAGATATAAATTGAGCGATTGCCAAGCTTCCTGAAAATAATATAGTTGATTCCAATAGAACCCGATATGCGATTGTACTGTTAAGAAAGATTCGACAAAAATGAACTTCAAATTTTAGGTGTTTCCTAGCTACATCAAATACCGTTTCAATATCCACCTTTTTAATATTCTCTCAAATAATATTAGATATTAATAAAATTTGTTTATAGGAGAATAATGCAGGGAAAGTTTAGAGAAAATAAGTATACATCTAGGTATTAATAGGTACATATTTCAAAAATGACTGGGAAATGTATATTAAATCAATTTTGAATTTATTTTTTGTTTGTAGAGCTAAATTATAATATAATCTTAGTTTCATTATTTTATTTTTCTTAATAATTACTAGTTTAATTATTATAATATAATACACACCTATATTAATGATTATAGTAACACATAACCTAAATAAAGTATAGGTATTTAACAAATACACCTAAATAAGACTTGACCTCTCTTTCAATAATTCAATAAAATATGTCAGACACATTACTAACTTATACTTTAATAATATATGTTTTTATTCATTTGATTAAACAAATACATTTTCGTTTAGTTTTTATACAAATTACTTTTGTTATTATTAGGTACCAAAATTATATTCAAAATCAAAATACAGTTTGATAATGACATTGTATGTCGAAACCGCGGTCACGATTATATGTGAATAAAGTGGTATAACAAAGTTATTGTTTTATTTTATTTTATTATTATCAAAATACTTTTTTGTGAAAGAGATGAGATGAAGAGTTTAGAAAGAGTAAGTTGTTATAAAGTTGCGATTAAGATCCAAAATCGAAGGTTACTATTTCAACGTTTTATTTCGGTCGTTATTTCCGGAACTTTCTTCGCAACTCGGAAGAGACTCAATCTCATAAAAATTAACGTTTATGTCTTTTAACGGTCAAAGTTTTATAAGAATCCGAACTGCTTATAAAACAGAAGGGTCAAAATAATTACATGAATAAGATTTTTATTTAGAGGATATTTTTGTTGGTGATAGTTTATTAATTAAAGTTAAGAAATGGTTAGAAATTAATTTATAATTATTAATTATAATAATAATATAATAAAATAAGAAAATTTTGATTTTTATAGCTATTTAAAAACATGTATAAACATGGCTCGTTGGTCTAGGGGTATGATTTTCGCTTAGGGTGCGAGAGGTCCCGGGTTCAAATCCCGGACGAGCCCAATTTTTTTAAATTTATTTTTATTGTTAGGAAATACATATTTTATAATTTATTGTCTTTATACATACAATACGTCAATATTAGCCGAGTGTTATAAAATTTCATTAAAAATAAGCCCTTTTCATTGTGTAATTTAAATTTCATACATATTTCGGCAACTAAGTTGCAATCATTAACACTAGAAAAACTATAGCAGTTGAAGTACTAGCACACACTTCAAACAAACAAAGCACATCATTATACCGCCGTGGAGTTAATACTGTTTGTGATGACAACTTAGTTGTCGAAATGCGTATTTCGCAACAAAGCTACATTGTGGTTAGGGTTTATTTCTTAATTATTATTTACCAGCAAGTATTTTTGTACTATGTTGTGTAGTAAAACGTTTGTTATTGAACAGTAACAAACAGTAACACATTTGAGAATTTTATATCCATGTTCTTGTTTTCATATTGTGAATTCAGAGATTCCAAATATGTGAACTACTTCCTTACAAATATAGTAGACACTCGATAGTGTGAACATCGCTTAACGGAAACTTCGCATAAAGTGAACAACATATTAGTTACCTAGCTTCGTTAGTTAGTTACCTAACTTCGCCAAATTTTAAGCTTGTCATGGACAATAGTGTGAACACTACCCACGCTAGTGTTTACAATCTAAGCAATTTCCTTTAAAGATATTCGCCCATTGTTCCAGATCAGCTAGTCAACTTTTTGTATGTCCCTAAGATTCACAGCAGACGACCATCGTGGAAGGATTTACACCACTCAAAGACTGTTCTGAGTTATAGAGATTCTTTTCCAAACTGTTTAGGAAGTTTCTGATGAATATCAGTCACTTTTACATCTTCATTGAAAGGAAATTTAATAACTACCTATACAAAAATATACCATGTACTGACGAATTCTAATAAGAACGAAATGCTAGTACATGCACGTTTCAAGATAGACAGACGTGGTTTTCATACATTTTTCATTTATCCTCACAACGTGAATAGTTGGCGCGCGACGTTTTGCGCCTAAGTTCTTCAGCAGAATTAATTACGCGACAATTACGTGTGGAATGAGATTTTAATCATTATTAATTTTTACATACATTTAGTTCAATATTTTTCTTATATATTGGGATAGGCAAATGTATGGATTTATTTGAATACGTTGTGCACAAAATTTAACACATTGTTGCACGACATTGTTAATACAATTAACAGTATTAACATAATCAAGTTGCAGTTGTTTATAGTGTTAGCTAACACGCCTACTTCGATGAATATAACATCGCTTTGCAGTATATCTTCAATTAAGTTCAGAAACAATAAAATACAGGTCAAATTTGAACTTGAGTACAGATTTTCTTTGGTCGTCAATATTTTTTAATTAAAATTTCTTAGCAAATCAGAAATTGTAATCAAATTATATCAAATGGCTTTAACAATGGGGCTGTTAAGCAACACTTTGAACGAGAAGCCATTATAAGAGAAATTTTCACATTCTTTTGAAGCTAGGTGCCTTACGCAATAAAAAGAACTGCTATTACAGAAAAATAAAGTCGAAAGAGAATTCACTCGGAAAATAAAGTTTTCGGAAACCTCCGGGAGCAGTAAACAAATTAAAACTCATTTAAAATAAGTGGAAGTATGTGTATGCTAATATCTCGAGTGGAAGTTTATATTGTCTCAGACGTGAATTAAGAAAAAAGAAACGAAAAATGTGAAACGGGATTGGTGAGAAAAAGACACGGAATTATGGAAGCGTGTTCATTGGCGAATGTTTTCAGCATAAAGGAGGCGAGATATTAAAACTTTGGCGCAAGGATTTGTAAGAGTAATTAGGCGTGATGACTTTGTACCCGTATATAGTCAGTTGGATGTTGGAAAGTTGGCCGTTTCAGGTTCTCGGTATATCAGGACGGTGCACCCGAGTTGCAGGGGACCACCAATTATACGGAATTGTTAATTTATGCAAACGAATTTTACTAACTTGAGTTGAGATTAAAGTTATAATGAGCATATATGTAGACATTTTTTACACAATTTAATCATTACATGTAGAAAAAGAAGAAGAAATACCTTATTAGAAATATGTATATAGATAAGTCTTTAAGGTCTTAAAAATTAAAAGAAAATATTGAAGAAACTGGTTTTACTCTTTGCATTTGTACAGCCACAAAAACTCGACTTAATACAACATCGTTCTTTCTTAATAAGCTCGTGAAAAGGTTAATTATAAAATATATTCGTAATATCTCAGTAGTTTAATTTATAATATCATTCTGTATATATATTAAAATTAATTACGTACTAAGTCAAGTGAGGTAGTTAAAGGAAGATTATCACTCTTACCCTCATATGTATAGTAATAGTAATAACAAATAAAATATTCCTATGCAAGCAAGTGTAAATATTCAGCGTTCGACATTATTCAGAGGGCAAATCAAGTCTGAAAACTGTATGATTTGCTCCTGTACGTGATAGAAATACGTTTTACAATATAGTCCTGAAATGTTTCACCATATACCTTTAGAATATTGATGTCAAGAATCTTGAACAGGATACAGGATAAGCCGTATATGCTTGTACTGATGTGAATTTTACATGATACTACCTTCGTTAATTCAGTAGTATTTGAACCTTAACATGTTTTGTATTGTGGACGGTATTTGACGTAAAATTTAGATACATAACGTCAATAAAAAAGAAAAATAATATTTTGTATTTCGTAAGATAAATAAACGGTGAGTTAGTTTCTTTTTTTCATTGTTTTAACTGTTAATTACATACTTCGTAATTTTTGTAATAGATCCTGTTTAATATCGTTTCAGCAAATCTACTTCTCTCAATTATTTTGTTATATTTTTAAGTGTCCAGTGAATTTCGCTAAGTTTTAATAACTTACGCATACATTTTTAATTTTCATTTATTTAGATCATTGATTCCCAAAGTGGTCCAGGTGGACCCGCAGGGGTCACGGGAGACTCGACGGGGGTCTACGTTGGCGTGACAAAAAAATGGGGGCTCACAATTCGAAAGCGTGGGTCCACGAAAATTTATCTGGTTTCGATAGTGAAGAACTAAAATGTTGGCTTGAGTTCACCTATCAATGTAGGCAGATAATATTTTAAGAAGCTCAGCGACTGTTACTTGTAAAAACTTGCATATTCCATATTCAGTACAACGTGTCGAGACTTGCAAAGCGCTGCCGCTGCCGCCGTCCGCAATGCTTGTTCAGACGTGCAAAGGGACGAAGTGCGACTTGTGGTATGTGTGCTTGCAATCTTGCATGAACTTTGATTCTTCACCAATATAAATACGAATGCCACGGATAAACGTTACTCATTTGTTTCCCGAATTTCGAAAAGAAAAGTAAAGTAAAGTGAATCGATGTTAGTGTTTGCCACTGTCGGAAAAGTAAGTACTTACCTGCCTATTTGTTATACATACTTTTATTTGATTTATTATTCATCTATTTATTTTACAATTTATTGTACACGTAAGTAAACAAAAAATGGACAGATTACAAAAAAATACGTAGGTACAAAAGGTGAGGCTTATTCCTAAAAGAAATCTCTTCCAACCCACCTGCGATAGGAGATATATTTATGTTGTAATAAGTATATTTGTAATGTTTGCGTGTACTAGGTAAGTATTAAAAATTAAATACTGAACAGATCCATTATTAGATACTTCCATAAAAGAACAGAAAGCCGAGAAAGGTTGAACTTCTTGTCCCTACTTTATTAGTAATTTTTTATTACCCGACTGTGTGGTGGTTCACTAATAATTAAATATATTTTCATAAATTGTACGTGTCTTTATATACTACATACTCGTAACTCGATTAAAATAGCGAAGTTTTGATATCAAAATATTATTTACAAGAATTTTCTATCGACTTTACAGAAATATATCAAAATATAATTAATAAAAAAATGTTTTTACATTACATTAAAATCGGTTCAGCCGTTTTCATAAAACTCAATTATTGATGTTAGTGATTTATTGCTTTTAATAATTAGAATCAGTTTGCCGCCGGTACTTTGTTTATTTCATTGCAATAATCAATTAATCCTGTTAAAATAGCCATATCCTGTTAAGTAAGACCGCCTTAAGATTACTACAGCAACGTTTTTTTTTATTTACAGGTAGGTAACTGATACGAAACATGGCTGAATCTAAGATGAAATGTCGACAGTACGGTGTTGATTATTTAAATTCGGTTTTCTTCCATCAAAGGCAGATAAGCGATTGCCCATATGCCTTTTATGCAACAAAGTTTTGAGCAATGACTCTATGAAACCATCGAAGCTCGAAGATCATCTAAGAAGGTGTCATCCTGATAAAATAGGTAAAGATTTGAAATATTTTCAAACATTGAAGGAAAAATATGAAAAGAGACCCACCGTGCACAGTATGTCCGCTTCAACGTCGGAAAGTAACGCTGATGGCTTGCGGGCATCTTACAATATCTCATTACTTATAGCGAAATCTGGAAAATCGCACACCATTGGAGAACAGTTAATTTTACCCGCTGTTGAAGAGGTTTTAAAAACTGTTCTGCACAAATCTCCATTTGACATACTCAAAAGAATTCCTTTGAGTAACAACACTGTACAAGGACGTATTGACGAAATGAGCTCTGATATTGAGTTTCTTGTGTAATTATTTGCAAACAACTCATTTTTCTATTCAACTGGACGAGTCAACTTTACCTGGTAATGAAGCATTATTATTGGCATATGTTCGATTTGTTATGGACGAAGAAATTCATGAAGAGCTACTATTCGCGAAAACTTTGGAGACGGACACTAAAGGTGAATCAATATTTAATGTCCTGAGTGATTTTTTTAAGGAAAAATCGATTCCATTCACAAACGTTATTTCTGTGGCAGCAGATCCTGCCATGGCCGGGCGATGTCGTGGGTTTATAAGCCATCTTAAAAGAATTATACCAGAGGTAACTGCAATTCACTGTGTCATCCACCGACAACACCTAGTAGCGAAAAAGTGTTAAATTGCACCAATCGCTTCAATTTGTGATTAATGCAGTTAACAAAATAAGAGGCAATGCTTTGAATACACGTTTATTTGCACAATTGTGCGATGAAAATGATGAAGACGTCCAACGATTGCTCTTACATACTTAAGTACGCTGGTTGTCGAAAGGTACATGTTTAACAAGATTTTTCTCACTTTTTGAATCAGTTTTAGAGTTTCTGGAAAGTAAAGATCCAGCTTTAAAAGAAAACCTGATCAATTTGAAAGCAGACATCGCGTATTTGACAGATTTGTTCAAAAAATTTAATGACATTAACTTACAATTACAAGAGGACAGCCTCAATTTAATAAAAACAAAGGGTGTAATTTCAGCTTTTCTTGGAAAATTGAAATTTATGAAGCAAAATATTAGTCGGCGCGAATTTGCCCAGTTTTCAAACTTGTCACAGGTAGAATGCCTTGATGAGGATATTCACACATACGTTCAACATTTAATTGCCCTGCATGATGACTTTAAAATCAGATTTGAAGATATTTTGACGATGGAAATACCACCATGGATCATAAATCCACTTGATGAAACGGAAGTGGAGAATGTGATATTACAAGAGGAACTACTCGAGCTTAGCACTAATGAGTAACTGAAGGTGACATTTAAAAGAGGGTATCAACATTTTGGCCGCAGGCAGAAATACCTGAAAAATATCCTGGACTGTGGGGAATTGCGAGAAAGCTTTTGATAGCGTTTCCCTCGTCATATCTTGTCGAGAAAAGTTTTAGGGTCGTTACAAACCTTTTAACAAAAAAAAGGAGCAGATTGAATATCACAGAACGGGAAGATTTGCGGTTATTCCTAACAAAACTGAAGCCAAATATTGATAATTTGCTGTCAATCCATCAAGTACATCCCTCCCACTAAAATTATGATTGTCATTGTAAAAGTTACGTTACGTTATTAATATTTAATTTTAATTATATTACGACTGTTATCATATTACAATGTAATATGATAACAATAATAATTAATAGTGTAATAATTACATATTTGAATAAATACAACACAAGGAAATATACTATTTTTCTTTTTATTTTTACCACTCCGAATGGGGAGTTTTCTAAATAAAATATGTGAGAATTGATTGGTTTCTTGTGCTGGGAGTAGATGTCAAAGGAGTAAAGTTGGATGGAATCACTTTTTTGATTGGCTAACTTTACTTTTTTGACATCCACTCACAGCACAATCAATTAATTAATTAACCAATAACTCAGCCGCAACGCAAATTTCCATAGTTAGATCTAATCTTCACATTTTTAGTCGAGTTTTGGGAATATGGTAGAAATGTAGCTGCAGGGGGTCCACTGGGACCAGCAAAACTTTCAAACTGGTCTATGAGAAAAAAAAGTTTGGGAGCCTCTGATTTAGATCTAGGACATTGTATAAGTTACTTTTTCAGATATGATATGAAACAACGTTGAGAATGACATCGTGAAACAATGGCGAGTTGGATTAAGAATTAAACTGATTGTATGTTCATTGCCAGTGATTCCGAAATTTATTGCAAAGTCTGTAAAATATCGTTAAAAATTCCAAGAAATCGCACGTAAAGCGTCACTTAGCATCGCAAACACATATGTTGTCTGTATACGATTTAGTAAAAAAACAAAGAAAAAATTATTCAATTTTGCTCGAAAAGTGATTCAGTGTATGATGTAAAAAAGTTAGAAAAACCAAAAGTTGATTTTGCAACATATAAATGGTTTCGGCAAGAAAGATTTAAGGGAACTCGAATTTCAGATAAGATAACTCAAATCCAAATATTTCATGGACCTAAACTGAAATTCGTTCTGAATTTCAGGCGAAACGATTACTGAGAAGCCAAAAATTGTAAGTAAAATTGTAAGTAAGCCGAGTGTAAGTATTCATCTGGTTAGCTAGAAAAATTCAAAAAACGACATGAAAAAGTGCTCATCCAAGAGCTTTAAAAAACTTTGAAGACCTTCGTATGCTTTATTAGTCTGGAACTTGGGTAACACAAGAGTTATTTCTGGAGTGGTTTAATAAAAAGTTTCTGCTAGAAGTAAAAGAAGAAGTGTAAATTTCTTTTGTTATTAGACAACTGTCCAGCATACCCGGATCTAAGTGTAATGATTAGAGAATGGACACGCTTACCACATGACGCAAAGCCCAGTGCAGTTCTGGCGAAAGGCTGTATTTCTAAAATATTTAATTTTATTTATATATTGGAAAACGAACGGGTGGTGATCTATAAAATTACGAAATACATATTTATTTGTTGAAAAGTTGTATTTATAAAGTTTTTAATTTTCTTTATATAATTGGAAAACAGACGGGTGGTGATCTATCTATCTAAAATTACGAAATACATATTTATTAATTAATTTTATGTATATAATTGGAAAACAAACGGGTGGTGATCTATAAAATTACGAAATACATATTGATATTGCTATGAATTGTAATTTTAATTGCTTATTAACTTATGTTCACAATCCACAGTAGCTTCTCCGAACTAGACTCAGTTGGGTGGGCACCTTCCTTGAGCTTCTTAATCGTCAGGGTTTATTCTCACGAATATCGTGGTGTAAAAGAGAAATAATACAAATTAAACTCAAGAAATAAAACTAACATTAACACCACAAACATTTAATTTAAATCAAAAAGAAAAAAAAAACTACTTTATCAAGTATAAAGCAGAGTTGTGACTTAATTACGCCGCAACATAGAGAAAAACTCTTGTAAAATATGACTGATACAAGAGAAAAAAAAACTCTAAACTGAATTCCGAACAAAAATCTAAATAAATATCAACAAACTTTATTAGCTGTCATCAATTACTTTATTCCCTCCAAATCAAACGTCAAAAATAGAACTTTCTCTATTTTTCGCACGCAACCAAAATTAAACAAGCGCATGTCAAGCTTGTAACAAAATAAATTTTCCCCCCTTCCTACTATACTACGATAACTTAAATGAATCAAAACTATCTTTAAAAAAAACAGTCTAATACGTTGTTAATATTTCAAATAATTACAAAAATATTATAAATTAAATTTATAAATTTAAGAAGCTTCAAATTTCAATAGAATTATTACTACAAATATATCTATATAAATATCATATTAAAAATACATACATTTAGTTTTGTACACGTTACGCCACAAAAACTATTATCTGAGAGATTCCAGATAGGTCAATTTATTCAAATTACAAGTTTAAAAGACTTGTAATAACCCGTAATTGAATTTAAATCACATCAAAACACTACAAAATACCAAACGAAGTTATCCAAACTACATTAAACAAAATTAAGTTCTGTTCAATATTAATAAAAAAAAAAAGACCTCCTATCTGTTAAAGGACTATCAAATCTCTAAAGCATGATGAAGCCACAGGAAACCGCAAGACATCCCTACCTAACATAAAAATAAATCAAAATAACAATAATATATATATCTGTATTATTACGACTTCCTGCTTGGCGCGGACTTCGAACATCAAAATAGGCCCGTGCAATCTACAGACATTGACAAAAATACATATTACAATAAATTGTTATATAACTTTTAATTTTAAAAGTTATCTCCCTGGAATAAAATTTTACAAATAAATACAATAATTTTCCTATCTTCTTTTGTTTCTTCAGCAGGGAAAAATGCACGACAATATGTATTTGTTGAAAAGTTGTATTTTTAAAGTTTTTAATTTTACTTCTATAATTGGAACATTTTTATTTGTTCATTTTGTCGTTCAAGTTGAGTAAAATTAAATATACTTGTCTATTGATACAAAACAAAAAAATAAAATATTATTGAATACGTTTGCCCAATGAGTTCCTTTGGGTTTTATATATACATATCTTTATTCTAATTTTACTCATTCTTCTATATTACGTATATTACGAACAAATTTACTGTACAAGACGGAGGACTAAAACTATATATTTCTATATTTACTCATTTATATCATATTTTTCGTGCAATGCAGATTTATAATTCAGCATTCAATAGAGCATAAATATAACTAATCAGTTTGTAACCATATAACTGTTCGGAAAACAATGCAGAACGAAACAAAAGCTGTAATGCTAATAAAAGTTTAAATTCACTACATACGGTAACTCGATTATTGATATAAACAGTATTAGTATACATAATAATAATAATAATAATAATAATAATATATGTAATTATTGCAATAATGATTATTATTTATGATATTTATTTTATCTACGTACACGACACCACTGAAAACACTATATTCTCCGAATACAATAGCTGGGTTGTCCATTGTTATCGCTGCGAGACCAGGTGGCCGAGTTAGTCAAACAAATACTTCATTGAATTACGCCGAGATGTACTGAGCGACGTTATACACAATTCCAATTGCCGATTGCGTTTTATGGAAATTGCATCCGTTCTCTAGTAATGATATCAAGGCTCGAAGCTTTAAATGTCATTAGACCTGAATTCGTTAAATCTTTGAACAACAGCACAGCTATGTGGACAGCCGCGATTTTGTGGAACATTGTAAGCCCACATGTTTTAAGAAAAGTTTGGAATAATTTACTATCTCAAGATAATGAAGATGCTCCAAATAGCCTTGTGGAGATACAATCAAATATAGTAATATCGTCTAGATGTACGACTGATGCTACTATTTTATAGATGCAAATTCACATGTTCTTGTTAAAAATAAATAAAAATAATAAAATTTATAAATGTTTATATAACGTGTGTATAAATTGTCGCAAAAGCTACATGCAGCGACGTTCTTCGTTTCGTTCTGAATAAAAAATCTTAATGTTAAAATGTCGTATCATGCTTCGTTTGTTTTCACGGGGTTCTTGAAGTTCAGACTTTTAGTGCGTAACTAACCTTTGCTCTTCGATATCTGTTAATAGAGATAGATACAATTTAGTTTAAAGAAAAAATTTTTACTAGTATTATTTCGTAAACGTTTTCTTTTTTATTTAAAAGCTTGTTTTAAACATTTATTCATTAACGTACTTCCACGAAAAACACATTTGGCAACGTTGTAGAACAATAAGTTTGTATTTCAAAGTGAGTTCAATCAAAATCATTACTGTCAAATTTTGACATTTACGAATTTACGAAGCATGATACGACATTTTAACATTAAGATTTTTTATTCAGAACCGAACGAAGAATGTCGCTACGTGTAGCTTTTGCGACAATTTATACACACCTTGTATATAATCTCTTATAACCGGGAATTTCGATTTTCCATAATGTAAAGTAACGTATAATCGAGGTTCAACTGACAAAAATTGGCAATTTAGAAAGAAAATAATATGGCTTCTTTGTACGACTTCGTATTATTGAGTTAATTTAAAAATAAAAATGATTAAAAGACCATTTTAGACACAACATTTAAAATGTTAAATCCACACATTCACGTAAAACTTGACTGGATAATTTAAACGAAACATGTTCGAATTCAAATATTAAAACAATAAACGATCCGGAAAACTGAATACACATCACAACATAAGCGTCAATGTGGTTAGGAGAGCGGCGGTAATAATAGCAGCAGCAGTTTTGATTCTGCTCCGCGCCCGTAAACGTTTATTATTAGGTCGTTTATGTGTACGACTTTTACACCGTTATTAACACAATCGTAGCGTATTAATCGACCGCTAAAGCAGAAACAAAAGTGCGATTATCCGCTATGAAAGTCTTTCTCTCTCTCCGCACCCCTTCTTCCAAAAACGGAACAGCAGCAACAGCAACACAGCGCCGGATCAAAAGTTTAGATTTATACGGGAGTCTGATTTCTGTAGATAATGCTACGATGTTGTTTCTTAGTTTTCGCCTCTCAGGGCACCGCTCAGTGATATAAACTTTGTTAATTACAATTCGATACAGTTAAGGAATGGTGATAAATAAAATAAACGCTTTAGATATAAAAGTAGGAGAAGATTTGGGGATTGCGATTTATAAGGGAGTTATTTATAAAATTAGATACGTTTCGTTGGATAATTTGAATTGAAAATTAAATTATCGTGATACTGAAAATGCCGTGCGATCTTGCGTATATACAGGTTGTCTTTGAAATTAAAGACAACGTATTAAAAACGAAAAGATGTAATTATATAGAATATAAATCCAAAATATTTTCCCAAAATTCGCTCTAATAAGCGAGAAAAAAAAAGACAAAGATATTTAAAAAAAAATTTGTCACGCCACTGTGCGATTATAAAAAGTATCAGAGACGATATCTTAAAGTTAACCGACAATAACAAAAGTAATAGTTTTGTTATTGTTTATCTCATTCAGCTGACATACGCTATAGCGTATGTGTGTGTGAGGTATTTATTATTGATACACATTATGAATATTTTGAATTCATAGGCGTCACGTAATATAATTTTCGGGATGTTTTTAATTTCGGGATTCGCGTCTCGTAATTGAATCACAATATTTTGAATCTATATATATAAGATATATATAAGATATATATATAATACATTCCAGTCTAGAATTGCAGCCGCTCTTTGAGCTCCTAAGACTCGTTTTGTGGTGAGTTACTCCATTTTCTGTAGTCTATAGATATGTTCTTGCCCTCTTCACAACTTTTCGCCATTCTTCCCTATTTAACATTAATGCTCTCCCTGCTACGGTCCACAGGTCTTTGATATCATCCACTACTAGGTCCTCCCACCTAATTTTTGGTCTACCTCTTGTTCGTGCTCCATATGGCTTCCATCTTGTAATTCGTCTCAACGTTGACCCTTCTTCTCTGCTGTTGACATGCCCATACCACCTTATTCTCATCGATTTAATAACTCTTACTATGTTTTCTCTCTCCAATAACTCCTCTATCTCATGATTCATAAGGATTCTATAACCACCATCTTCTTTCTTTGGTCCATAAATTCTTCTGATTATTTTTCTTTCAAATGTTCTTAGAGCTTCTTCATCTTTCTGTGTTAATCTAATTGTTTCTCCAGCATATGTCACTACCGGTCTAATGACAGTTTTATATATTCTTATTTTTCTGTTAATGCTGATTTTCTTATTTTTCATATATATCTTGTAACGAGTGATCATTAAAATTTTCGTTCAAGTAAGCCATGTACACAAAAAGTATGTCCTAACTTAAGTTATTAGAGGAGATCTGTCATTATAATTTCAAACGTCATGATTGCTAAAAAATAATTTGAAATTCTGACTTTTATATTAAATATATTTATAATTTTTATACAAAGTAATAGTATATTATAAAAAATGTGTAAAATGTTGACCATTCTCCACCAAGCATAATCGCACTCTATTTCGTAGAGCATTGAAAACATTGATCAGTATTTGCGGTGAGTTATTGATGTGTGCACATTTTTCTATGATTTTATGTCTTAACTCTTGTAGATTATTAATTGGTGTTTCATAAATAATATTCTTTATATATGGCCACACAAAAAAAATCCATGACTGTTAAATCACACGATCGTGGTGGATATGGAATCGCTGTATTTCTACTTATTATCCTATCGCCATAAAATTGTTGCAAAAACTGAATATTTTCAAGTATAACGTGAGATGTAGCCCCATCCTGTTGAAAATATCCGACCTGGAGTTCCATCATTAGTCAATTGATTAGTAAAAACACAGAGAATTTCGTTACGATATTTCTCCGATGTTATCGTGGCCTCAAATAATATTGATCCTATTAATCAGTGACGACTCATACCTACCCATACGCCTATTTTTTCTGAATGTAGAGGAACTTCTCTGTAGAAATGAGGATTTTCACTAGACCACATACGCATATTTTGCGAATTAACATAACCTTTCAAATAAAACCAAGCTTCATCGGTGAAAAAAGTATGATTTAAAATATTGTCTGTCATTGTTTGAATAAACCATTGGCAAAATTGTATTCTTTTTTCATAATCCGTAGGTAATAGATTTTGTACAGAAGTTAATTTATATGGATACATGTGCAAGTCCTTTTTTTAAATTTTTTGACATGTTCCATACCAAAGCCCTACTCTGCGAAACTCTGCGAATAGATGTTTGAGGAGATTCGTTAATAATTTGTCTGACATTTTCAATTACGCCGCGACTTCTCTTGAGAGGAGGACCGCTTCCTTTTTTCCTTAAAATACTGCCTGTTTGACGGAAAAGATTTACGCAATGCATTAGCCTATCACGGAAAGTTTTATAGCTAGGAACAGTATTTGGATATCTCTCTTCAATCTCCGCAAGGCAATTTTCTATTGAATGCTGCCAAATACCATCAATTTTTTGAGATGTCAGGAAGTAACATTCTACCATAAACGCTTTATGCATATCATTAAAGGCCATTACTTTTTCTTTTGATGAAACTTTAAAATATATATTTGACACTGACAGATGTTTGAAATAACATCTTAATGACTAAAGCTACGACATAATTTTTATATACACGGCCAGCTACGAGTGAAAATTTTAATGATCGCTCGTTATCTATAATATGCTCTGTTCCCTGTTTGAATTTGATGTTTCACCTCCTCTGTTTACTGATTCTTACTACTTATCATGGATCCTAGGTACTTAAATGTATCCACTTTCTCAAAATTGTAAAAATTCCCATCGCTACTTCTTTGCTTTCCACAATATTTTCTTGTCTTGCGATTCTCATATATTTTGTTTTGACTTGATTTATCTCAAGTCCTCTCTTCTTTGCTTCCGAGTCGAGTCTCAGCAAGGCTTCTCTTAGACTATTTGGATCTCTTGCTATTAATGCTATATCATCTGCATACGCTATGATTTGCATTGATTTTTCAATAACCGTCCCTTTAAATCTATATTCTACATAATTACATCTTTTAAAAGTAAACTATGAGAAAATGAAAATTACTCCATGAAAAACAATAATTTCAATATAAATAAGTATATGTTTAATTGAATTAACTTGACAGAATGTTCTTCTACATTAAATTTAAAAAAAATAGTTTAATGAAATTTATTAATAGTAATTACTAGGGACCGGACACGAGAGGCCTAAAATACGATGGATCATATAAATCGCTAAATACAACACCCAGTTATTGAATAGCACTACTCATTCGATTAACCGCACATCTGTTTTTTTGTCGTTGAATTGTGACGCAATTACTTCCATATTACATTTAAATTTCTTTCTTCATGGGCGTATATAGAAGCGGGAGGAGTTTTTATAATTTATTTTATTTATTAGTTTATATTTCGTAAGATAAATAAAGTAACGGTGAGTTAGTTTGTTTTTTTCATTGTTTTAACTGTTAATTACATATATACGTAAGTGTCCAGTGAATATATTACAGGTAAATATGCCAAATTTATATGATAAAACACCTTCGGGTATGTTTCTCTTTACAAAACTTCAATATTTGCTTTATTTCAGCTTGCGACTGGTCCCCAATATGAGCTTTTATATTAACGATGCCCGATATTATGAAATAATAATAAATAAACACTTTTCAGGATCGAATACCTTTTAAATTGCAGGTTATGTACTTTATCTTTAATTATTTAATAGTTTTAGAATATATTTTAAGTTATGTTACTGTTTTTTATTAATTTTAAATTACCAATTTGGAGATGCGTGCTTTGTGTAACAGTGCAAATATCTCTGTTAAACAACTTTTTCTCTTCATGGCAACGGTAGACAGTTCCTAAAAGATAGTTTTTCTTTTTCATTTTCTGAATATATTAGCTATAATTTACATGTTTTTCTTCATTGAATTTTTTTTTATTAATTTTCTTCATATTACCATATCCTTTGTGCCAGTGTTTGTATGATAAATACTTTTTTGATTCACATAATTCTTAATATATATAGGTCACGTAGTTTGGCGTTATTTCTAAATGACATGAACAAGGGTCATTCAAAAATCGTTATACAATTAGATACAAAATATTTGAACATTATTTTATTAATCATAGTTAGTTTTTGAATTATTAATATAACGCGATGAATAAATGTAGTGAATGCTTAAATGACAAAATAGAATAAATTTGTAAATTAGAATACAATTATTCTCGGTACCAAATAAGAAAATTAATTCAGATTTTACAATTCGATTACATAACATTCTCTTATGTATGTTGTTGTCTCGTTGGATGTTGCTATTTATTGCCTATATACTCGGTTCAATATTTGTTTTAGGATCAACTCTGCTCTACTACAATATATGTATATATATATATATATATATATATATATATATATATATATACATTGTCGTAGAGCATTCCCATTCCTATGAGAAGCCCTAGAACAAATATATCAGATAATTTTAATCATATAATAATAAGTTAGCAAAAAAGAATTTTTACGGAACTGTATATTTCATATGTCAAATCAACGAAGTTAATTCCGCGTATTAATAGCTTAAATTTGTGTGATTTATCTTATATTTTTCTATTTTTCATTTTCTTTAGTCATCTTCATTAATATTGTTGTTATTCCGAAGATTTTTTAACTTGGTTGATTGATTATTTTATATCGATTTTATTTAGAAATAACTGTACCTATTTAAATTATTCACGGCGGGAAATATCCCAATTTTGTACAGGCGCATAGCGAAATTTTGTATATTGCTAGGTTAGATTCTTGTATTTTAAAATTAAATTTATTAATTATGTGAGATATCTAAACGATTTGTTGATATAAATTAACTCATTTCGAATTATTAATATTAGATTAAAAATTACAAACATTAATCAACGAATAAGAAGCAAGGATAGAAACAATCGCTAGTTTTAGCGTGGGTAGTTGGTGAAAATTAATTTCAAGGGTCGACATATATTTTAATAGAGCTCCTAAAATTAAGTAAAAAGTTTATTAAAAAGTACAATATCCATACCTGAAGTCCTATCCATCGAATCACCAACATTTAAAACATCGATAGACGCAATTTCCGATACCAATTCCTGTTTAGAAGATATAAAAAACGAATTTTCCTTTTCCGAGGGACGCTACCCTAGCTAACACCTTGACCAGAATATTCATCCTGTTGAAAAGGTTCCTGAAGCCGTTAGAACATCCATAAGTCTCAATTCACCAAAACTTGAGTATTTGTAATCTATTTTCCCAAAACACCAAAATTATTTATATAATTATTTGAATACAATCGTTTGATATTAATTATTTTATGCTAATCCCTTTGATTATCACTAAGTATACCTTTATATCGAAAAATACAGTTCCCTTGTGTTTAATTCAAGTAAATTTAGTTATTTAATTTATGTATCATTTCATGAATCACAAGATAACCTAATTTTGAAATAATAATATGAACACGTGACCGTATATAGGTTAATGTACTTGAATATTAATGTAAACACTTACCTTGCAAAAAGTTCTAATTAAACCATTTATTTATGTTCCTAACTCTCTCGTTTTTTTATTAGATTACATATCCAGGTTTTTATTATATTTTAACTTGCTAATTCACTCACGTATATCTACACTAAGTACCATACCCACTCTATTGTTATTATTAAATTACAAATTCACTTTATCAATCTGAGCTAGCTGGTGCCGATTAAATCATACTAATTAAGATAAAAACTAGAAGATTATGTACCCTGAAGAGCCAGATTAAGTTAAGTACAAACTTTATTTATTTTTACGTACTATTAATGTTTATGCCCTTAGTTCCAGCGACATCTGTGATCATAAGTATTAGCAACATCTATAGGTCGTTTATTGAACTTATGTATTTATTAGCATATTCAGTATTTAAATTACATAATCTTAGAATTACATTACATTTCAAATAATATATAACGTAGGTGCCATTTATTATCAACGTTATACTTCAATATATATATATATATATATATATATATATATATATATATATATATATATATATATATATATATATATAGTCGTATAATGATCGTGGGAATAGCAGGGCGGTAACAAAAGTAAACTCTTTTAAATTATTCCAAGCTTTCGGTTTTTCTTTTTAAGCCCTTATCAGGGCTGAATTACAAATACCAAACACTTCACTTATTACTAAACTGTTATTGAAAACGAAGCGAAATTCAAAATAATGTCTTTACGAACTGAAACGATTTGTTGAAGTTATTCAAAGATTGAAAACTCGAGAACTCGAATTTGCGGAGTGATTATTTTTTTTTATTTTTGCGAACTCCAAAAGCTCTCGCACCGGTCGATCGCTTGGGCACCCCTAATTTACATTCTCAACATTATCCTACGAATATAAAACATATCTTTTCCGCGTAAGATAATGGTAAAGATATTTTGGTATTACGATCATCTATTTTTCTACGCAAAGCATGTTAAAAAGAAAAACATTTTTAATAATATACAAAAATTATTAAAAATCAGGTGTGGAGAACACAATGCAAGTTCATGTATTTGTGAAAGTATCTCTCCAGGAACACAGACACATGTTTCATCTTATTCAGTGCACCACCACTGGAGAGATACGTTCACAAAAACAACAACCTTGCTATATTACAGAAGTTATTAAGACAGAGTGTAGAAAAAGACTCAGCGCTGCTCATTGACGAACGCCAAAACGACTAGCACTGTATCAATAACAAGTGCAAAACTAAGCCAGGTGCTTCCATCTAAGAGATATAACCGCAACTTGCAAAAGCTGTATTTAAACGTGTCTCCACTCCGTTATTGAGACAACGATAGTTGTTTTAGCGTTCGTCAATGAGCAACGCTGAATGTTTTGTACGCTCTATCTTAATAACTTCTGTAATATAGAAATAAATCAAATAAAATCATGGCGCCCGTCGTGAAGAAAGAAAGAAAAGAAGTCCAAAGACAAAACAAAGAACCCCATGAGGGAGTTGCATATACGCAAATTATGTTTAAATATTTGCGTAGGAGAATCTGGTGATAGACTTACAAGAGCTGCTAAGGTATTGGAACAATTGACAGGGCAACAACCAGTTTTTTCGGAAGCAAGATACACTGTAAGATCTTTTGGTATCCGTCGTAACGAAAAAATAGCTGTTATTGTACAGTACGAGGCGCCAAAGCCGAAGAAATCCTAGAAAGAGGCTTAAAAGTACAAGAATATGAATTAAGGAGAGACAATTTCTCCGCATCAGGAAACTTTGGTTTCGGTATTCAGGAACACATCGATTTTGGCATAAAATATGATCCCAGTATCGGTATTTACGGTTTAGATTTCTTCGTTGTATTGGGCAGACCCGGTTTTAATATTGCCCACAGAAGAAGAAAACAAGGTAAAGTTGGTTTGATCCGAATATCACGTTTACGATAGAAAAGGAGCTTAACAATAGTATACACTTTCTGGATCCCACTTTAAAACGTGTAAACAATAGGGTCCATTTTTCAATTTACCACAAAGTGGCTCATACAGATACTACGATACATAATAAATCTAACCACCCGGTCCAACACAAGGTAGCGGCTTTTCACAGCATGACACATAGACTTATTAACATCCCGATGTCCAATGAAGACTATAATAAAGAATATAATATTATAAAACAAATCGCTCACAACAACGGATATGACCCAAATCTAATAGATAAATTAATTTTTAAAAAATCTGTCAATAAATTATTAAGGGAGGTGTACCCGATCATTAAAGTGGAGTCAGACAAGCAGTTTAAGTCATTTACTTACATAGGTCAACAGCAGTTTAAGTCATTTACTTACATAGGTCAACAGCAACTTAAATTATCAAAATTCCTTAAAAAAGAAAACATTAATATCGCTTATAAAACTAATAATAATCTAGCCAAATATATTAAAAATAATAAAGAAAAAACTACCAAATACAATAAATCAGGAGTCTATAAGTTATCATGCGGATCATGTACCAAAACATATATTGGACAGACAGGTAGAACTTTTAAAAAACGAATTCAAGACCACTATCATTCTTATATCAATAAGAAAACTGACTCAACCTACTCAAATCATTTAATAGAGAATGAACACGAATTTAATTTACAATTCGATATTATACATGTAGAAAATAAAGGTAGAAAACTAAATTGTTTAGAGTCTTTAGAAATTAATAAACTCAAAAACTCAGAAATGTTACTAAACGATAAATTAGACTTGAATTCATCCCCACTGTTAAATCTGTTCACCCAATACTAGAATTTTAACTTGGGTCAACTACCTGATTTAACGTTGTATATTGTATGTATCTTTAGTCTTAAGTTGAATTTGAAGAAGCTACTGTGTTAGCGAAACAGCTGTCATTATCTTATTAATAAAGTGTAAATCTAAAACATCTTATGTGTGTTTTATTTATTTGTAGTTTAGAAAGGTTGTTGTTTTTGTAAACGATTCTGTAATAGGATGAAACACGTGCCTGCGTCTCTGAAGAGATACTATTATGCAAATATAAACTTGTGTTCTCCACACCCGATTTTTAATAATATTTTTATATTATAAAAATGTTTCTGTTTTATACCAAATTTGGTGAGGTTTTATCTACTCAAGTATGTTTCAAATTACTTTATTATACAAAGCTCGTTTATTTGTTGCAATTCAGGAAAAATATCATGATTTCCTATACAGTCGGAAAGCATATTCTTAACATTTCCACATCAAATAAAATATAGTCACGAATATATACTTACATACATGTTTATAAAATAGACATTGTCAAAGAACGAATGTCCTAAAGACTAAAGAATTTCATTTAAATATGTGTCCCTCTAAGGATCGAGTTGCCAGGGAACAGAATTCTATTATCTATTTGAAGTACAGATATTTCCTCCAGATGCATGCATATACATATATGTATTTGATACAGATACTTGACAATCTTGTGACGATCCACACATTTCAATACTTATTTCGAAAATAACTCTGCTACCGGACAATACAAGACGTGCTCTGTAGAAAATTGAAATATATCATGTGTATGATTAAATTTCCTGAAAAATGCCTCGAGATATGTTGTCGAACGTTTTCTTCTTGGAGTGGACGAGTCAATTCGGTGTATTACTTCAAAGTTACAAAATACCAGACGTGGACCTGAATTTAAGATATCTGTTTTTCTCCGAACAGAATATTTAATTTAAGAATGCAAGGAACCCTTTTCTAAGTGACAAAAAAGAATTTTTTTATAACAATTTTATTTAAATATATGTAAAATTATAAAATTATACCCTTCTACTAACAAATACTTATTTTTCTGATGTGCTAGTTTCGAAGTGTTCAGGCGATTCGAATTATATTAACCGTGGAATTGATTTCATTTAATTACGAAATTATTTGGTCAATGAAAGTTCAATGTCTTTTTTTGAAGACTATGGCTAAGTAAAAACTTAAAAAAGATATAATGCCCTTTATCGCATTAATCTTCATATCCTAAACGCATACTTCGACAACTAAATTGTAATCTTCAGTAGAAAAAATAAAAGTATTGCTAGCCCAAAAAATCGTGAAACACTGTACAAGGCGGCCACCTACACATTGAATTATAAAAAAACTTAAATTTAAGTGGGTACTTAAATTTAAGCTTTTAAGAGGGGAGAGTTCCCCTCTTCAAAAAGTAACGTACATGTCCTCTTTCATCTTCCGTTTTCGCCTACAGAGCAGAGGAGCGGAGATATCGCAGCGTTGCGATGTAGCCTGGTTAAGTGTAAGAATTTTGTTCTGCTTATGGTGCATGCCATGATTGACAATATGGTTAGAAGATGCTGCCGTATCTTTCGAGAAGGACGAACTAATATGTCTTGTTAATATGCCATGTTTAAAAACGGAGTGGAAGACCAACTGCTGTGACGAACGAACTTGTGCGTAATGTTGAAGAAAAAATTCGTGAAAATCATCGATTCATAATCACAGAGCTGAATGCCTTCTTTCCTCAAATTTCACGTACAGTTTTGTACGAGGTTATCACAAATTTTGTTCAAGGTGGGTGCCAAAACTTCCTACCGAAGACCATAAAACAAAGAGAATGAGATCGGCACTAACTTTTCTGACACATTACGATGTTGAAGGTGAAGATTTCGTCAGGCATATCGTAACAGATGATGAGACTTGGGTCACCTATGTCAACGTTTGGATGAAAGAACAATCGATGCAGTGGGGTCGCTCTAACTCGCCTACGAGGAAACCTTTGAAGTGACATCAATCTTTTTCTACGAGAAAAATCATGGTCATTGTCTTTTAGGACAAGAAAGGCTTGGGAGCCAACGATTTGAGAGCGATGAACAGCCGCAGGACAGTGTTACATCATGACTTAGTTCACAGGCTGCAGAATTCTATGAAGAGGGCATTAAAAAGCTGGTTCATCGTTATGACAAGTATCTGAATCTCAATGGCAACTATGTAGAAAAATAGCTGAAAGTAGAAGCTCTAAGTTGTATATAATAAAAACCTCTTCATG
Organism: Melolontha melolontha; assembly: GCA_935421215.2. Taxonomy (NCBI): domain Eukaryota; kingdom Metazoa; phylum Arthropoda; class Insecta; order Coleoptera; family Scarabaeidae; genus Melolontha; species Melolontha melolontha. The sequence continues at coordinate 145,261,266 of OW285238.1, read as the reverse complement.
TATCGGTGTTTCCTTTAATAATTTACTTACTTTACGAATCGTTATTGTACATTCATTTTGTCCAATTCCCTTGGATTGTTTATATTTTTAATTAGTTTTAAACAATCTATCAGTATATTATGATTGGTTTCTAACACATGACAGACAACGTTCGATTTATCAAGTCTATTTAATTTAATATCCAATATATGTTCCTTATAACGGATTGCTATTGAGCGTTTTGTTTGACCATTATAATTTCAATTTATAGTCGCGGCAATTAATTTCATATATACCGGATCTCTGATTAATCGCAATTTAGAAAAAACTTTATTGAGTTTCGAGACTGATAAGCAACTTGCGGTCCGTTGATTAAACACGCTATTTACAACGAATGTAGTCTCCAAGTTGCTTTTCGGTCCGGAAACTCAATAAAATCTCCTCTAGGAAGCGCTAAAGATAAGTTGTGTATAGTTGTGCATATTAATTAACAGGTAATTCTTCTAAATTCTCCACTATATCTTCAAGCAACGTATGATATTTTTGTTGATTTAGGTTACCATCAATAAAGTATGGTCTAATTGCTCTACTGTCTAAAACTCCACAACAAACATTTAAAGTAAATCTTATTTATTTACAACAACAAATCTAGAATTTTCGTCGCTCCGATGCCTATGATTGTTCCTATTAAATACGACATTATTGGTAAAGGTGCACTTGTCCGATCACAGAATTTTAGAATAAAATAGTGGATCTTATTCCTGTAATTTATTTAAATAAAATTTGCATTCTCCGCGGATAATCGTCTTACTGCAAATGATGGATCGTTTCAACATAGAATATAAAATTTTACTGGAATATCCAATCTCTCCAACGGACGTCCTGGGATTTTTTTGTACGCTCAATAAAACGGTTAAACTTAAATTTTCATCTATTTCTTTCTTTGGCTTTTTAAAAGATCCAAACATCCTCAAATTAGCTTCTAATTGCGCAAATTTCGTATGATGCGGTGATTCCCTACTTGAAGCATGTCCGTTAAATATTCAAAATTCATATTTTTAGGTATTAATAATAAGCAGAATAAAGAAAACTTACTTACTTACTTAGACGTTGTCAGTGTGCAATGTCTACGCCATCTCATAGCCCACCGTGAGTGACAAAAAATTGCAAAAAAACTCTGATTTTCTTGGGTTTTTCTTTATCCAATTATGTGTTTTCATTACGTTACTGGAATTTGGAAAAAAACAGACCAATTTGAACGGAAAAAATTGACATTTCTGGCAAAATTATATGTTACAAAAAGATAATTCGCATTGCTGTCTGTAGTCTTTCCGAAACCGTTTAATTTTATGTATAGATCATTAAAATCAAATTATAAATGAAGACGTCATAGCCTTTGGAAAGTTTTTTTGAAACACCCGGTATATTATAAGTAGCATTTATTTCAGTATACTACGCTCGTCCAGGACCTTTGATGCTCACCATCACATTATTATTTTAAGTTATTTACATTAATGTCAGCCGCTACAGCTAGGCCGGAACAAAACCAATGCAATCCACAAAAGTCCCGATGTTCAGAAATTATTAGGTATCGGACACGAGAGGCCGATGACACATCGCCCACAGGCGTACTGTTGAAAATTTGTATTTTTAAAGAGTTTTAATTTTATTTATATAATTAGAAAACAAACGGGTGGTGATCTATAAAATACGAAATACTTTTTTATTTATACATTTTGTAGTTCAAGTTGAGTAAAGGAATATTAATATTAACTAGCAATACTTTCTCCAATGTTCTCTTCCGTAAAATTTGTTCTCTTTGAAATGAAATACATCTTTGTAGATAGAAAACGTCCTTTCTACATCGCAACTGGTTGTAGGTGCATACTGGAAATATTCTTTTATTTCAGGTATTTAGCAGTTAGATTTTGAGGCATTATCCTCATACGCAATTGCCGCAATGTTATTAAATCTGGATTTCTATTAAAAACTGCGTCTAACTTTTGCCGAAAGCCACATCCGAAGTCACTTGGAATATTTTTCAAATTACTAATAGCCACATCTAATGTGGTTAATCCATCATTTAATTTGAGATTTTAATTTTCACAATAAGTGATTAGTTTTGGTAAATTTTCAAAGTGTTCCTAAAGAAAGTACAACTGATTTTTTAAATTTTGAAATTGTATTAGTTCCTTCCACTCAGGAATACTTATAACGAAATTTTGTAAACTATCGAAATTCTCTGCATAAAATCTAGTATCTTCCAACCATGTTCCCCATCTAGATATTACTGGAGAGGGAGGCAGTGACAAATATGGAAGGTTTTCCCTGTAAAGAGCTACTCTCAATGGTGTTTTTCTGAAAACTTTTTTAAAAGCGGATACAAGTCTATCAACTTCCGTAAAAGTGTCTCTGATATATTCACAAATTCTGTGGAGAGCATGTGCTACACAAGTAATATGCAGCATATTGGAATATGCTTCCTTTAATCGTCTGTCTGTTTTTAACAGTCACTGACAAATATAATATTAACTAACTAGATATCAGTACCCCCTCGTATACGTATCAGTATACGTATAGTAATAATATTAATCGCTATAAGCCGTTAGCACCACTATCAGAAACATGTACATATAATAGATTCATATGCAACCGAATCCCCTTCCACTGCGACACTACCTTTGCTCCCAAATGGGCATTCTTAGTAATCAGGATAACAGTTTAGCTGCTCTTAGAATATGCATTAGAAAACGTATGTGCTAAAGCATTGACGATATCCAGGAGGTATTAGTAAATTCGCTGTCGTCATGAGATATGCTTGAAAACTTTTATATGAAAAATATAGAAATGCTTTTTTGATACGGATACAAGAAATAGGCGATTTTCAGCACCCTTAAGGTGTTAAATGTACATAAAAATGTTCCTATTATGTTCCTATTATTTACAGTTTACATAGATTCAAAAATATGCAGTTATTCATGTATTCTATTTAATGGTAGACGTTTCTGCTAATTTCATATCATTATTGACGTTATAGGAAAATATCAGTTATAAAGACGATAAAAATGTAGATTTTACAAAATTAGGGCAACTTTTTACCAATACTGAAGATCCATTGTACAGATACAAAGAGCACTTTAACTATGCAAATATAACATCTCTCAACGTCCAACAATCCTTGTCAGCATATAAACATATACAGGATGAATTTTTTTGAATGGTTAGCATTGGGATCTCAGAAACTACTGGAGATAGAAAAACGCTTAAATAGGGAAAGATGCGCAGTTTTACGAGTTTGATTTAAAACTGCTTTTGTTTCTCCGATAACTTTCATGGCTTATTAGATATTCAAAGAAAACTAAATTTTACGATTTTCTTTAAACATGCTTAGCATCGTTAATAGTAATTTTAGAGAAAAAGTGTTCAGACAAAAGTTTCAGATAATTTTACGCCAAATAAAACTATGTAGCAAATTTTTTTTTTTCGTTCACCATTATCGAGTTATGACACAAACTTTTGTTTTTTTTTAAATGGAAACCATAGTTGGTTTTGACATCATTAAAAAGCTTATTTTTTGCTGATTACAATGATATAAGGTTTAATATGGTTATTTTAAAAAATAAAGAGGATATAGACATTTCTATGATTGTTCACTTTATAAGATAAAAACTTTAAACAAAAATGTTTGGTGTTTTGTAATTCAAAAAATGAAAAATCTGAGTGACAATAGTGTTCGTTGGAGCAGTCGAGATAAATATACTAACATTGCTTTCACGTTGAGTCACAGAAGTGAGAGCTGTTAATTTTTACTTTTAAGTCAAGTTAATTGTCAAACATTGACAATTAACTATTAATTAATTTAATTGTAACTTAACTATAAGCGGTGCAAACGGCCGTTAATCATAAGTTTGCATTTAGAAAAGCGTGATATGGTTGAATGTTACATTCAGTGCCAGAAAAATTCTACTAGAGCTGCTGAAGTTTATTTTGAAAATTATTTTGATCAACGTCAGCCGTCGCTACCTACTTTTAAGAGATTATGGGATAATTTAGCAGATTATGGTTCGTTCGTTAAACCAAAATCAAAAAAAGGATGGATGAAGATAGAGAAATAAACATATCAGCAAGTGTCGCTCAGAATCCATCTACATCGACCCGACAAATTTCAACAGAAATGGGCTCCTCTACGCACTATTGTCAGAGTGTTGAAGAAGCATAAATTTCGTCCCTACAAATTATCAGTACCACAAACTTTACATGAAGGTGATAACATCAGACGAATAGCTTTTTGTAGATGGTTTAAAGATCAGTGTCAAAACGATCCACACTTTTCAATGAAAATATTATGGACTGATGAATCTCGTTTCATAAATTGTGGAATGTTTAATAGGCACAATGAGCACATATGGTCTCAATCAAATCCACTTCACGTTGAACATAGGAGGCCACAAATTAAATTTGGGTTTAATGTTTGGTGTGGTGTTATTGGATCAACTGTTCTTCCTCCTTTTTTTTTAATGGATCACTAACTGGCAATCGTTATCTTAATTTTTTACAACAAGATTTCGAGGAAATGTTAGATAATTTAAATTTAAGAACCCGAGCAATGCTGCAATGGTTTCAACATGACGGAGCGCCTCCGCACAATCAACTGAATGTTAGAAATTATTTAAATTTGAACTTCCCTAATCAATGGATAGGACGAAATGCACCCATTGAATGGCCGGCTAGATCCCCTGATTTATCAGTTTTGGATTTTTTCTTGTGGGGTGTACTAAAGGACACAGTATACAAAAGAACATATGAAACAATCGACGATTTAAGAGAAGCTGTCTTAGTTCCTTTTAATAACATCGATAGGCGTAAAGTCCGCAATGCTACAAATTCTGTTGTGAAGAGATGCAATTTGTGTATTAATAATAATGCAGGTATCTATCTTTGAACATTAATAATGTTGTGTGCCCTTAATAAAAGTTCTTATAGTTTTAATTTTATTACTACATAAGATTTCAAATTAAGTTTTCGTTTGGTTTGTATTTTATCAGTTCGAAATTCAATTGTTTTCCATAAAAACCATAAAAATGTCTATATCCTCTTTATTTTTTAAAATAACCATATCAAACCTTATATTATTGTAATCAGCAAGAAATAAGCTTTTTAATTATGTCAAAACCAACTATGGTTTCCATTTAAAAAAATACAAGTTTGTGTCATAACTCGGTAATGGTGAACGAAAAAATAATATTAGCTACATAGTTGTATTTGGCATAAAATTATCTAAAACTTTTGTCTGAACACTTTTTCTCTAAAATTACTATTAACGATGCTAAGCATGTTTAAAGAAAATCGTAAAATTTCGTTTTCTTTGAATATCTAATAAGCCATGAAAGTTATCGGAGAAACAAAAGCAGTTTTAAATCAAACTCGTAAAACTGCGCATGTTTCCGCATTTAAGCGTTTTTCTATCTCCAGTAGATTCTGAGATCAAAATGCTAAACATTCAAAAAAACTCACCCTGTATATACGTTGCTACGTACGAACCGTTCCGAGACTAATACAGAAACATATATTATGGTGCAGTTTTTTCATCGCGCACATCCGTATTTTTTTGCAACAATGTAAACATGTTGGGTAAGTTATTTATGTTTTTTCTTAACGTTTTGTATAGGGATTCGATATATTTATTTTTAAAAAATTTAACCGTGTATTATTAAATTTGACAGTGTGGGCACATAGTCTGCCGTCTTTAGTTATAAATGCGTAAGATAATATTCTTCACTTACCACTGAAGATGTTTACGTGCACGCCAAATGTACATATAATATTAATAAATGCTTATGAAATTACAATTTAGTTTCAATAACGACTTACATAATATCGTCTATTTACTATAATTACACCTAATTAACAGAATAGGTGTTATTTGTTATTTATATTACTTTTGTTTAGCATCTAAAAATAAAGCTCATTCGTATTAAGATTACGACAATATTGAATGGTTTTTCGATTCAGGCGAAGTTCCCGTCTGCCGCAAGAAAAAGGAATAATCAGGAAGTGTGAAGGATGCAATGCATCAATAACCTCCAAGTATATATTGTAGAATCGGTAATTTTCAAGGGCAGCTGGAAAAAAAAATATTGTTAAGTTAATTCACCATTTCGGCATGATTCATTGTTGGTATCATTACAAGAATAAAATTACGAAAGGAACAAACGCAACCGTTACTCATACAAGAAGAAAAATTGGTATTCCCTGTACCCATCACTAAATAATATGATATTTTTTTTAAATAAATAACGTTGTGCGAAAATTAAATATTATAGTATGTGGTGTAAAAATTTTGCTGATCCTATCTTTTAAATCTGATATAAATAAGTATTAGAGACCGGGCGCATCAGGCCGAAATTACGATGGACCATATAAATAATCTATAACATCGCTAAGTATAACACGCAGTTATTGAATAGCACTATTCATTCGGTTAACCGCACATATGTTTTATGTCGTTGAATTGTGACACAATTACTTCAATATTACAGTGAAATTCCTTTCTTCATGGGCGTAGATAGAAGCGTGAGGAGTTCTTATACTTTATTTTACTAATTAGTTTATATTTCGTAAGATAAATACAGTACGGTGAGTTAGTTTCTTTTTGTTTATTGTTTTGACTGTTAATTATATACTTCGAAATTTTTGTAATAGATCCGGTTTAATATCGTTTCGTCGGATCTGCTTCTCCCAATTATTTTGACGTAAGAGTCCAGTGAATTTCGTTAAGTTTCAATAACTTACGTATACATTTTTAATTTTCATTTATTTATTAAATCTAGAACATTGTTTAAGTTACTTTTTCAGATATGATATGGAACAACGTCGAGAATGGCATCGTGAAACAATGGCGAGTTGGATTAAGGGTCATTCTAATTGTATGTCCGTTGCCAGTGATTCCGAAATTTATTGCGAAGTCTGTAAAATATCGTTAAAAAATTCCAAGAAATCGCACGTAAAACGTCACTTAGCATCGCAACCACATACACAGAAATTAGACCGGTTGGAATCTGACAATTTAAACAAAGAAGTCTGTGAAACTTTAATGGCGGCAAATATTCCATTTAAGTAAACCTAACAATCTCACCTTTAAAATATTTCTGCAAAAATATACTAGTCGAAATGTTCCTGATGAATCCACCTTACGCAAATATTATGTTCCTAAGTGCTACACGAAAGCAATAGAACGCATTAGAGGCCATCTTTCAAATCAGTACCTATGGATAAATGTCGATGAAATTATATTAGAACGCTGTGCGGTAAATGTTGTAGCTGGTGTACTACAACCAACTATTCCATATGAATCGTCTAGTATCAAAACCCCTTAAATACACTTTTGGCGTAAAATGAGTTAGATATGGCAAAATTTTCTTTATAAATGGCCTACGGGCGTGGATATTTGAATGGTTGCAAAACCCACTAAGTTCCTTGTAAAATGTACTTTAAAAAGTGGCTTCAGATTCAAACGCCACTAAATCCGTTTCAGTTTACTTTCAAATGCCCCTAAATCCACAGTAGCCAATCAGACAACGCTAACGTAAACGACGTTGATATTATGACGGCAGTGCTGTACAAAGTTTATGCGGTGAAAGACCTGCCGTCGTTTAGAGAACGAACAGCTGCTTGTGCTAATTTTGTTGTTATTTTCGATTTAAATTCGTTCGCGATTGTTAATAAAATAAAATAATGTCGGATATTGGAAAACAAATTGAAGTTGTAAGTCCAGATAAAGCTAGAAAGCGAAAGCGTAACCCAGATCTTTGGAAAAGGCATGTACAAAAGTCCAGCCGGTTATGAACCACGATGTTATATCATTTTTAATAAAGATTTTAGGTGATCCTTTTTTATTTATAGGTATGTAGCTTCAGATTTACCACAATACCCGAAATGCAAACATTATACAAAATCATATAAATGCAGCACGTTAACTATGATGGATGTTAAACAGTTTCACACTTTTATAAAAATCAAACTAAAGTTAACCAAGACAACTTTATTATAAAGTACTCACAAATTGCAATACCCAATCGTCGCCGAAACATGAAAGGCAAATCCAGTCGAAAATTCTCCAGCAAATATTTTATTACCAAATGCAATTATCAAGAGGTACCGGTCTGTCATCAAGCTTTTGTAACAGTACTCTGCATTGGCCTAGATAGAGTTAAGGGCGTTCTAAACCGACATTTTGCAAGTGGTAGTATGGCAAAAGAAGCTCGAGGTGGAAATAGAAAAGGAGCAATGTTTCAAGACAAGAAAGAAGCAGTTATTAAATTTATAAAAATGTTCAAAGCAGTTGAGTCCCATTACTGCAGCAAAACGGCTTGCAGAGTGTACTTACCCAGTGAACTCAATATTCGGAAATTATACAAAATATATAAAGTAGAAGCTGCTCCTGCAGTTCAAGTAAAAGAGAGCTATTTCCGTACGGTTTTTAATACCCATTTCAACATAGGTTTTGGCTCCCCACGAACAGATGTTTGTTCCAAATGTTTGGAACTTGAAGAGAAACTGAAAGAAGAAAAAGATGCTTCAAAGAAACAGCAACTGCTGACCGAACTTCGAATGCACAAACTCAGGGCGAAAGCCTTTTTTGCAGCATTAAGGGAGAAAAAAGAAGATTTACTAACCATAAGTTTTGATTGTCAGAAGAACCTCACCCTACCAAAAATTCCTGACCAAAGTGTGTATTATACTAGGGCAACTATACATCTATAACTTTACAGTAGTCACAGGAGATTCTCATGCTTCATTAACACCAGAAAATGTGCGAATTTTTGCGTGGACAGAAGAAAAATATCCCAAGGGATCAAATGAGATAGCAAGCGCAGTTTTCTTTGCATTAAACAATAGCAATCTCAATGGTATTAGAACATTACGACTTGTGGCTGACGGCTGCGGAGGCCAGAATAAGAATACCACAATAATAGCAATGTGCTTAAAATGGCTAAGTACGTCGTCAGTTCAAGAAATGGAATTGATCTTTCCGGTTGTTGGTCATTCATATATTCCTCCAGACCGTGTGTTCGCTCGCATTGAAAAAGTGATAAGAGGAAGGGAGCAAATAGTAGAACCTAATGAATACCTTGAGATATTTAAACAACACGGAACCGTAACTGAACTAGGCAAAGGTGTGCCTGTTGTGGACTGGAAATCGGCAACCCACGAAATTTTAAAACCACCGGGTAATTGGCATTTTAAGTTTAATATGTCCAAAAGGTATATTTTGAAGCGAGGTAGGAATAACACTGTAAGCATAAGAGGCGAACAAAGTTACAAGTCCGACCTGGGGACATATAAATCCGTATGCAAACGGGGTAAATGTTTGAATGCACTAAATCCACATCCATTACAAAGCGGAATCCCGCCTAAAATCAAAAAGCTTGAAGATGTGGCATCGCTCCTAACAAAACATTATGGAGCTGAATGGAAAGATGTGGCAAAATTGAATTATTTCAAACAAGTTTTAGAGCAACACCTTGAAGGAAATGTAATTGAGCAAAATAATGAAGAAGTTGATGAACCGGAAATTATTAATGATCTGTGTGAAATTGTAGAAGATGTTCCAGACCTAATAGTTTAATAATAGTTTGTACCTATTCGTTTTTAGTTTACAAGATTGCTTTGATTTCTTTTCTTAATAAAAATTTTGTGTTTCTTTGATGCGTTCTTTTTAATTTTTGTTACGAGTCAAACCACACTAAATCCACTTTATTCAATTTCAAATTCCATTAAATCCAACATTTGGTTTCAAACGCCACTAACTCCATTATTATTTTCAAAATTGTGGGTTTATTATAAACAAAAATGTTGTGTTTGTTGCAATTTATTGACCAGGTAATGTAACAACATGTAAACATGTAAACAAATCACCAAAATAACATTCATTAAGTAGTTACTGCCAGAAGTTAGTTAAACAGTTTTTAGTGATTTCTGAACATTTCACTAAACTGGATTTAAAGGGTTTTGATACTAGACGATTCATATAACGCATATATAATAGCAACAAAAGTTATAAATACAGTTGATGCACCAAATGGTTCATTCGGACGACAGGTACAATGAAAAAATACTTTTATTTGTCAGTGACAGTGCTGCATATATATTAAAAACATATAGACTATTAAATGAAACATATCCTAATATGCTGCATATTACTTGTGTAGCACATGTTCTCCACAGAATCTGTGAATATATCAGAGACCCCTTTCCGGAAGTTGATAGACTTGTATCCGCTTTTAGAAAAGTTTTCAGAAAAGCACCATTGAGAGTAATAATAATAATAATAATAATAATAATAATATTCTTTATTGTCCAACAGAAATATTCCAATTACAGGACAAAACATATCCTACGTAAATACATACAGTGTACCATAAAATAGTTACATGTATAAGGCACTGTTGAAAAATAATAGTAAATAATAAAAATAAAAAATACAATTCAAGTACAAAACAAATACCAAATGACAATTCCTAGACACATGTGAAGTAGCCAAAATTATCTCAAATCACCCAGAGAAGGGATCAGGGCAGAATTTGTGAAGGTTGTGTACCATATGCAGCAAAGGTGCTTTGAGCAACACATTGGATATGGCGATGGGAACGGTGAAAGTGTCCGATGATCTAGTTGAATGTCCTGAAACCAAAAAATTCAATTGTGACAGAAAAGACGGACAATCAATCCTTCCATTTAGTACATTAAGGAGAAATTTGGCACTAAGATGTTCTCGTCTATCGCTTAGGGAATTCAAAGAATGGCGTTCCAAGAGAGACGTATATTAAATGCCTCTTTCCGGATACAAACCGTCACACTTGAGAGACAGATACTTCAAAAATCGTCTTTGAACACTCTCCACAGCCAGACGCAAATGCAGGTAATGAGGATACCATATAAAAGAACCGTATTCCAATCTACTTCTTACGTAGTCGTAATACAGAGATTTTAATGTTAAAGGATTACGAAACTGCCTACAAGATCTTATAACGAATCCCAAAAATTTAATAGCTGCGGTCACACATATCATGAATAAGATTATTGAATCGTAATGCAAAATCAAATAACACACCCAGATCCCTAACCTCATCGATTCTGGGAATGGGAATATGGTCGAAAGCATACGGGAACAAAACTGGGCTTGCAACACGGACATACGAGACAATAGCACATTTGTTGGTATTCAAACCTACTCCATTATGACTACACCACTGATTAACCAAATGGAGATTACGTAACAGTTCCCTACAATCGCTCAACGACGAGAGTCTAGAAAATATTTTAAGATCATCCGCGTCAGTGGCGGCTCTTGATGACGTTCGATGTGAGCTGCTGCACGGATGAGACTGCTTCGTTTAAGCTTTCATATATACAGAGAAGCAAGTAACCGTACCGAAATCTTCCGAAATAGTTCGAAGTTGTCTCATCCGTGCAGCAGCGCACATCGTACGTCATCAAGAGCCGCCACTGATCCGCGTAAGCTGGCACTTCACAATCTAATAGCATAATAATTAATAAAAATATGAAATAATAGGGGCCCTAGAGTAGATCCTTGGGGAACGCCTGACAATGGAGTATACTGTCTGGAATGAAAACCATTGTAGTAGAAGTAACTAGATCTGTTACACAAATATGAAGATATTATTTGAAGTAGACCATACGAGAAACCAAAAGCATCTAACTTGGTTAACAGTAAGCAATGGCTAATAGAATCAAATGCCTTGGCAATGTCTATATAGATGACATCCACCTGCATCCGAGCATCTAAAGCTTCACTAATGTATTGGGTTATTTCAGCCAAATTCGTAAAAGTGGATCTACCTGCAATGAAGCCATGTTGTTGTACAGCCAACGCCGATTTACACTTGAGGATAATTTGTTGATACAAGAAACTTTCAAAAATCTTCACAAAATTGCTAATAATGTTAACAGGCCTATAATTTAAAAGGTTCAATCTGATACCCTTCTTGAAAACTGCTAACTCTGCTAATCTTCCACACGTCCGGAAACGAGGATGACGTAATTATTAAATTAAAAATAACTGTTAACGGTTCACATAACACTCCCGCACAATCCTTCACAAAAAAACTGTGTAAATCGTCATGTCCCGAAATAAAGCCAGATTTCAGATTCTTCATGCACTTGGTATTCGTCAAATGAGGTACAGAATGAAAAACATTTGAGAAAACATTAGCAAATGCATCCACTATTTCCTGAGGGTTTGCAACATTATCATCGTTAATCATCATAGAACCAGAGATCCTAGACATGTTCCTCTTATTCGCCATAAAATTCCAAAAGAATTTCGGATCTCTCATGATATTAGTCTCCACACTCGTTTGATAAGTATTATACGCACTCACTACTTCACGTTCTAACTTGGAACGTAGTCTATAAAATTCAGAACGAGAAACTGAGATCTTGTTTCCTTAAATTTACGGAAGTAATACTCCTTCAGTTTTATTAATTTCTTTAAGTCAATATTGAACCAGGGTGGAAACACATGCTTGGAAGACCTTACTTTACTAACTGATCGATCAATTATGGAATACAGTTTGTCGTAAAAAGAGGATACTGCTATATTTGCATCACTAAATGAAGATAAAAATTCCAGTCAACATCTAATATATTATTGTAGAGAGTATTATAATCAGCCCTCCGAAAATTATATCTCAAGTTGTTATTAGATGGAAAACTATAATTGTGTATATTACCACCAAATTCAAGGAGAATGTTAACTGCAGGGTGATGTGCTCTTTACAGGGAAAAGCTTCCATCTTCAGTAATAACTAGATGGGGAACATTGTTGGAAGCTACTAGTTTTTATGCAGAGAATTTCGATAATTTACAAAATGTCGTTACATGTTCAAATAACGATGCTCGAAGTATTTCTGAGTGCAAGGAACTAATACAAGTTTCAGATTTAAAAAAACCAGTTGTACTTTCTACAGTAACACTTTGGAAATTTGTCAAAACTAATCACTTATTTTGGAAATCAAAATCTCAAATTAAATGATGGACTAACCACATTAGATGTGGCTATTAATAATTTGAAAAATATTTGAGATGACTTCGGATGTGGCCTTCGGCAGAAGTTAGACGCCGTTTTTAATAGAAATTCAGATTTAATAACATTGCGGCAATTGTGTATGGGGACAATGCCTCAAAATCTAACTGCTAAATACGCTGAAATAAAGGAATATTTCCAGTATGCACCTATAACCAGTTGCGATGTGGAAAGAATGTTTTTTATCTATGAGTAGGTACGTATTTCATTCAAAGAGAACAAATTTTACAGAAGAGAACCTTGAGAAAGTATTGCTAGTTAATATTAATCGGTGGCGGCTCTTTAATGAGAGCAAGTGAGCAATTGCACCCCCTGGAATTATGAAACAAAACAAACCAAGCGGCGACTAACTGTGAAAGTATTTATTTATTATGTATTCATACTTTCATAGTTATTGAAGAGAAACGTGGCACGCTACCAACGTACATACACCAATCGTCGTCACAGATATACTGATCAAAGCCCAACTGTTGCTCTATTAAGGCATTCACATTACATTGATGGTGGGGGGAACTTTATTTTGTCGTACTTTAATGTCGTATAATACATAGCGTTGGAGCAACTGAACCAGACTGCTCTCGGGCGTTGTTACAATAATTCCGTGTCTTTTTTAGAGAACAACACGTTTTCGCGTTAACGTATAATGAAAAAATCGCAGTAAAAAATCTTAAACGGCCGATGCCTCAATTATGTTTAGAAAATAAACAATCTGTTAAAGGTAAAGACGTTATAAGAAAATTCAAAATGAATATTTATCAGAAAAATGACTGGATTTGTGGGTGTGAAATTAAAAATACTTTGTTTTGTTTTCCGTGTCTTTTGTTTGGTGGTGAACCGTCTTGGTCAAAGAACGAAATAAGAGACTTAATTCATCTTAGTGCTAAAATTATTAAACATGAAAATTCCGAAGGGCATTTGAAAAATATATTTAGTCTAAGAATGTTAGGAAAAAATAACGTTCAGAATGTTTTAGATTCATCATATAGAAAAGCAATTCAACAACACAATGAAAAGGTAACAAAAAATAGGCATGTGTTAAATTTAATAATAAATTGCATTAAATTTTGTGGCGCGTTTGAACTGGCACTTAAGGGTCATGATGAACAGCAAACGTCGAATAACAAGGGCATTTTTCGAGAATTGATAAATTTTACGGCAGAATTGGATAAATCGCTCAGAGATCACATCGAAGCAGCACCGGTTTTTAAGGGATTATCAAAAACGATACAGAATGAGCTGCTTGATGCAATGTTGAACGTATATCACGAACAAGTTGCCAGTGAAATTAAAGCTACCGACTTGATATCTGTGATAGCTGATGAAACCACAGATGTCTCCAATCAGTTTCAGTTGGTGGTGTTTTAAGATATATTGTGAACGCAAGACCGGTCGAAAGATTTTGGAAATTTCTTCTGCCTAGTGGACATGATGCTAATTCTTTATCTGCCTCCATCCTTAACGAAATTAGTTTGCTTGTTGATGACCCAGAAAAACTGATTGCATAGAGCTATGATGGGGCAGCAGTCAGGAGTGGTGCTATTAACGGCGTGCAAAGACATGTCCAAGACCAGTATCCAAGGGCTAATTTTGTACATTGTTATGCACATCAGACAAATCTAATTATGTCACATGCTACATCGAGCAGTAGTAATTGCAGAATTTTTTTGCCAATCTGACGGGATTATGTATATTTTTCTCCACTTCACCACAACGAGCTGCGAGAAGAAATAATTGAAGCTCTAAAACAAATCGAGGGAGAAGCTAGTTTACAAACTACCATTCATCAAGCTAGGGCCAATTTGCGAATTTTAGAGGAGGAAAATTTTATCTATTGGTTAACTTTCTTTCATAAAATTATGCCACATGTGGACATACTGTTTAATCAATTACAAAATGTCAATACAGATGCATTAAAAATCAAGAATAATTTAGATAATTTTGAACGCGCTATTGGAAAAATTCGACCCGAAATCGCTGACACAGATAATCAGTTGGTTAAACAAAATGACCCAGAACTGACTCCTCGACCATCAAAGCGGCGAAGAGTAACTGATGGTAGCCAAAGAAGGAGGGAAACTATTGAAATGTGCGATATTATTTTGCTAGAAATAAAAACTAGATTTCGGTATACAGGGCACTTAATATTAGCAAACTTAATTTCTTTTAAACAATTCTCCTCTTTTAAAAAAAAATTCCGGAAGATTGCCTTAAAGAAGCAGTAAAATCTTATCCATGCCTCAATAAAAGCAGACTACGAACTGAATTAAGCGTTCTATATTCTAGAGAAGAATTTAGGCAAAATATAGAAGTCGGTGTTGTAGGTCTGCTAGGTCTTCTGCTGGATGGATTAAGCGACACCTTTAATGAAGTAGTTACGCTTTTAAAAATTGTCATTACAATCCCAATGACAACGTCCGAAGCGGGACGCCAGTTTTCACGGCTGAAGAGAATAAAAACTTTCCTGAGAAATACAATGAAAGAAGAGAGATTAAATGCCCTTACTATGTTATCTTGTGAAAAAGAATGTATTAATGATTTCCCAAACTTTAATGAAAAAGTGATAGAACTGTTCTGCTAGTCAAAGACACGTAAAATGCACTTCGTTTGTCGTCAGATGTAATTAAACTGTGTAGTGTAATATTTACTATTCCCTCAAAACAAACTCTACAATGAACAGTACCTGTCTGGAACAGTACGTCGGTGAAATTTATAAGGATTTGGTAAGCGTTTTTGTATTACACTTTTTAATTTTGAAATTATGCACTCCCTATGTGAACCACCCCGAGCCGCGACTGATATTAATACTCCTTTACTCAACTTTATCTCGAAAATAAACAAATTAAAATGTATTTCGTATTTTATAAATCACCAACCGTTTGTTTTCCAGTTATATAAATAAAATTAAAAACTCTTTAAAAATACAAATTTTCAATAGTACGCCCGTGGGCGATGACTCATCGGCCTCTCGTGTCCAGTCCCTAATAATAAAACTAAGCAATAGGTCAGGCCACTACAAATTCATTTAATTTCCGTCCTGGCTACTCCTGACTGTCGCTCCCTAAATTGCGCTTTTTATAAGAAGAAATTTTCATGTTTAAAAAATTTAGTTCTAGACTAAAAGTTTCTTATCAAAAGGAAAAATAACAAAATCGGGTCAGATATTATAAACAATTACAATGAACTTGCTACTATTTAATGTTAAAAAATCAAGGAAACAATTTACTTCGCTCATAACTCCATAAAAAATTTTCTAGTTCACCTCGTAAATTCATAGGTTAAATCTCTTTTCGCAACATATTCTTTATTAAATATAAAAAGAATAATGGTCGTAGTTCATTGGACCGCAACTTGTGGTTCTCAGGACAATATCAACGATGTTCCATGCTAAATTAAACGTGGCTTCTATTATTCTCGCTTTTTTGTTGGAGAAATTGTTGGCAAAACTGATGAAAAAATAGCGTATATTAAGAACTTAATTACTAAACGAAATATATTCGCTTTTTTGTCACAAAGAGTAACATTGTACTCACACTTCTTTCTTACAAACGATCTCAAGCAACCTGTAAATACGTCCTATTAAATTTCAATTCGTAAAAGAACGACACATCCTGACGAATTAAAGTGTGAAATTCACGGAATTAGGTATGTATTCACTAATCACACGCGTTAAGGTCACCTTCTTCCGTCCTAATTGCCCATATAAAAACGAAGTAAGCATATAAAAATGTCTTTAGTTAACGATTGCTTTTTGTACGGTTCACATCATTTGATCGCAAGAAAATGTTGCTGAAAATCGCTGTTCTCTGTTTACTAGTATTGGTTAATGTGAATTCCGTACCTATAATTATTAAATCTGGTGTAGCGAAAGATCATGCACAACACCAAGATGGCGGCGTCTACGATTTATCTTCAAATAAGGGAATTTCGTCTTATGAAACTGATCAAGGGTATAACAAAGATAACGAGGGAAAACATGTCAGTGCGAAAGATTCGGGACATTATGTGCAAGAATTAGCCGATAACAAACATCACCTTAAACAGGACGAATACAGCAACGAAAATTTCCAAAAACAAGGTGGCGCAACTGTTGAAAATGTAGGGAAACAGGCGGGACATAAAAAAGGACATCACAAATCAGGATTTAAAAATTCCTACCACAAAGAAGAAAGCGGTAACAATTCCAGTTATTACGACGACAGCGATGATCAAGGTGGAGAATATTTTTTGAACAACAGGCAGGGTGCTTATTCCGATGACAGCCAAAGCAGGAATCACGGGTCTCGTTTGGATGGAAGCAAGTATGTAAAAGATGATTCCAGACGAGGTGCTTACAATAATGAAGGATTGTACCATAAAGATTTTGGCGCAAACCAAAACTACGATCAACAAAAATACAACGACAATCGAGCTCAACAAGGACAATCCAATGGAGCAAACAGATTTGGAGAATCAGGTAGATACATCGAAGAAAATTATCATGCACCTCATCATTATGTCCACGATGATTATTATTACCCTGAAGACGACCATTATTATGCTGACTACAGTTCACCAAAAAGAACTATAACCGTCTACGAGGATCCTAGAGTATATGAATCTGGTTACGAAGATTATCCAGAGTATAACAGCAGGTACGATGACCCAGTTCATATTTTGATCAAAAAACCCATATCTTCTGAACACAATTACTACCATGACGATGACGTCTACAGACATGGATATTATTAGATTATTAATATTAAAGACTTAATTGTGGAAATTGTGCATTTTTCACTGCCATAAAAATTGGTCAGTCAGAACATTTAATTTAATTTACTGATGCTATAAAATAAGAATTCTTTAATTTATTTAATGATGTAATGTAATTTTTACCACAATGTAATTTTAATATTATGTGATTTTAATCAAGTCTGTTACTTATTTACCCTTGCCAAACTGCACTGTATTTTTGTATTATTAGTGTTGTTCTTTCCATTTTGTTTTTTCAACAAAATAATAAAGAGCATTTCAAAGAATTTTCCTAAGACTTTTTTATTCTTATCGCATTCTACATCTAACAAAAAATCTAAAAAAATATACGTTTACAATTTATATAATTATAAAAGAATTAGAAGTTTTCAAGTAAAAATAAGTTATATCGAATAAGTAAAAATAAAATGGAATAGTATGCAATAAATACCTTTCAAAATAGTATATGTATTAAAACACAAGTTTCATTAGGCACCATTTTTTCGCACGAGTTCATATGTAGAAAACGAGAATCTTCTAAAGAACGAGTGCTACAAAAGACCTTATGAGTTTTTATACTATTTTCTTTCTATTTTGCGTTTGTTACATTAACAAATTGAAAGTATTTAATTTGGAAGTTCAGAGTTTTATTTTTATATAAAGTATGCAGTTGATACGTTGATATTGGACATTTTGAAATTTAAGTATTAGGTACTATCCGCAAATACCTATTATTTATTAATTTTCGTTAACATTACTTGATATTTTATTTAAAAATATAAACATGAGTGATATAGAAACTAATATATCTTGGACTCACCCCAGTTACGTACTTAAATTCTACAGCAATTAGATATTTAATTCTGTGTTCGAACAATACCTACAGTGAAAAATGAAAAAAAGAGTTTTAGGTTTAGGTCATAAATAGTCATAATGAGTTCACTACGAACGCGAAATAAAAAAATATTTTTATTAATGCGTTTACGTTATCAGGTTCAAAGTAGATACTATTTGTAGTTTCTTAAAATTAACCCTTTACATTCACAATGCTAGTATAACTCAAGATAGTAAACGTATAACCGGATTGGTCAATCCCTATCTTATAACGTATTTTGATTCACGTGATTGCGTTACGCAAATATGTGGCGTCCTATGCTATTACATTCTGATTTGCCATTTTTTTATGACTGGAAATTTTCTCTTGTTATGCCATTATTTACTTATGTTTAACCTTCCATTGTTCATTATATTATTTATTTACAAATGATAGTTATAAATAAGAAGCAAAAATTAGTGATAAATAGCGATATTTGACAAAACAGTTTCGGATTGTTATAATCAATTTTAATAGGTGAGTGGAAGTCTTAAATCATGATTGGTCAAAACAATCAAAAACTGTTTGAAACTATCTGCTCGACTAAAGTTTATATATGTAATTGTATATTGTATAATATAAATTGCTATTTGTTTAAACTTTTAAGCTATGTAAAATCATTGATTTGGTATAAAATATTCACTTAGTAATTCACGTAATTCAGAATATAATAAGCTCGTGATGACGTATTTGGGAGTGCAAGTACAATAATGCGAGTGCTTCGTGTATTCTCGTGTACTAACTGTAACGTTTTCTTAGTAAACACCGAAAACACACGACACACTCGCATCATTGTACTTGCACTCCCAAATACGTCATCACGAGCCGCGCCTACGTAAATCTCATTGGTAGCTTGTTTCAAAAATGAACTGAGTATATTTTTGTATTGAATTTATCTGCCCTTCAACAGCGTCTAAGTCTAATCCATTCTTTCTCTATAGTCATCAAGACCATATCCTTGCCTTTGAGAAAACAGTGAAATACAATATTTTCATTATTTAATTTAGTTACGATGAAGTTGTTTTTACACATAGCAACTGCCTGGCATTTTCGCTAGTTATCACTCATTTTTAATTCTCACTTATAAGTTATAAGTTATAAGTGAGAATTAGTTATAAGTTATAACTAACACTTATAATAAATAATATAAAGAACAATGGAAAAGCAAATATAATAAATAACTGCATAACAAGAGGAAACTTCAAATAAATGGTCATCAAAAAATAAATCACAATGTAATAGCATAGGACGCGACATTATACACGTTACATAGATATAGCAAGCGCCAATTAAGTTGGCGCGAGGAGGAGGTGCGCTGAAGCCTTTTTTAAAACGTCCACCCACACTACTCAAGTAATTGTCAGAATACATTTGTCATTGACGTTTGACGGAACATATAAAATTGATACACGCTCAGAGGTTAGAATTATCTGACGTTTGATGTAAAACCAAATAACGAGTGATCATTAAAATTTTCGCTCAAGTAAGGCATGTACACAAAACGTATGTCCTAACTTAAGTTATTAGAGGAGATCTGTCATTATAATTTCAAACGTCATGATTGTTAAAAAATAATTTGAAATGCTGACTTTTATATTAAATATATTTATAATTTTTATACAAAGTAATAGAATATTATAAAAAATGCGTAAAATGTTGACCATTCTCCACCAAGCATAATCGCACTCTATTTCGTAGAGCCTTGAAAACATTGATCAGTATTTGCGGTGAGTTATTGATGTGTTCACATTTTTCTATTATTTTATGTCTTAACTCTTATATATTATTAATTGGTGTTTCATAAATAATATTCTTTATATATGGCCACACAAAAAAATCCATGACTGTTAAATCACAGGATCGTGGTGGATATGGAATCGTTGTATTTCTACTTATTATCCTATCGCCTTAAAATTGTTGCAAAAACTGAATATTTTCAAGTGTAACGTGAGATGTAGCCCCATCCTGTTGAAAAAGATCCGACCTGGAGTTCATCATTAATCAATTGATTAGTAAAAACACTGAGAATTTCGTTACGATATTTCTCCGATGTTATCGTGCCCTCAAAGAATATTGGTCCTATTAATCGGTGACGATTCATACCTACCCATACGCCTATTTTTTCTGGATGTAGAGGAACTTCTCTGTAGAAATGAGGATTTTCACTGGACCACATACGCATATTTTGCGAATTAACATAACCTTTCAAATAAAACCAAGCTTCATCGGTGAAAAAAGTATAATTTAAAATATTGTCTGTCATTGTTTGAATAAACCATTGGCTAAATTGTGTTCTTTTTTCATAATCCGTAGGTAATAGATTTTGTACAGAAGTTAATTTATATGGATACATGTGCAAGTCCTTTTTTAAAACTTTTTGACATGTTCCATACGAAAGCCCTACTTGTTGCGAAACTCTGCGCATAGATGTTTGAGGAGATTCGTTAATAATTTGTCTGACATTTTCAATTACGCCGCGACTTCTCTTGAGAGGAGGACTGCTTCCTTTTTTCCTTAAAATACTGCCTGTTTGGCGAAAAAGATTTACACAATGCATTAGTGTATCACGGAAAGTTTTATAGCTAGGAACAGTATTTGGATATCTCTCTTCAAACTCCGCAAGGCAATTTTCTATTGAATGCTGCCAAATACCATCAATTTTTTGAGATGTCAGGAAGTAACATTCTACCATAAACGCTTTATGCATATCATTAAAGGCCATTACTTTTTCTTTTGATGAAACTTTAAAATATATATTTGACACTGACAGATATTTGAAATAACATCTTAATGACTAAAGCTACGACATAATTTTTATATACACGCCCAGCTACGAGTGAAAATTTTAATGATCGCTCGTTACAAATCTCCGCACTACTTCTAATCCTGCTCGAATTTATCCCTCCTCGCGCCAACTTAATTGCCGTTTGCTATACGTGACTAAAAATAAATTACCAATATTGAGCAATCCTGTTATACTTGAGTGCGACTGGCATGAACATATACTCTGAGAATCTGGAATGCTAGGCCATTATTTTTGACAAGTAACAATGCAATTTGAATACCATTTAGATTTGGCTTTACTTAAAATACAATTAGATTTGATAAAAATGAGTTGATTATATAGAAAATAATATAGTTTTTTATCTATTAAGGGCATAATTAGAAGATTATGTAACGAGGGAATGTTTAAAGGCCGACGAAGGAGGGCTTTAAATTTTTAATTTTTAACCAATATTTCGCTACTTAATTGGTGGTCTTCAATCCTAATCATTTAGAATTGCTATTATAGAAACATATTCAATGTGATTCTTAAAGCTCACAGCAAAGAAAAAATCACACCAAGATCTTTGAACACGTAAACCTTAGAAATAACTTGTCCATTAATATTATATAATGAGGAAATAGGTTAAAATATGTTGACGATATGTCAGTTTAAAAATAAATAAGTTAAATTTGAAGAACACGGACCTGGCGCACCAAACCAACCCCACACATTAACTGAGAAACGGTTAAAATTACACTACCTATTGAGTATACTTTTCTTCAAAACGTGTATTTCTGGGCCTATAGACTTTTACTCTACCATCTTTATTTGATTTGAAGGTTTTTTCATCTGAAAATACTACCGTATTCCAGAAATTTTCTCTTTCAATAAATTCTAAAGCACATCCTAGCTTCTGTTCTTTATAGAATTCGGAAACGAATGGTTTCTTGGCTGAATAATAGCTATCCAATTCAGAAGAACGAATTCGTTGACGTACAGCGATTTGTGTCTTTTTCTCGAAAAGTTCACTAATTCCTCATCTTCTTGTTCATTTATAGTTTTAGGCCGATGCGAATCCACCTTTCGTTTGACAGTCCGCTCGTTTTCCAATTTTTTTTTATTCTCCAGATACTACATTTTCCAAATTCAAAATCTCCCACTAAATTCATAATTGTCCTACCATTTTCCAGGTGAAAGACAATTCTGGCTTTATTTACTTCACTTAAATGAAGCATTGTCCAACTTGTTATAAATTTAATGACACATTTAAATATTTTTGATAGGTATTGTCAAGTAGACTATTGACAAATAGAAGCGAATTTAAAGTAGGAAAAATTTCACTTCTCTTTTTCTTATTTCAGCTGTATGATTCATAAAGTATAAGTTTTCAGTTCACGGCTAAATTCAAAGCATGTGATTCAAATCAGTACTGCAGAGTCAAATTAAGCCAATCGCGGAAATAACTGTTTGTCGTCAAAATTTTAGTATGTTCCTTGCAATATAACCAAAGAAAGCATATACATAACCTAAATATCAAAATAATAATAATGAGTAAAGTAGGAACATGAATAGTTCAAAAGTATTGTTTCTTCTCTAGTTTTGTATAAATATATTCTATCCAAGAAAACTATGCGGAAATTATTACTTTAATATTCGAATAAATTATTTTAAATGCTATTTATAATTATAAACTCACGAGAATATTCCATCAAAAATTTATTTAAAAAGAAATATTTCAAGTCAGATATCAATAGTGAAATGCATAGATATTGAAAAAGATCCTTAGTGTTAAAAACTGTTTGCATTATTAAGAATGACCTACCTACCGAAATAATTTTCTTCCACTATATCTGGGCTAAGAAGATTAGGAATGTATGAATTTGATGCAGTGGCGGCTCTTTAATGAGAGCAAGTGAGCAATTGCACCCCCTGGAATTATGAAACAAAACAACCCAAGCGGCGACTAACTGTGAAAAACTTAATATTCAAATTAGAAGAATGCTTAACCTAAAATTCGGAATTCCGGGAACAAAGTCAATAAACAACAATATTGAAATAATTTGACAGCAAGCCGTATATCATAAGACTATCTCCTGGACAACTTATCCTTTTTATTGAATATAATATTTCAAAGACGACGTCTTAAGTTAAAATGACAAACGTGTGGAGTATTACAGCGCGTATTCATGTGCGTTAGAAAGAGATAAAGTGCAATTTGCGGTTCACACTTGGACAATACGAACTGAAAACATACTTTATGAACTGTAGTTCCATACTGCAAAATATTCTATAATTTATTACGCTTAATTTCAATTTTGTAAATTAATTATTCTTAGAATCCAAGATTGACTAATTTTGATTAATCAGTATGGTATTTTAATGAAATTTCAAGCGATGTTACAATTACTTCATAGAATTACTTGCAAACGGAAATATCATTTGTCATAAATTGGCATTTACGTATACGACGCTGAATTTTTCTGAACACCCGATAAGTTAATTTCAAGAAAGAATATATTTAAAGTACACCGGCCTTAATTTTAACAATATACAAGTGTATTGAGCATATAGATATTCGCCTTATTTTTATATGTTTTTTTAGATATCGAGAAGATAAAATGACCATAAAATTAACGTACGGAAATTTCGAAATATTCACTTTAAGACATACAATACAATGCGCGCATTATTCCGCTTCAAGCGTAATTTAAGACTTAACCGAAAACTATTGTAATCCTTCCTCGAGATCCAAAGTTGATTAACCCAACAGAATTCGTAGTCCATCGAAACGCGACAGAATCAATCCCATTGTTTTATATACTACTACTCATCGCTTGTCGTTCGATCACACTTTTTGCTCTTCGTCTTTTTGTCAAAGTCTCGATGAATACGACGCATACACATCCCTCCTCATCAAACTGTGAAATTATTATTAGAACAGGATGTTAGATTTTATATTGAAAAGGTCGCAATAACACTCTAATACGTCCGCCTTCATATATAAAGAACTTGCGAATAAATGACAATTCAGTAAACTGGTAGAGATGTTACACTACGAGTTGTTGACGTTTATAATTCTCTTTGCTGTTGTCGCACAATCTCAATCTGTATTTATACGATCTGGTATTTTAAAAGATCACGCAAGAGATTTGCAAGGGGGTGTATTCGATTATGGGGCGAATAGGGGGATTTCTAGTCACATAACAGACGACGGGTACCATAACGACAACGAAAGAAAACAAATTGGCAATCAAGACGCCGGCAGATACTCCCAAGCGTTAGCGGATGATAAACGCATCCTTCAAGAACACGATTTCGCTAATAATAATTTTTATAATCGAGGGGCGGGTGGTTTGGCAAACTTCGATCGTCAATCTGGACACAAAGTCGGGCATCACAACACGGGATTCACAAATTCGTACCACAAAGACGAGACCGGAAGTAAATCGAATTATTACGATTTAAGTAACGATCACGGAGACAGACTTTCAAAGAACTCTCAACAAGGACTTTACGGAGATTTTGCTTCGAACAGGAATAGGGATGCTAACTACGGCGGAGGAAGCTACCTTCAAGATAATTCTAGATCTGGAATTTATGATAATCAAGGCTTGTTAGATAAAAATTTTGGAACTAGAAGAAATTACAATCAAGAACAGTACAACGATGGTCGATCGATTAGAGGACAATCAAACGCTGGTGATAGAATTGGTGAAACTGGAAGGTACATTGTAGAAGATTATAGAGAACCCTATTATAGAAATTTTGGATATAGTTATCCTGGTTCTTATCATACCACACGCAGAAGTTACATTCCGGTTCACGAAAACGCATACGAAGGTGGTATATACACTAGTTATCCAATTCACGGTGGTGATTTTGTACCTGGACATTATCAGAAAGAGTTTTATTTTTGATGAAATGTAATTTGTAGTGCCAATGGAATAGTTAAATAAAGTATTTATGTTTATAGGATTTATATCAACGCTAATAACCTATCTTATATATCAAAATTTCCCAAAAAAGGTCAATTTCTAAATAGAATCAAAAAATGATATTGTAATTCAATTAAAACGATTTCAATTTCTTTAATTTTTGTACATTTCAAAGAAAGCGTTTTTTATACATAACTATAAATTTATTCTCCTTTTGCAATAATAAAATGATGGCACGTTGCAGCCTAGTGTTTCTCTAAAAGAAATTGTATTTGAACGACTTTGTTTAAAATATTGTGAAAATATAAAATACTTGGACGTTTAAATATGTCTATATTTGAATTGACACATTTTGATTTGAAATTTTATATTTACTCAATATAACAAACAAAATTAGAATTTTACTTAATTTTTAGTTCTGTTTACTGAATATAGGGTAATTATACTTTTTGATCAGAGTCCTCTGTCTATTTACAGACGAACATCTACTAGACCTTAAAATAAACTTTAAATACGTTTATATCTTAATTTATACATTTTGAGTTGAAGTTTTATATTTATTCAATATAGGAAACACATATATTATTTTACCGAACTTATTTTCTTCGCCATTTATTGAATATACCGTAATTTAAAATTAATTTCTGATCAGAGTCCTCTATTCATTGATACACGAACAGCTACTAGGAAGTTGAAATATAGTTCCCTATTAAACTATTGTAAGTACTCGTTTTTAATTTTCAAACGGTTATTTTATTAAATTAGATTTATTTCGACGTCAATTGAAAACAACAATATTTAATTTGCATTAATTTCCTCAAAAGCCAAACACAACATAAAAATGAAAGATGGCGGTAGTGTTTGGCAATTTTTTTATTCAATGTTCCTTTAATTGTATCGTTTCCCGCAGAAACATTCGAAGTCAAGTGGGCCTGCACAAAAAATCGTATATCTTTACTTAAGTATCTGATTTGTAATAATTATTAAATGTCAACTGTTGTCTGTCAAAAATTGTACTAATTTGATAACCTATAAAATTGTATTAAGTAAATGTATCAATCTATCTCAGACATGACTTCATATATTCAAGGACTACTTTGAATACTTTGAATGTTTCTGAACACCCGTTTGTTATAATTAAAGAAACTTTCAATGAAAAAATTACCAAATACTGGCGCCATCTTTCATTTTTATGTTGTGTTCGGCTTTTGAGCAAATCAATGCAAATTTGATATTGTACAGGTTTTGCTATATATTTTTTTTTATTTGGCGTCTAAATAAATCTAGTTTAATAAAATAACCGTTTGAAAATTAAGAACGGGCACTTACAATAGTTTGATAGAGAACTTTATTTCACAGTCGTAATAACTGTTAATTTCTCAATAATCAGAGGACTCTGATCATAAAGTAATAAAAAAAAATAAGTTCAGTAAAACAATAAATGTGTTTCTTATATTTACTCAATACAACAAACAAAATTACAATTTTACTCAACTTATTTCATAATTTTTAGTCCTCTGTTTATTTATAGTCAAACATCGACCAGATAAATTATTTAAACTTAAAATAAACTTTAAATTCGTCTATATCTTAATTGATACATTTTGAGTATAAGTTTTATATTTATTCAATATAAGAAACACAATTATTCTTTTACTGAACTAATTTTCTTCGCTATTTATAGAATATACCTAATATATGATCGGAGTCATCTGTTAATTGACAAACCAACAGCTACTAGGACGTTGAAATAAAGTTCCCTTTCAAACTATTGCAAGTACTCGTTCTTAATTTTCAAACGGTTATTTTATTAAATTAGATTTATTTAGACCTCAATTCAAAACAAAATAATGACCAAAGCCTTTACAATATTCAATTTGTATTAATTTGCTCAAAAGCCAAACACAACATAAAAATGAAAGATGTCGGTAGTGTTCGGCAATTTTTTATTGAAAATGACTAATTATGATAGTAATAACTAGTAATAAGTAAACCTAATAACATTTATATACAAAATATCAAAAATAAATTTCTTTAACTGATAAAAAACAATTCTAAGCGAATTTTAAAAAGCATTATTACATATTGCCGTTATTATTATATTTTATAAATCGATTTAATATAATTATTAGAAGAAATTTAATTTTTAGTGTCAACTTATTTTTCTTTCTTATAATTAGGTAACCATCTTTTTTTGCAGCATCTATTACAGGACCCTTAGCAATTTAAAAAACTATAACCTATTGTATGAAATACACAAACACACTTCCAAATACTAAAATAAAACCTCAGTTATGCTAAATATGAGTCCGGTATTCAGTATAACGGATAGAATTAAAAATTCATAAACAATAAGTTTTTAATTAATTAAGTCTTGTGAATTTATTAAAATATCTAAAAGACAAATTGAAACATCTTCAATCCGTGGAAATGGTTACAACCCAAATTACATTTGGTCGGAAAATTAATATAAAAAGGTAAAAATGCAACGAAAACGCTGGAAATACTTAAAATTACATGCGGGGATAATTGTTTATCATCAACGCAAGTTCTTAAGAACCTGTAATATACGCACTAATTAAAGAAATTTTCAATGCAAAAATTGGCAAACACAATCTCCAGCTTTCATTTTTATGTTGCATTTTGCTTTTGAGCAAATTAATGCAAATTGAATTTTGTAAGGGTTTTTGGTAATTAATTTTTGCTTAATTTACGTCTGAATAAATTTACATCAAGAAAATAATTACTTAGAAATTGAGAACGAGTGCTTACAATAGTTTAATAGGGAACTTTATTTTAATCGGTTAGTAGTTGTTTGTCTATAAATAAGTAGCGGACTCTGATCAAAAAATAATTCAAAAAATAGAATTAAAAATTATGAAATAAGTGCAAAAGAATTCTAATTATGTTTACTACATTGAATAAATATATAATTTCATCTCAAAAACGTATCAACTAAAATATAGACGTATTTAAAGTTCATTTTAACGTGCTAATAGTCTTCGTTTGCAAATAAATAGATAAAAAGACTGACCCGAAAATAATATGTAATTATGTATGTACTCATATTCAGTAAATAGAACTAAAAATGATGAAATAAGTTGAGTAAAATAATAATTATGTTTGTTATATTTAATAAATATGACTTCAACTCATAACATATCAATTAAAATATTTAAACCTTGGAGTATTATATATTTTCACAATCGCTTAAGTAAAACCAAAAACTAAAAAAAAACCTTCAAAGAATAAAATATATTTAATTCATTCTT
Source organism: Melolontha melolontha (assembly GCA_935421215.2). NCBI lineage: Eukaryota > Metazoa > Arthropoda > Insecta > Coleoptera > Scarabaeidae > Melolontha > Melolontha melolontha. The sequence continues at coordinate 145,232,603 of OW285238.1, read as the reverse complement.
TTTAAAATTAGAATATGATTTCTTATTCTATTTGGACATTAACCTTTTTAGGATATTTTATTCTATAAGATTGGTTATTACTAATAACCTATCTTATAGAATAAAATATCCTATATTGGATTTATATAAATGCTAATAACTTATTAGCATTTATATAAATCCTATAAACATAAATTCTTACCTACTTTATTTAACTATTCTATTGGCATTAATAAAAAATCAAATTCTTTCTGAAAATGTTCAGGTACAAAACCATCGGGAATTGGATAACTAGTGTGTACCTACACCACCTTTCTATGCGTTTTTGTGAACCGAAATGTAATTACTGGGTGTCGTAGGCTAATAACCAGGATAGCTATATTCAAAATTTTTATCTACTGTTCCTTTAATGACCAATCGATCGACTATCATTGATTGGAATTTCGTCTAGTTCCAAAATTTTTATCTAACAAGTCTTGGTTGTCATAAATTCCAAATCTAGAATTATCTTGAAGGTAACTCCCTCTGTCGTGGTTAGAATCCCAATTTCTGTTCGAAGCAATATGTATGTAAAGCCCTTGTTGGGAGTTCTTTAAAAATCTATCTCCGTTTTTGTTACTTAAATCATAATAGTTCAATTTGCTTCCGGTCTCGTCTTTGTGATACGAATTCGTAAATCCCGTGTTATGATGGCTGACAAATTGATAATCGACGTTTAGCAAGACAAATCGATAATCGACGTTTAGCAAACCATCGGCCACTAGATTATAAATATTATTATTAGCGAAATCGTGTTCTTGAAGGTTGCGTTTATATTCGCTAACGCTTGGCAGTATCCGCCTGTGTCTTGATCGCCAATTTCATTATCGTTATGATATTTGTCGTCTGCTGTGACTTGAAATCCTCCTACTCGTCCCATAATCGAACACATCCCTACTAAGTTGACACAGTGGGTTTTTCCGGGCGAATCGGCAACGAAAAAAGGCCAAGGTGAGTTTTTTAGGATGCACCCGGCATAATCCACATCAATTACCTTCAAAAGGGAAAATAATCAATTGAGAATATTACGGTGACTTGAAGAAAAAACGACTATATTTAATAAAAAAAAATGCACGGGTGCACACGTGCGTGGTCGCCATGGCAAAATTTCATGAATTGGGCTACGCATTGTTGCCTGAATCACCATATTCTTCGGACTTGGTCCCCAGTAGTTTCTAAAATAGCTCGGCGGAAAGAGATTTGGCCCAATGATGAAATCATCGCTCAAACAAACGCATATTTTGAGAACCTCAATAAATCATATTATTTGGAAGGGATGAAAAAATTGGAGAAACGTTGGACAAAATGTATTGCGCTCAACGGAGACTATGTTGAATAATAAAACGTTTTTAGTCCGGAAAAACTTTCATTCACAAAGTTACATACTGGTTCATGTCGTAATAAATAACAGGCAAAAACTACAAGATCTTAAAAAAAGGTATAAAACCCTTTACCACAATCCTAAATACGTATATTGACAATTAAGTTGGCATCCTCAGTAGGTAAAAATAACAGTGTTTCTTGAACATGGGGCACATGCAAAGCTAACACAAAAATTGCGAAACACTTTACAAGACGTCAACGAATACACTGACTTTTAAGAAATTCCTTCAAGTTTCTTAAAAGTTGTCTTAAAATTTTTTAAAAATTTTGCATAATTTAATTTATTCAAATGCAGAACTTCATAAAACTTCATTTCGTTTCCAAAAATTTATTACACAAAACTATACATCAATATACACAGTTTATAAACAATTAAAATTAAAACAATAAATTATTACCAGTTTGTGTTTTATATTACTTTACAATGAACACACACAGTAAGACACGTGCTCGAATTTGTATGTATTTTCGTGGAAATAATAACACAATAATATTTTTGATATAAAAGAAAGGCATTTTCGCTTATTTGTTTAAAAGAAACAAATAAAAAATAAACGACTGTATTTCGATTCTTTTTCATAATATACTTAGTAACTAAAACAAGTAAATATCTTAATAAACACATTACGATATACAATAATAAAATAAAAATATGTAATACGGGAATCACAAATTGTAAAAGTTACATTGATAGATGTAAATAAATAAGTTAGGAATTTAGCTACCGATGATGCGTCTTCATCTTCTGCCAATTATTGAACTTCTGATAGGCAGCATTTAACAGTTGATTGAGGTGTTTCGTTAGATGTTGTGATAGAGGGGACAATTCCCGTAATAATTTATCCTGAAAATACAAAATATTGTAAATAGTATATTGTCAAAGCATTGTTAACCAGCCACGAGTTTTGTCACGTTTTCTTATATACTCCTGGACAAAATTAACGCATCAGCAAAACCTATCATTATTACTTGTAATTTTTCCAAGTTTGAAATCGTTAAACATTTTATAAATACTGTCCTTGAAATAAAAAGACAACACACTGCTATGAAATTAACTTTGGGTGAAAAATTAAAAATAGAATTAATAACGTATAAATTAATTAAACCTAACTGGATAAGCAAAAACAAATTAAAAAGAAATCAACCGAGGTTGTGTATTTTAAATGCACCTCGTATATCATATCGTACTGTAGTATTAAAATTTTAGATGTATAGATTAATCATAAAGTAAGGGGTTTACTTTAAAGTCTTATATACTTTTAAGAAATCAAGCTAGTAGCAAAAAGTAAATGGAATCTAGTTGCTTTTGGTTTTGTATTTTACTGTATCAGTTGTCATTACGAGGTGCATTCAAGTTCTAAGGCCTCCGATTTTTTTCTCCAGACTGGAAAGAGATAGAAGCATGTGCATTGTTTTAAAATGAGCGTGCGTTCGTTGTCAATATGTCACAGAGATGGCAGCACTGTACGGCAGATTGAATTGTAGCGGCAGCGCCGAGAATGAGAACTGTTTTAGATACTTAAAATGGCTACGTTTTCCTTACTTGAACAGCGTGCAATCATTCGTTTTCTGAATTAGCGTGGTGTGACACCAATTGAAATTCATCGACAGTTGAAGGAGACATGTGGTGATGGAGTAATGGATGTGTCGAAAGTGCGTTCGTGGGTGCGACAGTTTAATGAAGGCAGAACATCGTGTGACAACAAACCGAAACAACCTCGGGCTCGCACAAGCCAGTCTGACGACATGATCGAGAAAGTGGAGAGAATTGTTTTGGGGGATCGCCGAATGACAGTTGAACAGATCGCCTCCAGTGTTAGCATTTCCGTGGGTTCTGTGCACACAATCCTGCATGACGACCTGAAAATGCGAAAAGTGTCCTCCAGGGGTGGGTGCCACGAATGCTGACGGACGACCACAAGGCTGCTCGTGTGGCATGTTGCCAAGCAATGACGCGCAACCAAGGCATGAATGGGACTTTCTTTTCGTCGATTGTTACAATGGATGAGACGTGGATGCCATTTTTCAATCAGAAACAAAGCGCCAGTCAGCTCAATGGAAGCACACAGATTCACCGCCACCAAAAAAATTTCGGGTAACCGTCAGTGCTGAAAAAATGATGGTGTCCATGTTCTGGGACAGTGAGGGCGTAATCCTTACGCATTGTGTTCCAAAGGGCACTACGGTGACAGGTGCATCCTACAAAAATGTTTTGAAGAACAAGTTCCTCCCTGCACTGCAACAAAAACGTCCGGGAAAGGCTGCACGTGTGCTGTTTCACCAAGACAACGCACCCGCACATCGGGCTAACGTTACGCAACAGTTTCTTCGTGAAAACAACTTTGAAGTGATTTCTCATGCTCCCTACTCACCTGACCTGGCTCCTAGTGACTTTTGGCTGTTTCCAACAATGAAAGACACTGTCCGTGGCCGCACATTCACCAGCCGTGCTGCTATTGCTTCAGCGATTTTTCAGTGGTCGAAACAGACTCCTAAAGAAGCCTTCGCCGCGGCCATGGAATCATGGCGTCGACGTTGTGAAAAATGTGTACGTCTGCAGGGAGATTACGTCGAGAAGTAACACCAGTTTCATAGTTTTCGGGTGAGTAGTTAGTTAGAAAAAAAATCGGAGGCCTTAGAACTTGAATGCACCTCGTACAATTGTTGACATGAGTGTCAAAACGAAATCATTCAATTTGAAGTTTTATTTTGTAATTAATATTCAAGTAGACGTAGAGTTCAAACGACTCAAACTGTAATAGCATGGATTTAGAAACAAGAATTGGTTTAGTTCAGTGTTATTATGAATGCGGCAGAAATTTCACCGCTGGATTACGAAGAATTCGCACGAGAATGAGTTTGAAAGCGGGGCCGTCAAATGAAAGCGTACCGCAATTTGATACAAAAATTTGAAAGAACAGGGTCTGTAACTGACCTACCAAAATCAGACCAGGAAGACCAAAATCAGACCAGGAAGACCAAGTATTAGTGATGTCCAAGTTGCAGAGGTTCTTCATGAAAATCAAAATATAGCCAGAAGTAATTTACTAGCAATCAGCAGTACAAATGCGATATCCAAGCGCTTGCAAGTGCCGTATACCACGGTTTGGAAAACTGAAAATGCTGAATTAAAGGAGGCAGATTTGGCTACTAGGTACGATTTCTCTTTGCGAGTAATGGCTCAGATGGAATTTGAACCCGATGGTTATCCCGTATTTTATGAGGCACATTTTACTCTGAATGGTGGAGTCAATACTCAAAATTGTAGAATCTGGTCTGCAGAAAATCGACAAGAAATCGTTCAACAAGGTCTTCATCACAAGAAAGCCACCGTTTGCTGCGGTTTTACAGCTAATTTTATCACTGGTCCGTATTTCTACGAGGAAATGCAGAATGGAGAAGCCGTATCTGTAACTGTAAACGGTGAACGATACTTGCAAATGTTAAGAGATTATGTTATGCACAGCTGCAAAACGAGCACCACGAAATTGAAAACATCATTTTTATGTAGGATGGAGCACCCCCGCACAATTTCCGACCAGTCAAAGAATTGTTAAGCAACGTTTTTCAAGATCGTGTGTTAAGCAGACATTTACATTTACAGACATACTGGTTGTGGGGTTATTTAAAAAGTTTAGTGTTAGTTTCGTTTATTCTAGTGCACTTAAAGCAGAAGAAATGGATCGTTCACGTAACTTAAGAGAAGAAGCAGTGAAGGCGGTAATTCTAGTTAACGAAGGGCGTAGCCGATGATATGTAGCTAACTTGTTAGAAGCTCAACAATTAGGCGAACAGTTAAACGTTTCAATGAACTTAGAAGTTACTGTAGAACACCAGGATAAAGTAGTGAGAAGTCTATAGATGCAAGAGATAAGCGATAACTTATGCAAGCAGCCTCAAGAAACAGGCGTTCTACTTGTTTAGAGCTATGCAAATCCCTAGTAACAGCTGGAAATGTATTAATTTTTGCAACGAGTGGTGATAAAAATACTTAGTGAAGGAGGATTGCACAGTAGAAGACCAGCTATTACACCACTGCTCTCTAGAGAACATAGAGTTACTACACTGCGTTTTGCAAGAGAAGACGTAAATTGGACCATTGACGACTGCAAGCAAATTTTATTTTCAGACGAAACAAAGGTAAGCCTTAATTCACCAGATGGATGTGAATGACACTGGCAAAGGCCAGGAGAGAAATTTGCTGCACGTAATATCTCTCCGGGAATTCTATGGGGAGGAATTTCTTTCGATGGTCGCACAAATTTGGTTCCTATACGGAGGAAATCCATGAACGCACATTTTTACGTGAATAACATACTTACAAGAACATATGTTTCCATTTATCAGGGACAATTTCATATTTATGCAGGATAATGCTGGTCCCACGTTGCTAGAGACGCACTGCACTACCTTAGATTCGTGAATATTCGAACTATGGACTGGCCACCAAGAAGTCCAGATGTGAATTCCATCTAGCATCGATAGGATGACAAAAACGATCAGCTAGGGGCCACATACCTATTCCTACGAATTTTAGAAAACTTGAACATTTCGTTCTCCTTGAATGGGGGAATATTTCTGAAAGGAAACCAATCACAACTTGATCAATAACATACCCAGACGCATGTATGTAGTTATAAGAACTAGAAGAGGATGTACACACTACTGAATTCTTACGATTTTCTTTCGCTATTTCGAAAATATTCTTCGACACCGTTTTCGTTGATTTGGCAACAATGCTGTTTCTTTATGTTATTTATTGATGCTTTTTTCTAATAATACCATTTTAATATGTTAAACATTAATTGAAATAATTTAATTATAATATCACATAGATAGTACAATTTAAGAGTTCGAAAAAATAAAAGTAATAGAGAAATTTTCTGATGCGTTAATTTTGTCAACGTTGCTGGCCGGTTATAAGTTTTTTTCTGTGTGCATTAACTTAGCCAAAATTTAAAATTAAAAAAAATATATTTTTTTCAAATATAAAACGACCTTAACTTTAAAAATGGACGTGCGTCAGTTGATGATGATGAGCGTTCCGGTCTTTCATCGACGGAAAACACGGTACAAAATGTGACAAAAGTGCATGATGCTATCCTACAAGATCGTATAAGAACAATCCATGACATTTGTAATATTGTCGGCTTGTCGTCCAGCGCACTCACCATGCGACCTATTGCTGCGAAATTTGTGCCAAGGCTACTCAGCACTGAACAAAAATGATATCGTGTTCATGTGTGCACAAAGCTGGATGAAACTGACAAAAAGGATGCGAACTTCAGTACCAAAATAATTAATGGCGACGAATCATGGTATGATCCCGAAACAAAGCAGTAGTTATCACAGTGGAAGACACTATCGTTACCACGACCGAAGAACGCACGGCAAGTTCAAAGCAATATCAAGTGGAACAGTTAATGGATGATTTTATTGCGATGTTCTTCGGCGACTAACAGAAAACATTGGACGCAAGCGGCCTGCCAGGTGGCGCAACAATTCGTGGATCCTATACCAAGGCAGTGCACCAACCCACACGTGACTTGTTGTGCATCAGTTTCTAGTTTCAACGAAGACAACAGTACTACCTCTCCCTCCCTACTCCGCAGATCTTGCCCCTTGCGACTTCTTCCTGTTTCCCAAGTTGAAACTGCAGCTCAAGCGGCGCCGTTTTGAGACGATTGAGGAGATCCAGACCGAATCGCAGGCAGTACTGCTTCCAGTCATGAACAAGTCGCTAGGATCGGTGCATTCATGAAGCAGAGTACTTTGAAGGAATAAAGGGGATGGTAGTGAATAAGTTGTAAAAACAATTTGTTTTTTTTCATATTCCGGGAATTTCTGGGTAGCACCTTGTAGATTTACGTGCAGATATCTGTTGCAGAGGACGCCCTATTCTTACTTTATTTTTCATTGAACTCGCTAACTACATAAGGATTGCAATTATTAACAATTTTTTCAGTCTAACTTAATGATTTGTATTCCTAACGCAATTTTTCTTTCTCCTATTTTTAAATAATTCTAATTTTTAATAACTGAAGGTCTGCTAGTTTCATACAGGATTATGTGGGGGTTGATCTATCCCGGACTAACAGATGTTAAGGCTGAGGCTGAAGGCCAATGACGTATCGTGTCCTAATAAAGTTGTAAAGGGCCATACAGATATCACAGGAACTATACTGGAAGAGCCGATATTTCAAATGCTGGCGGACAGTATGGCACCTGAGTTTATGTTTACAACTAAGCTGAACATATTTATACCGCCAGGGAACAGGCAAAAACTCGCTCGAGCGATTTTGATGCCGGCAATCTGGTACACTGATGGATCACAATCTAGTCAGAGGACATGTGCAGGCATATGCGGATTGTGCCCTAGAAGGAAGATATCAATATGTTTGGGAAAACATACGACGGTTTTCCAGGCCGAACTGTTTGCAGTCGCAGCCTGCGCCGAGGAAATTCGGAGAGTCGGCTGCGTAAACAAAAAAATCAACATAATGACTAATAGGCAGCTATTAAACCCATTATGAATCCATCTACCAGGTCTAAACTGGTGAAATATTGTAAACAGGCCCTCAATAAACTGGCAGAAGACAATACTGTGTCGCTGATATGGGTGCCAGTGTCGGATGAAGAGTGCCAATCGATGGTAGAACACATAATATATATATATATATATATATATATATATATATATATATATATATATCAGTTTGGTACTTTTTACTTTTTTAAGGTTGTCAATATATGTATAACGTATAATCATAGTTTTGACATGTTGTTGTAAAATTAATGAAAAAACGTATAATTTACCATATTATTTAATTTATCAGAATATCAAATCAAGACAACAGCCAGGACATGAGGGAATTAAAGGCAATGAAATAGCCGACGAACTGACCAAAGAAGGTACTAATAGGAACTTCATAGGACCAGAACCTGTATGTGGAATCGCTAAGGATTCCGCTAAAAGGGAGATCTGGTTACGGCTAGAAAGAGAACATAAAAAGAAATGGAGGTTAACGGAAGGTCAACTCCATACTAAAACACTACTAAGGGAGCTTGACGGAAGGTTTTCAGTCAACCTAATTCGTAGTAGCAAAAAAGAAATTAAAATAATTACCGGGTTAATAACCGGACATTGTCCTTTAAGGAAGCACCAGGGCTCGCTAACCAAGCCCATGCTGTAGGAGATGTGAAAAACAGGAAGAAACTAGCCTTCATGTAATATGCACGTGTGAGAAACTGAAGAGACTTAGACAAAAATATTTCGGAAGAGATCTATTGGATCCTACGAGTGTACTCAAACTTCCCCTGAGGAGGATAGTGGCTTTTATTGAGGCCACAAGACTAACAGAGTGGAACTGAGAGATCTATTGGGGATAGTACAAAGAGCAGTGTGTTCAAGTGGCTGGACGTGCTAGTGTCCAACCCAAAACCAGAAGAAGAAGAGACTATGAACAATGAGCGTGGAAATCTACCACCAAGAATACAAGTTGAGGTTTTTATTTCAAGTATTGCTTTGTTAAAAAGTCACAACTGAATGCTAATTTAAAAAAACTCACTCATAATATTCAAGGGATACTAAATTGTACTCCTATTTATTATTACATATTTTATGATAAACTACCTCAAATGGTTTTAATTTAACAGCATGATATCTATGTAATGCTTCATGCATTTTCACCAATTTCTGCTCGGCATTGGGCGTCGTCGGCGGAAAGCACTTCCAAAAATGGCTGAGCAATTCTCCCAGAGATAAATACAGATTTCGTACTTCCTTTTCAATATCATTAGGAACCAGTTCTACAAAACACATCAAATAGAGGATATATTTGGGTTATCTTTTTGTGATATTCACCTGCTAATGATTGCTCTTGAAAACCCCTCATCAGTGCACCACCTGGGGATAATTCACCAAGGGCTCCTACAGCGGCCGCGGGATTAACTAAAACACTGGATGGTTGTCGACCGGACCAATGTTTTGTCTCCTGCAGCACACTGCGGCAAACCAAGGCGACGTCGTTCGTGGATAGCTGTTCTGCGGTACTTCCTGGCATAGGACCGTGTAGATACCTTTCAACCTAATAGTAAAAATACTAATAACACGTTTTTTTCACAAATTTTAAAATGCCCTAAGTATAAATAAATAACATAGAAGGTTTTTACGTGTGGTAATTGATGGAATTTTGTTATATTTATTGTATTATTAGCGAAAACTCGGCACGCGTTGCTATGCCACAGTAGTTGAAGAGTTATAGCCACAAATCACAAATACATAACAAGTGTTCATTTGAAAACTCAATCTAGTAGCATGTGATTTACTGAGAACATTTTGAAGTATGTCGCAAATTAAAATTTACTACTTAACCTACGAAGTCGTATATTTTGACAGTTTCATACATACAAATAAATAACAAATAATAGGTATTTATTGAAAACTATAACAAATGTTGAAAATGTTGTCCTTCAAGATCAATGCACTTTAAAATCCTCCGTTCAAAATTTCTGATGATATTCTGCAACATTACTGGATTGTTATTAATTTTCTTCGATTCTCTGTAGCATATCATTCAAATTCAATATAGGTGTTCGAAATATGTTATTTATTAGATAAGGCCACAAAAAGAAGTTGCAAGGTGTTAAATCGCATGAACGTGTAGGCCAGGCAATTTCAGTATTTCGACTAATTATACGCTCATCAAAAAATTCTCTTAAATAATCCAAAGATTCTGCAGTACAGTGACAAGGTGCTCCGTCTTGTTGGAAATATGCATTTTGAAGTTCATCATCATGCAACTGATTGACAAATGGTTGTAAAATTTCCGTACGGTACCTTTGAGCAGTTAACGTTCCCTGAAAAAATATTGGTCCAATGATTCGCCTTTGGCTTATCGCTGCCCAAACACCAATTTTCTCTGGATGTAGTGATTCTTCATTAATTACATGTGGATTTTCACTACTCCAAATTCTTGTATTTTGTGAGTTTAGGTATCCCGTTTTATAAAACCATGCTTCATCAGTAAAGATGACTCTTCGCGAAAGTTCTCCATTATTGTTCATATTTACAAACCAATTACAAAACTGTAGTCTACGTGGGTAATCAATTTCTAACAATTCTTGTACTGCTGTGACACGGTATGGATAAAGTTGCATATCTTTTTTTAATAACTTGTGGGTTGTACCAACAGAAAGGTTTATTTGTTGACTCAAATGTCGAACAGATGTTTGTGGTTCATTTTCCATTATTTCTTCAACACGATTGACAACTTGAGGTGTACATTTCTCAACCGCTCCGCTGCCTGATTTTCTTAAGAGACTACCAGTTTCAGAAAAAAGTTTTAAAGTTCCATCTAAAGTATTCTTAAATTGTATATAATCTATTACAAAATGTGGAAACTCAACTTGAAATTCTACCATGCAATCTTGAACTGAATAAACCCATAAACCATCAATTTCTATTACCACTACGAAATAGCCTGGACTAAAAAAATTTTATGTTCTAAAGTGAAAGCCATTTTGAAACAGAGAAGCAATTTATTTAAACCAGAATCGACGCACGATTATTTTATGCACTAAGTGATATTTGTGATTGACATTATCAAATGTCATTTGGATTTACGTTTACGGAACAACAAACACATACTAATATATTTGCGTCTTATTCTATCAAAATTTCAAAGTAACCTAGATTGACTTTTCAAATGAACACACGTGATATATTAGAATTTATAAAAGATGTATAGCAAACGCCAATTAAGTTAGCGCGAGGAGGCGGTGCGCAGAAAACGTTTTTAAAAACGTCTACCCCCACTACTCAAGTAATTGTCAGAATACATTTGTCATTGACGTTTGACGGAACATAATGTCTTTGCTAGAGGATCATAAAGTGATACACGCTCAAACGATGCTTATAAAAATATTCTTAAAAACCTGTTTATACATTACAATCTCATTATTTATATCAAATTTTGTGTTTTATGTTTTTTTAATCTGTTCAATTATGGTTTTTTTTCGTAGTGGCTAGAATTATCTGACATTGCCGCCTACGGTATCCTGCGATTTTATGTAAAACTAAATACAAATCTCCCCAGTATTTCTAATCCTGCACTTGCTATATATGTAAATACAATAGCGTTAATTATATCAAAGTTGTATATGACATAAATATTAATGAAAAATACCTTCGATAGATTCAATTGTGGAACATTTCTCGTATTATCAGATTCAACATCTAAATCATCATAAACAATTTTTTCTTGGATTCGCTGCTTTTTGTTAATGTGTTCTGTTACATCATTGCTACTATCACTTTGCTTTGCATTTGTTTCAATACCATTTTGTATATGTTCCTGAGGTTTATTTTTAGAAGCCTTTAACACCTGTAAAAAGCCACTTAGATTGTCAAAACAAATCATTTATTTTGCTACATTACCATAATAGAATGCTGATTGAATCTCTTTATCATTGCCTGACTCACAGTACCTGCAGAAGCTGGAGTTTTTTCTGCTTGATTGCCATAACCTTCATCAAATGATGTGTCTTCAAATTCAACTAAATTAACTAAAGGATCTTCAACACCTTTTTGTATATCCCTTTTCATTTCCTGATCATCCATTTTCCCACATTCAGTAAATAAATCTTTACTTTCTGCGTACTTACGGTCCCTACATGAAATTGTGCTATTACATTAAAATAACTATTAGTATGTATACTATACCTATGAAAATAATGGGATTGAAAAAATTTTGTCCAAAATTGAGATTCAGTTAATTTTGATGGCACATGCTCAATATATTTTTTCTTTACAGCTGGATAAGTTTTAAAAATGCATTCAATTATATCAGCTGTTATGTTATATTTTAAGCCATTACATCCATCAGTTTGGGGCTTTATATCTGCTAAAAATGCCCCAGATACACCTAAAAATATAATTTATACATTTAGAACAACTATTTCATAACAAAAGCATTTATATTTTACCTATGTCCTGCACTTGGGCATTTTGGGCTTTGGTAAATTGTGTTGCATGCTGTGCCCAAAATTCTTCTGATGTAACAACTTCAGTCATGACTAGATCCTTGTACAATTGTAGAAGAGCAGGATTGGATGACAATAATTTATTTTTCTCTTCCAATTCACGATCTACCTAAATATTATTGTATAAGTTAAAACTAAACAAAACCAATAAATATTACATATTATACTTTTCGTTTAAATTTAGGCAGAAGTGTTTGTAGTAATTCTTTAACACGATCCCTGTCTGCTGCTTGAGCTTGTGGTCCATTTCTATTAAAGAAATGGAATGTGGAACTTACACCATTGTGTAACACAACTTGTAGTTGTACTTTTGCTTTGCCTTCAGGTGATATTTTTTGGGCTGAAAGTTACAAATTTAGATTTATATGATGTTGTTAAGGGTTAAAACTACTTTTTATGTCGGCGTAAAGGTGTGATATTGACACTGTATCCCTATTTTCCATCATCCAAGCAAGTCTTTGGTCCATTAAAAATAATGTACCGTCACCTTTCTTGTATCTTACTTGTGGTACTTGCAATAATACGTCCTCACTTGATGTCGTCATTCTTTTTTCATATATAAAATTGTGTTATGAATTCATATAGATGAATATTACTTTTAAAACAACTTCTAACCTTAAATCTTAAACACATAAACCGACACAACCAATAAACTTTAGAATACAGGTCTGCAACATTTCTATAGTTACTTTTTGAGTTAATAATATTTATTAAAAGTCCCCAGTATTAAAACTATAATAATTCGAGTTTAATAGTAGTAGTATTTTTTCAGCAATATATGTTAATTCTATTTATTTTATTCTCTCAAAGTACCTTATATATCATATTTTTTAAGATTTTTTAAATTTTTACATATGGAATAATGTTCCCTATTCCATAGTACCATTATTATTATAGTATCAAAGCTATAATTGGCAAACCTGGTATTTGTTAAAGCTGGCTGTCGAAATTTGTCTGATTTTATATGCATAGAATATGTATATATTTTTTTTATTTTTCTGAAGTTTACTTATTATTAAACTAATTATTTTAAAAGTTTACGAAAGTGTAATATTAATACAGCATGAGTTCTTATATAAATAATTGTTCTTTATGTAAAAAAAGTGATGTATTACTAAAAAATGAGCTTGGTTCTAAAGTAATAAGGAATACATTTTTCGCGGTAAATAAAAATCTCTTTCCTGAGGTTAGTTGATTTGGTCCGTAGAGAATTTCTATTCTATTAATACTGATGTTTTTGCAGGATTTTGTTCAAGCCATGCACTTCTGCATTATTTGTGCACATAAATTAGATTTGTCAATAGGATTTAAGAAAGATTATGACGAAATGTGTAACAGAAATAATACATTTTCGCCTAAAAAGTGCTTCTTTTGTGAAAAAAAAAACAAAAACTTGGTCATGTTAGATGAGAACCCAAATGAGATTCAAGATAAAATTGATGCATTTTTAAGTTCAGCTATTGTTCGACATGGATATAAAAACTTAAAATCCTGTACAAAATGTCTATACAATTTGAATATATGGTTGGAAACACGAAATATTTTATCTAATGTAATGGTGAGTGCAAAGAAGGCTTTAAATATTAAATTTAGATTTATTTAATTAATGATTCACGAAACATTATTGAACTAAGAAATGCACTTAATCAGGTTATGTCCCATTAAGACAATCCTAAGAATAAAAAATACATTTTCACAATGCTTTAATTCGATTAAACAATTTCAAAGCATCATTTAAAAAAACAAAAAAATTGTTTTCTAAAGCTGGAGAGGCTGTCTGGCAAATTATAATATTACAAAGTTGCTTGTTACTTATACACCTAATCAGATACATAGATTATGTTTGTAAAATCATTTGGCCTAATTTTAGTTGACAAAGGAAATGGTGAAATACATTCAATTGTTCAATTTAGTATTCATTATTAATTATTAAAGTTGTTAAATATGTATGCTTGCTTCGATCTAGGTAATTTAGAAAATTATCCTTTTCAATATTTCATAGGTATTTACCTTAAAAGCAAAATACATTCCAATTCAAAAGTCCATTTATTGCCATAGCTACATAGTTTAAGGCAATTTAAATTATAGTTAAATGAAGCAATGATTTTTTTTTATTTTGCCTATTACATATCAGCATTTTTTAAGTTGATTGAGATATGTTCGTTTAAGAAATGTTAGTTACAAGAATATTTGTGATAGAAAGTAGGAACTGAAAGCAAATATCTTTATATGACCCAACAATTGTTAATCGGCCATTTTTTCGTTGTCGCCAAGGCGTGTTACATTCAATTACGCTATGAATTATGAAACAAATGAATTATTTTACTATATTACCACTAGACAATATATGAATTTTCTCCACAATTGTTTAGTTAATACAGTCAGTGTTGTAACAAAATTTTCCACTTTCACATGAAAGAAATACAAGGAATTTCCTTAAGCCCAACAAAGTTGTGCCTTCTATTAAAAAAAAGGATGAATTTACTAATTGGTTTAATTTTTTCTTCAACATCGAAGAACTGTTAACGTTGGTCCATATTTGGCACGCCGCATAAAACAAAAAAGCCTAAATAATTGTCCAGTAATATGTGCTTTTGCATGATAATACTTGGATCTAAGTCCTTGTTCACAATGAGCGTAAGTCGTAAAAAACTCATAAGCCGCAACAAGTACAGAAAGCGTAAAATTTACGTATGTTCAGAATGACCGTAAAGCAAACGTAAAATTTAAAATATGCGCAAGCGCTAAGGTAGTGACATTTTTATTTCTTGACATTTGTTTACAATTTGAGGATATAACATCTAGTATTAGAATCTTATTTGATTCTTCTTATCTCCAGCTGGATTTAAAGAAGGACAAATTGAATATGTGAAACGGACATAAGCAAATTATCAATGTAGATATAAGCCTAAGCAAATATATTTTTTAGATAATTAAATTTGAATATATAGGAACAAATAAAAAAAAAAAATTAGAAATACACAAGCTATGAACTAAAATTAACTATATATTAATATACCATACAATAAAATATACAACAAGCACACGCAGTTATAAATGTCTTGTAGGACTACCAATAGGAATATAAACTTATTTTAATAATTGCATTTAAAATACACACCAAACACAGACAATAATAAGATACCAATGGGACTTAGGGTCAACAAAAAGAAACCAGAACACTAACACAGTTGTGACACCTTCTAAAAACTAAATCTACTAAATTTACGCGTAAAATTTACGTAAAGTTGAATTTATTTCAACTTTACGTATTTTTTACGGGTGCACGTACGGAGAACGTAACATAACGATTACGTAAAGTCACTGTGAACAGCTACATATATTTCCTATATATTTAACTTTATGTATTACGTTCTTTTTATGTATATTTTACGACTTACGATCATTGTGAACAAGGAGTTACGTTGTCATTGAACAGTAGAGAGGTTCATTCGAGTAACATCCCACCGCCAACTCGTCCCAGCGCGTATATATATTTTGTTAATCGCCGTTCGAACACCGTTCAGTGCACTTGGCAAGATCGTCAGTTAAACAGATTTAAAAACTATTCAGAACAACTACGTCGGTCTAGTAGAGCCAGTAGAAAAATTAGAAAATCCTTTAATCCCTTAACAATTTTGGGGCGCGCGGTCGAGCATTATCGTCGATTGTATCGATCGTAAAATTGTCGCCGATAACGGCAGCAAATTGTAAAATAATTAGTTTTATAATCAGGTCACGATACCTTACCGCTGTCATGGTTTCGTGAATTAGGTCAGCAATATCTGTGCGCCCACCACAATAAACGCTTCCCCAAACAAACACTGATCTGCTACCGAAAGGAGTTATTGGCGTCATAAAATGTTCATTATATTGTTGTCCTTGCTATCCATAATAAAATTCGACCAATGGAATTATGAACGCAAAATCTGGACCCATCAATGGAAAGTGTTCAATGGCCCAACGATTTCGTTGCCCGCGCTGCTACCTCCTTATTGCCCTTAGATTGCGACTATGCAACTTATTCCTTACTGCTTGACTACAAATTATTTTGCCTGTAGCTTGTCTCAATAATCTATTAATTCGAGATGCTGTGAAGGTAGGGTTTCTTCGTGGAGTAAGACCTATAAGACGATCTTGAGCGGCGATTATAGCTCTGTTTCCCAACACCATGAGTATGTGGGGGCACTACCTATTCTGTATGGATTCCACGCCTTACTAACCAGGCTTTGAGAAACCTGTAAGCGGTTACCAACTTCTTAAATTAAATCTTCGTTTAACCAACGCATCATTCTTCAAGTTGAACAGCTTCTAAATACATGTTGAAGCAACGAAATTTAAGTCGAAAATGATAATGGACAATAGAACATGTGTTAACGCTAGGACTACCAGGAAAACGGCCTATCGCTACTTACCGTGCGGATCCATTGGACCCGTATTACTATATGCTGGGTTTGAGCTAATATTCGGCGATTAGTTTTAATTCAATATAGCGTAAGCACTATTATATTTGACTTTTATTTTATTCAACATAAGAAAAGACCATTAGAATAAACCGAAGCAGTAATAATAATAAGACATAAATATTGTAATATAAAATATATAAATGACTTACATAGAAGTAAAAGTGGGTTAAACACATTTCTTACATATAACTACTGAGTGTTCACCGCATACTTTGGTTTTACAACGTGCACAAGTTCTTGTTTTTCTGTCTTTTGAAGATGGACAAACATCACATCCCTTCTTCTTTGTTAGAATCTCAGAACTAGTAGATACTTCAGCTTCTTCTTTTGCTTCTGTTTTTTCGTGGTCCTGGTATTCTGCTAGCTCTTTTCCTAGCTCAATTAGAAAGTGTCTTATATTTTTCAAATCAAAAGCTGAATTAGGTTTCAAGAGTATGTATGCGTTCATGGCGCTAATGTCTATCATGTTATAAAAAACTACAAGAGGCCATCTCTTCGTCATCCTTCTCACGGTGTATGATCGTGTCATTTTGTCCATGTTGTCTACGCCACCTCTTGTTTTATTGTAGTCCAGGATTACCTAGGTTTTTTTTTGCTATTATCAACATTTTTCTCACTGTGCACAGTACTCAGCAACGTTACAAGCTTGCGTTTCTTAGGGCAATACGAAATAATCATCGCATCGTCCGTAAAACCAAACTGTGTGGAAAACACTTGACGATTTTTTGGATCAACAAATGAAGATGGCAATTCAGGTTTATTTTTACGGATCGTGCCAACTAATGTTAGGTTTTTTGATAACAAATACTTTGTAAGATTGTACGAAGTAAAGAAATTGTCGCAGGTGACATTCCTTCCAGAGTTTTCAATTTCTTCTACTAAACGTTTTACAACCTTTTCGCCTAGATTCTTGTCTCTTTCCTCTCCCTGCTTTCCAGGATAAATTTCCAGTTTCCATGCATAGGTTGTTACACAATCACAAATGACCCAAAATTTTATTCCAGGTTTTGTTGGAATATATTGTCTAAAGGGACATCTGCCTCTGAAAGTTACAAGCTGTTTGTTCATCAACCGTCATACACCAATTTGGTACATACGCATCTCGTAAATAAGTATTCCATAACTCAAAACATTCCCGTATTGGTGCTATTTTGTCGCCACTTCTTTTTCTTCGTCTTTCCGCTGCATCGTCGAATATAAGTACACGAAGTATATTTTGAAATCTATTTCGAGCCATAATAGTACCAAAGATTTTTCGACCATTGTTTTTGCTCCAAAGTTGTGTTACGTCCTTGCTATAAGATTTGTAAACACCTATTAGTATCAAAACTCCAATAAATTTCTTCAATTTTTGGACATCCATTTTTATCCAATTTTTGCCGAAAACAATCTCTCCTTCATTCGTCCACTTTAGGATAATTTCAAGAAGAGGTTTACGAAAATAAATCAAAAAAGAAGAAGCAGGTGTATCGATCTCGTGATTTCCAAAACGTGTTGGGCCTGAACGTTCTCGTAAAATATTGTGTCGTGGTTGTCTTCCGTGATGAGGTAAAATAGGATCTTGGTACCAAACAACTTATTTGTTTTTTGATATAAAAGAATTAGCTCCAGCCGGATTTCTGTTGTGGTCATCATCGCTGCTGTCAGCAGATTCTACGCTATCTGATTCTTCTGCTGTGCTTGTATCACCTCCATCGATCAGGGCTTCGACTGTATCCAGCTCTCCATCGTCGTCTGAAGTTTCATATCCGCTATTGTACGCAACGTCACTCATTTCGGCTACTATCGCCTGTAGCTGTTGTTGTGTAAGGTATTCCTTATTTCTACTTTCTATTTTCCGTAATGAGTAAAACGCAAAGTAGAAAATAGCCGCAATAAAAGATTCATTGTGCCTTGTTTGGGCACAATTCGTATATCCAAAGTACTGTTTTATAATCATACTCTTCTTGATTCTTCTCTAGATATTGTTGACGCATTTCACATCAATTTTGTTCTGTTCACTCTATAAGTAGTGATTGTTCTTACATTCAGCAGAACACTAATTATACCTACTCTTTTTACATTAATATCAGTAACTGAAGACGAATTACTTAGTATAATATCAAAATTCCCCCAAAGAAATACTGCGGGCGTTCATTTAATTCCTAGTTTAATCCTACAAGAACAATCACTGTTCTTACATTCAGCAGAACACTAATTATACTCCTTTTACATTAATATCAGTAACTGAAGACGAATTACTTAGTATAATATCAAAATTCCCCCAAAGAAAGATTGTGGGCGATCATTTAATTCCTAGTTTTATCCTACAAAATGCAAAATTTATCCTCGTAAAACCGCTGACTTTTATTATTACTATGGCAATTCGAACTGCTACTTTCCTGGCCAGTTGGAAGCGAGCTAAGTCCAGTATTTAAAAAAAAGTGATATGGGTCTATGTATCAATATTGTTCAATTTTTCTAAAATATTTAAAAATGTAATTTGTTCCTGTCTGTATCATAACAGGAAACCCTACATGTCTCCATTTCAGCACGACTTTATGCGAAGTAGATCAAAAGTAACAAATCTGAAGTTTGTTAGTGAACAGCTTGATATTCGTGGCCAAGTTGACGTCATATATGTATATGGACTTTAGTAGTGCCTTTAATGTAATTGGCCATGGGAATTTTGCTTGCTAAATTGTCTGCGTTTGGGTCTTTCCCTATTACTTCTTCTACAGTCTTACTTGGCTAGTAGATTTCATTGTTTTTTTATAACGGCTATAAATCCTTTTGAGTTCTCTTCTCTATCTGGAATCCCTGAAAGTTTACAGTTAGGTCCCCTCCTATTTATCTTGTTTTTAAACGATCTATTATCGTCTTTGTCTTGTCCACTACTTGCCTATACAGATGATTTAAAAATATATTTATCCATGATAACTTGGGAGGATGTGTTACACTTGTAACAAAATTTAAATATTTTCTCCCAATGATGATCTACTTCTAAATTGGGATTTAAAAGCAACAAATACTACATCTCTTATACAAAAATAGTTAATTTTATTAATCCATTTATCTTATAGATGATTAAGTTCCTAATAAAGTTAATAGCACGATGGACTTTGATGTTTTGTTCGATTCTCGTTTGACTTTTGTGCCACATATAAATATCATTTGTGTTGCTACTCCAATAACGCAAGGCTTTGTTTGGTGCACTTGCAAACTTCTCTTGAGTTCTGTGTCTTTTTTCAAAACTTTCTATCTTCAGTTGTCCATTGAAAAGGTCGTTTTTTTAAGTATTTGTCATTAAAAATTGATGGCGTCTATCTCAAGCGCAACATTGACTATGAATTGCTACTAAGAAGTCATGGTATACAATGTTTAGGCCGTCGTCGGAATACTTGCGGAGCGAGAGTTGTGTAAAAGATTGTTTGTTCATGGTTCCATTGATTCCCCATTGTTACTGTACTTAGCCATAAGAGGGATTATCTACATATGACGCTTCACGGATATCTATATTTTCAGTCCGTATTTGCATTTTTGTTAGGTACAATTATTAAAGGTATGTCATATAGTTACATTGCGTCGTTAATTTAATGGTAAATTTATGACGCATTGGTGAATTTTGGATGAAGTTTACCTTACATAATTAAATTTAATATAGTTAAGTTTTATAATCGTCCTCATTTTTCGTAGTCTTTTAAAGACCAACTAATATTCAATCGTTTTTTGTATTATAATTTTTGACTTAGAATTGTGGAAAAAACAGTTCTAAGTTAAAATTCGTCAATTTGTTACAATTGTTTTACTATCTATAAAATAGAGGTTTACCACAAAAGAATCATCGGATTTGAGACAGGTAGATTTTAGAAAGTATTATAGATAGAATAGTAAATGACATGTCCATATGCAGAGAAAATAATCAAGTTTGTGAGCATATCATTACAAATTTTCAATATGGGCTCCTCGAGTCACACAACAAACGTCCAATCGATAATCTAGTTCGGTCCATACAGACTGCAAGGTGTCTCGGTCGATACTGTTAACAGCAGCAGTAATGCGTCTTCTTAGTTGCTCAAGTGTTGTAGGTAATGGTGGTACATAAACCCTGTCGTTAATATACCCCCAAAGGAAATAATCGCACGGAGTAAGATCGAATTCGGAGGCCACGCGTACAATGCTACATCTGCTTCAGCACAACGGCCTATCCAACGTTGAGGTAGCACCTCGTTTCGATTCCGACGCACTTCATTATGCCAATGAGGCGAATCACCATCTTGTGGGAATATAAAGTTGTTTGAATCATCTGTCAGTTGCGGAAATAACCACAATTGTAAAAATATCGAGGTAGGATATACCGGTCACAGTTTTTTTCACAGAAGAAAAACAGTCGGTACACTTTTGTGTTGAATATAGCACAGAAGACATTCAATTTTGGAGAATCTTGGAGAATCCCTTTCATGTTGCACACAATAACATGATGTGGTTCCATACCCCATATCCGAATGTTATGACGAGACGGTTAGCAAATTCGTCGTCCTCTATTGCTGTCTGCATGTCATAACAAAACTCGGTTCGCTTGACATGGTCGTCTGGACGTAAACTTTGCGCCATGTGTATACAGTACGGCTTGAATCGCAAACGCTTCTGCAAAATTTTCTAAACAGTTTGCTGCGGAATACCAAATGCACGGCCTGCGTAACTGGTAGATTGTTGTGGCGAACACACGAAGCATTGTCTAACCGCATCCACCGTTGCTTCAGGCACTCGTGGCACACAGGTGCTTTTACGTTTAGTAACTGAACCTGTTGTCTGTAATTCTCGATACCATCGTAGAATGCTCTGATGACCTGCAGGATCACTTTCGTATTGCCGTCGGATCGCACGTTGCACCGTAACAAACGCACGTTCTTGAAGATTGTCGCTGACTATAGACATGTCATTTACTATTCTATCTATAATACTTTCTGAAATATAGCTTTCTCAAACCCGATGATTCTTTTGTAGTAACCCGGTAATATGTATGCGGTAATTGTATCGGGTTAGAGCAAATCTTTTTTGTCATAATTTCGTATTAGTTTGCACTCATACCTCTATTTTCTTGTAGCAATTTTTAGAGGTTTCAGTATAATTTCAAATTGAAAATTTTAGATTTTGTATTTTCGATATCTCATTGCGAACTCATTTCAATTTCTTTTGTACGACATTGTATTTATTGATGAACGATTATGCCATGAATTAATTCTCATATAATATTAACGCTAATTTCAGAATATTCCAACATCAAATTTAGTACGCACCGACGACGCTACAAACAATAACGTTACTTCGGTTAGTACTGCTGTTTCGACTTCCAGATCCTCTACACGGCCAAAACGATCAACGTCGACAAAAATATCCAGAAATAATGGCATAATTATTTGGAAAAATTACTTGAACGAAAAATTAAAAAAATTTCCGACAGTGGACAAGCTTATTGCAGAAGAAGAAGATTTAACTTTGAACGTATCAAGTATTGAAAGTGACGAAGACAAATTGTTTAGTGCATTGCCTTTTGTCGAAATTTTTGTCAACAGCCAAATAAATAAAGAGAGAATCCTACAAAACAAGGAAAATATTATTCAAACGATTGTTTTAAGTGATAGTGACACTGATGAGTCTGTTATGTATAAGAGATTGCGCGGAAGACCCAAACCGTCATTAAAAAAAGATAATACACCATCGAAAATCACCCCTAAACAAATACCGATATCTGAAAAGACTCCAACCATCCCTAAACTAACACCAATGTCTAAAAAGACCCCAACCATCTCTAAACCAACACCAATATCTAAACAGAGACCAAAGCCAATGTCTAAACAGAGGCCAATGCCAAAATCAAAAAAAAAGTTAATCAGAGTTAAAATACCAATACCATCGAAATTGTCTCTAAATAAATCTTTAAATAATAAAACCGATTCAGAAGTGTCTTCAATTAGATCAGAATCACCAACAGAGGTCTCGAGTGCAGGTGAGGATGAAAATCTTTTCTGCGAGAAGTGTGATAAAAGTTTTACTTCGAAATGTGAATACCTGTTACACGATCTCAAACACACCAAATTCGAAAATTTAATTGTTAATGTTCGGAGAGAGCGCTTAAATATTGAAGAAATGTCCCCGACGACAAAAGAAAACGAAGTACATTCTTCTCCTAACGTCAAGAGGTTATTGACTAAGTGGTTGGGAGAAAACGCTGTTTCAGATTTAGAAGATGAAAAGAAGAAAGATGAATCTAAAGTGGATGAAGAATCAGAAGAAAACACACAAATAGCGAAAGAATCTACCACGGAGAATCAACAAGATGAAGATAAGGATGTAGAAGAAGGGACAAGAGAGGAGAATGATGAAGAGAAAGTAGAAGACATGGAAGCAGACACAATCGAGGGATCTAAAAATGAAACAAAAAATCTGGCAAATGAAGAAGATTCGGAACATAAAAATGATAAAAACTCAACCAATACCGACAATGATGAGAAACATGAAGAAACGAGTGGTAGTGCCGATTCAGAACAAGAAGCTTGTGATAATGAAAATCAAGATGAAAAGGAACAATCAGCCGAAGTTGGTTCCGAAAATGAGGCGGCGGACAAAGATTTTCAAAGAGTTTCACAGAAAAATAACGACGAGGACAAAGAAGATCCTTCCGACTCTAATCATGGAAGTGACAATGAAACCGAAACCAATACACCAACTGTGGAGAATTCCAATGAAAATAAAAATGATGAATCTACAAAAAATGCAGATGTCGAAATCCACAATTCCAATGAAGATGATAAAGAATTAGATAATGAGAAATTGACGGAAAAATCAACTGGCAATGATGCAAGTAATAAAACCAGTAATAAGAACTTAGATTTTGGTGATGATTTCAGTAATTCAGAGGTGATTTCGCCGGCACCAGTAATGAGTTGTGAAGATTTAATAAATATTTTAGAGACAAATATAGACTCTGAGACTAATGAGAAGAATGCGACAGTTTCGGAGACGGAAGAAAGGGAAGAAAAAACAATCAATGAGACTGACAAGCGAAAACGCGACAGCGTTGATGATGATTCGACACCGAAGAAAAAAAAAGTGCGATTCGCTGAAAAAAAAGAGGTTTTCACACCGGATGAAAAAGGTGTTCTTATCGAGAAAATCGCCGAAAACGATCTTCCACAGGATAACAGTAATGATGATAATGAAGAAGTAGATCAAACAGAAACAAGCAAAACCAGTGAGGATACTGATCAAGTGTTAGAGTGCGAATCGTAAGCGTATTTAAAAACAAAAGCAAATGCGAAATGAAATTCTTAAATAAGTTTCGTTTTAAGTGTAAGAATAACTACATAATTTTAAAGTTTTTTAAATAAATGTTCAACGTTTACAGTTAACTACTTATAATACTGTTTTGTATTGGAAACTGATTAACTCACAAAACACTGTAATATATTTTTTCTTGTAATTGATTTGTTATAATTATTTTAAAATATATGACCTACAGTAGTGTTCGTTTATATGTTGTAGTATTGATTAAATTCTCACCGCATTTTTTTTAAGTCAATATACAGTTGTGGTCAAAAAATAGTACCACCGAAATAATTTTTAAAAACTTATTTTGTTACACTCTTCCCAGGATCTTGGTTAAGTTAAAGGTAGAATTTTCCTAGGCTACGCTAGTATAACGTCCAATACAAATTGTTATCCACCTACCTGAACTTTCCTTCCTTTAGTATCGTCAGTAGCTCCAGTGGAGAAGAGTGTATGGTTCACGTTAGAACAGCAAGAATTTGAAAAGGCAGGACTCGTTTAAAACAGGGTTGTACCTACTAATTGTCGAGGCAACTACGTAGACGAGAACGGTAGATGGAAAAGAGGTTAAGGAACAGAATGTATGGATACTGTATAACTAGAATAAATAGAATAATTATATGCGATTCTCATTTGATACATATGTATGTAAATAAAGGAGTTATTGTTAGAAAAGAAAAGTTATTAAAATTTTATTCAAGTAGCTTTGTGTTTCCTCTATGAATTGAATAAACAAAAATTCAAATTTTAATAAATTCGAAAATTCTTATACTCTAGGATTTGACAGTAATTACGTAAACGAAAATTAAGTCTTAGCACTACATACACCATATAAATATTAATTCTAACAATCTAAGATTTTCAAAGCTTGATATAAGCTAAAGTCAGGTAAGAATTTATAAATGATCATTCTTTCAATATATATATATATATATATATATATATATATATATATATATATATATATATTAACTAGGGACCGGATACGCGAAGCCGATGACTCATCGCCCATGAAAATTTGTATTTTTAAAGAGTTTTTAATTTTATTTACATAATTAGAAAACAAACGGGTGGTATCTATAAAATACGAAATACATTTTTATTTGTTCATTTTATAGTTCAAGTTGAGTAAAGGAGTATTCATATTAACTAACAATACTTTCTCAAGGTTCTCTTCTGTAAAATTTGTTCTATTTGAATGACATATATCCTTGCAGATAGAAAGCTTCCTTTCTACATCGCAACGGGTTATAGGTGCATACTGGAAGTATTCTTTTAATTCAGCGTATTTAACAGTTAGATTTTGAGCTATTGTCCCCTTACACAATTGCCGCAATGTTATTAAATCTGGATTTCTATTAAAAACTGCGTCTAACTCTTGCCGAAAGCTACATTGAAAGTTACTCGGAATATTTTTCAAATTATTAATAGCCACATCTAATGTGGTTAATCCATCATTTAATTTGAGATTTTGATTTTCAAAATAACTGATTAGTTTTGGCAAATTTCCAAAGTGTTCCTGAAGGAAGTACAACAGATTTGATTTTTTAAATTTGGAATTTGTATTAGTTCCTTGCACTCAGAAAACTATCGAAATTCTCTGCATAAAAACTAGTAGCTTCCAACCATGTTCCCCATCTAGTTATTTTTTCTCTGTAAAGAACTACTCTCAATGGTGCTTTTCTGAAAACTTTTTTAAAAACGGATACATGTCTATCAACTTCCGGAAAGGTGTCTATGATATATTCACAGATTCTTTGGAGAGCATGTGCTACACCAGTAATATGCAGCATATTAGAATATGTTTCCTCAGAGACATTTTTCCAAAAGTTGATAAGACTTGTATCCGCTTTTAAAAATGTATTCAGAAAAGCACCAATGAGAATAGCTCCTTACAGGGAAAAACTTCCATCATTGTCACAGCCTCCCTCTCCAGTAATAACTAGATGGGAACATGGGTGGAAGCTACTAGTTTTTATGCAGAGAATTTCGATAGCTACAACATTTCGTGACATGTTTAAATGATGATGTTCAAAGTATATCTGAGTGCAAGGAATTAATACAAATTCCAAATTAAAAAAATCAGTTGTACTTTCTTTAGGGACACTTTGGAAATTTGCCAAAACAAATCACTTATTTGGAAAATCAAAATCTCAAATTAAATCATAGATTAGCGACATTAGATGTGGCTATTAATAATTTGAAAAATATTTCAAGTGATTTCGGATGTGACCTTCGGCAAAAGTCAGACGCAGTTTTCAATAGAAATCCAGATTTAATAACATTGTGGCAATTGTGTATGGGGACAATGCCTCAAAATCCTACTGCTAAATACGCTGAAATAAAAGAATATTTCCAGTGTGCACCTATAACCAGTTGCGATGTAGAAAGGACGTTTTCTATCTACAAGGATGTATTTCATTCAAAGAGAACAAATTTTACAGAAGAGAACCTTGAGAAAGTATTGCTAGTTAATATGAATACTCCTTTACTCAACTTGAACTATAAAATGAACAAATAAAAATTTATTTAGTATTTTCCACCCGTTTGTTTTCCAATTAACAGTTAAAACAATGAAAAAGGAAACTAACTCAACGTACTTTATTTATCTTACGAAATATAAACTAATAAATAAAATAAATTATTAAAACTCTTCTATCTACGCCCATGAAGAAAGGAATTTAACTGCGTCACAATTCAACGACGAAAAACGGATGTGCGATTAACCGAATGAATAGTGCTTTTCAATAATTGCGTATTGTACTTAGCGATGTTCTAGACTATTTATGTGGTCCATCGTAATTTCGGCCTGATGCCAGTCTCTATCCAGTCTCTATATATGACCAACACTATTGCCGCTTGTGATATACATATTGCTATGAATAGTGGGTTGATAATTTAGCACGCCACCATCCACAACTAGTTTTTCCAACTAGATTTTCTCAGCCGGTGAATTTTCAAATCTGAGATCTCTAACTTCTCGGGTTCCACATAGGAAAGACGTGTCTAAAATATGAGTTGAGCGCCAGTACACTTGTACACTAAAATTTTATTTATCTATTTTATATAAGTTAAATTTGAACTAATCTCTTTTTAGGTTTCTTTTAAATATATTCTTTTATATAGGTATAAATTAATTAGCAATATTGGAATGAGTAAATAAAGCAAACACAGGCTAAAAATTAAAATAAATATTTTATATATTAATACAAAATAAAAAAATATATCTTTACAAAGTATAAAGATGCTGTATCATATAACAAAGGTACTGAAGGTAAAAACATTAATTGATAATTGACCGCTAAATGAATGGAAAACATCCTCCTTAATGACTCCGAACAAACTTATCTAAAATAATCAAGTTTAATATTAAATTCTCCCCTGAAAAACCATACTGTATAATCAGATTCTGTACCGCGAACAAAAGCTACGCATGTGCTTTACCATGCACAAAAAAACTCTGACTCCACTCGAACAAACTTTTCATTTATAATTTTAACAAAGAATTTTTAATACTAAACTGTATTATCTGTATGCTTAAAATTTAAATCTCTTATCTACTAGCTTTGATACAATGGAAATATAATTATGACGTCATAAAAATTTTATTCTACTTACAAGATTAATATGGAGACTTTCACGAAAAGGCGCTAAAGCAATTTAATTTTAAATAAAACGAGAATTTAGCTCTATAAATATAGGGAATTTAATATCTAAATAACAACTATTTAACACTTTCAATCAATCAAAACCCGAACTAATTAAATATATATAAAATATATTTCACGAAGCAAGCACCTCTTCGTTCAATGGCTAGAATTCGCCTCCTAGATTGACCTCGACTTTCACATCAAATCCACACCGGATAACCAGTTTTTTTACTTTCTTTTCTAGTTAACCTTCGATACATGACAAATATTCAACGCAAAATTTATAAACATTTTCAATATGCAATCCTATCACATATAAATGTACATTTTTAAACATTCAAATATATCACGTAATTTTCAGTATTTTTCTGATGAAAAATCCATAGCAATATGTAGTACCTATGCAAACCTATATTATACATATGCTTTCTATGGGGTCCCTACTTAGTTTTCCTAGACAAGTAAGTTGACAGCAGTATGATTATACGTATAGCGATGTTTGTGTTTTTTTTTATATCAACATTTTTATCCTACCGACAGTCACGAACAATCATTTAAAAATAAAACAATACTTTACTTAAATAGGGTAATTCGAGGAGAGATTGTCATAGAGGAGAGATTGCCTACGATGAAATTTTGACTTTCCCGCCGTTGTAGCGTTTAATAGTTAGTCGAGTCAGTGGTGTTAGTGGTAAGCAACAGGTTGCTTCGAGGTTGTACTGAAAAATAATTAATTTGACAAAGGTAAGGCAGCATGATTTTTTTATATATGCTAAAAATTATTTTATGAATAATTAAAATAAAAAATTTACTCTTGTTTTATTATAAATGCACATGTTTTCTTCAAAAATTGAAGGAATAAGTCTGTGGTCGTTCATTCTAACCTAACTTTTTGGTTATATATGCTATATTTATTGTGGTATATAGGATCCATTAAGGTAACAACATTTAGGAGAGATTGCCATAGCCTCATGAAGGAGAGTTTGCTATATGGCAATCTGTCCTTATAAACTTAACAATAAATATTAATTTAAATATTATATTATATTTAAATATTCAACTTATATCTAATATGTTTCTTTCAGATGCCGAACTTTTATAAAAGAAAGCCTGGTTCTCAACGTGGAACATGGGCTAAAGAAGATCTGGAAAAAGCAATACAATATGTAAAAGACAACAACTCCGTAAGACAAACTGCTATCATATTTTCCATTCCCCGGAAAACCTTGGAATATAGAATGAAGAAAGGAGATATGCAGGGGCCTAGTCACATGGGACCATCATGTCATTTGGGACAGGCGAACGAAGCAAGATTAGTAAAACATATCAAAGCTATGCAAGCAAATGGATTTCCCATGAACAGGGATGATGTGCGAAAGCTTACTTACAATTTCGCAGAAAAATTGGGATTAAAACATTCTTTTAACAGAGAAAAAGAAAAGGCAGGATATCCATGGCTACTCGATTTATGAGGGACCATCCTGATCTTTCTGTTAGAACTTCAGAGGGTGTAAGCCAAGCTCGGGTTCAGGGTATGAATAAGGAGGAGGTTTCCAACTATTTTAATCTGCTCCAGTCTATACTTGAAAAAAATAGCCTCCTAGATAAGCCATCAGCCTTATTTAATATTGATGAAACTGGATTGCGGCTTAATAATAAACCCGGTAAAGTAATTGTGGAAAAAGGCTCAGAAGTTGTATCATCCGTAACCTCTGGGGAAAGAGGAGAGACTGTAACAGTTCTAACTTGCTGCAATGCCGAAGGTACGTTTATTCCACCATTTTGTATAATGAAGGGGAAAAACTTGAAGAAAGAATGGAACGATGGAAGGCCACCTGGTTCGTCTATTATGATGTCGGAGAAGTCAGCTTATGTTACCACAGAAATATTCTTTTATTGGCTTAAAAATATTTTCTTTCCGAGGAAACCGAGTGGAAAGGTAGTACTACTCTTGGATGGCCACTCCTCCCACACTTCTTCTGTAGAGATGTTGGATCTTTGTTCCACTAATGGCATAATATTGTTGTGTCTACCTAGCCATATGACACATTATCTCCAACCTCTCGATAGAGAAGTGTTCAAAGCACTTAAAAGCTATTTTTATTCAGCTGCAAACTTGTACATTAAAAATAATCCAGGTCGTAAGATAAATCGCCTAACGTTCGGAGGCTTACTAAATACAGCCTGGGGCAAGACAGCTACACAAGACAATGCGTCAAATGCATTTAGGGCTTGGGGCATTTATCTCATAAACCCACACGCTATCCCAGAATACGCCTATCTAAGCCTTCCTGCTAAAAATCTCACAATACCTGAGACAAGAGTAGCTCAAAGTCCACCAGACCTAACATCAGAAGAGCCATGTCCCTCAACATCATCAACCTCAAGCACTAATGTTAAGTTAGACAGTGTGGAAGAAGCTTCAACAAAGCTTATTTCCAGACCCTCAACATCAGCTATGGCCGAAACTGGAGTGCGGTCAGACAGTGTCAAAAGATATCCAACAAAATTGACTTCAGATCTCTCAACATCAGCTGTGTTCGAAACTGAGGCACAGTCGTGTAACATTAAGGAAACTTCCACCAAGTTAATTCATGAGATTTCACCCATCCCTAGAGTTTTGCCTGTAACAACTAAAAGAAAGCTACATGCTGTAGAATTAACGTCCCCCAAAAACATTGGCGTTTTAAAAAACAAAAGGAAACCTCTTCAACGGCATGTGAAAAAAAGGATTCCGCTCCGTGATCCTAGCCCAGAGTGTCAAGAAGATTTCTTGTCTGATGAAGATGATGATGCATACTGCATTTTCTGCACAGAACCCTTCAAGAAATCGAAGGGAGGAGAGCGCTGGGTTCAGTACACCAAGTGTAAAAAGTGGTGCCACATTCTGTGTGCTGGCATAGGCCCCAAAGTTAAAACATATATGTATTTGTGAACTGTGTGGTTAGATACTAAAAATCATTTATATTTTTTAATAAAATAGTTATTACGGAGTTTTCATATGATTTTATAGTTTTTATTGTTTAATTAGCTTGGAGTATAGTCATGGCAATCTATCCTAAATGCGTATGGCAATCTCACCTCAGTGTTGGCAATTTCTCCTAACTTCTACGTTATCACTTTTTTTAAAATCATAATTATCTTAATTTTATTACAGTGTAACATGCCTTTTAATTTTACAAAACATATCTTTTATTATTAAATAGGCATAATAAAAACTAAAACTTTTAATTTCTAAGGGGTGTTAAATGAATTTAAAAAAACTATGGCAATCTCTCCTCGAATTACCCTATAATAGTAGTGTCCATAAATAAAAAATATTCATAATCCGTTTAATAAAGATTTAACTTACTTACCTTTTCCCTCTTTACAACTTACTTGCTCTCAAAAGGACCTAGTTTTGATCAAACTAAACACTGGTATTGTTGCGAAACACATTCAAGTTGTTCTATTACACCCTCATTTTTTTCCCCTTCTAGTAAATGAAACGGTAGATTGCATAAAATAATGGTAACACATAAATTAAATTTAAATTTTTCATTTGCGACTTTTTATCGAAGAATAGTGTTTGCTATTGACGTGACGTTGACAATCCCTTTTGGACCAACATATTAAAGGGATATTACAAAGTAGACATTGAATTTTAGCGCCATCATTATATCGGGGGTTCTTTTTTTATCATTACACATGCATTTATCCCTATGTGTAAAGCTAAAAGAAGAAAAGTCAATGCATTGGTAGCATAGTAGGCAACCAGTTATACACCAATGACGTATTTTTCTAAATGTCAATTATTTCTGATTTCATTTGTAGTTTCGTCTTGACAACGGAACTTAATATTATCACGAAAACTCCTAGGATAATAATGAACAACTCATGATTCGGGTGCATAAGTTTAATTAGAGTAAAAATTAAGAATATCAAAACTGATCGTTTTTATTATGAAATATATACAAAATTACGATTTTTTACGGCTTTTTCTATTTCAGCAATCTCCATTTCGAATTGATTTCCAGCGCTTCATGCAATTTTCAATAATCTTGTCGGTTTGTTTATAATGTCAACTATTTGTATGACATGATAACACAGGTAACGCGGAAAGGGTTACAAATCAAAATTAATTCTGACAGGTAACAAACCAAAACGATTTCTTAAAAAATATAGATTAATTTCTGACGGCAGCAGGAAAACTATAATAAGTCACACGAAATATATCGACTATGAACATTCTCGGTAGGCAACAAGCTTCGGCTGCGCCTCAGCCTGTACTTGCCTGTCTCGAATGTTAATACGTCCTTACATTCCTTGTGACTTAAATAGCTATTATTGAAAAATAGATAGTTTACTTAAAACAGTTAATTATCCTAACAGGCGTATACCTTGTGCGAAATCAATTTTAAATATTTTTAACAAATTCAAAGAAGATGGTTGTTTTTTTCTAAATTCCCACAAAAAAAATAAATAAAAACAATCACGTGTTAACAGAACACATGAAACTGAATAACATATGTTATGTAGAAGAACCTGTAGGATCTCTTTTACATGTAGCCAGGTATTTTTGAGTATTGTACAGTTCGGTGTTGAAAACCCTGAAAAAATTCAAATATAAGCCATATCAAACCATCAAGAGCTTTTCGATGAAGATAAAGTAAAACGAACTAATTTTTGTGAAATAATGTTTAATTTGTTAAATGAAAACGAAGAAACTTCAAATAAAGTAATTTTTACTTATAAAGCAAACAGATGTTAAAGAGTTTCATGTACATTCTGTATGGCAATCTAAATAATTTCCCTTTGAATGCTTAAACATTCATATCTTCAATAGTTAGAAAGCATAATACGATGAAACCATTGAGTTATTTTTTTAGCTAATAGGAAAAAGTTGGGTGTAATTTTAATAAAATAAATACTTAAGATTGCTTATCAATATTTTAAAATTTTTATTTAAGAACATTATCATATTAACATTTTTCAGTTTTAGTCTTGCACGCCTTTGTTCTATTATTAAACCAGCTTTACTAAACACTCTTTCACTCTCTGCTGAACATGCTGGAATACAGAAGTATTTCCTAGCACATTGTTCTAAAAGTTTCAACTCCATTCCTGTTACCTAAAAGAGAAAACAAATAAAACATGCATTTACCCTTTTTTTTAACTTACCTTCCAAAATAAAAGAGGATCTACATCCTGATTTGAATTTAGCATTTTGAGGTACCGTCTTTTACTTAGTATTACATCAGCTGTAATTGATTTTACTTTCTCTTATTCTTTCTTGCAAAAATCCAAATAATGAAAGTGACTTTTGATGTGGACAAATATCTATTTCGATTACAGGCATTTGTTCTTTATTTTCAGGATCTATTTTCTTCATAATATTAAACATTTCTTGTTCTAGAAAAGAAGTGGCCTCAGTAGCATTTTCAGTACAACGAAAACATTCTCTTTTAAATCGAGGGTCTAAAACAGTTGCTACTCTAGTAACTGATCGTCCTTCATATGAAAATAGCCTTGCTTTAACAGATTCCAATAGTTAGTTGCATAATCTCTTCCCTTCCTCAATCTTTAATTCCAGTAGTGATGCTGACAGATAATTGTACAGTCCAAAAGTTTTGGTGATTATTAAAGAAATAGTAACATATTTGTTACCTACAAGAATTTCCCACTACTGCTTTTTAAGATAAATTTCTCCATTTTAGAAAACAACTTATTCGTAAGATATCACGAGGTGTTATTTGTTTTTTTCGTGTTACTGAAATGCCCCTAATACGTGGGTTACGTTAGGTAATTCGTTAGAAGTATG
This sequence comes from Melolontha melolontha, assembly GCA_935421215.2. Classification (NCBI taxonomy): domain Eukaryota; kingdom Metazoa; phylum Arthropoda; class Insecta; order Coleoptera; family Scarabaeidae; genus Melolontha; species Melolontha melolontha. The sequence goes on along the minus strand of OW285238.1, from coordinate 145,198,935 downwards.
ATGTACCTAATATGAGAACGTTCTACAATCTCATAAAATGGTAAAATCTATTTGTACTTTTTTGTTATCTACGCTTTCATATTTTCTACCTTTTTTGATACTATCTTAGATATATTTCATACTTAAAGAAATACTATCCATCTTTTTTGAATTTATTAAAAATATTTAAAATTGTCTTCGCACACGGTATACGCCTGTTAGGATAATTAACTGTTTTAAATAAAGTATCTATTTTTCAATAAAATGTACTTAATTTAAGATTTAAATATGAATGAAAAATCAGAAATATTTGGCATTTAGGAAATACGTCACTGATGTATAACTGGTTGCCTACTATGCTACCAATGCATTGACTTTTCTTTTTTAGCTATATATACCGCCTAATTCTGAGCAAACGCAACGATCCGATGTATGAATATTTCTCCCGCTTCGAATACAATTCCCCTGAATGCTGTAGGCGTGTCAACATCAATGTCATATATCATACATACTTACATGTTATGGAGCCGCGTAAGAAAAATTATCTGATTACCAAATTACTATTAAAGGACTATAAATTGTTTAGTCCTGTGTTATGGTAATGAGTAAATTGCAATACGTTATTCTACAAAGGGTAATGAAATTATTAATAAGCGGTTAAGAAAATTGCAAATAAGGCATCAAGAGATTTAATAAATTAAATTTTAATAATAAAGGTCACAAAAACTGTTCACAGTAAACTAAATAATCTTCAGAAATAAATAAAAACTAAATTAAATTCTAGTAATGTTAAGAAAAATTTACTCTTACAGATAATAAATAAATTGTTCATAATGAGAAATTAATTATATAATAACGGAAATTCATCCGTTTAAACTCATCACCGTAAAATAATTGATAATGTTTCAAATATTTATAATTACGAAAACTATTTAATTTTAGTATGCGGTTAACGGAAGAGCAGCATATGCCTAAATCGTTGGAAATATCGCTAACTGTCCAATTTGAATTTAGTTCTATTGCAGCGCATACTAAAATGAACGTATCATTAGGAACTCTGCGATTTGGGAATAATGGTTTTAAATTTTGTACAGAACCAGTAATGTCTATTTTCTTTTCTTATTTTCTTATTTTCACTATTCAAACGCTTAAGAGACTCCGTATAGGGTGACAGTGGTGACACTAATTTGTGACATTACTTGTTAAATGGTTGCGCGACAGACTGGTTTGTGATTGGCTAAACGCGTTCAGGGGAATTGTATTCGAAGCGGGAGAAATATTCATACGTTCGGATCGTTGCGTTTGCTCAGAATCAGGCGGTATATGTGTAATGATAAAAAAAGAACCCGGTATAAGTCCGGCATTTCTGCTATAAAGTTTTTAACAGTATCCGACATACATCGTTTTCGTGATGCATGTAACTTTCAAACAAACGCAGAACTACAAAATAGAACTTACGGCAGCATACATGTACAGTATGTTTCAAAATAAATGCGAAAACTACGAAATATATATGAGCAGCCAACATCGCACTGTTGTAATGTTGGTGATCGCCCCTCTTCATACCTAGTGATACATAATCCATAATTCTCTGTTAATATTTTTAACGTCACTACATTTTCATTTATTTTTTAATAATTTTCAAATTTTTAAAATTCTAAATGTATAAAATGTGTTGATAAATAATAAATAAATTTTTAAAAAAAGGTAGAGTCAATGTCTATAGTAACTGAACGTATTATTTAAAAATTGTCATCGGGGAATCGATCGTGCGTCTCTGTCGAAACGCCTTAGATAGATAGGGTATATAAGTGCATGTGTATACTTGAGTAGTTGCGGTATATATATATGAATCATTGGTAGTACGTATTATGTATTCCGTAATGACGACCAGCGCTCTAACGTTGATAGAGATAAACATATGGTGGATTCAGAACTATAAACAAAACATCTTTTTGTGTGTATTTTTTAGGAAGGTGACAACATTATATTTCTATTTTTTTTTTAATAAATACTATGCGATTTTTTTTTTTATATTTTACAAACATTTTAAAGGCTTCTTGTAATATTAAAGTAAGTTTGTGAATAACTTTATGTTTCAATAAACATGTTTGACATAATAAACAAATTCATTTCTATTTGACATTTTACAAAATTTACTTTTGTCCATATGGAATTAGTAAATAGGTTTTCATTTAGTTATAAAAATTCTCTATCTATCTTGATACTTTTCATTCGTATGACTACAAAGAAGTATGCGGACGACAATTTATTTTGCGTACATAATATATACTATTTTTTATATTGATAAGGTTTATAAGCAAAAGAAGTAAATAATAAAATGCAAATAGGCAAATATATTATTTATAATAATAACCAAAAAAAAATATACAACAATAATAACAAAATATTGTGGAACTTTAATTTAACGGACAATAAATATTATACATAAATATTATACATCAAAAACAATATTGTACAGGCTAGTTTATTTGATTAAAAACAATATGCTGTGAAATAGAAATCAAAAACTTTATTTTCTAACAAACGAATAAATTATATTTCCACGTACTGTGGAATAATTTTTAAAAAAAAGTTTAAATAGGGTTTCACATTAAAAATAAGCTACAAAAAAGTTGAAATAATATAAGAATAAAAGTACGTAAACAGACTATTATTATTAGGGTTGCGATCTTTTCGGTGACCACGCGGCAATCACATGCACATGTATAAATAACCCATTCAAAGCAATATTATAAATAGAGTGAACCAAGCCGGAGCGATATTTGTAAATATTTCATATAAAACCCGAAAAACTATAACAATGTATCAATGTTCGCGATAGTATATCTCTAGATATTAATAATGTTAAGCATACGGGAACCAATTCGTTGGTCACGCCTCTACTTTCGCTCCGAATTGGTCCACTTTATTTATAATATTGCTTTCAATGGGTTATTAGTACATGTGCACGTGATTCGCGCGTGGTCACAGATAATAAAGCAAACCCTAATTATTTTATTAATAAATATTTTAGTACTATGTTAGGTATGGCTCTAAAAATAATTGTGACTAATAGTGAAAGCTACTTTTTTTTTTCGGCAAAAAATTGTTTATAATTTTGAATTTTTTTGGTCGATTATTATAAATATTTATATTTGCAATATTAATGTCATATTGCAAATATAAATATTTATAATAATCGACCAAAAAAATTCAAAATTATTAACAATTTTTTGCCGAAAAAAAAAAGTAGCTTTCTCAGCTCTAAAACTAAATTTTAATATTTGCTTCAACGACCATAATTATCAATAGTAGATTGCAGCCCCCTTTCCATGTGAATTCTAATTTTCGCCTCATTCAGGCGCGTAATTCTACTCGTCCCTTTACATCTGGTTTTGTTTATATTACTAACACATCTCTTGAAATGGGGACAAAAAAACAATAAAAATGTATATACATACACCCTTTCATATAGCATTTTACACTTTGAGGCGAAAATTATAATTCACAATATTTTCATATAGTATGAATGTGGTCTTTTAGTTAGTATATTGGCTAACTTAAAGACATTTATCAGTTATATTATTATACGGATTGAAAGGTGTAACAGTAAAAAATTAATATTTCGTTACAATATAATATATTGATACAATTTTTTATGAGCGATGACATTAATCACTCTCAGCCAATATATAATAATTATCAAATTAAAAAAATTATATTGACTTAAAAAATAAATAATGTATGTTTTTTTAATGTTTAAGAACATCAGTCTAGCATGCTTATTTGTCAATAGTTTTATTCGATTCAACAATAAAATAATTATAAGCGAATAAATCGATTTTGAATTTGTTTTATGAAAATTTTTAATTTATGTATATATAATTAGAAGAAACCCATATTACAAACACCATAGATTTGAAGAAAGGTTTCTTCATTTGATTTATTCCATAACTCAATGTGTTCCATAAACAGCTCAGGAAGAGCTACATAGGGATTCTGTTAGGATAAGGAAGCTGTATTTAACTACGTATATACAGTGTGGTCATAAAGTTTGTAACCAAGCTTATAACCGCATTATTTTACATTTTTAGGAAAAACGCTCGGACAGGTAAATTTTATTTTTTAAAACGCCATCTTTTGCCATACAATTTTTTTCTATGACGTCATTGGTTTTCGAGTGATGACGTTACAACACTTTCTTGAAATGGCAACCATATTATTTTTTTCTCGTTTTTGGTAGATCTTTATAGCCACCAAATAGTGATATAAAACAATTGGTATGTTGCATCACAATTTTTTGGAAAAAAATACGAAAATTTGATTTTTGTACAAAATTAAAATTAAATTGAAAAAAATTCATCTGAACTTAAAATTATTGTAAGAGTTAACGTAAATTTTCAAAATGGACCCCACCAACCAACTGACACTGTCCCAGCCGAGTGTAAACACTTCGTATACTCGCCTCAATTATGTCTGGGGATATTTGTGTAAGTTCTACGCGAATTCGTTCTTATAAATCTTCTAAATTGTTCGGTTTGTTAAAATACACTTTCGATTTCAAATAACCCCCCCCCAAAAAAAGTCTAGCAGAGTCAGGTCAGGAGAACGAGGTGGCCATTCTATGGCGCCTCTCCGTCCAATCCATTTATTAGGAAATATTTCGTCAAGATAGTGGCGAACCTCTACACCATAATGGGGAGGCGCCCCATCTTGTTGAAACCAAATATTTGGATGGAGTACATCACCATCCTCGTGATTTGGTAAAATAACAGCGAGCGCTGGAACCAGTTCAAATCTTAAAAATTCTAAATATTGCACAGCAGTCAAATATCCTTCAAAAAAATATGGTCCTAAAATGCGTCGTCCAATCATTCCAACCCATACGTTAACTTTTCCTGGGCGCTGAGTATGACACGCTTGAGTCCAATGCGGATTGTTCTGCGACCAATATCTGCAATTATGGCGGTGAACAGATCCATTGAGGCAGAAAGTAGCTTCATCTGAGAAGACGATGTTTTCCAAGAAATTTGGATTTTGGTCACAACGTAACATTACGTCTTCACAGAACTGCAGTCGACGATCTTCGTCATCATCATGTAATTCCTGTACAAGTTGAACTTTGTAAGGACGATAGTGTTTTTTTTTTAAATAAGTTGACGACAAATGAGTGAGCCACCTGATTGGCTAACGCAAGTTGTCTGGTGGAAACTTGATGCCTTTCTTCTGCTTCTAGAAGCACATTTAATTTCACAACTTCTCCTACTTGAGGTCTACCTTGCCGTGGTCGATCTTTTACGGATCCTGTTTCGGTAAACTTTCCTACTAGTTTTGTCACCGTAGACCTGGTAATTGGAGGTCTATCAGGGTGTTCATGGTTAAACAAATCGCATGCTTCTGCATGCGTTCTTTGTCTCTCCCCCAACCATAATTATAATTTCGATTCTTTCTCGCTCAGATAAATGTGCCATTTTTTATATAAGCGAAAGTGAACAATTTTTACGCAATATCTCAAAAATTAAACGTCCAACATAGAAGTAAATAATCAACAATGTTGTCGCCATAGAAACAATTTCAAACTAAAATTTTTGTACATAAACTGTATAAAAAGAAGCAAGAATGCCAGAAAGAAATATCTTGCAAAAAAGTGCGTGTTTTTGTTTTTGTAAATTTTTTGCATAGTAACATGAGTACATGTGCTTTTGACGATCCGGTTTGTTCAAGAAGAATATTTATGTCCTCACACAAGACAGAAGTGTGAAAAAAACTTACTTACATATTTCAGTAAATTTTTTAAGCTTAATTAGTTTTTGAAATCTTCAATTTTTGGGCGATAATTTTAATTAAGAAATGGTCTGCCACATCATGTCAATTTTTTAAATAAATTTAACTTCTTTGGCCCTTTTTTGTGAAACTATTTAATGTTAAATAAGATTTTTTAATAAGTAATTGGCCGATTGGGAAGACGAATTTCTTTTGACCTGGAGCGAATAACGCAGATTACTATTGATCGCAAAGCATTTACATTCGGCTGGGACAGTGTAAGTTGGTTGGTGGGGCCCATTTTGAAAATTTACGTTAACTGTTACAATAAATTTAAGTTCAGATTTTATTTAATTTAATTTTAATTTTGTACAAAAATAAAATTTTCGTATTTTTTTCTAAATTTATATCATTTTTTCCAAAAATTTGTGATGCAACATACCAATTGTTTTATATCACTATTTGGTGGATATAAAGATCTACCAAAAACGAGAAAAAAATTATATGGTTGCCATTTAAAGAAAGTGATGATAACGTCATCACTCGAAAACCAATGACGTCATATAAAAAAATTGTATGTCAAAAGATGGCGTTTTAAAAAAGAAAATTTACCTGTCCGAGCGTTTTTCCAAAAAATGTAAAATAATGCGGTTATAAGCCTGGTTCCAAACTTTATGACCAGACTGTATAAAAAAATTTTTCCTTAAGGGGAATAACTACAATAAAAACATTTTAATTATTTTTAAAAAGTTATTAAAAAATGTATTTAATAATTATGTTCAAAATCCGTTTTTAATTAGATTCTTTAACATTATAATGTTAATGTAAATATTGCTCTTCAGATTGTTCTAAAATCGTCTTCACGAACTATATATTCTTTTAATTTTATTTAACAGGTCTCGCAGGTCTACAGATGGAAAAAGAAATGAGACGAAGAAGAAAATCCATTCTTCAATAAACGGCTTAGATGTGGAAGAAAACGAGTACTGGATGAAAATGTCTTGAATAACGCGATAAACTACGTTTCTCAACAACCGTTTTCTTCTCTACAAACGGTTATCGAGATAAATACTTGCAATTGCAGCCGCCCAACACTTTGGAGGAGACTCAAGGACAGCGGATACAAATACAGACGTCCAGCACAGAAAATCGATTTCACTCCGGTTCATGTGGAACGCAGATTGCAGTTCGCACAAGCAAACATAGGACGATATTGGGACAACACGATTTTTACGGACGAAAAGGTGTTCTCTTCCGAAATTGGGTCTCGGAAACCTTTGTACAGGTTGCCGAATTCGAGATACCAATAGCGGAATGTACTCAAAAAGAAGAGGAGCGGCCGAATATCCCTTAACATGTGGGGGTGGATGTCTGTAGCAGGTCCCGGAGAACTTGTACGCGTAGACCCACGAATGGATGCAAAGGTGTATGTGCAATTATTAGAAAATAGCATGCTACCGAGCGTACAGGCAGTTTATGGGGACGCAGCTCTAATGTATGTGCATGACAATTGTCCGGTGCATACTGTTATAATTGTTAGAGAATAGTTTGACAACCACCCTCAATTCATAGTGACGAATTGGCCTGCTAGATCCCTGGACTTTAACCACATTGAAAATCTTTGGGCAGACATTGTGCGGCGATGGGATGACTTCCGGGGAAACATTCGCATAAGAAATGCATGAGAAATTTATTTGCATGCCAGCACAATTTGGGAGCATTACAGGTTTACGTAAATTTGTGAAAACCTCGTAAATTCCATGGAAAGGCGACTGCAATCAACTATTGATAATAATGTTCGTTGGACCAAATATTAAAATATAGTTTTAGAGCCGGAAGGCAACGCGTATTATTTTCGCAAATAATTTGTTAATAATTTTAAATTTATTTCTTTTAATCGCTGCATACCTAATATAGTATGTACTAAAATATTTAATCATATAATAATAGTCTGTTTATGTACTTTTATTCATAGATTATTTCAACATTTTGGTTGCTTCTTTTTTGGGTGAAACCCATTTAAGCATTTATTTTAAAATTGTTCAACAGTATGTGGAAATTGGTTTTTTGAAAAAAATTTTTATTTTCATTTAAATTTCAGAGCATATTGTTCTTAATTGAAAAATATTTGCATTTACAATATTATTTCGAATTTATTGTTTGTTCCAATTTAATTCCTCAATATTTTGTTATTTTTTTTTATGTTAGTATTTATAAGATTAGTTGCGTTTTTTTATTAAATTCTCTTCTTTATAAACCTTATCACTATAAAAAATTGTATATCTTATATACGCAGAATACATTGTCGTCCGCATACATATTTTTAGTCATACGAATGAACATTATCAAGATTGATAGAGATTTTTTATAATGAAATAAGAACCAAATTACTAATTCCATATGGACAAAAGTAAATTTAGTTAAATTACAAATAGAAATGAATTTCTTTATTATGTCAAACATGTTTATTGAAATATTAAGTAATTTAAGAACTTACTTTAATATTACAAGAAGCCTTTAAAATGTTTTTAAAACATCATACAGAAAATCGCATAGTATTTATAAAAAAAAAAAATTGAAATATTATGTTGTCACCTTCCTAAAAAATACACAGAAACAGATGTTTTGTATATAGTTATGAATCCAACATATGTTTATTTATATCAACGTTAGAGCGCTGGCCCTCATTAAGGAATACATAAAACGTATTACCCATGGTCTTACAAAAATACACGTATATGTATAATATATACCGCAACTACTCCAGTATACAAATGCACTTATATACCCTATCTATCTAAGGCTTTTCGACAGAGAGGCACGATCGATTCCCCGATGACAATTTTTAAAGAATACGTTCAGTTATTATAGACATTGACTCTACCTTTTTTTTAAATTAATTTATTATTTATCAACACATTTTATACATTTAGAATTTCAAAAATTACAAAATAATTAAAAAATAAAGGAAAATGTAGTCACGTTAAATATATTAACAGAGAATTACGGATTATGTATCACTAGGTATGAAGAGGGGCGATCACCAACATTACAACAGTGCGATGTTGGCTGCTCATAAATATTTCGTAGTTTTCGCATTTATTTTGAAACAAACTGTACATTAGGGTGGAGCGATTTTTTTTTATTTAGCAATAGCTTTGGAATACCTGTAAAAAGTTGCTCTATTATCTCCCAAATATAAACAGAAAATTTCATTTCGCACATGATATATTTAGAGGTGCCCCCGACATTATTAAGTTTGGCAAAATTCATGAATTTAGTCGAAAAATCAAAAATATTTAATGAACGCTAAATTACACACTGAGTGTTGCGCAGTTAGTATAAGATAGAAAAATATAATCCGAAGCGAGCGTATTAAGACGCGTGGGTGTTGAAGCACGTGGAGACGATTTCGCAACTCTCCTAAAAAGTTATTCGAACGCTATAGTCAACTCGCGTGAGTACTATTTCACTTGTGATACCCTTTGAATTTTTCGTCTGAGATCAAGAAATAAGACTCATGCAAGTATTTTCAATTTCCTATTTAGGTTTCAGATATTATTGTAATACTTTAGCACATATTATATATCTTTATTACAGTAAAATGTCTCAAGTCAAAACACGACAAATGATGACCTGTGCTGTGTTCGGATTACCAGAGAAGTTACCAGTATCTTAATTACCAACTTATAATGACGTTATGAAAAATTACCTATTCATTAAAAATGAATTAAAGCCCAATAAAACAGTAAGAGAGCCAACCGTTCATGACATATACGAAATATTGGCTCAAGAAGTTTTAGAAATTTGGCAAAAAGCTTCGCTGCCAACTGTTAGTGTTAAGAGAATTCTACAACTTATTCGTTCCTACCATGACAAATATAGAATCTTAATGAAACCTTATAAAGGTCGTCAAACAAAGAAAAATTACGAAGAAAAGATCAATAGATTTATAACTGAGTCCCACAGATTATTTGATGTTTGCAGTTGCAAATGTAAACTTTTCTCAAATTGTAATTGTTTAAAAGGCGGTCGTGTTCCCAAGGAAGAAATAAATTTTTTACTCGATCAAAGAACAACAAGAAAAATGGTCATAGGCGGTGTAGATGTGGTTGAAACTAGAAAAAATAAGAACAAAGAAGAAAGAAAACAAAAAAGTTTATCGCGTAACAGAGAGATAACTGATTTTGAGAAACCGTGTTGTTCGCGTTCTTTACCTGAAGACTTGGCAATCGAAAGCGACAGTTCAAGCGATAGCGTAGCTTCTAGTCCTTACCTTGAAGCACCAAAAAAAACAGTTGATCCGCCACCAAAAAAAAAGGAGATTAAATTTACCATCATTAGCTCTTGCCTGCGATCGTACTGGAGTTTCTGACAGAGCCGCTGCCATTATAGCTTCTTCTGTGTTAAAAGATGTTGGCATTATTTCATCAAAGGATCCAAGTGGTGTTATTGATCGTTCAAAGTTGCGCCGTGAAAGAACTAAAGTCAGAACAGCTTTACAGGATGCAGATCGCAAGAAAACCCTACGCGGTATGTATTTTGATGGGAAAAAGGATAAAACGTTGATTAGTATTCGGAAAAAAAATAAATTTTACAGAAAAAGGGTACTAGAAGACCATTATGTGATTTTATCAGAGCCAGGAAGCGACTATTTCGGGCATGTCACATGTGAGTTGGGAACTGCTAAATGTATTAAAGATACTATATTAACTCACTTGAAATCCAAATCGGTGAAACTCAGTGAAATAGTTGTTGTTGGTTGCGATGGAACAGTAGTAAACACATGTTTTAAAGCTGGTATTATTCGTTTGATGGAAGAAGAACTGAATAAACCATTACAGTGGTTTATCTGCCAGTTGCACTCCAATGAATTACCACTGCGGCATCTGTTGTTACATTTGGATGGAAAAACTACAGGGCCTAAATGCTTTTCAGGTGCCATTGGATATCAGTTACAAAAATGTGAAACAATGCCAATAGTCGAATTCAACGCCATTCCTACAATATTACCTCAAATTTCCAGGGGTGATTTGAGTACCAACCAAAAATATCTGTACGATATTATGATCGCTATCAGCACTGGCGTTTTTTCTTCAGATTTAGCTAACATTGAACCTGGATCTCTCAACCACTCTAGATGGCTTACAACAGCAAATCGAATTCTAAGATTATATGCTACTAAACCGGACCCCGAAGAAAAATTGGTGATATTAGCCACGTACGTGAGGAGAGTTTATGGTCCGATGTGGTTTAGAATAAAATGTAATCCCTCGTGTATAAACGGAGCTAAGCACCAGTGGCAAACAATTAGTCTGAGTCGCTATTTGAACGCCGATATGAAGAAGGTCATTGACAAGGTAATCCAACGAAATGGATTTTTTTGGTCACCCAGAAAATGTTCTTATTTCTATGCTTGGAGATGAAAGGGAAATCATACAAGATCTAGCATATCGACGAATTTTAAAACCAAGAAGTGAGGAAGCTCCAGGACTTCGAACGTTTAAACTGCCTTCATTTAATTTCGATGCTGAAGATTATACCGACATTATAACGTGGCGAGACTGCGAGATAACTGAGTCACCTCTGACTTTAAATTTATCTAATGACGACTTGAAAGCCATTGTCAAAGACGGTCTCGGCACATGTCAAAAAATTAAAGATTTTCCATGCCATACTCAAGCCGTTGAGCGCTGCACCAAAGTGGTGACAGAAGCTTCAAGTGCAGTTTGTGGAAAAAATAAACGAGACGGTTTCATCAGGGCAAGGCTACTATCACGTCAACAAGTGCCTACTTTTGATACAAAAAAACAATTTAATATATAATTATTGTATTTCTGAATAATTATCTAGTTTACCATTATTTCTTGTATCTCGCTTCTTTAAATCTGTATAAAAAATATAAGATATTGACCTAACAAATAAAATATATAGTTTGATCACAATATGAAAAATAGGTAATTTTTTTAAATTTTCAATTGTGTTGGGGCACCTCAAAACATCATTACAAATAGGTAAAATTTCGTACGTTTAATTTACTCATTGAAATGCAACTTTATATCGCTATACCATTTTAAAAAACAAAAATTTTTTTATTCGTACATTATCGCTCCACCCTAATGTACATACAACAAATCTCGTAATACTGAAGGTTGTGTCACCACCGCTGGTCCACCATTTATTGTCGAAGCGACACCACTGCCTGTTGGCGCTATTAGCAAGCTCTAATTATTAGTCTACTAGTAACTATGCTACTAGTATAAGCCGATTCACATGCAAATAATACACGCTAATTGAGTGATAACCAAGATTTTGCAACACTAAAACTAATAAAATAACTAACGTGGAATGAATGTTTTTATTATGCTTTAGATATTATTGATTGCTTGTTCATCGTCAAAGTCAATGTCTATAATATCCATACTTTTTGCGACATTTCCGCCCAGTGTTATTCCACTCCTTTTCTCTTTACTTTCTTCATTTTCTGTTGCAAATATTGATTGCACATTAGCAATTGATTGCTGTTCTTCATTCGCAATAGAATCTTTATCATCTGGTTGTTCTGCAATCGGTTCTAATTCTCTTTGATTTATTGCCTCTGCCTCCGTGCGTACTTCATTACCACTTTCCTCATCGGATAGCTTTTTCTCGTAAATTTCCAATACCGTGTTCAGATTTGCTCCACTTTCTCCAGTTTTCGTTAAAGCGTCTTCGAAGCTCATCCCGCTCCGTAAACCTTCATCGTCTTTTGATTCACTCCACGCTATATCTCTAGCGTCTTTCCAACGGACTAATTTTTGTAGGAAATCCCAACCTTTAGTGCCTTCCTGACATTTCAATATGAAATTGATGTATTTCGGCATCAATTCTTGCCCTGCGAAAGAAATTTTGTTTCACTAAGTACTGTGCATGTGTGCATTTACCTGCAGAAACAGCTGCAAAATTCTTAGTTTGCTCACGGTTATTAATATCTCCGATTTCGTGAAAAGCATTCAATGCTTTTATTAATAATGGCGTTGCTAAATCTGGATTTCCATGATTGAGATAATATTCACCCATGTACCTATACGATTGACCAATATAGTAAGGCATATTGTGACTTTGGGCAAACTCCAAGAGTTGTTGAAGATGAGTGTACGATTCTTTCCAATTTCCTAATCTAAACAAACGTTATGAAAAATTATATAGAAAAGTGAAGGAAGCGTGTTGAAATTACTTTAAATAAGCTTGTATAAGACATATTCTAGCTTCGCAGGTTTCTTCCACTCTCTTTGCTTTAATGTGCATCAATAAAACTTTGTAAAATGATTCAGCGGCATCGTTGACTTGCCCGGCCATAATTTCACAGTTACCTTGGAGCATTAATGCTTTAGCCTCGCCTTCGTGGTCGCAAGCTGTAAATTTTTTTTGCTGTTAATGTTAAACATTGCGAAATGTTGCAATGGCAAACCGTCGTAAGCTCTTCTTCTGGCTTTAGAACACAACAATATGGCATTAGGTGCGTCACGATTCATTAGTTCCTTTGCCTCCGCCAATAGCGCTTTGTATAATACTATGCAACATTCCACAAACACGGTTTTCTGGATACAGTGAAGATATTTTGCAGCTGTCCATGAATGACCTTTCGACAATATTCTTCCTTCTTTCAGCGCTGTTATAGCTTGTTCACGTTCATCTTCTAAACATAAATGAAATGTCTTTAAATAATTATTAAAAGTAATAGCGACACAATTTGAAAACCATAAATATTTTGTGGGTTTATCTAAACTGACGCCTCAGAAAAAAAGAGCGATTACCATAAATTGACAAATAAATAATACTAAAGAAAAAAATTTCGTATCTTAAACGGCATTCCAGAAAATAATATTTTAATTCAACAAATCAGAGCATCGTAAGCCATCCAGAAGGATTTTTCATAATTGTTGCTAGGTTACATATTTTATTACGTTGTCAATGAACTAGTCGACTATGGAACTTTTGAGAAACGTCAGTCAATGTCAAAGTTTCTTTTAAATCCCTTCAAATTATTATGTATACTGCCCCGGATTATGTGGAAATGCTGATAATAATTTATGGAGAATGTGGACGGAATGCTAGAGAGGCAGCAAGCATTTATAACCAACGCTTTCTTAACAGGAGTCATCACGATCAACAAAGGGATCCTCAGGACTATCGCACGAACAATTGTGATAGGTGGTGTGCCCAGCACTGTTGAAAATGAAGAGGTTATTTCAGATGCCTTCAAAGAAGGTGCTGAAGGCAATATGTAGGTATCTCGGATTTTGTTTACTGATGAATCAATTTTCGGCAGACAAGGATGCTACAATGCGCATAATTGGCACAGCTGGGCAGAAGGAAATCCGCATGCTCTGTTTTCAAGAGCATTTCAAAAACGATTTTCCATAAATTTGTGTCTTGGACTATTAGGGAATCGTGTGGTATGTCTTCAATAGAAATTAGTTTACATGTCATCTAATTTCCTCTCTTTAAGTAGGATCTTTTGAATTCCCTGCACGTTTAACGGAATTTTTGAACACAGAACTTCACAATTTGCTAGAAGATATTCCACTTCTTTCCCATGTTAACAACTGGTTTCAATACGATGACGCGCCAGCACACTTCAGTCGAGAAGTTCGAAAAATTTGAGATCAACAGTATCCTGATAGATGGATAGGTCGTGGTCGTTCACTATACTGGACTACACGGTCCTCCAATTTAAATCTTCTTAATTTCTTTCTTTGGGGCCACGTTAAAAATGTTGTATACAGGCACCCAAGGGGTCGCGTTTAGGAAGCCTTTGCTAGAATTAGTCTTTAAATGGTTACGAATTCTTCTAAACTGAGTCTTTTACGGCGGGCACGGTTATGCTTGCAAATGAATGGTGGTCACTTTAAGCATTTGCCCTGATTGAGTTTATTTTTCCTTTCGTGATTCCTTTTGGCTATGTTGTTTGTGTTATTATTATGATTATATTACACCTTTCCTCCTGTTTTTGATGATAAGTTCACGCGTATTAGAATAAACAAGGTCCTTTTCAGAACCGCCATTTGTTGTTTTATTTTTAAAAAATCAAAATAGATTAATATGAGGGGCGAGTGTAACAGCTTGAACGATATCTGCCTTAACCTAACATGCTGATATTGACACTTTGGCAGGCCTCTTAAACAAATCACAGCTCTGTTACGCAAGCAATTAATTTACATTTTTGAGACCTAGATTGTTGTCGATATTTGAATCTGGAGCACAAGTTCTGGGACAAGCTGTACGTAAACATAAAATCGTTAAATACCATTTAGTAATAATTAAAGTCGTTTTTATAGCATATGTTGGTAAAGCTCTTTGGCGATAATCTAATGAACATAACCTAAAAGCATTTTAATACACAGAAAACGCGAAGTTTGCTGAACACGTTTGCACTTTCAAAATGTGATTCGTTCCCGGTGACCGAAAACAAGCAGCAATCAATGGAATATTGTCGTCCTGATTGAAGTGATTATATTCAGGTTCAGGTGTGTCAATCTTGGAACAAACCAGGTTATAAAATATATATACTCATGAGTACTCTTCTGAAAGTCAAGGACTGCATTCTAAATCAGTCCAGCAAATATTGTTGTTCAATATCTTTCACTAAATGATGAAAGTCATCGTAGATGGGTGCCCAATTTTAATCAACACGTTATAGACCGCTTTACTTCAAAATTCTCATGCAGCGCCACAATGGCCATCATTAAATTTTTCACAAAAAAAACATTTGATACCAGTTACTACCGCTTGACAAGGTTAAAAAATTTTGAAAATAGATTCCACACAAATTAACCAAAAGTAACCGATGTCAAAGATTTGCCATTTGCAATTTTCCCTTGTCACGTCAAAACCATTTAGAGTTTTTAAAATAAATTTTGACTCGGGATGGAAAATAGATAGTCTACGTAACACACCTGATGTCAGCCATGTCGATGGGCCCCATATGTGAAGTACGTGTTCCTGTTTGGAGTCACAATCTATTATTGTTCTTGAATTGTCTGTTTTATATTTATTATTGAGGCGCGCACAAGCTACAACCCCCTGGAAACATCTGAAAGTGGATAACCACGCCCTGACGGCTAATCCTTTCACCACCGGATTACTGAACACAGAAAGTAAGTATTGAGGCGCAATGGGCTCTGCTCTCGTAGACGCAAAAAAATTAATATGTTAAATTGAAGATTTTAGGATGGTATAATAGGATTGCAGTGGCGTTGGTCTAAATTTACTATTGTAACAAATAAAGTGTTATTCTAAGAAAAAATGTGTCTTATTTCGAATTTATTTTGATAACTTTGCAAACCATCCTTCTATGATTTTCTTAATTTTCTTTTGTTGTGAATTATGCTACTATAAATATATTAAAAATAACATAGTTATAAAAATCTTAAGTACCAACCATTTTCAAACAAAAATTTTCCCAGTATATATTTTGTTGTTGCTAATCTTCTTTGTCCATCCCCGTGATACTTAGAGCTAATATTTACGGATTGGACCAGTAATTGCTCACCCAACCACCACCAATCGCTGTGGCCAAAACTAAAGTACACTCCTAAATGTAAAAAATTGTCACATTCCGTAGCAATATCTCCTGTAAAAAGAAAATTTGGAATAGTCAAATATAGATTTTCTCTTAAGTTAATATAAAGTACTAACAAACAGTTTTTCTAAGAATCTGTATTTCTGTTGAGGACAAACGCAACCAAATTTCTCAAAATTGTTAATAACGCGGTGTAAAATGCAAAGAAAAGATCGTTTTGCAAAATTATTTTCGAACACATTACAAATACCACGTAGAGAACTTTCCTGATAGTATAATTTTATTTAAAATACATAATAGTATTTCATTGGTTGATTTCGCAGATATTTCTTGGTGAAACATTCTTGTAATAACTTGATTAATTATTAGAAAATAAAACACTTGGCTTAGTTTCACGACTTCTTTAATTAGATATACTAACAATTGTTTCGGCTATTAGGCCATTATCAAAGAGCTATCTAAAACTAAACTTACTCTACTTAAGGTTAACTTATATACCTGTGTTCATTATGGGTGGGAGAATGAGGGTAATTGATATTTAAAATTGCATCGATATAGGGGGTATTTATGAATTCTAATTGTGTGTTTGTGATAACTCGATTTTGTTTTTGGGCTTTTTTAATTTCAAAAATCTCTAATATATTTAACTTTTTACTTTTTACTACATTATGAATGAGGTTACAGCTCTTTATATCGGGTAAGTGGTTCTGGTCTATACAATGTTCTGCGAACCCTGTGTGTTTAACGCTATATTTTATATCTCTAATATGTTCTGTTAACTGTTTATTAATACATCTGCCACTCTGTCCGATATAAATAGCTTCACAATTCTGGCATTAAATAGATAACTTAGATAAATCAGGAGTATATTCCATAAAATGCCAGAATTGTGAAGCTATTTATATCGGACAGAGTGGCAGATATATTAATAAACGGTTAACAGAACATATTAGAGATATAAAATATAGCGTTAAACACACAGGGTTCGCAGAACATTGTATAGACCAGAACCACTTACCCGATATAAAGAGCTGTAACCTCATTCATAATGTAGTAAAAAGTAAAAAGTTAAATATATTAGAGATTTTTGAAATTAAAAAAGCCCAAAAACAAAATCGAGTTATCACAAACACACAATTAGAATTCATAAATACCCCCTATATCGATGCAATTTTAAATATCAATTACCCTCATTCTCCCACCCATAATGAACACAGGTATATAAGTTAACCTTAAGTAGAGTAAGTTTAGTTTTAGATAGCTCTTTGATAATGGCCTAATAGCCGAAACAATTGTTAGTATATCTAATTAAAGAAGTCGTGAAACTAAGCCAAGTGTTTTATTTTCTAATAATTAATCAAGTCATAATAGTATATTACATACCGAGGTGCAAAGTGGTTCATTACCATAGAGAGATTAGAAAGTAGAACTTGATCTCGAGACGGGAATGAATCTTTCCGCCGAGGTTTATATACTATTTTACTCACGATCGGTTAGTATTTAATTATTATATGAACTATTAAATCACTAAATTTAAAAAATATAATATTCAATTTCATGGCATTTTAACAAATGCTTTTGATAGGTAGGTACTGTTGCTAGGTAACGTAAGAACTAATAGTGATATTTTCTGACAGATTACTAATCCTACGATTTTAAACATGGTCTTTCTCTAGCACTAAAAGTCATGGAAATTCTAATGTAACAATTAATATAATTTCATTAATTGACGTAGCAGACACTTCTTGGTGAAACATTTTGTAATTAACAAATTTATTATAAAAACACACTTGGCTATTTCACAATTTTTTATTAGATTATTTCTAACATGTGTTTCGGCTGTTATGCCATTGTCAAAGAGTATCTTCATTGTCAAAGATACTCTTTGACAATGGCATAACGGCCGAAACATATGTTAGAAATAATCTAATAAAAAATTGTGAAATAGCCAAGTGTGTTTTTATAATAAATTTGTTAATTAATATAAATTC
Organism: Melolontha melolontha; assembly: GCA_935421215.2. Classification (NCBI taxonomy): domain Eukaryota; kingdom Metazoa; phylum Arthropoda; class Insecta; order Coleoptera; family Scarabaeidae; genus Melolontha; species Melolontha melolontha. Next base: position 145,180,635 of record OW285238.1, on the reverse strand, counting down.
CAAAAGCGAATCAATACTTAATAAAGATTTCGTGAATAGTTTTATTATAATTCAATTTACTTATTTAAATGACACCGACGTTTGATAAATACTGAAATAACATTACTTAGCCGGGAAAGTGATATAAGCTAGCCGCTAAATTGCTATTACCTACCCCTGTATGTAACAGCGCGTTTTCTAACCAGTTTGAAGGTCAGAAATGTTCAGTTTACTAACCGATCACGAGTTAGTAAACAATATATTATTATTATTATCAATAATATAAAAATATTATTAATAATCGGGTGTGTAGAACACAATACAAGTTCATATTTATGTGAAAGTATCTTTCCAGAAATACAGACACGTATTTCATCTTACTACAGAATCATCAATGCATGCCACAAAAGAGTTACTTTCACCATAAAAAACACCATTACAGTATTACAAAAGTTATTAAGACATAGCGTAGAAGAACATTTAGTGCCGCTCATTGACTAATGTCAACAACACGAATGCCAAAACAACCATCGCTGTCTTCATAATAAGTGCAAAACTTCGCAACAATTTGCGAACAAAACCAAAGTAATACAAGGGCGGGTTGTTATATAAGGTCTCCAACAACGCCGTTATATGAGTGGTAGGGACAGAAACAAATTCTAACCTACAAACAGTCATTTCGAGTATTTTGTCTTAGCATGCAAAGTTTCATTTTCCTGTGTACCGTCGTTAAGTAAGTGTCATTTATTATGAGGTCGATTTATGAGATGCGTACCAAGCAGCGATCCGTGATAGAATTTTTAACGCTGGAAGGTTGTACGCCTATCGAAATTTACAGGCATTTGAAAGTTGTTTATGGCAACGATTGTGTGAATATGCAAATGTTCGCCAGTGCGTTCGACATGCAAAACACTGTGATAGAGGTGAAATGAAGGTGTTTGCCGAAAAGCAGTCAGGTCGACAAGTATCAGTGACACATGAGAAGCATCGAAGATATAGCAAAACGGACGAACTAATCCACTTTCATCATAAGCCTAAAACAATAACATCTGTATTGCCAGTCTCATAACAGCCAAAATAATTGTCTTATAACAGGTGTTTTTTTAATTCATACTCAAAATAAGTCATGATATGTACTCTGTGAACAGTACCACCCAACAAATTCCACATGTCGGATTACGCAAAAATAAATTGTTCGGCAATTAGGCATTAGTCAAGTAGATTGATCATACGTTGAATTACCGAAAAATTTGCGCCAGATGGGTCCTGCGACAATTTACGGATGTCCTGAACGAACAAAAAGAAAAAACATTTGTCAAGTTCTTCTTAACCAGTATCGACGTAAAAGACATGATTTTCTAATGAACATCCCTACCGGCTGCTAATATTGGGTTCATTATTATGACCCCCAAAAACAAGCTACAATCAGTGGAATATCGTCATCTTGATTCTCCACGTGTACGAAAACTAAAAAGAGTTCCATCAGTGCAGAAAGTCATGCTCGCCATTTTCTGTGATACAAAGTGAGTCATTCATACAGAATATTTGCCGAAGGGATCAACGATTAATTCAATTCAACTACAAAACTTTATGATCACGAAAGAATCATATCCGTAAACTGAGGCCGAAAAAAAATGTTTTTAGCATCACGACAAGAAAACGGACGAGAAATAATGAGAGAATTATCGCCACAAGTCTTGCAACAACAGTTGTAAACATATTAAAAGTTAGTTTCTTATAATTTTGAATGCACTATACTCTTGATTTGGCATCTTCAGATTTCTAGTTGTTCCCAATATTGAAGGAGGTATTGAATTGCTGTTCGTAATTGGATCAACAGTAAATAGGAAAGTTTGATGCAAGGAATGAAGAAATAGTCAAGGTTTTAAATAAAGGGCTATACTAAATGGTGATTATGTGAAAAAATAATTATCTACATTGGTAGTACCTATAATAAATTTACATCATTTCGAGACTGGTTTCATTATTTTTTCTTTTCTTATTTTATAGAGTTGGAGACCCTATATATCAATCTGCTTTCGTATATAAGTATAATCGTAAGCATGTAATAAAAATATGTTCGAAGAAAAAAATATTTTAATTCTTAAAGCTACTTAACTATGAACTAAAAAACTCCAACAATAAATTTTATACAAACAGCTAACTGCAAACGCAACGCGATATTGTTCTTGAAATTTAATCGTATAACAAAACAAAAATTTGTTCAAATAAAAAACAATTGTTTTGAATTCAAATAATAATTTCGAGACAATGCGGTAACGTAAGTAATTAATTTAATTGTAAATCGAGCTAAGCAATCCAGGCGTGATAAGATGAGTTATCGTAGTTTATTGCGTTACTCCAAGGTCGCATTTGTTACTCTACATTAAACCATCAAACTTCGAAGTAGTAATACTAATAGTATAGTAATAAAATACTGTGAATGTTATGTTTTAAGATTTATTACTGACAATGAATTCCTCTCATAAAAATATCACACTAACCACTTTAAAAATTGAAATATGTAACTAGAGATAAGTCGAGATGGTTAACAATAATACATAGCAAAAAGGATTTGATTAAATTTTCTATCTTTGTCTTTTATTTAAAACATAAATTACTTCATCTTCCTCTTTCTTTTTTTGAAGATGACTGAGATGGCGCTAATGTCGTGACGTCACAAACATATTTTATTACTGCGCGTGCGCCCAACTTAACCGGCATCTCCATTTTATAACCTGTTTAACCTCACTATATTTCCTGTTTTGTGACAAAGTTAAGTTTTTTGTTTTGTTATTGTGGTTTTGTAAGAACTCTGTTGAGAAATAATTCAATTTATATACTATTTTGTGTAAGAACTTGGTTTATACTTATTTTTTAATTTACTTTACTTTAATTTAGTATTTACATATATACGCTGCAAATAAACATTTTTTCATCAACGATGCCACCAATACCCTCAAGATCTTTGCTTAATTTGCGGTTGTCGTGAAGCAGAAGTAGAGAAAATGCATTATTTTCTTACAAATTTAGAAAAGTGAGATGTTAAATCAATAATATACACTCGTGAGCAAAAAAAAACGGGACACTGTTTCTGCGCGGGTTTAAATTGTGACAACTTAAGTGGCTATCTTTACTCATAATAGTAAGTCAGGATATGTCACAAATGTGTGCCTTATTGACATTTATTAAACATTTTTAAAATAAATGTAAATAAAAATTACTAAAAACGACAGAGAAAGATTATTTATTAAATTAAAATAATTATTACATTAAAATAATTAGTATTTCGTCATTCCACCGTTATTATTAACTGCATCTAATCTTGTAGACATTGAAGCGACAATACTTTGAACAACATTTATAGAAATTTGATGGCAAGCATTTTGAACAATCTCCCAAAATTCTTCCTGGGTAGAGGCTCTATCTCATTAATCCCCCATACATTTTCAATGGGATTTAGATAAGGACTGTAGGGCTGAATACCTCAAGTTTAAATTTTATTCTCTTGTAAACATTGTGTTACAAGATGAGACAGGAAATTGTGTTGTTCTTATAGCTTCCTTTAATAGTTTGAAAGGGTTGTGCCTAATCTCAGTAACTAATGTTTCGTCTTCCTGCGTATTCGAAATTTTGTTACGTCCGGAAATTATTTTCCGATTTAAATTATCCTCTTCCCTCCATTTTTTTATATATTCTTGCGGATGAACTTTTACCAATATTAAATTGAACCGATACACTTCTTAATGATTTCCATTTTTCAAACTAGTAACTAGTCTGGCTTTATCAGTTTTCGAAAGATGCAGCATTTTCAATTTTGAATTAGCAACTATGATATATAATTTGACGTAGTGTTTGAAAGTTAATCAAATATCGTCAAAATTACAACGCTAAAAAATAAAGGAAATTGACATAACGATTTTGACACTGTCCCGATTTTTTTGCTCACGGCAGTACCATAAATAAACAAATCATTAGATTTATGTCAAAGCTTGGGCAAAGAAGTATGGGAATGGAATATAAAGAGATGTCTACATAATTAAAGAATTTGCTGCCTTAATTATTTCACAGCCCAATAATTAGTTTTGCGAAAATCGTTGGCAGATATATACTTTACCTTACCAAACATTGTGTTTGTAAGGTATTAAAATTTATTTTTCTAAAGTCATTATCTAATACAAATGATACTTTGGTCATACTACCAAATTTACACTGGATACATCTGAAATTCTGATGAAAACCCCAGAGCTTTCATCAACTATGGCAGATATTGTAATAGCACAACTCCTAGCAAGAACTCCTAAACTTACACCAGGTACACCTGGAATTCATGCAAAAGCCTCAAGATTCAGAGGTATATCTGATGTATCTAATGTTTATCTTGAAAAGCAAACGGAATAGAATATATAGATGTATTATGATGAAAATTTTACATTTCAAAACTAGTAATTATATAATAAATAAACTGTTGAAAAAGGTAAATTTTTTTAAATAGAATTACAAAATATTCAAGTAATTTCTCTAAAAAAAAACTATTGTACAACTTATACTTACAATTAGTTATTTATATTTAGCGGAGCGAAAGCAGGGGCGTGACTAACGAATTGGTTCCCGCGTGCCCCATCGCATATACGATTACTTAGTATGTTGTTCACGGTCATCGTGTGTACACGTATAATAGCAGCAGGAAAGTGTATTCTGTGTATTTAATAATGTTGAAGGAGCGTACAGTAAAAAAACCGCTATCATTAAAGTTAGTCAATAGGTTTATTGAGAACCATCCTAGTTTATCTTACAATGGGGTAAATGTAAAATGTTTAGTGTGCAATATATATATAAACCATTTAACAAAATCAAATTTGCAACGCCACGTGCATAGCGCAAGACATAAAGATAGAGACACTGGTGCCGATACAAAATACGAAGTGTTCTTATTTGATTTGTGTACAATGATAGTTGTGTGTAATTTGCCGTTTACTTTGTTACGCAATGATTCGTTTGTTTCATTTCTTGAAAAATATGGCAATGTAGAATTACCGAGCTGCACCCACTTACGACGTTATTTAAAATCTGTTCGTGTACATTTAGAAAATAAAATTAAGGCTGATCTGAAAAATAAAAAGTGTGGTTGAGTGTGGATGAAACAACTGATAGCAAAAAAAGATCTGTACTTAATGTTATGGTGCGTAAAATGGAACCAAATCAATCGCCATCCTCAATTTTATTAGCTAGCAGACAAATAGAAGAATGTATTGCGCGGGTAATTTCAAAAGTGGTGTTAAGTACATTGGAAAAATTTGAAATTTCCAGAGATCAAATCCTAATGTTTGTGACAGATGGTGCCGCAACCATGCTTTATGTAGGTCGGTCTCTTAAGGAACAGTGTGGTAACTGTTTACATATTACATGTAAAATCCATGCCCTACATCTTGTAGCAGAACGGATCCGTAAATGTTACCCAAATGTAGATGCGTTAATATCGAGTACAACGGCAGTATTCCTGAAATCTCCAAAACGTATTCGGAAATTTCACGAATTGTGTCCCCATACCCCTGAGCCACCACAGCCGATTCTGACACGATGGGGAACATTGCTACGAGCGGCATTTTACTATCATAAATATTTTGAGGATGTAAAAAAAGTGGTTGTATTATTAAATCCGAAAGATAGTCCCGCTATCGAAGAAAGTCGGAAAAAATTTCAAAATAGTCAGGTTAAAACTGATTTACAAACTATTCACAACAATTACTTCGGAATAGTGCAAGCATTAGAAAACCTACAAAATTCTTCGCTATCGTTACAGGAAGCAGTGCTAGTTGTGAAAGATACACACGCACAGCTATGTTCGATAGAAGACGCAAGAAATGAGTGTATTTTAAGTAAGTTTGAAAGTGTTTTAGATAAAGATTTAGATTTTGCCAGACTTAGACAAATTTGTGAAGGTTCGTCTGCAGATGTGTTAAGTTGTTTCAAAGATTATTTTAATTATGCAAACATCACATCACTAGATGTGGAGCGATCGATTTCTTTCTACAAGCACATATTTTTCTCACGGCGGACGCGTTTTCGGGAAATAACTTTGAAGACGCACCTTATGTTAACAATATTTCATCGCGCTTCTCCAGATTTTCAAGTCACGAAAAACGCATAAGAGGGTAAGTTTTTTTTAATCATCTAATTACATACATTTTAGATTTTATTTTTTATACGTATCATCGAGAACGTTTCATAATCTAGAAAAATCGTCTTACATTTTTTTTGTATCTAACATAATAACAGCACCGTTCGTGATAGTATATCTCAGATATTAATAATGTTTTGCATGCGGGAACCGTTCGTTAGTCACGCCTCTGCTTTCGCTCCGAATTGGTCCACTCTACTTATAACAGTCTCTTGTAAAGGTATGGCTTCGTATAATAAATTACCATTATATTATTAGTAACACCAGTAATATAAAACATAAATTTTAAGAGTTGTGTTATATATGTAAAAAATAGGTTTTCATTTTTGCAAATGAATTATATTACACAATATGTATGGTATATAATTATTATGCTTCTAAATAAATAAATTTTTAGACGTTTCGTATTTTTTAAAATCAAAAACTTTTAATTTTGTCATTTTTATTAATGTAGGAGTAGAATAAGATATCTTGATAGATATTTAACCAGATGAGGTCAAAATATATATTTGTATACATACAGGGGGTTAGTTAAAAGTATGGAGACGGCGATTTATTGTCGTTAATATTCATTTTAGGGACTTATGTTCAATATAAAAGTTTGTGTAGATATTTTGATCCATTTGTGTTTATTTGTTTTTTTTTCTTCAATTGTTTTTTTAGATACGCCCGTTCGCGCATTTTTTTTTAAATGGGAACTGATAAATTTTGCTCTTCCATTCGATAGAGGTTTTTTTTCTCTTTACAATAATATTTTTGTTTTTTTTAAATTCATTTTAATAACTTTTTTACAAGAAAAATTAAACAAATTAATAACAAAGTAAATTAAAGTAAGTGTTCAAATTGTCGTCCATTAGTAATATAATTTGACAATGACCCAATCGATTTACAAAACCCCGAACAGAGTTCTGTAAAAAATCTCAGGGAATTTCTTGTATCGTTCTGGTAATTCGGATTTGTAAATCTTCGACGTTATCGGGCTTTTCTTTGTAAACTTTGTTTTTTACGTATCCCCAAAGAAAAAAATCTAAAGGACTTAAATCTGGCGAACGGGCTGGCCATTCAATGGTTCCTCGTCTTCCAATGGAGGGAAAAACGTTGCCCAGATATTGACGAACATTTACACCATAATGTGGTGGGGCGCCATCTTGCTGGAACCAAATACTGTCATTGGGCAGGTGTTCATTGTTTTCATAAGGATAGAGCGTAGCACTAGCAGGTATTATTTCATTTTGCAATAACTGCAAATACAGAGCGGAAGTTAAATTGCCATTGATGAAAAAGGGACCGATAATATAACCGCCTAGAATGCCAACCCAAACATTAACCTTTTGGGGGTACTGCGTATGGTGCTCCGCGGCTCGTGATGACGTTTTGGGAGGGCGCATACAATGATGCGAGTGCCTCGTGTTTTTGGTGTTTACTAAGAAGACGCTACAGTTAGTACACGAGAATACACGAAGCACTCGCATTATTGTACGCGCCCTCCCAAATACGTCATCACGAGCCGCGCCTGACAAATATAAACACAAAAACTGTTTGTAACCATCTAGCTTATTACCGTTTGACACAGACCGACTTAATATGACGTGGCTCACACCATCTAGTGCTATAGAGCTGTACAACTTCTGAGTAACACGTCATATTTATAAAATACGAAGAGTTAAATTAAATGTATTTTTAATAATGAACGTATTAATATTTCAACTTACCTTTTAAGGCTCTAATTTAATAAATTGCTTATTAATACTGAAAATAAACTTATGCGCGCTTTTAAAGGATTTTGCCCTATATAACCTGCATTGACGAAGTAACATAAATACATACTAGCATAATGAGCCCTTTCAGCGGCTTTAAAACCCTCAGACAATTTATTTAGTATTTCTGGACAATTTCTAAGTCGAGGTCTTGCCCAAATCCTCGAATCTGGTCCGTGAGATTTACGCAGCCATTTTTGATAATCGATAAGTTGTCTTAGAAACGCCGCAGAACTGGGTAAGCTTTGCTCTTCTAATTCAGCGAAGAGTGCTTGATGTAATGGCATACGATACCTGTTGAAAGAAAGGATATATCACGAGTAGCTAAACATTAAACGAAAATAAAACTTATTGTAATATTGACGTTTCTCTATAAATATAGAGATATTAAATATAAATATATTTATCGTTACGTTTTTCCAACTTTCTTCGCTTCACTAATGATTTAAAACTATACAAAGCACTTTTTTCATCGACTGACTGCCTTCGCCTGCAATCAGATCCTAATGGAGTCTCTAAAGGATAATAACATGGCTCTTGACATAAGTAAATTGTTACGTGTCCGTAACGCTCAACGTTTATTGCTTCATTTCATAATTTAATTAATAATCTCTTCAATATATTTCGTTTCATTTTCAACGAACCTACCTGTATAGGTATCGTTATTCGCTATTTAAATATATATATTCAATTTCTTTCGAGTTTATTTCTTTTTTTTTTCTGCCCGTCAGCTACACCATCTAAATAAAGGGATAACAACGACAATAAGTAAAAGAAAGGCTCAACAGAAATAGCTCTATACATACCAAATTGCGTGTGATGGCTATGAAAATCAAAACGATAATTGTTAGCGGGTTACCAGGTTTTTTCCCTCCTTTCCAACACGTAAAATCCTCCCCAAGGAGATAACGCATTAAGCGAATAATTTTTATAGCTCGATCGAATCAAAACCCTACGGGGCCGTAAATAAAATTAATAAATATGGCTTACTTCGATCGGTATCTGTGTTGGGTAAAAGAATGCAACTTCGTTTTTAAGATCGAAACTAACAACCAACGTGTGTGTAGAGCGAGTCCATCTTTTTTTTTAACACAAAAAAAAAACAAAGCCAGCACTAAGGTCAAGGAAAAAAGAAAAAACTCGAAAGAAATAACCTCGAAAGAAATTGAATATATATATTTAAATAGCGAATAACGATACCTATACAGGTAGGTTCGTTGAAAATGAAACGAAATATATTGAAGAGATTATTAATTATTATGAAATGAAGCAATAAACGTTGAGCGTTACGGACACGTAACAAAATATAAAGCCATCTCTTTTACAAAGAAGAAGGGTGTAGACAAGCTCGAATCCGTGGCAGAACACTACACGTACTACATCTGAGGTAACACTAAATGAACTAGAGCGAGCTTCGGCAGCCAGACAATATTTTCGGAGCTCCTGGCTACTATACATGGATCCACATTCTTCAGGGTCTTTCAACCATGGCCCTTCTCAGAACCAAACTACAGGAAGTCTTGGAGAAACAATATAAATTTGAACCCATATTGTATCAAATCCCCACCACCCGCTATATGTATATATAGCGTTGTTTAGATTTAAGTCCATGTAAGCCATAATCTATGTAAGCCATTCATGTAAGAGTGATCGCATAGAATATTATTTATATTTCATCGATAACAGTATTTTGGATCGGGTGGATATGAGAGGAGATTTAAGTGTTCTCTTCGATTTATCACTAACTTTTTCCTCTCATATCGATGATCTTATTTGCGAGGCCAAAAGTTATGTGATTTTATTCAGCGACGAACTCGGCATATTTCGAACATTTTAGCTATTACTCAATTATATAACAATTTAGTACGATCAAAGCTTGACTATTGCCCTCTCAAGTATATATTGCTGTCTCAAGTTAGGCTTTAAGTGCTTGCATGATTTGGTTGTTTCCTATTCTTCTATATCTGTTTCGGATTCGTGTACCAAGGTTACCGTTTCACCGTATGGCTTCAATACCCCTATTAGTCAGGTGTTGAGGCAATTAAATTCAATTCCTGTAGATGTAGACGCATTTCCTTCAACTTAAAAGCCGTGTAAGAATTAATTTAGTTAATATCAACACCTACATTATACAAATTTCTTTTTGTTTTTGCTTTTTTACCGTTAGTTGTGCTTTTATATTAGCTTAGCTTAGTTTTTATTTTATTATAACTATTAGTAATTGTTATTTGCTTGACCTATTTTGGAGATTATGCTGTGTTGATCTAATTAAATTAAAATAAATACTATGAGAGTATTCAGGATTTACTATCAAATACATAAGTTTCAACTTATCATATTTAATGCCAAACACCCATATAATTTCTCGTGGAATAATATGGGAATAAAAAATAATCTTTATTCTCTGTCGTTATATTAATCTGGTTTATTTTTCAACATTCTGTTACAAAGACTCATTTCCACTGTCTCACGGTGTAATAAAAATCAGCAACTGCACTATCGTTCGTCTTCACTTAATTAAAAAAACGCTGATCTTTAATTAAGTTTTCGCTAATAGTTTTCGGATTATCTTGTATCCAATTAAAAATTTAAATGTGATAAAATCCTTATAGAACAAAATGTTGATAAGCATACTTTAAACATTTCCTGAATCCAATTAAAAGGGAGTAATAACCAACTAATGAAAAAAACCTGTTCGGAAAGTTATAATCTTCAATTACTACCTACCTGCGTATTTCTTCTTTCGTTAAAACAGGTAAGTCAGCTCTCATTTTGAATCGCTTTCTTAAGTGCTCTTCACGCTTCATCTTATCCCTTTTTACAGGGGACATATACACTCTCGACATTGCTACTTCGTTATTTACAAAACACTATAAAAATTATTCTGAAGAATTTCAGTGACAATTATTTACATTTTGTGGAATGTATTTATGACAGCTTTGACTTTGTCATATCATAATACAATCGTGTCGCTAGATTATTTGATCTTCTCTAGTTGGACTCGGGAATGCTTTGCTGTTGCTAGATTTTAGTATACTGAGAATATATTTTATTCTGAAACATGCAAAACATACACATATCAAGCGAGCCACAAATTTGTATCCTAGGTAAGGCATGAACGACTGAGATATAGACATATAAGTCACGTCTGAGCTTAGAGAATTGACGAACTGTCATTTGTAAATAACTATAAGTCAAATTGACAAGTTACGATTTAACCTATTACTAATAGTACGAAATGTAGGTTAGATCACTTAATCAATCTAAGATATAACTGATTTAATCCATGGCATACTCTGAAAACTTTTTTTGTGTCTCACTCTTTACATTTGTTGCTAGAGTAACTAGCAATTAAATAACTGCAATATATTATAGCACGTATTTTATTTTGAAACATAAGGTTGTCAAAATAATTTTTATTTTCAGCTTGTTATCTAAATATTGGTTTAAATAAATTACGTCAATAAAGTGTTACCTATAATTATCCATAAAGAATGTATAGTGTAGAGAAACTGTCATTACTGAACTGGTATTCCTCAAATTTGAGTTTAAGAAGTGTAGCAGATTTATTTCAAATTACATATCCAGACCGTCCAAAACCCAGTCCAGCTACGATAAGTAGGTTTGTGGCAGAAGTATAAAAATAGTGGGTGCATTGTTCCTAAACATTAGAAGAAGAATAGACCAAGATATGTTATTACTGACGTCAAAAAAGATGAAATACTACAAGCTATCGATAACAATAATATGCTCTCTACAAGAGCTTTGGCACAAACTGCAAATGTAAATTTGCCGTCCATAAACTATTAAAGCGAGAACACTTTAAATCGTACCGTTAATTGCGAATGATACGAAAGAAGAATCAACATTTGCACAATAATGATGGATAAGCTTAATAATGATGATACTTTACTACCCAGAATTTGCTTTACAGACCAAGCATGGCGACATTTTTATATACATGGTGAAGTTAATTTAAAGAACTGCCGTTACTGGAGTAGACAAAATTTGCACAAATACCATTCTACAAGGTCTCAACGACCACAAAAAGTCAATTTTTGGGCTGGGTTTATTGGAGACCATATTATTATAGGTCCATTTTTATATTGAGGGCACTCTTACGGGAGAAATATATTTAAAAATTGCTTGAGCACAGAATTCTACCGGCTCTGAACGCCTTAAATATTGATGATGAAATTTGGTACCAGCATAATGACATACCGGCTCACAATTCCCAAATAGTCTGAAACCTTTCTAAACGAAAGATTTCTAAATCGCTGGATAGGATGTGGAGGAGAAGTAAATTGGTCTGCAAGGTCACCCGACCAGTTTCCAAAGGATTTCTTTCTTTGGGCATTTATCAAAAATAATGTTTTTAATGGAAAACATCTAAACAATATTGGCTAATTAAAAAATAGAATACCAGAGTCTGCAAGAGAAATAACCCCTGAACATATAACGTGCCTTCAAAAACTTTCCTCATTAGAGACGGCCATGCTTTTTGATAATGGTTGGTGACAGTGCACGTAATCTGTGACGATCGTATAATTTTGAATGAGCATGGCCGTCTCTAATGAGGAAAGTTTTTGAAGGCACGTTACAAAATGCAATAAACGAATATTACCATCGCTTAGGGTGCTGCTTGCCCGTTAATGACGACATTTTGAAAATTTGTTAAATTCGTTTTTAAATTTGATCCATTTACCTTAAAATTAAATTCTTTCAATGTATATAATTAATTTCTTAAATTTTGTTCCATTATTTCATTTCTGCTATGTTTGAAAATAAAATACACTATATAATATATTGCTGTCTGAAAATTATTACGTCACTTTAGCAATAAATGTGTGTGTTTTACAATAATAATAAAATTTGGAATAAGATATATTCTCAGTATATAGATACACAATTGAAAGTTTGATATCAGAGTTTTTATTTAAGTAAAATTAAATATTTACAGATACATTATTATTTTTGTCTTTTGGATTACATAAATTGTAATTACTGTTGTATTCATGTGAGAAGTACTGTCTCGTGGCGCCATCTACATTTAGAAAGTAGTACTACTACAGTTAATATTATATTATTAGGTCCCTAACTTTCCTTCTACTGGTCAGATCGAGGATTTCGATAGCTTTAACCTTCTCTGGACAACACAGATCATTTTGCAGAAAGCGCGCATAAATCGGTAAAATAGTTTTTAGTCTAACGGACACACCGTGTGGTCGTTGTAAATTTCAGTATAACCACGTCAAGAACAAGTAGCGTCCTTGGATATGTCTTTCGCAAGAGTGGACGTAAGCTCGGCAGACGGAAATATGCCTACTAGTCCAGATAGGTTTTAAAATGATTTTGTGCAATTTATTTTCCGTTAACAGGTCCGAATTTCATCAAAGCACGCAGTACATTAGTTGAATTTTACTCGCAGATATTTTCTTTTTATAAACGTGTTTGTACGGCAGTTAGTTTTATAGATATTACATTGCTTCCGAAGCAATACTCTGTGTGTAATAGTATGTCACAGAGTACATAACAGATGCGGTATTTTATGCCGGTTTCAGCATACCCACGGTTCGAAAAAATAAAAACTTCACGATTAAATAAATAAATAAATTAAAAGAAGATCCAAACGAATTGGAAGTCATGCTGTTGCCAGAAGACGAAGAACCAAGAAGACCATAAATGTAGAAGAGTTTTGTTTAGGATTTAGTCTTCTACAGAGTGAACGTCATTCACAATTTCAATAGAATCCACTAAGGATAGCGAAACATTTTGTAATTTTTCCCTCCAGAATTCCGAATTAATTGTTCTGAATAGTTTGTAACTCTGCTTTAACCTGACCATATTGCCAAAATATTACACAGGCCTACAAAAAAAAATTTTTTTTGGTGCATCTCTGTTTGTTTGAATAGTCGATAAAGTAGGTAATGTACAGTATATTGACATACGTCATTTTAACTCATCAGCTCTAGTTTACCTACTACCCTCATTGTGAATTGTTGTCGGTCTTGTTATGGTCTTGTTCGTAACTAGTCATTATTACAATATCATCGATAAAGTTTGTGTTACTATTTCATTATGGCTAGTACGTCCAGACGTTGTGTTAACGATCCTGCTATATTTTTTTATGTTTGTGGTGAATACATACTGAAAAATCAGCGTAAATCGATTACAAACACAGTGCGTCGTTTGTATTTTGCTTACTTCGGTATTGAAATTCTACACCAAGATAAAGTGTGGGTACCTCATAGTGTTTGTAAAATATGCGTTGAACATTTGCGACAATGGGAGAGAGGGAAACGTAAGTCTTTGAAGTTTGGAGTGCCTATGATATGGCGAGAACAAAAAAATCATTATGACGACTGTTACTTTTGTATGATTAATATAGTGGGCATCAACAAAAACAATCGCCATAAATGGAAATACCCCAATATTTCTTCAGTACAAAGACCTGTTCCTCATTCAGAAAATGTTCCAATAACATTACCAACTTTTCACCAGGTAGTGCAGCAATCTCAGGAGGATGAAGCTGAAATACCTATTTCTTCCCAAGATCTTTCGAAGGAACGTGCTGAGTTACTAGCGTCAAGATTAAAAGAAAAAAATTGTCTTTCCTCAGATGTTCGAGTGTCTACATATCGCACGAGAGAGGGAAAGTTATTGAAGTTTTTTTCATCTGATGAAAATTTTGTGTATTGCTGTAATGTGAGTGGTTTGCTGGCTTTCATGGGTTTAACGATCTGTCAGCCCAATGAATGGCGTCTCTTTATTGACAGTAGTAAACGAAGTCTAAAAGCCGTTCTTCTACATAATGGAAATAAATATGCTCCCGTTACAATTGCTCACTCAACATGTGTAAAAGAAGAATATGAGGTAATTTCAAATCTTTTATAAGAAATAAAATATATTGAACATAACTGGGTGATCTGCGTCGACTTGAAGATGGTTAATTTTTTATTGGGTCAACAGAGTGGTTATACTAAATACCCATGTTTTATTTGTCTATGTAGAACTAGTAGAGGAAATGCTGGTGCGATTCAAAGATTTAGGCTGTAATATGAGTATAAAATCTCAATATCTCAATAGTCATCTCAATAGTCATCTACATCATTTCCAACACAATTTAGGAGATCTAAGCGAAGAACAAGGGGAACGTTTCCACCAAGACCCAAAACAATGGAGAATAGATACCAAGGAAGGTGGGACAGTCATATGATGGCTGACTATTGCTGGGGAATCATGCGAGATTGTCCGAGTCAGTTTCATTCTAGAAAATCACTCAAAAGACAATTTCTTGATGTTTAATGTCAATAAAATATATATTTTTTCGTGAATTGTGTTTTTTTTGTCGCTCGGGAACTAGAGTTGAGAGAAGAAAACGGGTAACATTTTTTATATCGCCATGTAAGACACACTTAAAATCGGGTCTAAAATCTCCAGCACCAAAATGGTTGTAGGCCAGTGTTATCGCAAGCTTTTCTGCCTGCTATGGTTAATACTTGTCAGTTTTTGGGACACCAATTTACTTCAATCATACTCAACTTTTTCATAGCATTTTCGTGAAATAACACAACTACAATATTTATACGCCAAACCACTACTTGTACACAGTTCATTACTTTTATTAGCATTTTCTCTCCCATATTTATTGTTTCTATTGTATATTTCCTCTATTTATCGTCTATTGTTTTACAGATATAAGTTTGTGTAGATATGCAGTAATCTGGTGATGAATAGATTAAGTAAACTGAAGAAACAATGATCCAGTCTGTAATAAATTCTAATCATTAATTTTAACTTTATGTATGGCAAATAAAGGAAAAGATAAAAATAACAAGAGGTATGTTCTTAACTTTTCTTTTTCCTGTTGTCCTTCTATTAAAATAAATCATGATGAGCCATCCGCACCTAAAATACAAAAAGTTTTATAGTTGCTAGCATATTACATTTCTAAAAATATGAGGCTCGGAAATTCTAAATGTTATTGAGCTGATGTTTTCCAAACTTAAAACTTTTTAGATGGTATTATAGCTGCATTCGACAATTACGAGGAGATTGGAGTAAACATTGTTTGTTTTACCCGAATCTTGATATTTCCAGATTCATAAAATAAAGTAACAAAAAAGAACGTACAGATTTATTATATCTTTTGATATATACACTGTTTTAAAGCATACAAATAAAGCTGTCATCAAGAATAGTTAAAAAGTAAATCGCATCCTCTCAATCAAGTAATCGTTGAAATATATTCTTCCGTAATACAACACTTTTCAACGCTTGCTCTATAAATCGAATTGAATGAATGGGAGGCTTTTCGTGTACACATTTTAATATTGCTCCTGTTGGATGTTCTAACATAAGCACGTTTACCACTGTTTTTAGTTATTTTGACGCGTCAGTAGACGTCGCGACGTTGTTCAGAATACAGCGGTATACTCAAACACTACATTTTACGTGTATTATAAAAAAAAAAAACTGTTATTTTTAAAATCTAATGTGAAATGGGCCAAAGATAATATTAATTAATTAAATTACATTAATTTAACAAAATTTTGCGCAGTAATTTATACAGGTATTAAGTATGGATGTAGATGAATCGGTGACTGATTCAAAAAAAAGTTTAAAGTCAACAATGCGATATTGGTGGTATCAATTAAATTTAAAATCTGTTATGCAACATCTGGGACTTTTAGTCGCACTTATGGCTTACACCGTCTTTGGAGGCTTGGTAAGTTTCAAATTTATCGCATACGCAACATTTATAAACGCCACGCACAACGAAAGATTTATTTCCTAAATATTAAAGCGAATCCACGCTAAATAAAAATCTCGATACATATGCAATTTGATGTGAGAGTAATATTTAAATGAAATACTTATTTTAGGAGAAAAAGTATATTCTATTTTTCAACATAATTTCCATCGAATTCTATACTGAGCATATGGAATTCGCGAACTGGTCAAAATAGACATTCGTTGCGGCAATCATCTTTTTATTTGTCCCAAATCTCATTCCACCAAATCATTTTTTTCCAATTATCTATTGACTGTGGTCACCGGAACATTTCTAAAGGGTCTGCCAATTGGGGCTTGAGAACATTATTTTTTAATGTCAATAATAAAACTTAATGTGTAAGATACAATGCTAATTTTGGTATATATTAACAGTGACGGCTCGTAAGTTATGAAAAAGGGTGGGCACAAAAAGAAACTTACCTATTTTTTGTACATAAAATCCGTTCTCCTATTACTCATGCTGGAAAAGACGTCTATGACTTTTGTTGTCAAAATCCGCGATAGACTGGATGAACTTCTTTTCTATTGATAGGACCATCAATGCGTTCAGTCGATCTTCTGACATTGTGTTTCTCAGAAAAGTTTTAATGCGTTTGACGGTGGAAAAACATCGTTCACATTCTGCTATCGACATGGGCGTTGTACAAATAATATCCATCAGTTTGTATGTTTCCGTCAAAACCGTTTTTAGGTTGTTGTCTGTTATGAACACTAAAGGTGGCAAAACACCACCTACGTCACACGTCATCGCGATCATAAATTACTGAAAATTTACTTTTCAATTTTACACTGTCCAACATAGGATAAGATTTCACAGTTTCATCAATTTTTTTTTGTGGAAATGAATGACTGTGTTTTAAAATTTTGAAAATCAAATAATTTTGCTGCACTTAAGTGATCCCTAAAATCAAATCGGTCGCTAATTTG
The DNA here is from genome assembly GCA_935421215.2 of Melolontha melolontha. Lineage (NCBI taxonomy): Eukaryota > Metazoa > Arthropoda > Insecta > Coleoptera > Scarabaeidae > Melolontha > Melolontha melolontha. The sequence continues at coordinate 145,162,995 of OW285238.1, read as the reverse complement.
GCTTAAAATAGTGTCACATATTTCCTTTGCAATAACAGCTCTGTTATCTCCAGCTGTCGCTTTTTGTCTTTTCCTTGCAGGTTCTTCATTATTGCGTTCTTGATTGTCATTGTCAGCGGAATTTCTTAAATTTCTAATGTGAATAATTTGCTGTTGGAATTGTTCAATTGCCTTTTGCAGTTGAGCACGGCCAATCCCGCGCATTTGAGTCTGATTAAATAGTATTTCAACCCGTGGCATGATGAAAGTAAATATCTTCAACCAATAGAGAAATTCCGGGCAAATGTTTCAATAAACTAATAGTAACTGAATCCATCCCATGTTATATCCTATCCTATGTTGGACAGTGTAAAATTGAAAAGTGAAAAAGTGAACACTTTTAGTGTTCGTAACAGAAAACAACCTAAAAAAGGTTTTGACGGAAACATACAAACTGTTGGATATTATTTGTACAACGCCCATGTCGACAGCAGAATGTGAACGATGTTTTTCCACCCTCAGACGCATTAAAACTTTTCTGAGAAGAACAATGTCAAAAGATTGGTATTTTTTTTGTGCCCACCCTCTTTCCTAACTTACGAGCCGCCACTGGCTACTTCAAATACAAAAAAATATCCGTCACATATGTCATGTTTTTTTTAATAATTGTTACTAATTAACTACAAATTCCAGCATTTTATGGCTGCCCAAAAACCTTTTAATACAAGAAAATATTGATGCTGATGGTTCAGTAATAGTAAATTCTAACGTTTCATCCGAAATAAAAACAAGAAGCTCGGGTTCTATTTGAAAATTGTACCTTTAATATTCAAAGTTTTAATTGTAATGATTTTAACAACTGCTAGTTCTTTTTGTGTTCCAATTTATTGTTTAAATCATATTTTTTAAAAATATTAAAATATTCTCTCATTATATCCTCTTCCTAAATATAATTCGTGGTATGCCAACTCATCCAGCCCCAGTCTTTCGTAGTTGGACCTGATATTCGTGGCATTTCAAAGAAATTATCGATAATTAGTACACCACTTATTATATTACCCTTGAAAGTACATTTATTCATTTAACGGTCACCGAAGATTTAAAAAATAAATTGTATACAGCCTTGCAAACTGTGCACGGTGAAGCAACAACATAGGGGTCGTGATTCTAGTAACTGAGGTTGGGGCATCATCGCCAGGCACTGGATACAAACATAACATTGGTACATCACCCGCAACAATGTTAATCTAGTTAATTTACACCTTAAATTAAAATTATGTGTTTGATTACTCTCCTGTAAGTGGTAATTTCCGTTGGACTAATAAAGATTATTGTTATTATTATTATGGATCCGTAATTATGAATTTCTGGCCAACCGCTCTTTGGCGTACCTCTAATGATCGGTCATGAGTCTGGGAAACACGAAATTTTAAGAATGAGATTAAAAATATAATTAGGGCTACAAAAAATTGGAACAATTGCAATCTACTATGTCGCTATGGACGCATTGTCACATTACACTTATATTGTCAGTTTATAGAGCCTATTAGGTGGCTTCTGTTTGTTCCTCCTGTTTGAAGGTATTTTCGGTATGTGTTGACCGAAATATATGAGTTGAAATAATGCAATAGTTTAAATAACACTAATTTATTTACAAGATAATTAATAAATTGAATCTTGGAGTTCCGTTAAACTTAATATAAATGCATGAATCTGGTTTTAATAGTAAAGACCGCGAAACTAGCATAATATTTTCTTGTGGTGAGATCTCTGAGATCTTGGTTGGAACTAAATTTTGTTTTAACTTATATTTGCAAAGAAAGTTTTGTCCCCGCCAGAACAAGGGAGGGATAAAACAACTAAATTGATTATACTGAAATTACCATGCAAATATTTCACCCTTCTTCTAGGAAAAGTATATCCTTTAGTTTACCAAAGTCATAAATGGATTAAAATAAACAATATGCACATGAAACCTTAATTATGGGGAAATAAAATAAATATTAAATACTAAATACACAATACAATTGCTACAGGTATTGAATAGCAATACAGTAGTACCCCCATATCCGCGGGGGTTTGGTTCTGTGGTCTTCCGCGGATACTGAAAACCGCGGATAGTAGCAAACGCTTTATTTTCGAGTACAATATGAAATATGAAGCAAAGTTA